>CM059583.1:13750000-15000000 GCA_030407085.1 Trichopria drosophilae | reverse complement strand
AGTATTTAAGAATTATTTGCAGACCTACACTATGAAAAAATTTGATGTAACTTTACAGTGAAAAGGTGGAAATTTTACAAGAAACTGTAAATCGGAAAGAATCGGTTCTTATGATCAATAGCACCACAGTGTTGGCAATTAGAACCAGTTTACATTGTGCTTGTAATTTTACATGAAAAGTGATTGAAAATTACAAAAACGATTGAAATTACATTCTTTAAATTACAGAATTGATGTAAAAATACCACGATTACCACTGGTATTTCTATTTCCACCTTCTGCACTGCAAATTTCCTTTTGTTTTCATTTGTTAGTTAATGACAATATATAAATCTACAACGATTGTAATAGGAAATGTCAACAAAATTGTAAAAACTCCGAAATGTAATTTTACATCTACTTTTTACAGCACACATAGCAGAATGTAGCAAATAAAAGAATTTGCATTAATTATATCAATTATTTATTACTCAAACAATATCAGTCAGCAGAAATTGTTATGAACGCAAAGAAATATTGTTAGGTTTAAAAAAAGCATTAACCTTAAAAACACAGAAGTAAACAAGACATTTAGCCAACTGATTCTAAGAACTGATAAGTACAACTTGAAATGATCTTGACAGACGTATTTTGAATGTCATACACAACTCTTCATTTGAAGATAAAAATAACTCCTTGGTCACTTCATTTAAATGATATTAAGTGATATTTTAAAATATATTAACTAACATCAATTAAAATTACGTTTAAAAACGAATAAATCAAAATGCAAAGTAAAAATAACCTGTTAGGTTATGTAGTGACATTGCACATAAATTTAACATTTGTATTATTTATTTTAATTATTTTCAATTAGAATTTACATTAGTAGTCATAAATAAGTAAAATTGATATATTACTATGCAAATATCACAATTGTTTGCCTGTGCTGATCACGAGTCATTGTCGATTTTATTTTCCTTAAAAATTAATTTACTATATGCCACATTTGTTTGGCTTCCTATATTTGATGTTGATTTCGGAGTATTGGAAAGAATTCAACATAAATTTGTTTGCTATGCAGCTTTCAAAATGAATAAACAAATGAATCTTTTCCCTCTTAATTATACTACTCGCAATTGAATATACCATCTCTAAAATCTAAATTTTTAGTCTCTGATTAAAATCTCCAACTTTATTTTCTTACGCAAATCACATTACACATTCGGTCAATTGAATTCCACATCGATAGGTTTGTTTAAAGCAAGACTACTTAAGCATCTTTTATCATCAGATAATATATAATATATTACCTGCAAATCAAAACAATAAATTGATGCCTTATATTTTCAAAAAATAACTTTTATCAAATAGTAACATTACTTTGGTCATTTTGTTTTTTTCTACTAGATTCATCTAGTTCATTCTACTGAAATTATGTATGTGCCATTTTATCATTTAATTATCAGCAAAAATTATGTACTATTCACCTTTTTATAATCATTGTACCACTTTATTAACATTTACTATACAATTTATTATAATTTTAACATGAAACGAGTATTTGACTTACACAATTGTGTAAATTATATTCCCTAAAGGTTTTCAACCTATGACATAAATAAATAAACTAATTAAATAACAAATTGGTACATTTTGATATTGATTGTCTGTTTTTGTTAATATTCAGTAGTATACTAATTATTATAACACTAGAAACCGTAATATCTTTACTTTAAGCATGCAATGTGTAAATTATAGTCAAAATGTGCCTATAGATAGATTAAGTAATTTAGCAAATTCAATTGTACCGAACATTAACATAATTGAGGATTCTTACTATGTTTACCAAAGAAAAGTTAAGTCACTAGTTCCTAAGTTTAATTAAGATTGTACTATTATTATACTAGTCCAGACTACCCAGCAACAGAAAGGAATAGCGAGGAATTGAAAAATTAATTTCCTGTTTAATTAATGACGGGATTCAATGGAATTTAGCAGAATATAAAATATATTTTTCCGTTTCTTTCCAATTCCTATGAATTCCTGGAAAAATTGCACCCAATGTAATTGAAAAGAATAAAAAAATTTAAATAGTGGTTTAATATAGGCTTGATTCTTGAATAAATATAAATTGTAAGGGCTATGTCTACCAAATCTAACGATCTATTTTTAAAACTTCAAAAACTCACTTTATTAATAATTTTATTTTTTATTATATTTTAAAATTTTTTTTAATAAAGTGAGTTTTTAAAGCTTTAAAAAAAGATGGTTAGATTTAGTAGGCATAGCCCTTACAATTTATACTTATTCAAGAATCAAGCCTATCTTATACCACTATTTAAATTTTTTAATTCTTTTCAATTACGTTGGGTGCAATTTTTCCAGGAATTCATAGGAATTGGGAAGAAACGGAAACAAATATTTTATATTCCGCTAAATTCCATTGAATCCTGTCATTAATTAAACAGGAAATTAATTTTTCAATTCCTTGCTATTCCTTTCTGTTTGCTAGGTAGTTTGGACTAGTATAATAATAGTACAATCTTAATTAAACTTACGAACTAGTGACTTAACTGTTCTTTTTTGGTAAACATACTAAGAATTCTCAATTATGTTAATGTTCGGTACAATTGAATTTGCTAAATTACTTAATCTATCTATAGGCACATTTTGGCTATAATTTGTACATTGTATGTTTAAAGTAAAGGTGTTATGGTTTCTAGTATTATTATAATTAGTATACTACTGAATATTAATAAGAACAGACAATCAATAGCAAAATGTACCAATTTGTTATAAAGTTTTAAAAAAAGATCGTTAGATTTGGTAGACATAGCCCTTACAATTTATATTTAATAAACAAATTTTTTGTTATTCCTTGGAATCTTTCTGAATCAAAGTATACAGTTCTTTTGCAGGTTAGGTAAATAAAATAAAAATATACCAGTACATTCCTTTTTGACATTCCAGCACAAAATACGATTTTACTTATTTTCATTTATTTGGACATTTTAAATAGTACTTTTCGATACAAGGGCTTAAAATTTTTTGTTAAACGAATGGGCATGTGTAGAAAAAACTTTATGCCCTTGTATCGAAAAGTACTATTTCGTGTCAATGTATAACTAGCAATGTAATGGAAGTTTATTCATTTTGAAAGCTTGCAGTCGTTTTGAGTAAAAAATTAAATAAAGTCATGTAATTATTAAATTGATTAAGAAGTAACAATACTAAGGTCTTGCATTTTAGTTTAAGGGTTTTTGGTCAAAATCATTATAGCCTGGATTTGTGAATTCTGGTATAGGAATTAAAAATTCCATGGAATTAATCACAGAATATCTCAAACCCGTCTTTAGAGATTCAAAGGAATTAAAACTACTGGATGGCGAATTTCAGTATGGGAATTAAATAAAAATAGATAACCTTACATTTCGTTGTGGGATTGAAAGGAAATAAAATGGCTTTCTGGTCAATTTTGTATCATGAATTAAAATATTACCATAACCTTATTTCTTTCCTTTGGATCCGAAAAAATTCAAAGGAATTAAAATACAACCCTAACCTTTTAACAAAAATTCAATTCCATATTGTTGTTAATGGGATTGGAGATGTATGCTCCTTAATTCTTTGCAATTTCTCTCAATTCCTTGCAATTCCTAGAATTTTGCTGGGTACATTGTTTCCATATGAGAAAAGAAAAACTGGTGCTCAGGAAGGTTAAATACAGTAATTAAAATTAATTTATATTTAATATTTTTGTAAAAGAGTTTGTTGATTAAAAAAATAAATAAATAATAGACCTTAAAAATATGAATACTTCGAATTAAAATCTTGTAACAAACGATTTTTACAGTTTTGAAAAAAAGTGTTTCTTAAGAATGCACTCAGTATCTTAGAACACAAAAAGAAATGACGAAATAGTATCACGTCATATTAGTCGAAAGTTCGTTTTATAAAAAATATAGCAGAGTCATTCGACTATCAATTCTCCCAAGAGATAAAAAATGAAATCATCGCGCAGTTAAACATTATCGACATTCGGGACATTCCGGAAAATTCTAGCAAGTCGCAGAACAAAAAGTTGACGTCTGCTCCGAAATTACTTGGAAAACAAAGCTCCGAAAAAAGAACTGTCGAGAGCAATGTGAACGTATTTTTTATTTACAGTCTCGCGTACGAAAATGTAAACAGGATGGAAGGTTAAGGTTTCCTACGTCATCCTGTTGAAAACGTGAGTCATTCCCGAGTGGACATTGCGAAGGAATAATTCCCCTCCGTTTCGACGAAACGAAATCGTTGAGGGGAAAAGAAGAGTGCTGGAAATTTCTTAAATTTTCCATCGTGTTTATATCGCAGCTCAACATGGCGATTTTGTTGAACGCGTGGAAGAATCGATAGGATCGACTCAACACGGGGACAAAGTGCGTGCCACGTGTTTCTCCACGTCAACCTCGACAGATTTTCCATTACGTAATTAGGATTTTCCCGGATTTAAAAGCTCTGGGAAAGCTCGAACGGTTTTGGAATCCGACGATGGGCAGTCCCCTGATGTTAAGGAAATCTGACATCGGTTTGACATAATATCGAAAATTTAAAAGCAGGATCGTCAGCGACCCAGAAAGAAAACAAAGCTCGTTGATGTCCGACCTCGATTTCTCCCCTCGGTTATTCGATTGACGAAAAGTCGCCGACCGAGGGGAGAAAAGGTCGTATGTTTACGCCTACGCAGGATCGCGTGTACGAAGAAAGCTATCACCTATATTACGTACTCACCCATACAATGAGCGCACCGAACAAATAAAAACTTCCTCTCCCCCTGAGAGTTGGATGACGACCTCTTGTCCGAAGTTCAGGTAGAACTGGCGCGAGGGAGTGCGAGCGCCGTTTCTTATATGGTTCCCGACCCCCCACCCCGCAAACCGATGGTTATTCGCGTTCCTATTGGTCGACGAAAGCTCAAGCCGCGTTCGCATGCCCATTGCGAAAGATTCCTCGACACGGACCGCGGGGTTCGAAAAAAAATCACGAGGGGAAGAAAAGGTGACCTGCCATTTCTGTTTTCCTTTCAGTACGTGATTTTCCGCGACGAGCGTCGAAGTTTCGAGATCATCTCCGACCGCGAAGGTTACGTACATTATCGTGTTTTCCGCTGACGAGAGTAAACGTTGCGGATCATCGTAATCAGCTGACTGGGATTGAACATTGCGGAAATGGCGAAGGTCGAAATGCTGCTCGAGAGGAATTAATTGGACGTTGAACCGGTTTCATTCAGGATTTTTCTAGCGAATGACCTGCCGAGCCGATGTCGATGGGTCTCCTCCAAGCATGCAACCAGTTTTCGCCGATGCCCGCGAGCAAATAAAACAGAACCATCGATGGCGAATTACAGGAATTTCAAAACATCCTGACGCGCATTGTTGTGCAGTTGCATAATGAACGAGTTATCGCAATTCAAACAATTGTTATCAAGTCGAACGTTATGCAGCACGTAGTTTTGTTCGCTTGTTTGGATCCGAAGAGGACAATGCGTGATCTATCGCTCCTCCACGTGGCGATATTGCGCCAAGTCTTTGTTTTTCGATCGATAAGATGAATCGACGGTATTCGATGGATATTTCTTCCAGATAAACCTGGAATTAGTGCACGACAATAAATAACGACATCTGTTATCACTGACATTTGTCAGCATAACCCAGCGGCTGGCTGCTGCGGGCATTCGTAATTATCAATTAAGACTTATTTACATCCTCACTTATCTCTTATCCTCGATAATCCCAATCGTTTATCTACATTCCCAAAAAACAAACATTGAATTGTATTCATTTCGATTCAAACACCAAGTCCAGAAATTTTACAGCAACTTTTTTCTATTCTGTTGAATATTTTGTTTCTACCTGACAATTCGTCTTGTAATTTATTTTTTTTTCCGATTTGGAAAACTTATGTTACTGCGATTTATTTGTATCACCAGTTTATTTTATTTTGTTTAGTTTATATATAAATATATTTGTAATTTTACCTTGTATTGTAACAACGCGTCGCGTCTACATGTGTATGTTAATTTTTTTATATAGTTTATTCTTTTCTTTATATTTCTATTGTAAATTATTGTATTATATGCCGAATATATATCTAAGGACTTTTCGTCCAAGATATTAATAAATATTATACTACTACTATTACTACTACTACTACTACTACTACTACTACTACTACTACTACTACTACAAAAAAAAGGAAATTGTACTAAAACAATAGTAAATTTTAAGACAAAGAAGGGTCTGAGAAAAATGTTTGTTTACAGTTAATGTAATAGCTTTGTATGAGTAGTGTTTAAAAAAGGTCACCATAAAAAGGAAGAAAAAAGGACATTTTAAATAAAAATTACAGAATAAAATTAAAAATAAAAATAAAAATATGACGTTTCGGCTCTCGGATTGTAGCCTCTTCAGATAAAAGCAATTACCGAAATGTCATATTTTTATTTTTAATTTTATTCTGTAATTTTGATTTAAAACCCTCTTTTTTCTTCCCTTTTATGGTATCCTTTTTTAAACACTACTCATACAATATTATTTACAAGGGTCGAGAAATTCTATTAATTATTGAAAATGTAATAGCTTCATAAAGCTAACAGAATCGAGATTTTGATCTTAAGGTAAGGTACATCATCCTGAAGTTACCGTAATCTCAGAATCGGTTTAATTTGTTATATTAATAGTTAATATAAGAATTTTAAATAATAATGTTGGGACATATTCGCGCGCTTAGAGTTTCACCGAAACAGAGATAAACAAACATACCGACGCGCAGTCATTCGATTTTCAGCGAATTTTTCGACGCATTGTTGACATGCGCAGTTTAAACGACAGAATTTAATGTAAGATTTATTAACAGTTAACGAACGCTCATTGAATGTTAAAATATACGAGTTAATATACAATAACATTGCAGGATAGTGCTGGTATTTTCATCTCAAAGTTACCTGTCGTTTTTGACTTTACAGTTACTGTTATAACTTTACAATTACTGTAAGAGCCTCGAAATTAGCTTACATTAACTATTAGTAAATAATTTCTCTCGGTGTGCACTCCTAGTCAAAATAATAAAATGTCACAGAACTTTCCATTTTGGTTAGAAAATATTTGTTGTTAACGGAAAACACATGTTTTTCTCGTGAAACGCTACACTATTTCTCATAGTTTTTATCTGAATTATCCTACTAAATTGTTGTACATGTTGTAAACTATATAACAATAATTATATATAATGTTTAATATCAATAATACAATATATTGATAAAAGCAATATGAAAATCATTCAATTTGAAGGCCGAGGAATAAAGTTCCGAAAATCAAATCCCTCCGAAAGGCTAAAATTTCGGTATTGCGTGAGTCCAAGGTATTTTAATTTGCTTTGTTTTTGCCAAATTTTCAAAGACAAAGTAAAGAAAGTCACGCTGGAGCCATGCTATATCGAATTATTGGCCTTTCGGTGTGTTGATTTTCGGAACTTTGTTCCCCGGCCAATTTGAATGCATTTTTCTAACGATTATGTGCTTTGGTATTTTTGTTACTTTCAGTTTTTTTACTTTTCGATTTTTATTTGAAATAAGTGCTGTAAATTACACAGGCCAACAAAATGTTTACCCAGAAACTATACTATATACCTTTCTGAAGGTTTTTGTTATTCAAACCTGGCCCCAGAATTGTTCTATCACGTCAAGATTACGTAAACACTGTTTTTTACATTTTGCAGCAAGTTTTTGAGGCGAAACAAAATTTATGTTCGCAATTAAGCAAAAAATGGATTAACGTACTATTTATTTTACAATGCTTTTTTTAACATTTCGATACCATTTTTTTCATCGAGTTATCGTGAATAATTGTGAATAATTTTTGAAATTTTTACAAATGATCAATTTAATAAAAAGTTATGATTTTTTAAAGGTGGAGAAAATAATTCGTGAACTGTATTGAAAAAATGTTGATTTAACGAAACGAAATACAGTAGATATTTTTGCACTAAAACAGAACAATTAATTATAACTTACAGAATAATTTGAAATATTTAACAAAAATGTCTCCAAGCTTTAGCATACAAATATCTGCAGTTCTGAATTCCTTTAACTTCGCAAATCATTTTTCTACGTATATGGAAAGACAAATCTTATTTCGTAAGAAATGTTCACATAAAAACCTAAATTTCTCTACAATAACCAACTCAAACTCAATTGTAATTTCTCCCTGTTTAAATAGGCATCAAACATTTGATTTGGTAAACACAATTTTTTTTAATTTTAAAGCACATTTTTTCTTATTATTTACACATTTAGGTAGTCAATTTTGAATGCCAATCTCTGGCTTAACTCATTTTTAAGCAATAGAAATAAAGTAGGAATATTATATATAAATATTACTAACACTAATAAAAATAATATCACCAAAAACATTAAGTCGTATCTGCATTTAAAACAACAATTGTTGATTATTTCATTATCTTTTATTATTCTTTGTTACGGAGTCAGAATATGTGCAATAATTGTTTGGTTTTATGGATAACGACAACAAAGGGGATTATAAATACGCGAGCACACGTTAGATAATTGAGAAAGCAATCATCTTTTAAATACTCCAAATAACATGATGAATTTTATTCAATTCTTCAAAATTCAAATTTTCAATGGTTTTCTTTCGTAACAAGCATGGTTCACTTCCATGCTTATGGCACATTTCCACCATGAACACAGATAATAAGTTATGAAATTGTTAGATATAATTGATAATTCGATGCAGTAAAGGTTGACTTTTAGTCATTTTTATTTATTTTGATTTTAAAAACTATTATCCCAGACAGCAAAATAGAAGAGTTCAGAATTATTTCGAAATGTGCTCTAAAAGAAGTTAGAGGACTCATTTTCTGAGGGTTATATGAACATGAGTTCATAAAGATCTCATAATGACATAATGATCAGAAAACTCTCAGAAAGTGGGTTACCTGAGTTCTTTTAGAGCACTAGAGCAATTATTTACAAAATCTTTTTAACTTTTTTTAAAACCTCATAGTAAGCACGTCAATTGGTAATAGTTGAAATTTTCGTTTAACAATTTGCATTGTTAAATTTTGTTAGTTTTATTTATTGGCACCTATTACTTGTTAAATTTGAGAGTCACTGACTAAGTATCTGACATCAGGTTTGAAATATTCAAAATGGTGGTTACAATATGGTCGGTAAAATTTTTTAAATTTAAATACAATTGCATGAAAATAATTGTTATCTTCAAGTTTTTGGGACCACCAAAGTTTGATACTATTTAAATACTGAAAATCTGATGCCAGTGACTCTCAAAATCACGAAACACAAAGGATTACTTCCCATTTAAAACATATGGGAAATTTCATGGTCCCGGCGGCTCTATTAAATAGGAACCGCTCACAAAACAAAAAAATACGTGTATTTTTATTTTTAGTGCAGAAGAATTTTGGAGGGTGTCGCATTAAAAATTCGTTTCTTTTTTGTAGACCACAATGTACATTGTTATTATAATTTATCCTTTCATTTTATGATGCCATTTATCGAAAATACTTCTATACTTCTATAATTTCTTAAATATTAACATACGTATTTAATGTAAATAAAAATACAATAGAAGTAACCACAACATTTATTAAAACATTGAATGTTATATAGCTAATATTTACAAAGTTTACAGTAAAGTATAATTTTCCTCAATAACTTTCATCCATCGCCATATCTATCAAATGGCTGATAACTTTTATCTCTTTTAATTATTGTATGCAATGTGTTAATCAATATTCCAAGTGCTACCTTTTATTTGTAAATAGTGTTTATTGTTTGAAAGTTGTTCCATCTAAAAAATATTTTTCGTTTTACGTTCCCACCATGACGATTACACTTTCGGATGTAATGTTGTGTCATTCTTCCTTAAATATCTCGTTGTGCCCTGAATATATTCTGAAATAGAGAATATACTGTATGCGACCGACTTACAACGGATCGAATTTCGAATTTATTGTAAATACAATTGCTTATGTAAGTCAAAGAACTATCAAGACGTTTTCTCTTATTATAAAGACAATAAAATTTGTATTCCATTGGAGTGTATTTTGAGAAACAAACCTTAATTATTTTAACAAACTAAAAAATAACAGCGAAATTGTATTAAAAATATATTGTTATTTGTTGGTGTAAATTGATTAAGTTTTAAGACACAAGAATACTTAATTAAATCGTAATATATATGTACGTGAATAGAGCCGTTGAAACTATTGGAATCAATTTTTTTTTATTCCAGTTGCCTTAATAAACAAAGTTAGTTTTTTATATTTAGATATTGTGACGAGAACAAAAGTAGGATTACAAAAACACAAAGAATGTGTAAAATAATATTTTAAAAATTTATTTTACCGTAGCAGACCTCCTGATTAAACAACGATTTTCTAATAGGACACCAGAGAAATTTATAGTTAAGACTGGCACCATAATTTAGCACTAGATTTATAGTTAATTTTACCATAAAAAAAGGTTTCGGATCAGAGTGATCAAAAAGTATAGAAACGGCCAAATAACTTTCAAAAAAGTTTCAGAGAAAAGTTTCAAAGGTTTTTTCCTTTCTATTCAATCGTGACCTAAGATTTGACCTTGAACGTAACCTTCACTATCATTTCAAGGTCAATTTTATTTTTTAGACAAGTACGGGTTTTGGACACAAAAAAAGTGCAAAAATTACAGTCTAACGTAGTTAATTAATTTTAGGTGGAGCACCTTGCATATTCTTGCAACAAAATTGATAAATAATTGCTTTTTATGGCCACTCCAACAATACAATTAGAAATTACCTGAAGTATGATCTATAATTTGTTAAAGCTGAGCAAACTTTTTCGCTTTTTGGTCGAGTGAGTATCCCACTCAAGGGCTTTACGAAAAATGAGACACATGCTTTCCGCAACTAATTTTTTAATTTTTTGCTTCAGCAGGGATAAAAGTTATGAAACGAAACATATATGTTATAAAAGCAACAGTAACATACATTTTTGTGTTGAAATATCAACCATTTGAGGGGTATTTTATTCTGCTGGACAAAATCATAGGTAATCTAAGTAAGTATCTTCGGTATCGTTAATTGCGATTAGCTATTTAAAATTCAAATGATCGAATCTAATATGGCGACTACATTTTTTAAATATCACACATTCACACTTCAGATTACAATGCACACTTTTATTTCAATAAATTATCATCTGTATTTATGACAGCTGGTAATGATACTATTAAAATTTATTTCAAATCGCTATTTAAGCATTCTTTGATTACTTTATTAGTTACGCAAGGTAACTACGCCTTAATGAAAGGCTATGAAATATACCATTCGTTTTTTTACTGATGTTAATGTTATTAAATAGTTCGGTTTTTATTACGGTTGTAAATACTGTGTTGTCCAAAAAATAATATCTTTCAAACAAAAGCAATTTTCCGGTCAGAAATAAACACTAGAATAAAATTAATAAGTTTGTGATATTCTGGCATGAATTGGAATAATTTACTATAATTCTAAAATAAAGCATTACATTTCGAATTGTTTGAAATAATTTAAAGTGTATTAACAAAATTATAAATTTGATTTTTTGGTGAAACAATACTTTAGCTTGTTACATTTTTTCATTTGCTAGAAATTCGTACATTGGAATTCAATAGTTAATTCATTTTTAACTATGTCTGAGAGTGATTATCTATTAAAAAAAGTTAATTTGGCGATTATTAAAAGCAGTCTTTATTTTACATACCCAATCTATCCACCATGACTTATTATGATTTTTCAAATAATTTGAAATTAATAGTTGTTAATCAAAACGCCGTTAACATGCCAAACGTTCATAGATATATGTATTGTAATGACGTTCTGAAAAATTAAAAACATTTTCTTATTAGATTTTTAATTTAAATAAATGCAACATAATTTGTTTTAATTAATTTTTTTGTTTTGTGTTGACAAAACGTTGTTTAAACATGGTTTTAGAGTTTTACTTTCTCACAAAATCATACGAAAGGTTGATGACATGGCACATTACAGATATTTCATAACGTCATTAATAACATGATGTGAAAATGAAAATATACTTTTAACGGGACATAATAGACCTTGTAGGGCATGGAAAATTGAGGAGAATGGTATGGTTCTTTTTTCTCATACACCCCAAAAATTCATTTCGTACTTAAAAAACGTTTTTTTTTTACATTTCTTGTTAATGTAATTTTTACTTGATTTTAAAATTTCTTTTTATTAGGAAACAGGAAGGATGCATTTTTTCAACGATATAACGTTATTTTCATCGATATCTTAAAGACTCACAAAGACCCAAACGAATAAATCTTAGAAATTTTAATTTTTATTCAATTTTTTCAACTTTGTCAAAAATATTACGATATTATTTAGTTTCAAATATAATTTTTGACACCATATCTTGAATTATATGTAATTCCGATTAAAATGACCTATTTGATTACTTGAATAGGTTAAAATTTAACAGTGATGAATGGATGTTAAATTTTCGTAATTTTAAGAAAAATTTGGGTGTTTAGTTAAGATATCATATTTTCATTCTGTCTAAAAATATTTCAAGTCAGCGAAAAGATGACATATTGTAGTCTCTGTTTGTAAACAAAAACATTCTTAGTTGTGTCCCACTGAATATATGAAAGAACTGTACCCTTCATCTCCGTTGAAAAAGTTTTTCTGTACTAATTTTAGGAATCTTCGTCGGCACCCAAATTCGAAAAATGATACAGGATAACGAATATCCAAAGTGGATGCTATAGAAAGATGAGGTTGAACTAATTTTATTTCATTATGTGATAATTTTATAGGTAATAGCAAAAGTCCCGACTTACGTGAACGTAGTGCATGAATTTTTGAACACCTATGATGCAATGAAGCGCAATATGTGGATCAAGATTCATTTTCTGCATTCGCATTTAAATTCCTTTCCCGAAAATCTTGACCATCTCTATGAAGAACATGGTAGAAGATCCCATTAGGAATTAGTAGCTTTCGAAACCCGGTTTCAAGGTAAAACCTCCATCAACATTCTTGGTCATTTAAACGCGAAACAAATGATGATTTTTATAAACGCAAAAGATCAATAGAACATTTTTTAGTTTTGAAATTTTGTCATTACTTATTTCCCAACCTCACAATCTTCCATTTTTGTTAGTATAGCATGATATTGTGCATGATATTGTATGCAACGTTTCGTAGTTTCACCACGTTAAAATTTTACTTAAAATTACAAAAATCATAAAATCTAGTGATCCCAGTCAAATGTTAACCAATTCAAGTAAAAAATAAACCATTTGAATCGAAATTACAAATACTTTGAAGATATAGCAACGAAAATAACATTCCAGATCAAATGATTTGAAAAAATTGAGTAAAAAGGAAAAGATAAATTGATCGTTTGGATCGTTGTTAGTCTTTAAGATATCGATGCAAATAACATAGCGTTGCAAACATATCCTTTCTGTTTTTTAATATAGAAGAAATTCTAAAATCGAATAAACATTACTGCAGCTGTGAGGTTTTTTTTAAGAAATTAAAAAACGTCTTTGAAATATAAAATGAGATTTTGGGGGTGTATGAGAAAAAATCATCATATGATTCTTCTCAATTTTACAATCCCTACAAGGTCTACTATGTTCTGTTAAAAGTGTATTTAGAATTTTTTATATTGTTATACCATGTAAATGAATTCCAATGTATTGATCGCAACTTCCGATGTTATTAACAATTATGTGTAGATTTTCTGCACGTTAACAAAATTTTGTATGTAAACAGAGCTGAAGTAAACCCAAATCTTTTTTTGTGTAAAATTTTGTATAATTATTTTTTAGAAACAAATCTAAAGATGCCCTAATCTGGGGGCGAAAGATATCAGTATTTTAGTTATTTTTGTACCAAATGAAAAAATGTATTAACAAGTTAAAGGTCCGTCACGAAGGAAACGGATTTATAATTGAAATAAGCGCAGGATGCTATTGTTTATTGAATGTTTTATAAATTTTTATTAACAAACATTCGACATTGCGTTTTAATTAATAATATTTTATATTAGATGGTCCTTCGATATATGTAACGTTATAAGTGACGTTGGAAACTACGCAGAGAGAACATAATATTTAATGGAACCACAGAAAAAAAAGGTCGAAATGGTTGTAACATATAATAATAGTAGAAAGTAAAAAGTTATCGGTGGCAGTATGTTACTTTTACAATTCTGAATAAGACATCAGCATATATTCCCTCAAAAACAATTAGTAAATTGATTACACAATACTCATGTATACAATAATTACGTAAATTTATAGAAGTAGTTCTCTTTGAAAGTTTAAATTTCCCCTGTTTCTATAATGCTTTCGTCATTTCTATTAACATGAATTTTCAGGGTTAACTTAGTTAATTACATTTCTATAAATAGAAACAAATTGTTATCATTTGTGTGATACTGTAGATTCATTGAAATAGTTTCCAATGATTGAAAAATAGGAAGTCTTCACTTATAAATAGCTTAATACATAAAATTATTATCATGTGATTTCTTAGGGCTTTCATTAAGTGCTGAAAAAAAGCTCACGACACTGAATCTTTATCATGAAACTTTAGCTATCATAGGAACATTCTTAATGAAAAAAATATATGCATTACATTAAATCCCTCTTAATTGGAAACTTCAAAAATGTTTTTATAACAATAAGTTATCAAACTAAATTAATAAAATTGGTCATCTTCAGAGAGGCTTGTAATTGGTGAGGAGGTCATTATTCATTTGACACAAATAATTTTATTTTGTACGTTTCTGATTGGTCATGAAAAAGTGATAGATCATTTTTTTAAAAAACTTCCGGATGGCAACTACATTCAAATTCCTATAAAAGTAGTTTTTAATACTAAATAATAAAGATAAAATGAACTGCACTTCCTTCTATATACATCGTTTTCCGGAATTTAGATAAGGTCAATCTAATATTAAATTGATGTATCTATTTTCCAATTAAATTGTTTTCTGTAAATATGTTCTTTCTATTTAAATTCGAACATATATTTAAATCATGTCCAGATTTAAGTCGATGGACAATTTCTATATTATCTTGTTTATCGATTATTATCCAGTTTGTTAATTCGTGTAGCATTTGCTAAACTTTGTTTAAAGAAGTCTATGTCTCTCATTTTGTACTGACACTGCTATAGATTAATCTTTCGTACACTTAGTTTACTTCAATGTTTAAAAAATTAACAATAATTGGGATAAAATAGGTTTTTCTTTCATTTTTCGTCATTATTTTTTTGAAAACTGTAAGTGTAAAAATACCAGAACTGTTTTCTGTTTCAACGATTAATCATAGAAGATCGATGTTCAGAATGTTCCCAATTAACATTTTGGCGAAAGCATGTCTAAAAGATATCTTTTAGATATTTCTTTTTAGAGATACTTGGCAAAAAGGTACCTAACAGATGTCTATTCGAAAGATGTTTATCCAAAAGAGATCTAAAAGTCGTCTTTCGCGCTCCCCATTTTGCGATTAAGATGGCCACCATATTGTAGTGTTTCCTTACATCGCACCCCGCATGTTTCTCACATGTAAATTTGTGTTTTATTGACTAACTTGTACATCCGTGTTCAAAGTTTTACAGAAGCTTTGGGAATTTAAAAAAAATTCGGAAACTGAAATGATAATAATTAGCATCGTTGCAAAGGTATTTTTAGTCTCTTCTACACTATCAAATAAATCAATGACATATTTACTTTGCCATTCCGAAGCGGTTAATTCTGCGTGTAATTCATGCAAGTGGAATATCGCAATGCAGGTTGTTGGTTATTGACGCGTGACAATGTGATGTGATATTAGACAAAAAACAGACCACAGCCATCAACCAAGGCCGTGTTTACCGGACCGCTTAATAATTACAATGTTCCAGATAACGCCTAAAATGAACCTTGACATTACCCTAAAATTCATATAAATAGAATAGAAATCCTTTCATACATGCATAAATATGCTTGAATTTGAAAATCACGATATTGATTCTACTAAAAAAAACTATATGTTAGAGAAAACGAAATATTGTAGGGAATTTTCAAAATTTTTATAAGCTCATTTTGGAAAATGTAATAAACTACAATCGAGTAATAAATTGTTTAATCCAACAGCTGTGATTAAATTCACTCCCCTTATGCAGTTTTCTCCAGACTTGTGTCTTCAACAGCTTTTGAACATATAAGCTGCTGCAGACAGTGGTAAGAAAAAGGTAATATTTACATGTTTTTACGTTTAAAAATGAAAAAACTGTCCACCTTAAGGGAATATTGGAACTGATCTTTGTTCATGTGCTTGAAGCTAGCCGACCACTTGTGGCCAAACCGAACTAAACTAGTGGCAATATTTGTTGCTCAAAAGTTGCTCTATTCCCGAATTTTTTGCTCCCGTATTTAAATAAACAAATTATCCGAACAATGAGAAATATAAACACTATCAAAGAAACAAGAATGCAGCTAATCGTTACTCATTTGTTGCTCATAGACTAACCATCAGATTTAGAGGTCAGGAACAATTAGCCGACATGCGATATTCACTTCGGCTAATTTTTGATGACCTCTTATGGTGTCATTCTATGCAGTTTAAAGCCCGCATTTCAAAAGTTTTGATATGCTTATAATTTTTTATTTTTTGACCGAACCGGACCTAACCATAATTGGATCTTTTATAGGTCCCCAAAAATTGTCCGAAATGAGCAACAAATCTAGGCTAATTGTTGCTGTCCTCTATTGGGGTCATTCATCTATGGAAAACTTTTAGGAAATCCAGCCGAATCTACTTACGTTTCTTAAAAATATGGGAACCAGCAGTTTACAACTCTATATTTCTTAGGTATTATTTCAGCAATAAATGTGCAAGGATTAGCTGCATACTTGTTTCCTTTAGAGTATTTGTATTTCTCACTTGTTTGGCCTATGTTTGGCTATCTACAATGGAAGAAAACTTGATTTTTTTAAAATACGGGGTTAGAGCAAGTTTTGAGCAATAATTGAGCATCATATGTTTGGTTCGGGCACAATTGGTTGGCCAGCTACAAGCACCTTCTTTATTCGATAAACTTCATCAAGTAATCTCTTCAAATCGTACGATGCAATATCTGCCATTGTGATACATAAATAAACCAAAGTAAGAAGCCGACAATGTCGTAATAGCGTCAATTCTGCATCGTATTAGATTTAAATTGCAACAAAGAAAAACAAAAATAATAAATATGCCCCTAAAAAGTGTAAATAAATTAGGATCATTTGGAACACTGTCCTCGCGGATCATTTGATAAATAAAGAAATCTAATTATATCTGAAGAAATATAACTAACCAACTGATCAACCAAGAAACTGATTGGCTGATAAATTATAAAAAAATTTGTTTAACTGATTTGTTTCCTGTCAAACCTTGTAAGGACTAGTCATGCTCAATCGAGCCCACAGAGAATGAAAACATCGACTTAATACCGAAAGTACTACAGGATCCGCCTGGAAGCTAAAATATTTAAAATGCAATAGGTATGTGTATGCAATCAATTGCATTTTCAATCAACAATGTAATTATTCGCTGTAATACTTGCTTGTAAGTTTAGACTCATAGGAAAACAAGAGATTAACATCTTTAGTGCTACCTTATTTACAAATATACTACTAAATCTGACAAAAGTTCTGGTCGGAAATATGTGTCATTTACGTTATTTTTATAGGTTATGCATATTTTTAGTCTAAAAAGGTAACTTTTTCTTCAAATGTCAACCATTTTTGCAAAAATCGACATAAAAAAATCTTTACGTCTTTCTCCAGTTTCTTGTACATAAATATGAAATAATTTTTGGATATTATTCCAGAGTAAAATTTCCGGCCGCAGAGCTCGACGATGGCGACAATTCTACAGTCAACCACCTACACAGTAATTTTGTTTCAAATCTTAAAAACAAAATTTGTACAAACATTTATTATATCGATGATACAGTCCCATCATTTTCATATCATTCATATTTGCTTGTTTACTCTTAAAACGTCTTCTTACCATTAGTAGAATCCTCTTGTTACGTGATCAAGAGGATTAGTCTACTCGCCGTAAGTGGATTTCTACTTTTCGCAACTAGATTGCTTGTGTGACAAGAGGATTCAAGAGGACTGTTTTAAGCTGCTAAATTTTTAATTAGGTTATTCAAAAGGCTGTTATATAATTTTTGAAAATCCGTGGAGAAAACATAACCATTTAATCAAAATCTTTGGCCTCGTCTTGTTTATCAATGCCTCAACCCAATTCTGTTGGACTGTTATAAGTTTACCCTTCGCAAGTTTGATTGGCTAATTAAATATACGTAGACAAATACACGATTTCTTCAAAGCGTGTTCTCTCTTCACGTGAAATATATATTTTATTGTCATAAAATATGTTTTATTATGCATATTTAAAAATGTGTTGTTAGAAAATTAATCACTTCATATACTCCCGCCTGACTTATATATCTATTGTTTACATTATAATGTTTGTGACGTATATTACGATATACTTCTAAATACAGTACAATCGTTACTTTTTTAAGGTTTCGCTGACTAGTTGCGCTGTGTTTAAATAATATGTATCTAAACTAGCTAAAGTTATTATGGATATTTATAACATCCAAGAGGCTTAAAGGCTGGGGGCCAACGTTATAACAGCAATAGTCCGGTTCAATTCCCCTCCAAGTTATTATATATATTTATGCATGTTTATATGTTCCTTTCATTTTTTTTAAGTCTTCATTAACAATGCTAATGACACTGCAAAGTAAATCGCACCAGTAGTCGACATTACTCACAATCGTACATAATCGCCTTGGCGTCATGAAACACCAATGTAGATATGGTTATTACTGCATACATGTGTTAGAGCTTGTACTTGAACTGAAGTAAGTAAATACGATGTGTTTTCGATTTAAAAAGAAAACAATAAAACTGGCCTTTATCACGCCGCAAGAAAAAAAATAATGAAAAACGACATCACTGCCGATGGGTATTGATTTTAACTAAATTGCTGGAATATGATTTAGAAAACTAATGTAATTAAAACCATTTAGTGCGTTTCCTCTTTTGGAGAGTTTACAGATGTTTTTAAAGCATATCAGAACTGATGCGATTATATACAAAATGGATCGTGCAACAAGATGACGGACAATTACAGTTTTGAGGAAACGATGAACATTTTGCACAAGTCTCGATAAAATTCTGATTGTCCGCATGTAAGGAAAACAAGAAATTTCAACAAATTTCGAAATAATGCAAATATCTGGTCAATAATAACAATTTTTACGAACGAACAAAATTTAGATAAAACCATGTCTTATTGTAAATAATGGTATATTTTCAGACCATAAATGTAAAATCTAAAAACGTTCTTTTCAACAGGATAATGTTAACTTTGATGTGGTATAGTCATTATTCGCCAATTTATTAAATTATAATTTATAATAGATTGTATATACATCAAAATTTAATTGAAACACAAACCTAGTATGTGAAATGATTGACAATAATACTTGAAATCCATAAATTAACAATAATTAATGACATTTATTGATCGGTAAATATTTCAGATATTTCAAAGCAAACCGTTTGCTGCATGTGACGGGTAAGGTTCCATTCATGGAACGATCAAGTATGTACTAAAGTAGATAGACGAGTTTTTTTTACGTTCTTCAGAATTTTTATATCACCCAATGTTGTGCAACTGCTATGCACAAAGTTCATTGGTTCATTAATTCCATAATATTGACAAGTCCAGCATTTCGTAATTGTAAACACATTATAATTGAGTAAGATAAAAATTCTTCACTCTGTTGTTAATATTAAACAATTGATAACCTAGACCAATAAAATAATACATACAAAGGCATATTATAACGTCTATGACAAAACCATTTCATGTGGATTCGAAGAAAAGTATTAGACTTTTTTGCTTTCTTAAGAATTTATTTTAATTCTAATCATAATGTATGTCATTGGTTTTTCTACGGTTCTCGACTAAAACCAGGTCGTTATAATATACTCACAATCATGGTCCAAAATATCATTTTGTAGTACTCAATGTAGTAAACGTCCAAACCCCTGGAAACATGTTTTTACATTGTTTATTACACGTAGAAAGTATTTTGGGTAATTTTGGGGCAGACTTGTAGAATAGAAAAAGGTGCCATTTTTCCTAGTAAAAATTAGTAGATTTTATTGTAACTTTGACTGTCTGAATAGTAAAAATTTCAAGAACTGATCGTCATCTTTGTCAGAAAAAATGGAACGTTTCACATTCTGCAAGTCTGTCCCAAAATTACCATTTGATCTTGTAAAATTTCCAAGAATGTTTTTCTCCGTGTATATTTATTGCGTGGTAACTTCAGGTATTAAATGCCTAGTGGGTTAGAGGCTACATAGGTCTATATTGATTGGGGGTTAGTAAAAAAAAGGTAGGTTTGGGGGTGAAGCCCTCCGGCAAAATCGAACTCCCACGCATTGCCTTGGAATTTATATATTCAAGGGCATTATGTGAATTCAAAGATGCCCTCCTCTTTTTTAAATACTTAAGTATCCTTTTGTATCGAAGGAAGTAATCGTGTAGAAATGGGGTCATTATTACACCTGTTTTGTGTGCTGCCGTTTACTATTATGAAAAAATACATATCAGCATAATTATTATCAAGAGGCAAAAAATCTCAAAATAGTGTAGTATACTTTTTTTGAAATCTGTTTTCTCAAAAATTTACTCTAATTTCGAGTCCTAAATATTTTGGAAAATAATTTGTGTTTGTATACTTCATAAAATAAAATTGTCAATCAATCGTACAATCGTAGTAACAAAGCATTGCATTACTATCTAGTCCATTTATTATTTGGTACTTTAATTTTTTATAACGGATAAATGTCAGAAACGATTTCGGCCGAAGGCGATGACCGAAGTTGACATGCCGAACGCATTATTCGCTATCACACGTGGAATGACGTCAAGACGAAGCCAACGATAAACTGTGGTTGATATAGAACAGGCCTCTGGTCGATTGCAAAGAAACCGTTGTAATTAATCCAAAAGTGAAAAGCGATTACGTATATGAGCGAACAATATTAGGAACGATAGCATTTCTAGTTTAAAATGCGTCATTATACGTTTCGTCATGCACTCCACAAGATTGCCTTGACATTGATAATTTCGCAAGGTAAGAGGTTTCGGTGTGATTAATTGCATTTTTAAAGGATGATTATTTTCAATTGTTATAACTACTAACTAAATGGTCATACGAATACCTCCGTTATCGTATTACAAGAAATAATCGCCATACGCTGCGAAAAAACGTCAATATAAATCTTCGCTGTCGTGCAAAAAACTTATTGTGTAGCACTAAAATATTAATGTGCTCGAAAACTCACCATGAAGGCAAATTATTTAAACAAGGTGATCCGAACAAGCAATATACACATTTGAAGTTCTTACATTATATTATTAAGGATAGTCAACCTACGACTAACTACTTAAAGACTACATAAAGACTATTTCTTGAATTTCCCTTTAAATTTACTCAGTAAATTTTACGTATGGTGATAACACTTTGCATATTGAACATTCAGCTACTTTGGTAAAAGTACTAACTGTTACTTTGTAAGAGTAATTTTTCACTCTGAGCAAATTAAGTATTTTTCTAATAAGGAATGCAAATGAAAATTGGACACTTCATGAAGGCACTTAAATTTATACTGATACATATACAATATGACTATTTTCATCTACACCTGAATTTGTACAGGAAATATCGTTAATTTACTAACAAGTTGTCCGCAGTAATTTGGTCAAGGTATTTGATTTCTCAGTTCGCTGATACTAGTGGTATTGACGAATCCATACAAGAACAATATACGCGTATTGCATTTATAATATAAAATAATTATACGACATGATTATTAATTTAATTCATTTCTTGAACGCAATACATACCAGGTTAAACATTATACATTCAATGTCCTCTGCAAGGACATGTTATCCAGCTCTGGAAAACACAAACATGTTCTATTATCATCTTAGCAATAAATAACTTTTAATTGCGTACAGTAATCTATACATTTTTATTTATATATAAGTTTATATAAAAGTGTTCCTTCGAAAACTGTCGTGTTAGTGATGTAGGAGTACACTGACAGGATAGTATAGTTGTGAGGATCAGAAGTATGGTTAGCTTTCCCTCATAACCCTGAAAAGTATAACCCTCAATTATCTCGACTATACTTCTCTTACTCATAACTATACCGTTCTATCACTATATTAAAAGTTAAGTTAAACTAAACTAGGCTCAAAACTGGAATATTCGCGAATTTTAAAACGATATAATGATCAAATGTAAAGTTAGCAATAAACGTAAGACGCAATTCTAGATAAATATTTTGACGTTTTTGTAGTCCAAATCGTGGGATGTTTACATTCGATGTTTTGTTAACCCTGTGTGTTTATTTGGGCTATCCAAAATATTCATTTTGTTGTGTCCTTTTAGCTTTGTCTCTAGAAACTTTTTGGTTTGGCATATACGTATCACAAGATTGGATTAAATATACTACATTGCACTTCTTTCCAATTTCCAATTTGTCTTTGTATGGTTTTATATTGGCTATGTTATTTACTTTTTTGTTTTTTTTTTGTTGTTGTTTCACTCAGTCCTCTGATATAAGGGATACTTGTTATTTTTATGAATTTTGCAGTAGGTTTTGTTTTCCGATTGGAGTTGTACAAAAAATGGACCCTTTGTTTCATGTAATCATCTAGAAGATCTTTAGGGTGTTCATTTTCATTTGGGATGTTCTTAATAATATTTAAATTATTTTTTCTGAACTTAATTTCAGTTAATTTGGTCGCCATATCAATTAAGCAAGAAATTATGCTCATTTATAATTCATTAGATGGTTACATGTGAAATGCAGATATCTTTTAAACCACGTCTCTTTCTGGTACCAATCAGTGTCTAGGGACCCTTTATCATTTTTAATAATTATTGTGAAGGATATTCTGTTTTCTATTGTATGTATTTCCTTTTGGTTATTAAATTTGTTTAAGATGTCGTCTATTTTGTCTGGTAGTACTGCTGTTAAAATACCATCCATATATCTAAAAGAAGAAAGACAATGTGAAATTTAATTTATGAGTCGAAATGCTTTCTAACTATTCCATTGCTATATTTGCGATAATAGGTGACAATGAAGACCGGACTATAGACTTTATAAACTACCTTCTGAAATTTAAAGTACATCGAACATGGAATTAGGTTCAATCCTTCTAAAAACTCCTCTTTTGATAATAATGTGAAGTACTTAATCAATTGTAGAAAAATATCATAAATGAAAACCAAAACACGACTTAGTGAGTATGCTTTTAAAAAATGTTGGGTATACAATATAAATTCTATTATGCACTTTAACCGTATTATAAAGAAATTATTGTGTACTTTTATTAAATGTTTTTCCTGAAGATGGCCCACATCAAGGTGCCGAAACATTAAATCAATGTGTTGATTACTTTATCCTATTCCCAACATCAGGAATCAAAGTAAAAGGACCGACAGCCCAAGAATTCATTTTCAAAATTAATATATTATTAATCTATACGTAAATCTAATTTTTGTTATTAAAAATTATTCAAACATTAGCATAAAAATACACGTACATTACGCTGACCGACAAAATTTTACTTTTTGTCTGTCCTTGTCAAGCAAAGTATCATTTCCGACTTATTTTTTCCTGCTGAAAACGATGGCGCCAGCAGAATTTTGCTATCACGTCACAGTTTGGAGAAAAATGAAGTTAAATGTGGTTAAAAAATGAGGTTAAATTTAATCACGTTTTTCTCCAAAATGTGACGTCGTAGCAAAATTCTGCTAGCGCCCCCGTTTTCAGCATGAAGAAATACTTCAGAAATGATACTTCGCTTTTCAAAATAAATTCCCCTTTGCTACGAAATAAACCGAAATATGGCCGAAAACACTGATATTTACACATTTAACCATGTTTTTCTCCAAATGTAACGTGATGCAAAATCCTGTTAGCGCCGTCGTTTTTAGCACGAAAAAATACTTCAGAAATTATACTTAGCTCGTCAAAGGCAAAATCAGTGTCGGACAGTGTTATTGATCAATAAAATGTCTTCAAATCAACCGTTTAAGAGTATAGTCCGCAACTTTTGATTACAGCATATTGCGCAACGATTATTGGAGTAAAATAAAAAATCTCATTTTTTTTAAATTCGATATTTGTATTCAAGTGAATTGTCGTTATTAAATTCACCTTAAGGATATTATTAATTATAATTAATAAACAGATAATTGCGTCCTTTAAGAATAGATATATTAGGTGTATATATGTTTAGTCTAATTTTATGTCATTTTGAACATTTACTGCGTACTTTTTATGTAAAAATTGATCCCGAATACATATAAGTATGTACATCCATCTTTTATCGTTTTTAACATAAAGTTGTAAGGCAAAAAGGAGACAAAAGATCTCTAAAAAACTACAGATTCATCGCACACATCAGATATTGGTATACAAAAAATATTATGAAAATAATGTAATAATACTCTTGTGCTAAATTTTATAATAAGCTTGACTTAAAATTTTCCTTCATGGGAACGCGGAATTGGATTTTCTATATAATGATTTACTATACGCATTTATTACACAACTTTTATTTGCGTTTTTCGGACAGAAATTATCAGACTCTGGCTAATAGAATACATATAATCTCGTCTGATATCGAATACATGCAATCTCCTAAGATTAAGTGCTGTCAAATTCTTTTATCAAGTGTTATTCAACGTGATACAAAAAAGCTCTTTGTTTATATAGTTGTCCTCATTTAACAGTATTTATTTTGGGCTAAAAACTTGAAAATTTTTCTTGTCCCACATGTTATTTTATTTATTTAATATAAGTTGCGTCTTCAAACAAAACATCAACGAAATCTATTATTTGACGATTATATGCACTATTGGAAATGTTCGGAAAATTCGGATGCTTTTGTTACAGAGGTAACAGAATTTTACTAAATTCTGTAACAGAAAGAAACGTTATGTAACATTACCAGAAAATTACCAAACTGTAACGGAAATCTGGAGGACATTAGTTCGGTTTGTAGCCGCCTGATGCGGCTGCGACAACGTACTGCCCTGTACTTAGTGCCCGTGCTTCCCGTTGTAGAAGTGGGATTTTCATTCGATTAAAAGGGATTCCTCGGTCAAGCCTACGATGACAATATAATTTTCCTTAACAGCTGATAATGTGTCTTTCATTAAATTTAATTTAATAATATGTTGTATGCAATTCGTTCAAGTAAATTTTAATTTATTCACTCAATAATTATGCACGTATATAAAACACATTAATAAATGTAAATTAACCAATAGTCAAGAAAATTTTTAATCACCTTATGTTTTTCTGTTACGGTAACTAAAAACTACTAAACTGATACAGAATATTTGTAGCATGTAACTGAATCTTTTTTCTGTTATGGTTTCACAAAATTACTTAATTGTAAAAATTTTTGTTGAAATAGTCACAGTAAAAAACTTTAATTACGTTTTCAGAAAATTCCGAAAGAAAATTCTAACAGTATAGCTATTATCAACGAATCCTCTCTAATTCCATGTTATAATATTAATAATAATTTCAAACTAGTTTTCATCGTTAAATAGTAATATAATTTTTAGTGTCGCATATCGGTGAACGTTTCTCAGATTCAAAGTTATTGATTCAGCTTATTCTTATTCGCACTTGGATATTTACTCGTTTGCAGTCATGTCGTATAATCAATATAAAAAGAACTACAAAAAATGAAAATTAATCGATAATATTATTTCATAACAAATCACTACATAATTCATTACATATGGAATATTTTATTATAGTGCAGATATCATGATGCTGATGTAATGTCGGCTAGATATGAAATAATAAACAATGCGCTGATAATTACACTACACATTGGGACATGCACTCAATTTTCCTAATGAAACCAGAGATATATTTCAACAATATTCAATTACTGTGCATTTTTATGAATACCCAAAAACGGATCGTTTGGTCCCTTGAAAATTGAAATAAAATTGCAGTTTCAGCAATTTGTTCCAAAATTATGTTAAAGACAAGTTTTTCATACACAATATTCAAAACAATATGGATAATATTCTTCATAGAATTTGTTGTCAAAACCCAATACGTCTGATAAACCATTATTTACAAAATTACAGTCGACAGGACGAAATGTTTGTGTAAAAATAAGTGAATAGTTTGTATTCGCCATCTTGAATTTGTAAATTTGATTATAAATTCGGAAGCAACTACTCAAAAACCATAAGGGTGCTGAAAATCATTAAAAAATCGAACAAGTTTAATATTTTAGGTCAGCCATTTTGGATCACCCGCCTTGAATTTAACTCAGTGACCCAAAAAATTGATGAGCTATGTTCCAGTAGAACTACCCGATTAATTGGTTAAACATTGGAAAACGAACAAATGTTTTCACGCATCAACCGCCATTTTGTTAATAAGATAAGAAAATAAATAATATAGTATGTAATTCCTTTAGCAGATACACGTGTTTTAACAAAATATTTTATGAGATTACCAATAAAATTATGAGAGAACAGAGAGACCTTCAGACAATAAAATCCATATACTAGTTGTTTTTTAATTTGTTTCATACGATAAATAAGCACTAAAGTAGACGTAAAATGCGAGTGGGCGGTTAATGGGTTGACCATATATTGTGCACGGTTAAAACGGCAATAGAAAAGTAAAACTGCTGTTTATGCAAGACCTAAGATAAGCTGTTAATATGGAATAATTCCTTTAGCTGTGCAATGATATGAACAGTAGTGGAAATTATAAACTACAAATGTACAACTTTACTTCAATACCCATTCTAATTAAACATGTATTCATCTATGTACACAAACGGTATTAAAAAATGTTCCTTAATAAGAGGTTATGAAATATTTCGAAACGTGTGTTTAATTTGTAGTTACGTAAAATATTCCGCAATATCCACAATTACATAGTTGACATGCATTATGGTGATTTCATGGCAGTACTACACATTATCAAGGCTGCATTTCATTCAGAATAATAGTAAATAAATGTAATTTTGTTTAGAATGAATATTTTGTTATTTTTATTTATTGACGTAAAATAAACGTACATATAATTCCCTTACACACATATATATATATATATATATGAGTAATTCCGCGATACTTTTAATATTTGGCATTTAAAAAAAAATTTTTTTTTTACTTGCACCCACATGTAAAGTTATTTTTCTCATTTCAGGTGAAACGAAGAGCAAAAATTTGATGGTGCCAACATTTTTTTAAAAACGCACATTTTGTAGGAGCAATTTTAAAATTTTGAACAAAATAATTTTATTATCCATTTTCAAAACTTTGTTGAATCTGTAATTCTTAATCGATTTGATCAGTTCGGGGACTTTTGCATCTTGAAGATAAAAAATAATTATTTGTTCATGTAAATCTAAAAATATGAAACAGGGAGATATAGCGCCGTACAACAACTTGGTGGCTCGTTCAAAAATCACGTTTAGACATTTTTTACTTGGAATCTCTCTCTCTCTCTCTCTCTCTCTCTCTCTCTCTCTCTCTCTCTCTCTCTCTCTCGCTCTCCCCTAAACAAGAATCGAGGAACGTGAGTTAAAAAATGCACATTTTTCAAACGAATTACTTTTTTTTATTAATAACATTATTTTATAATCTTTAAGTACAAAATAAAATTAATTTTTGTTCAGTCTTTTTTCAGACAGGTGCAAATAATATTGACTTGAGACTAGTGATACACGCTTAGAAATATACCAAACAAAAAACAGCAATAGGTTTTGGGGATTTTCAAACTGTACAGAAAGTGTGCCAGTAAAAAATAACTATTTTCGGTACCAGCGGTGCAAGTAATATCATTTTTTAAAGCCTCGTATTTTTTTCCGGTAGAGTGGCACGGTAATGTAAAAAGAATGGTTTGAACCGTTTTTATGTAAGGAATACACTCATGCTTTACTTTTTTTGAAATCTCGAAACGCACGTTTTCCAAACAATGAAATGTAAAAAAATGTTTTCGTTATGAAAATTTAGTTTCTTTTATTTTTGTTTTTATATTTCATTTCAGGAGGCAGGCACCTTCTTAAAAATGACATGGGTTGAAAGTACAATATCAAATGATAGTACAGAAAAATTTGTGCGGTCTTTCATAAAGAAGCACATTTTATTTTTTGGTCGAAAGAAAATAAATATAGGACAGTTTCCTGCACAAATCTTTAAATATGACGAATTTCAATTTTTTTCACGCAAAACTAATTATTCTCTATTGTATGATATTTTCCGACATTTAATTCATATCAAAAAAATTTTTTTGTTTATCAATTGTATTAAATTCGTCTTGTAAATATACAGTTTCCTAAATATTAAAAGTATCGCGGAATTACTCATATATACAAAAAATATAACTTACTATACGTCACCACACTGAAAGAAAATGTACTTACTTGAAATATATTTACTTGAAATTGATTTACGTGAAACAAGTAATCATGCGTGATTCAAATAGATTTTTATTGGTTTAAGAGAAAATTTCTTTCTTTCGAGTGAATCATTTCCTTGGCATATTATGTTACAATTTATTTATGGCATTTATATAAGAAAATATTGTCTTGAATGAAGTTAATTAAAAATTAATTAAAAATTAATTTAAAAAATCCTTAAAAAAAAAAGAAGAAAAAAAGTTAGTATTTTCTTGAAACAAATAAATAATTTGCTTAAACTAGTAAATCATATTTCTTGAAAAAAGTATCAAATAATCATTGTTTACAATGATTTACTCATATAAATATTTTACTCCGTCAAAGAAATCATATGTTTAGATTTAGAAAATGTTGAGACTTGATATCAATAAGTTTATTGCAACAATTTACTGATATTAAATGAAATTTACTTGATTCAAGTAAATAGTTTACTTAGATAGTCAAAACAAACTATTTATTTAAAAGAAATAAATTTTCTCTGAAAAATGATGATTTACTATGATCTAAGAAATGCGTTTCTTTACATTGTACTTGTTTTTGGAGCGTATATTTATTTGAAACAAATAAACATTTACTTCGTAATATCAATTTATTACGTTTGACGACTTGAATTATTATTATTATTATTATTATTATTATTATATTTATTAACGGATGGAAACATCCTTCAAAAAAAAAAACAATACATAATTACAACATAATGCAACCTCATATAGCAATACAGTAAATTCATTACATAAGTAAGTGCAACATAATATAAAATTTAATATATATAAGTATAAGGTAACAGTATAAAAATAAGTATAAAAGTGAAAATAAAGATGAAAGTGAAAATAATTACAAACAAGCTTATTAAAAATTATAAAAAATAGATTTTATCTTCCTAGATACTAAATTAGTTTGGTCTTCAAAGATGTCCGGGCCAATTTTATGTTGTCTATATGCGTCGTTGAATGTTTTGCATATTCTGTATACAGTATCATTTCTTACAAAGTTTTTGGCTGAGTTAGGTAGATAAAACATGTCCATGTGCCGGAGTAAGGTATGATTTCGTGTGTTGAACGGAATTATGTCATATAATTGATCACAATGTATAGTATTACTTATAATTTTCTGTAAAAGTATCACATCATTTGCAGCACGTACTGAAGCAAGTGTTGGTAATTGGAATGTAGTGGCTACCGCATTATATGAATGCTCATGAAATGCCATAGGATGACTATCCTTGAGTGCTAAATATCTTAGAATTTTGTGCTGTACTTTTTCTAAAGAATAGGAATCAATCTCGTATTGAGGTGACCAAACACTGGATGCATACATTAATACAGGTCGTACTAATGATAAGTATAAATATCTTATTGACTTTACGGTTTTAAAGTCTTTGGTATTTCTTTTTATAAATCCGACACTCTTGAGGGTTCTATTCACGATATAGTTCATGTGTTCCTTAAATGTTAATCTGTCATCAAATACTACTCCTAAGTCCTTTACTACTGATGTTCTATTGATGACATGACCTGAAAGGTTATAGTAGTATTCGAGCTTGGATGATCTTGAGAAAGATAGTATACAACACTTAGAAGGGTTAAGTTTCAGGCCATTTAGATTACTCCAATAAAGAAGATTGTTAATATCTGCCTGCAAAAGACAGCAATCTTTTTGGTAATTCTTAAAAAAAGTTTTAGATCGTCCGCAAAAAGCAGTGGGGTAGCAAATTTTATCTTGTGTGTTAGATCATTTATGAAAATCGTGAAAAGTAATGGGCCCAGATGTGAACCTTGCGGGACTCCAGATGTAACGTCGATCTCCCTCGAGAGTGTTGATTTATATCTAACCTGTAAAATTCTTTTTGTAAGATATGACTTGATCCATTTGACTAGAGTGTTATTTATTCCTAAAGTTTCAATTTTCCTTAACAATCTTTCATGACTGACCGTATCGAATTAAATCAAATATTTATTTAATTTCAAGAAATATTTCCTTGATTCAAGAAGTGTAGTTCGTGTTCATACAAGTAGCTCATTTCAAATTTGGATTTACTTGAAGCAACGAAATATTTTCTGGAGTTTAATAAACATTTACTTAATATCAAATCGTAAGAAGAATTTATTGCATATGGCGAAGTAAATACACATTTCTTTCAAAGAAACAGAGAGTTGATTTTCTTGAAAAAGTGAAATATTTTGTGAAATTATTTAGTTTTTAAAAATTTACTTCTGTTTCCGGTATATAATGTCACATTTAAATAAATTATCGAACACTGATATAAAGATATTGAATATTATAAAAAATCGCAGAAAATATTGAGCACAATGTTTGATTGTATGTTTTAATGGAGGATAAAATATTTTGTAATAGATAAAATGTACGCAATAATCTTTTTGATAAAAATGCAATTAATGAAAATTGTTTTGGGAAAAATTGTATATTACATTCCAAGTTTATATATTTTAATCAGTTATCTCACATTCCCTGAATTCTTTCTTTATTTAATTCAAAAAACTGTGTTCACGGTTGATTAGGTACAGATGACGAAGAACAAAAATCATGTCGTCCATCAAAGGGTTCAATGTATTTATTTATCACAAACGACATAAGACACATACAGACAATAAAATATGAAATTTTATCATCACAAATAATATTTAAAGAAAGCAACAATTAAAACGATATTTAAATCGCGATTATTTACCATCCATTTTAAGAATTTAATTTATAAATATTAATAACTCAGTTTTGTTGATATACCTTAACCCTTTTCATGCCAAACGACCATAATTTTGTCATGTTTCTCTAGTAAATATTTATTTGTGTAATGATAAGCAAACAAATTTCAAAACCTTATTTTCTGACTTGTTTTTGTCCATACTTTTCAAATCTGCTATTAGTTTTGTTCTATAATGTTTGATTTTTTCAAAATGGCGGCTAATTTACAAAAAAAACGTGATTTTTGAAATTTGTTTATTTGTTTAACGTACTGGCTAGTAATGTTCCCGTTTCCAGACCGGCACAAGTGTCTAGATCCTGTGGAATAATCACCATAACTAAAATTTAAGCGACGTGGAATGTTAAAATTTAAAATGGCCGATCTAATATGGCGGCTTTTGCGCATATTTTTAATGTTTTTTCTTTTTTTTATATGTTTTTAGTCCCTGTCGCTTACTTTTTTAATTGCTTTGTTATATTTATCTCAGTCTGATACCGACTATGCTAGAAAATAGCAATACAAGATGATATGTAATTCAAAATGGATGAAAATATTCTATATTCTTTCATAATCGATAACAAACTGAGATAAATATAATGAATCTATTGAAAAAGTAAATGTCATGGACTAAAAACATAAAATAAAATTAAAAAACCCTAAAAAATGCGTGTAAAAACCGCCATATTGGATCGGCCATTTTGAATTTTAACATCGTGCGTAGCTTAAATTTTAGTTGTGGTTATTATTCCACAGGATCCAGACGCTTGTACCGATCTGACAACGAGAACATTGTTAGCCAGTAGATCAAACAAATAAATAAATATAAAAAATCACGTTTTTTTGTAAATTAGCCGCCATTTTGAAAGAATCAATCGTCATAGAACGAGACTAATAGCAGATTTGAAAAGTACGAAAAAAAGTAGGTCAGTAAATATGGTTTTGAAATTTGTTTGCTTATCATTACACAGCTAAATATTCACTTGAAAATCACAAAATAATGCTGGACTTTTGGCATGAAAAGGGTTAATAACAAGCAGCCAAACATACGGACGTTGTTTTACATTATCTTGCCACAAACGGAATACTCTTGCTGCAAGTGGAAATCCTCTTGTTATATAATCAAAAAGTTTATATCACTTGCGGTAAGTGGATTTATAGTTGCCGGAAGTGTGGATTCCACTTGTGACAAAAGTCCTTTTACTCACGAAAATTATTTTAGAAGTATATTTTATTTGAATTAGGATCAACACAAATGTATTTTTCTACAGAGTTAGAAACTATGAAGACTCATTTACAATTCATTATAATATTGTCAAGCTAATTCTCTTTTGTTTACATGATCAATAATTTTTTATTGAACGAGTATAAATTATTTTAATAAGAACACCCTCTGAATTCGACCAGATAGGTTGGATTGGATATAATAAAAACTTCTTTAACTATTACACATTTTTTAATTCATTGATTTTTTCTGGAGACATTTACATTCTTAGATTTCTTAGAAAGAGTGTCTTATTGCACTTAATTCGTTTGAGATCAGGTAAGAAAATCGCAATACTTTATTATCAAGCTATGCATGAACGCCTACACGTGCACATTTAACGCGAGCAATTATTTCATTATTTCGAAGGTATGTGTAATTCTGTTAATGGTAATTCAAGGAAGGATTGTATAACATGCATTTTTTAATCAGTTTTTCTGCATTATCCAATGTGATTTCAATGATTAAAAATAAAAAAACGACTTCAATATATTTTTATAATCCTTAATTTTCACTATTCATACGCAGTTAAAAATGACATGAAATTAAATGTAAGGTCAAATATGCCCACATTAAATTTAATGAGTTCGTAACTAAAATGCAGGAACATAAGTATTAGAGTATTGCATTATGCATAAGCAAAATAATTTACTGTACGTATTAAATTTCAATACAGTTTTAATAATGTACATTTTAAGTGTACATGATTTTTAATGTGGTCTTGCTAATATTTAATTACATGTACATGATCTTTCAAAAAACATAAAAGATATATTTGTCAAACAAACGTACAGAAGGCCCTCCTGATTTCGTAAAGTGGGCAATAACTAGACACAAATCATCAAGTTAGTATTTTGTTACAAAACTCTATATACTGGATAAAGTTAACTGGGTTACAACTATTCACACATTTGTCCAAAAATCCTGTAACTATATTCACCAAAATTATTCAAAATATGGATGAAATAAATGTTGATTGGAGAAGGGCGCATATCAAATTCAGCGAACTGGCTACAATCCTTAAAGCATGTTGTTTACATTTTATGGTTGTTATTCTTTTCACTGCTCGCGGATCTTGGAAAAATGGTATACCTTGCTATTAAATTAGAAAACAATAATCAGTATCTTGCGAATATTCGCCTGGTGTGGATCGCCCGTTTCCACTACGTAAGTTTGGTAATAAGATCACACTTTCCTGTCCGTTTATAATTACATTGCTTTCTACCGCTAGTGATCGTAGAATCGGTTTAAATTATATTAAAGATTTCAGGAAAATTAAGAACACTTATGTGCCTGTGCAGAGCATAAACTCCTACGAAGTAACTGATGAAAATGTTAACGACAATAATAACAATAGTAGTGATGATGATAATGATGATGAGGATGATGATGATGATGAGGATGATGATGAGGATTATACTAGTATTAAAGCTGCTGAACGAAGTTCAATCTTTTTCCTAATAATAGTCATGCTGAAACGTCTACTTTAAAACTACAAAAAGTGGGCAAAAACCGAACAAAAATTGCATAAAAAGTGTCCAGACAACTTTTAAGTTATCGTAAAACACATCTACATACTATTATCTTAATTATCGTCTAAAAACTAAACATAAAAGTATTTAGGATGTTAATGTTAAATATTCTGACTACTTTTTTGCAGAAACAGAAACTAGCCACAGTTTATATAAAAATGGTATTTTAAAAACATTCAAGATTTTGTTGCATTTTCGTGTGGACACCACATTTTATTGCTGACAAGCTGGCCAATATCTAGACCGAATTTCTACCAGGGCTATTGTACATTAAATTACTTTTTAGGTGCATTTTTTTAAAGTGAATTTTCCATTCGATGGCACTGGCCTTTTTTTTAAGGGGAGATATACGTCAAACTGTGGAGAATGACATTAAATTTAAGGTACATGATATTTTTTGCATACATTAAATTTAAGGTCTGACATTAAAAAACGTTTAAATTGTAGAAATTGAAGTATGCTTCCAGTATATGTTCATTCAATTTAATGTTTTTCCTTTTAACAGTGTAATTAGCATCTATACTCATGACCATTAGCAAAAATTCAATACTTTTTTGTTGAAAAGATACGTTATTTAAATATCCAAACTGAAAATGACAGGTTATTCGATTTATAAATATAAATTTTCTGTGTTTTATTTTGAATATTAATTTTTACAGATTCCTTCTTTTTATTATCAACGTGCCGAATTTAAAAAATCTGCATTCTTTCAGGAGATTGTGCCTATTTAGTATACTTAATAAGCAGTCAAGAAAAAAATGCATAATTTTAATTAGAATTTCACGAATGGCTGGTTTTCATGAGCAACAAGTTCTTTGAATTCCATTAAAATCATGATGAAAAAATACACTGGAGTAAATATTATATTAGTATATTGAAACCCCAGGACAATTTCAATTACTTTTTGCATATTTGAAAACATCTTATTTTTCATAAATTGCATACCATGTGTAGTATATAAAATGAAGTTTTCTTCTTTCATGATTGTAAATTACTTCGATCCAGACTAAGTCTGGACGAAGTATTGAATTTGGTCACTTCGGGCAAAAAAATTACCATATAGTTTTTCATCAAATGTCGACGTTTCAGACCCTAAGGAACCCAAATCAACAATAAAAAAATTTGTGTCCGTGATCTTGTACGTACGTACGTCCCGTTTTTTGTCTCGCGATAACTCGCGAACGGATAAGCGTATTGACATAAATTTTTTTTAAAAATACGCGTCTTGGCATAACTTAGATCTGATTAGATTTTGGGGCAGATCCACCCGTCCATTACTAAAAATAATTAGCCCCAATTAAGTTTCGTTGTAGTTTTTTGCATTTATTTTGAAAAATACAAATTTTATTGAAAAATGTTTCATACAAAAAAGATAGAGCATGAAATTCTCTACAAAAAAGGTTGTATGCATTTTCTTCCTAAAGTCAACGATAATGCCATAAAAACTGGTTTAAAATGTTTATGACTATTGTCTGAAAAAGTATTGAATTTGGTCATCGCGGCAAAAAACTTACCCTATTGTTTTTCATCAAATTTCGACGTTTCGACCCCCTACTCCCTAGGGGCAGTCTTTGCCAGCCCCTCGGGCGCGGTGACCACCTACGGGCCCAAAGTTCTTTTACGCCCTTGATACGAAAATAACTATTTCGATATATCTAAAAGATGTCTTATAGATATCTATAAGATATCCGTCATAGATCTTTTCAACACTTTCAAGATATCTTTGACGAATTATATGTATATATAATGTATATATAATATCATAATAATACAGACAGTAATTAGTAAAACACAGTAAACATGTAATATGCATCGAATAGTCTATTAGAATACAAGTGCATGAAGTAAGTGTTTTACAACTTTTATTTATTAATACTTCGACTGGCCTGTTGTCGGGGTCGAAGTTTTGAAAATGCTCATTTTCAATTTTCATGCATATAAGAAACACTATATTGTTGTAACATATCTATCGAAGCCACTTGGACCTAAATATGATTGGACCCCTCAAATATCAATATAATTTTATAATATAATTGAAAGCTGTTAGTAAACAAACGAGTCTTAAGGAATAGCCGACTCTCCACTGGGTCGAAGTTTCTGAGCGAGCGAAGCGAGCGAGGCACCACGCGAACACTAGTTTCAACTTTCAATACCCCTTTCTTTGTGAATTTAATTCATTGGTTGCATTTTTAAGTACTCAAATGACTCTATATATTGTGATCTTATAATTCTAACAATAAAAGGCTCCGTTTTATAAAAATAGATAATAAATATACAATAGAATAAACATTGCCGATATCAATATTGTTAACAAGTAAATTATGATTACTCCAATTTGGTATCCTGTTAACTTCCTCAAGGCATTTTATCTTCCTAGAATGTTCCGAATATAATAGGATGATTTATTGCGCAGCTTCTTAGGAAGTTCGCAATTGGCAAATGTGTTTATGAAGGAGCATCAGAAAATTTGGTGCGTTCGAAGGCCACCATATACATGCAATACTTTTATAAGATTGGGAGATAACATAATGGTAATGCACGTAACGGGTACACTGAGAAAATTTGGCTTAGAACATTTCCCATACTGTCTGGTATCAGCAGGATGTACTGGGAAAATGCCAATAATTCCTACATATTCATGTCAAAGGTTCCCATACTGACGAGGAAATTTGGTTGCGTACGGTCTATTTATTCATGAAAATGCAGACAGTTTCTTAATTTTCAGAGTATATCCCGCTGAAACAACTCGGCAACTCGGTTTTGGGAAGAAGAACCGGACATTTCGACAGTTGCTATGAAAAACAGACCGCTTTAAAATTTTGCGATGAAAAGCCGGACATTTCAGAACTTTCGATGCAAAACATTTAAAAAATAGATACGATATATTAAATCGCTATAGAAAATCTTGAAATGTCCGGTTCTTCGTCGCAAATTCCGGAATGTCCGATTCTTCGTATGTTTTAAATAATGTGACCTCCCACTTCTTTGAGAGTGATCTGACTAATATTTATCTTAATGTTAAATTTCAGAGTATTGAAGTGTATATAAACAAATATGTGTGCTGTCGAGATGACAACCTTAAGCACTGTCATCCACGAAGCTTAAATCCCCACAGTTATGTCGAAGATTGTTCAAATAAATGTTAAGGTCTGAAAAACGCAGAATATACGTGTTATCAAAAATGTGACGAGAATTGTTGCAGATTGCAGATTTAACAGAAAGTTGACTGCTCTTTAACCCTTACATGCAAACGTTTTTTTTATTCGCGACTTTGCTGATGATGAAACTCCTCTTCGAAATTCAATATAGCGAATTGGAAGACTAAAATGTGAAAATTTGATTTTTATTAGAATTTTAACCGTCATATATCAAGTTATGATTTAACATTTATAGACAATTTAATATGGATAATTTTGATGGATAAAATCTTGAATTCTGGAAAAAATAGTCATCAAATGACTATTCATTACATATACATTATAAATTATTTGCAGACCATAAAACAAAATACGATCGGTACTTTGAAAAGTACAATGTAGGTGTTAGTTTTTTGAGTATCAGTAGATAATGCTGTATTAAATTTAACACTAATTGATTTATAATACGAGGTTATTGAGTTGACATGATTAAATAATTACTATTGTATGCTATTTAAGGATTTGAAAAATTAATACATGTCTCAGGTCCATTATTGAAATTACATTTTTACTACATCGCTTACAGTCGAGCAGCATATTTCGTCAATATTCTTCTTGCAAAATTTGACGCTAACCGAGTGCTCCAGACGGTAGGACGACAATTTGATTTTTATGTTTGACGTTCCAGTCCCTATTATGGCCGTTATCTCTTATACTTGTTTAATAATAATTATACCATATTATTTATTTAACATATTTAGAATGTTTTTCACGTTATTTTGTAAAATGAGCTCTTATAGAAAAAAGGCAAAATACCAATAGTACAAAAGGATATATCGATATATTTATTATGTTTTTCGTACAATCCATTTTCTTTCATGTTCTAACATTAAATATTGCATATTTATTACCATGAGAATCGGTTCTTCCTTACCGGTCTACATAATTATTAAAAAAAAAAAAAAAAAAAAAAAAAGGCGCCCTTGTGCAGTTCCTGAAGGAAACTGCACCCCACCGTCCACCGCCTTTCAGCACACCAGTGTCTATTTCTACCTTTTTTTATGACATATTTCAAAAGAAAATATTATTAAAATAATTGCTTACTTTTATAGTTTGGCGTTTTGTTTTCTTTTAGTTTCTCGATTCTTGGAATCGAGAGATATGTTCGTGGGCCCTACAGTTTATACTGGGTTCCGAACCAGTTTATTGTTTCTATATTTACAATTGTTATACTTTTTATTTTAATTGTTGCCTTTGTGTTTTTACTAAATTGAATCCTATAATCTATTTCTCTCTTTGAGAGATATTTTATTTTCTTGGATATGTACAGGGATTTTACTTTTAAAGAAAAATTTAATTATTACTATTGTGGTGTTCCAGTTCCTCAATGAGTTCGCTGCATATTTTTTCTTCCAGCAGATCTTTTGCAAATTCAGTGAAGGTTTCGCAGAGCTCCTTGCTTTTGAGGATCTCCGAGAGACTTAGGACTGTTTTTCCTATTTTTATTATATATTCGTTGCGGATTTCGGTGAATTTCTGGCATTCTACAAGGACATGCTTTGATGTGTCTGATGCACCACATGAGCAGTTTTCTGTACTTTTGTCAACACCTATGTTGTATTTCCATGCCTTGAAGTTTCCATGTCCAGTTAGGAATTGGTTCATCCATTTGTTTGGACGAATCCAGTGGCAATCCAATCTCTCTTTGACCCTCGGCAAGTACTCGTACATCACTCTTCCCTTCTCCGTTGCGTCCCACTCGCTCTGCCACTCATCGAGAAGCTGCTCCATGACCTTTCTCCTAGCCTGTTGACGTAGTGCAAGACTGTTTCTATTGTTTTGTTCTATCGGCGTTTTGTGCCGCGGCGTGTATGTATATTCACCAATGGTGAATTGTTTGTTATTTCTTATATAGTAATGTGCGGCTCTTTTTCGTATTTCAAGGTTTATTGGCATCACCCCGGCCAAGACTGGGGCGGCCATGCCGGATATTGTCTTGTAGGATCCTGTGACTCTAATTAGTGCAAAATTTTGCGCCATCATCAGTTTTCTTTTATCGTCGGCCAGGAGTCTGTCACACCAGCCGGACGCCGCATAGGTTATTATCGGTACAAAGAGACCTCCGTAGATCCTTCTCAGAGCCCCAAACCTAAGGCCCCATTCGTTTTTGGCTACTTGTCCTAGGGAGCCGAATAGTTGCCGTGTTTTTGCTGCCATATTGCTGACATGAGCATGCATTTTCAGCTTCGTCTGGAAAGTTACACCAAGGTATTTGTAATTGTCAACTATTTTGAGGACTTTGTTTTGAATTTTTATGGTTGGACCTCTGATTAAGGCAGGGCCTTTTACCATCAGTACTTCGCATTTGTTTGTTGCTAGTTCTAGTTTGTTTAATTTTGTCCAATTCTGTATTTCATTCATGGCTATTGTGGCTTTTCTCTCCAGATCTAGCTTACTTCTGCCTTCTATCAGTATGACTTGATCGTCAGCATATGCAACGGTTTTAATACCCAACTCCTCTAGTCTTTTAAGGTTGGGGTTGAAAATTATATACCACAAAGTCGGTCCCAGGACCGAACCCTGCGGACATCCTTTGCTGATCAGCCTCTCGACTCGGCTCGAGTTGTTCTGCAACAGAACCTTTCTTTTGCTAAGATAGCTATTCAGAATCCCATACAGCTCCCCCGGGCAACCGTGTGCTTTAATTTCATTCAGCACTGCTGGCCACCAGACATTGTCGAAAGCTTTTCGGATATCCAGGAATATCGCATACATGTATTTTTCTGTTGAGTCGTCCACAATACTACGGAATTTATTAATGGCATCTTCCGTTGATCTATTTTTGCGGAAGCCATACTGAGATTCACTCATTTTTGGTTCCACTATATCGTTGAGCTTGATGAGGATCAGTCCCTCGAGAAGCTTTCCCAGAATCGGCAGGAGGCAAATGGGTCTGTAGGACAATGGGTCCGTGGGATCCCTGTCTTTTGCTTTCTTAATGGTTATGACTCGAGCTATCTTATATTCGTTGGGAAAGACACCAAGTTTTAGGCATGCATTAAATATTGTAAGTAGATCTTTCTTTATGATTGGTATGGCTTGTTTTATTATTTCCGGGTTCAGGTTATCCGGACCCGGTGCTTTTCTTAGCTTCATTTTGTTAACTACTTGGTCAAGTTCTTGTTTGTTGAAAGTTATATTGTTTTTCTTAGTTGGTGTTTTGATGCTTTCCCTGATTTTTTGATGCTCGTTTGTCTCCCCTTCCTCTGTGTCATCCGGGAAGAGCCTTCTTAGGACCTCTCCAGCTGTTGTGGACCAGTCCAAGGTGTAGCGGTCTTCTACCCTTATGTTGCTTGCAACTTCTTTTATTTTTATTTTTTCCGTTTGTAGCTTGTAGACGATACTCCACGGGTTTTGGTTTCCTTCATATGTAGCAAATTTTTTCCAGCTCTCAACTTTTGCCCGGCGAACCAGTTTTGAGTACTTTTTTCTTTGTTCTTGGTACTCCTTGTGCAGTTCCCGCCTAAGGTCTTGGTCTCTCTCTGCATTGAATTTTCTGCGTGCTCTGTATGTGAGTTTTTTCTCTCTAGTTAACTCATCGTTCCACCACGGTGCCCTCTTGTAATAATTAGTATTTCTTGGTGCTGCAAGGTCGACAGCCCTAGTGATACTTCTGCTCAGATTTCTTATTGTGCCAACAACTTCCGCTTTTGTATTTACTTTAATTTCTATGCCATTCCAATCCTTCGTCAGTACATCTTTGAAAACCTCCCAATCGGCCCTCGCCAGCGAGTATCCCGGACACGGTCCCTCCTGTCTGTTGTCTATATATGATTTTATATCATTTTTCTTTTCGTTTTTGTGCCTAAGCTCGAAGGTAATCGGGAGGTGATCGCTAGAGATTCCTCTATCTCTCACACTCCAGTCAACGATGTTATTGACTCGCTTCGTGGATAGTGTCACATCAACGTTTCCGGATCCCATTTCGTTTACAATGGTTGGACCACTGTTTATTGTATTGCAGACAGAGAGTTCCCACTGCCCAATGACCTCTTCCAGCAAATGACCTTTCGGATCGGTTTCTTTCGAGCCCCATAGTGGGGATTTAGCATTTGCATCTATGCCTATTATTACTTTATTGCCCTCTAATTCTTCAAGAACTGTTTCCAGGTGAGACAGATGTTCTTCTATGGATTGGCTCCATTGGAAGTATCCGCTACCTATGTAGATTTTCTCATTTCTGTATGTTAGTTCTGCTATGGCAAAGTGCGAATTGCACAGATGGCTCAGTTGAAGTACGTCGATTTCGGGATTGGTGATGGCTATAGCTGCCCACGGATATTTATCCGTGGCTTTAACAATCCTGGTGTTGAAGCCAAGACCTCGGATTTGGTTATTTTTTGTGTTAGCACTTGGTTCTTGTAATATGATAATGTCTATTTTGTGTTCTGCTGCAAGATTTCTCACCTCAGGCATCACCCTTGCGCACCTTCTGCAATTTAATTGCAGTATTTTTAGACTACGGTTATTGTATGCCATAGTCCGTAGAGTTTATGAGTCTTTCATAAGCCATGTTGTATGAGGGGCAGGCTTTGTCATTAACATTGTGGTTGCTCGGTTTTTTGGTTTTCATGCAGTTTGTGCACTTCTTAGTTGGCTGTTCTGCTTTTTTTGGGCAGTCTTGCCTCTTGTGTCCTTTTTCGACACAGTGTGCACATATTTCTTCTGAGGTGCAGTGTTTGGAGACATGCCCAAGACCCTGGCATTTAAAGCACCGAGTAACCCGCAGATAATCCTGCACTCTACACGATGCCCATCCTATATAAATTCTTTCTTTGGCTAGGATGTTTTTTCTTAAGATTGGTGATACTTCTATCACCCAGTTGCCTGTATGGGAACCTTTCTTCCCTGATCACATCTGTAGTTTCAGATGCTCCCACCAGTACGTCATTGTTCTGTCTCAAGATTATGTTTCTCAGATCAGTTTCTTTGATGTCCTCTGGGACATCATATATAATTACTTTGGGCATTCTTTTGGAAGGCCGCTCACACGCAAATTTATTCATAATTTTCTTGTTGCTGCTGATTTTTTCCAAGTCTTCCAGCGACGGAGTTTCTATTATCAGTCCCATTCTGGTCTTTCTAACACTCTTGATGTTTATTTTTTCTTTAGCTGGATCGAATGTATCGATCAGCAATTTCTTAGCTTTATCTTGATCTTTGAAGATCTCTGGGTCCTTTGCTTTTAGTATTAATTGCTTTGGGGGGGGGGGGTTTAGCCTTGCTCTGACCTTTTGTGCTTTAGGCGTGACCAGCCTTGCGGCAACTCCAGCATATGACATTTTTGTAGTCTGCTCTATTTCGTTGTGTTTTTTCTTTTCGCTATATGCACCTTGTAGTGCAGCGTATTTAATAGTCATTTCAGTATACATACTGAGGATGCAGTTTATTGCTTTCTGTGCTGTTTCTCTTTGTTCTGCATTGTCCAGCCTGTTTAATACTGTTTGAATTTTAGTTGCCTGTGCAAAGAGCTCCGCAGGCAGTCTTGCCGTGCTTTCATGGTCATCTTCTACTTTTGTGTTGTTTTTCTCCCCGGTCTTAGGAGTTTCTAGATTTCTTTTCTTTTTAGAATTTTCTCCGTCGCTGTCCGTCTCGGTTGTTGTAGACAGCGCTCTTTTTTTCTTGGGTTCTTCATCGATCTCCATATCTGAGATCTCCGAGTCCGAATCGGAAATTTCTACTTCCCTGGAGGGCTTCTTTTGCCTTTTTTCTTTGGTAATTTCTTTTTCAATACCTGCCGTGCCAGGTTTTTTATTGGTGTCAGATTTGACACTTTTTGCTGTTGTTGCAGTTGTTGCTGTCGTTTCTGTCGCCATTGTTGTTTTTGCAGTGCTAATTCTCGCCTTATTCAGTGTGATGGTCGTTTTAGGTTTAATCAATCCTGGTTTTTGGTTTTTGGTTTTATTTGTATTTGGTTCCATTTTGAATCCCACGAGTGTTGAGGAACTAAAGGACCAGCCGAACAGAGCCTCTTGTCCGGCCTAGGGAATTGCTTACTCAGTGTGCTCCCCCGGGCCCCACTGAGGGACCGTTTGCGACACATATCACCTTGTGCCATTCATGCCTTCTGCACGGTGCCTGCACACATTAGCGTTAGGGTCTTCTGAGGTTAGTCTGACCTTTCACAGTGAGCCTTCTCGGCATGATTGTATCTGCCGGGGAGCCGTGTCTCCCCGCCGATATAGCCTCAATGGTCATTAAGGTTCTCAAGCCCCCCACCTCGTCAAGGTCTCAGTCTTGGGGGGGGGGGGATAATTATTAGAACTGGCCTAACCAAAAACTATGCAGAAAATTACTCCAGAACACTCAAAATACATGTGACCTGCGAAATTCTCATTACGTTAATTTGCACGTTTTCATGCTAACTGATAGAACTAAGTTCAAATGCCATTGGGAACTATAGAGCTCTCCTAAATGCTTGAATAAAAATTAATTATTTAAATCGCTAGCTTCGTATACATTATGTGTTGTGGCTGTTGAAAGGCACTACAGATTAATAATATTTACAGATATGGGTTTTATTACCATATTGAGATATATGTATGTATGCATAGTTATACTTTGAGTATGTTATGTAATTTTTAGACATATGTACCATTTTAAAGTTGTATGCATAATAAATATGGGCGTATCTCCAGAACTTTTAAACTTTAGGTCGTCGTACATTATGATATACCTTAAAGATAGTAGAAATAATATTGCAATATGATAATTTAACAAACCTTTTTGCACTTTAGATGTATCATGTGCTTTAACAACGATTAGAATAGTGGAGAAACTGATGAGTGCAAGTAAAAAACAGCAAATTCGACATCTCCTTATTGAGGACATGAAGAATTTTATGCCTTGCAGCTTCTACCACAAATAGTTGGAGATGTAAATAAATGAAAAACTCTTGTGACACGATTATGCCTTGCATAGAAATAAAACAATACACCTTTAAACAAATTGTAAATGTTCACAAATATTTGAATACTTCTAAACAAAATACCATAACTTCAATAGCTCAATTTGTGTAAATTTTTATATTGTTTGTACTCGACTAAAATTAACTATTACAAATTCGATTCCAAGACCTATTCACTAACGAAATATTCTCGAATAATGTAATTTCTCAATATTTTTTCTATATTTTCGTAATATTAATTATTTACCTTATAAACTTCATTTTCCTTACTTTTAAAATAAACTCACAACAAAAATGATATGTTGCCTGATGTTGGCCGTGACATCTGACGTAATGATGATTTTGGGTGGTTATGATGCCGATATTGAGCTTGATGGCAAGTCGAGGATTATATACTCTACTTATATCGAGTCAGATTGCACCATCAATAGCAAAAATCTGGAATCCGATGTGTTCAACACAGAGAAATTAAATTATTAGTATATTAATAAAGGTAATATTATATATATATATATATATAGTTCACGAGAAATCATATCTAAATATACGACAACAACATAAAAGAAAGTTAATGACAACGTCAAAAAACTCTAAACTAAAGAATATATAACTGAAAACTTGGCTAAAATACTTAAAACATATAGTTCAACCATATCTAAAGCTTACGGATTACCTAAAATACACAAACAAAAAAACCCGTTACGTATCATTATCTCAACAATAAATTCACCTACTTATAAATTATCTGCTTTTTATACTGCAATTATTTCTACACTTACAAAAACAATATCAAAAAGAGTTAAAGATAGTTGGGATTTACATGATAAAATAAATAACTTCAAAATTCCTGGAAATCATACATTAATTTCATTAGATGTAGTCTCATTATTTACCAATGTTTCAACAGAAATAGTAAAATTAATTCTAAAAAACAAATGGAACGAAATTAAAGAACACACCAATATACCAGAAACAGAATTTTTTGAGGGATTAGATATAATTTTTAAATCTCTATATTTTCAATTCCAAGGGGAAAATTACAAACAAAAATACGGCTTACCAATGGGATCACCATTATCACCAGTGGTAGCTGATTTATTAATGGATTTCATAGAAAAAATCATCAAGAAAATTTCACTTAAGAAAAGGTCGGAGAAGGAAAAAAAATTTATTTATAAAATCATATCTACTTTTTAACATATTTTCAACCACCAAATAGACAAATATGATAAATTCTCCTTATCCAAATGGATTACCTTGCAAATTATACTGATTCTATATAAGATTTTCAATTTGTTAACCCATGATTAGTACCTTTGGCAACGTTTCGTATTGCACTTTTCAACCCAGTCAATAAACGAAAAATTATTGAGAAGCATTAACCACTTCACTGGTAATGTATCATATGTGTACAAAAAAAGTGCCACGACTGGTGATGTATCATATATATAATTTCTGCAGCTTTCAATGAATTTACATGAAATTTGGTACACTATAGGTTTTTAGGTCGCTGAATACGAATCTGATGTCACAATTTCAAAAATCATTATGGCGGATTCAATATGGCCGCTAGAAGTTATACGCTTTTGAATCCAACTTATTTTGGCTACCAGTGAAGTGGTTAAAACTTGAATACTTCTGAATCCTTTTTTCTGACTCTTTGAAAAAGTATTATTAAAAGCATAGGAAGCATTCAGAAGGTTTTAAAATATGCATACCAACGCTTCATTGGGGATAGTGAAGTATTGGCTCTGTAAGTATTGTCCGAAATTATTGAGAAGCATTCAAGTCTTCCAAGAGGATTTAATACGATTGATAATAGGGAAGTATTCACGCAGGTCAACAAATAGACTTCAAAGTTCAAAAATCAATACTTTTCATTCCGGAAATAGTTTGTTACAATGATACTACCCTAGTAAAAATGAGAGCGTTTCACGAACGTACTCAGACACGAAAATAATGAAGAGTCCAGACTGATTTCAAAATATGCTCTAAAGTCAAATGTCTCACTTTTTGAGGGTTTTTTTTTAACATGGCGTCATTACCAGATCTTTATGGACTCATGTTCAAAAAACTCTCAGAAATTGGGACATCCGACTTCTTTTAGAGCACATTTCGAAATCATTCCGAACTCTGATTCTATTTTGCTGTCTGGGTTACTTAAGAGTGACTGTAAGAGTTCCAAAGAAGTTTGAAATGCGTTAAATCCGCTTCGAGAAGCGTGCCAATTGAGTTAACAAAGAATGGATTTAGACAAAAAACACTTAAGGATCCGCAAAACAGGAAACAATTTGGCCATCCACTTCCGCAAACGCTAATTGTGATTATTTTGTCTTGTTAATGAAGTTAAGGGATGTCCGCATTTGGGAAAGTAACAACCATAGCTGAAAAGTGTATTTAAAGCGAGAAAAAAATGAAACATGTTTGACAGGTCATCAATTTAATTGAAAACAGAATCAAAATATAACATTCCTTTCGATTTCCCCATATTGCAATAGCAATGCGTTCTCTTTTACACTTTTTCCGTTGTCAATAACCCGAAAATTGAAGTCACAAGTTGGTGAGGAAAATACGAGGCGGAATTGACAGTTTGATTCGATACATTTGTCACAGGCAACTTTGGACGCATAGCACCTTAAAAATAATTTTGCAACATCCTAATTTAACAAACCTTTGTGCACAAAAATGAATGCTTTTCAATCATTCTGAATATTTTTTCGTTTGCGTGGAATGTAAAAAAGCGATTCTCTCGAAGAAACGTCTAAAAAATCGGTATTTTTTTCGAAAAAATGATTGTACCTTTTTTTTAATCGCAGGATAATTCCGATCACGGAATTCGAAAGTAGATGTCCAAAAATATCGATCTTAACATATTTTTTCTTTTAACTTGGAACAAAAGTTACAGCGTTGAAAGTTGCGTCCAAATTTTGGACTTTCGTTGAAGTTGTTAAATACATTACCTGTACAATTTCGAATATTGTAAAATGTACCATACAATAACTATTTTCTCTATGACTAAAGGTTATTTTCGTTTAATCATTTTTATTAAAGGACTGGTTCTCGAAAAAAGTCGAATTTAACTTTATCGGGATGATAATTTTTTTTGCAACTTATTATCGCAATTTTTTGCTCAATTCTTAGCTTATGTCTTGTTTATTAAAAATATTAGAGTGTTCCCCAACTTTTTCGAGTTTGAATTAAATATATACAGATAGAACATTACCAATTCTCGATAGACTGTCAGCGTACTGAAACCAATGATACAAACATAAATACTCATTAGAATACATCATTCCCTCGTCAAAAAATGTTATGAGGAAATGACGAAATGAAACAAAAGTGCCAGAAGCTTACAGACATAACCTCTTACCTTACCTTACCTTACGTTTTTCCGAATACACAGTACTTTATTATCTACCGGAAACGTATACAAATATGCTATGATTATTAAATTAAAAAAGTGCTTACCTTTTGATTACATTACTTGAGGGAATGACTTTGAAACATTTATAATATTCAAAAAAGTTGTCTACAAAAAATGCAGTGGAGCTTGATAAACCTGTAAAATTTGCTCCAATCACTCTGTTTTAAAACGGTGAGGGAATATTCGATTTTTACGGTCAAATTTTGAATTATATTTAAAAATATTTCCAATCGCATTTTTTAAACTATAAACTCAACAGATACAGTCGATACAGTCCTAAATGAGTAAAAAATAAGATAACAAATAATAAGTAAGGACTTTAACGATTAAAGTTAATGAATCCCTTCGGATTTAGCAGTTGAGACATAGTGAGGGAATGATTTTCAGGGTACTTTCTTGAATATGTCTTTTTTATTTATCATATAAAAAATACATTTTTTTCCATAAATTTGTAGGAGAAGTCGGGGTATTCTTCGACACATTTTTATTTTGTCCAGAAACTCTAAAAACATTGCTTTTTCTCAAAATTTCAAAGCTGGATTTTGTAGTATGATAAATAACCTTTCATTTGGTACCAGCAATTTGACCTAATTGTTTAAAATTGTACACTCTATATCAGCTGGCGCAAAAAACTGGTTTTTGAGATTTTAAAAAATCTCGGGGTATTATTGGACAGTCTTGTAAATCGATTAAAAAATTAAGATTATTGCTGGAAAATGTTTATTTGTTAATGAAACCGAAATAATATCTATATTATAATGAATAAAATAAAGTAAGGCACGTGAAAGTGTTCCGGTTTGCTCCGACACAACTCGAGTGAACACCTCGATCACAAGCGATACAATGGGCTATGTTTCGGCGATTTTCTTTCTCAGACATATTTTTCATGCAAATTATGCAGAAATCAGTATTTTCCTCCGCATCAGTGTCCAAATCACAGAAGTGTCCAATAACACCCCGAACGCTCATTTTTACAAAATGTCGGCGTATAAGTAACACAATGCAAATTTCATCAAAAACTCTTATATGCGTCAAAGGTTATAGTTCCAAGAATATTATAAATATATTTATCTGAATTGGTTCTTCGAAAAATGTAAAAATGACCAAAACACTAACAAGTAAACCTACCCAAGTTTCACTCGCCGATCTTAATGAAACTTGGCATTCTTGAAAAACATCAAAAAATATTGGATACGTGTTTTTTTATACGTCCCATAAAGCTTTTTAAGGGTAGAAACCACCCCTTGAAGTAAAAAAATTCATCCTTTTTTATGACCTGTGAAAAATGTAGAGTTAAGTTGATTGAATCTTTCAGTTAATCTTACTATATTTACTGGTAGGGATTTTCAAGATCGGAGATTATGAATCTGATGTCAGTTTCTTAAAATTCAAAACAGCGGATCCAATAAGAGTGATTTATCTGAATTAATCGAATTTGCTTGAAACTCGGTACTCGGGGGTTTTCGAGGTTGCGGATTACGAATTTGATATTATTTTCTCATAGTTAAAAATAGCGGATCCAATATGGCGGATAAGAATACGTAAAAATGCTATGCTCACAAGAATCATTACTCGGAGGTTTTCGGATTGTAGTAGTTGATGACGATTCCGATAGCAGTTTTTCAAAATGGAAATAACAGTATGTCGGACGAAAAATGTAGAATATTATACACATCAAAAATCATGATTCTAATATTTTCGGGAATGCTAATTATGAATCCGATGTCTGTTTTGAAACAACAGTTCTGTTTTATAACGGACTAATAATGTACGATAAAAATGTACTGCCTGCAATTAATAAAAAAAAATAAAATAAAAAAGGATGAATTTTTTGAACTTCAAGGGGTGGTTTCTACCCTTAAAAAGCTTTATGGGGACGTATAAAAAAACACGTATCCAATATTTTTCGATGTTTTTCAAGAATGCAAGTCTCATTAAGATCGGCGAGTGACAATTAGGTAGGTGTACTTGTAAGTGAAAAAACTCTTTACAAACATCAAAATTTTGTTTTATACGATAGCGAGGTAACAATGCGTCAAAATAAGTCAAGTGCTTAATAGAAAATGAGATTATGACAAGACGAGTCGATGCTAGTTGATGGAGAATCCAAGCGTTACAAACTGGAAAAATATCGCGCTGTGCAACAATACTCTATGTCCAATAATACCCCTCCCCTACATATAGTACAGCAGTTTAATTAAGAAAAAAGACTATTATATAAGATTTATGTAAGAAATTTTCTTTCCTCAAAAACCCAATAACTAAAAACAAATAAATGTTTCAAAAAATTCTTAAAAAATTCTATTGCATTCTTTAATCGATATTAAACATTTTTCGTTCTTATAATTTTTTTCCAGAAGTCCATAATTTTCGAGAGAAAAATTCTTGAATGTTTAAGTAAAAAATTTGGCGTTTTGGCCGCCATTTCCAATTTTGTGGACCAAAATTAATTATATAAATCATCGATACTTTATGTTTAGACCAAAAGTACACGATCTGCAAAGATTTTAGAGTGATTCCAAACCGGAAACTACACGAAAATCAAAGTTGAAAAAAATCAGGTTTTTTTACGAAAAATCTCCATTTTCACGTGGACATTTAAATATTTTCAAAATTTCATGGACACCATCGGAAAGAGCAACTTTTTTTCGACAAAATTCACTATGCCACGATTATTTTTTCCGTCAAATGAATTGGAAATAGCGACGTAAAAGTGGTGGCTTAAAAACTGTTTTCCAACTATTTTCAACGTTAATTTTCTTTACTACTATAGGTGTAAAATAAAATCGGAATAACCATGTCTTACGTATTTGGGATCGCTCTTTCAGAATCTGCCAATAAAATTGCAAAAAAATGAATTTTCAAAAAGTTGCGGTCATTTTTCTGAAAAAAAATATGAATTTTTCACAATTTTGTTTCAAAAATGATTTTTTTTCATACGGCAAGTAACCAGAACACTGTTTCACATCAAAATATCGTGTCTGCAATGCCTAAGCTTCAAAATGGTGAAACGTAGTTTTGAAAATTTCAAGATGGCGGATCCAAAATGGCGACGAAATAATTTTTTTTCCAAATAGTAATATTCCGTATCTGTTTCATTGAAAAAAAAAAAATTCTTTTTAATGACATTGTGTATCTATATCTATTTTGGGTCGCCGATCACGAATCTGATTTGACAGGTCCGATTTGAAAAATTCAAAATGGAGGAGGATATTTTCAAAATTGGTCGGATTATTTAACTTTAGTAAAGTTCACGAAATTTAAGTGATTGTACTACTTGACTTTCCTCGTTTCTTCATAACACTGAAATTTTCATAAATTTGTAATAAATAATTACAAAATTACAAAAAAAAAAATAATAACGACAAAAATTTTTTAAATATTAAAAATAAAAATAAAAAAAAAATAATAAAGACAAAAATTAAAAAAATATTTTAAAAAATAAAGACGAAAATTAAAAAAATATTAAAAATGAAAATAAAAAAAAAATAATAAAACTCTCTCTGAAAATCCAAAAAAAGATTTAAAAATAATTTTGAACCACGAAGCCTATTTTCAAAATAATCCGACCAATTTTGAAAATATCGTACGCCATATTGGATCCGCCATTTTGGATTTTTCAAATCGGATTTGAGATTCGTAATCGGTGACCCAAAAAATATATAAATATACACAGTGTCATTAAAAAGAATTTTTTTTTTAATAGAACAGACACTAAATATTACTATTTCGTAAAAAAATTCTTTCGTCGCCATTTTGGATCCACCATCTTGAAATTTTCAAAAGTACGTTTCACCATTTTGAAGCTTAGACATTGCGGACGCGATATTTTTATGTGAAACAGTATTCTGGTTACTTGCCGTAAAAAAAAAATCATTTTTGAAACAAAATTGTCAAAAATTCCTATTTTTTTCAGAAAAATGGCCGCAACTTTGTGAAAACTCATTTTTTTGGCAGATTCTGAAAGTGTGATCCCAAATAGGTAAGACATGGTTATTCGGATTTTATTTTACACCCATAGTAGTAAAGAAAATTAACGTTGAAAATAGTTGGAAAACAGTTTTTAAGCTACCACTTTCACGTCGCTATTTCCAATTCATTTGACGGAAAAAATAATCGTGGCATAGTGAATTTTGTCGAAAGAAGGTTGCTCTTCCCGATGGTGTCCATGAAATTTTGAAAAAATTTAAATGTCCACGTGAAAATGGAGGTTTTTCGTAAAAAAACAGGATTTTTTTCAACTTTGATTTTCATGTAGTTTCCGGTTTGGAATCACTCTAAAATCTTTGCAGATCGTGGACTTTTGGTCTAAACATAAAGTATCGATGATTTATATAATTAATTTTGGTCCACAAAATTGAAAATGGCGGCCAAAGCGCCAAATTTTTTACTTAAACATTCAAGAATATTTCTCTCGAAAACTATGGACTTCTGGAAAAAAAATTATACGAACGAAAAATGTTTAATATCGATTAAAGAATGCAATAGAATTTTTTCAGCATTTTTTGAAACATTTATTTGTTTTTAGTTACTGGGTTTTTGAAGAAAGAAAAATCTTATATAAATCTTATATAATAGTCTTTTTTCTTAATTAATCTGCTCTACTATATGTAGGGGAGGTCGGGGTATTATTGGACATAGAGTATTGTTGGACAGCGCGATATTTTTCCAGTTTGTAACGCTTGGATTCTCCATCAACTAGCATCGACTCGTCTTATCATAATCTCATTTTCTATTAAGCACTTGACTTATTTTGACGCATTGTTACCTCGCTATCATATAAAACAAAATTTTGATGTTTGTAAAGTGTTTTTTTTCACTTACAAGTAAACCTACCTAATTGTCACACGCCGATCTTAATGAGACTTGGCATTCTTGAAAAATATTGGATACGTGTTTTTTTATACGTCCCCATAAAGCTTTTTAAGGGTAGAAACCACCCCTTGAAGTTCAAAAAAAGTCATCCTTTTTTATTTTTATTTTTTATTAATTGTAGGCAGTACATTTTTATCGTACATTATCAGTCCGTTATAAAACAGAACTGGTGTTTCAAAACAGACATCGTGTTCATAACACATGTCTGCACGGTTTTTTTTTAAATATCAGAGGGATTTTCGACTTATTTTTGTGCGCTGAACACGAATCTGAAGTTGAAAAATGCCTATCACGTCATGATTTTGAGAAGAGTGGGGGTAAAAACACCAAAAAACGCGTTTTTTTTGTGTCTAATTTTCTCTGTAACCTGACGTGCTACAGACTTTAATTTGTGCTTTAATTAAAGCTTGGCTCTTCCCCTACAAAAATCATAAGATAGTTTTAAAAAAAATTTCATAGTTTTGAAAAAAAAATAGTTTTAACCTTGCTATTTCTAGTGATTATGATGAAAATGCAAATTATTTAATTACATTGAGCAGAGCTCATACAAAGCACTACTTGACTATTTTCGGGGTTGGTGTTTAAGAATCCAGTGTTGCCTTTATAAAATTCAAAATGGCGGATCCAAGATGGCGGACGTAAAGTCAAAAATTTGAATTAACCTCACGAAAATCAGTACTCCGGCCGCAAAAAAAAAATAAACTTAGGATCTAAAAATCACCACTTCAGATTTTTTTTTGCCATTAGTGCTTATCATGTCCAGGTCCGAGGGGTTGTGAAAATTGTAAAAATCAAAGAAATGATTTATCCATATGATCTATTAAAAACTTTAGTTAGTCTATACTGAAATAAAATCTTGAATCTTACACTGCATGTAGATTGTTTTATAAAACAATCTTTTGGTTTAAAAAGTGGCTACCTAGAAACTTCAAACTGGTTTTAAAATAAAGTGACTTGAACTATATTAATTCACAGTGCAGCGGCATATAGAAATATTTTTGCATTGCAACCTTTGCATACATAGTGTACAGTTGTTTATACATAAGAGTCGTTTCTAATGCCACTCGTATCCGTGTATTATCTCAGGATTCTTAAACACCAAACCCGAAAACAGTCAAGTAGTGGATTGTATGAGCTCTGCTCAATGTAGTTAAATAATTTGCATTTCTATCATAATCACTAGGAATAGCAAGGTTAAAACCATTTTTTTGTCAAAACTATCGTATATGATTTTTGTAGGGGAAGAATCAAGCTTTAATTTGAGCACAAATTCAGATCTGTTGCACGTCAGGCTTCTGAGAAAATTAGGGGCAAAAACACGTTTTTGGATGTTTTTGCCCCTAATTTTTGAAGACGAAAAATGTCTATCACGTCATGATTTTGAGAAAAGTGGGGGTAAAAACACCCAAAAATACGTCGGAAATCACTCTAATATAAGAAAAAAAAACGTGAATTTTGCAGACCTGTGTAATTAGCATTCCCGAAAATATTAGAATCATGATTTTTTATGTGTATAATATTCTACATTTTTCGTCCGTCATACTGTTATTTCTATTCTGAAAAACTTGTATCGGAATCGTCATCAGCTACTACAATCCGAAAACCTCCGAGTTGAAAAAAGCAGGGTTGGGTAGTGGAAAAGTTAAAATTTAAAGGTAAGTTAAAAGTTAAAAAATTAGTTAATTTTAACTTAACTTAGTTACTTTTTAGATCATTAACTTTTAACTTAACTTTTTAACTTTTATTTTTTTAATTTTTAACTTTTAACTTAACGTTTAACTTTTTTACCAGTTAACTTAACTTCTATTTCAATTAAGTAAATAACATATTAACTTTTAACTTAACTTAGTTAATATTTTATGGAGTTAACTTTAACGGGTGTACTTCCGAAAGCCACACACCTCCAATTTATTTGAAACTACGTATACTTATGTAATTTAATGCGCTGATTACGAATTACATAGTGAAAATTGCCGACAAGGTCATCTTCAAGGTCAAAATGAAAAAAAAAAACGCATTTTTTGAATTTCTTCGCATTTATCTCCGAAAATACAAATCAGACGGAAAAATGTTTCCAACAAAAAAGATAGAGAATCAAATTCTCTACAAAAAAGGTTAGATGCATTTTTATCGAAACATCAAAGGTAACGCCGTAATCGAAGGAGGAACATGAGAATAATCTGTTCAACGTGTTCCTTTTGTATCTGATGGTTGGAGGTTAGGGTAGTATAAAAAGGGGGGTCTGGGGGCGGAGCCCCCCAGAACGTAGGCACTCCCTAGATTCAAGCATTGCTTTTCAAACTGTAGGAGGTAGCCGTAAATAATCATAAATCTGAACGGGAGGGGGAGGGGGGAGGGGGTATAAAAGTTAGTATAAAAAAGGGCAAAAATTGCCCTGATCCTGTCAACGGGAGCCGGAAATGCCTAGCAGAAAGTTCTGAGCACCGCAATTTCATCTAGTGGCGACAAGCCTAACTACATTGCAAAGAGAACGTTAACTAGATTATTGTCATGTTCCTCATCCGATTATGGCATTATTTTTGATATTTCGAAAAAAATGCATCTAACCTTTTTTGTAGAGAATTTGATTCTCTATCTTTTTTGTTTGAAACTTTTTTCCGTCTGATTTGTATTTTCGGAAATAAATGCGAATAAATGCAAAAAAAACGCGTTTTTTTCATTTTGACCTTGAAGATGACCTTGTCGGCAATTTTCATTACGAAATTCGTAATCAGCGCATCAAATTACGTAAGTATACGTATTTTCGAAAAAATTGGAGGTGTGTGGCTTTCGGAAGTTTATCCACTTTAACTTAACTAAGTTAAAACAAAAAGTTAACTTACCCAACCCTGAAAAAAAGTGTCCTTCCCGGCGTTAATGGGTTAACAGGCGAGATAAACATCAAGAATGATAGAAATCTGCTATACCGATCATGTTAGCACGGACACACGCATGTTTACAACGTAGTTCCAAAAGTCTAGTGCATAACCATAGGGTGCGCTGCAAAGATCGATATGTATCTTTATCGACGACCTTCGCCAGGTCGATAAAACAGATTGGAGTGGATTGTCGTACGTGCAAAACTTGATCGCTCCAATGTCTATCAGTAGGTGATTCATCTTTTCGAGTTCATTATGCATCAAATTATTTACACATTAAGCCTATTTTTTAAGTACTATTCTTTCCCGGTTTCTACTTAATAATCAATTAGAATTGGTAAATATTCAATGTTGATGCTTCTTTTCCATGTAATTACTCAGTTTTAATTCAGTTTTAAAACGAATAACGCTGTCAATCTTTCTTATATATTAAATTTTGTTTATTTTCACTTGTGACTGTCATATATTATATTTTTTATTGAGTAATCACATAATATGTACATATCGATTAAAAATATAACTTTTATCGGCTCTATTGAATCGAATTAGGCAATAATTCTTTTTTACATCGAACATTGTCTTTCACTTTCTGTCACAGTTCGGAGATGTTTCGAAATGCCTACAGAATCTGGGAATTTTTTATATCTGCTTACACAGGCATATAATAAAACATCAAAAAGGTAAGAATAAAATGAATATAATAACTTTTATCTAAAAACAATTTTAAATTGCAGATTTTTTGACTACCTTCGCCATAATTCTGCACTTTAATTCCTAGTCATGGAAGAGTTAAAGGTCGAAGAAAACACGATAGACAGTTTGTACCTTGCATTGGTACAATGTTTTGCTATAATTTTATGCGGGTACGTCTTTTACATATTCTTCTTTTATCATCTTTAGTCGTTTCTTATCCTCGTTTATTTTAGGTACATCGCCGGAAGACTGAATGTCATAAGCCGACCCGAGGCTAATGGCTTAAATACTTTTGTAGGAACCTTTTCATTGCCAGCATTGATCTTCCTCTCTCTGGCGAAATTAGACTTTACGAGAGTTAACTGGAAATTTTTACTCGCTGTATTAATTGCCAAAAGTTTAATTTTTATCGTGGTCCTCATAGTTTCCCTGATAAGTACAAAACCATCCAATCCTGGTCGCTCCGCTCTATTTGCCATTTTCACTACACAGAGCAATGACTTTGCAATTGGTTATCCTATGAGTAAGTACAAAAAAAAACATTAAAGGGCCTAGCTCGTTTTAGATTGAAAAAATTACAGTATATTTACCATCTCAAATGTGAATTTTCCTGCAAGTTTCAAACTCCTCTGTTTAACTGGTCGCACAACGGTAAAAATTGTGTTTTTCGGTTTTTATTTTTTTTTCTCAAAAACTAAGTAACTTAGAAATTCGCAAAAAATTAGAAAAATGAAACAAACATAAAAAAAAATTTTTCATTATTTAATAACTTATACACAATGAGAAAAAAAATATTTAAGTTTTCACAATTCAATTTCACCAGCTGAATGTGGACCTACCATCGCTATTTTTTTCTAAAAAATGTATCTATATAATGTGCATTTTGTCAAATTTTTTCGAATTTTTATATTTGGTGCGACTATGTGAAAATCATAAAAAACTTGATTTTTCTGTAAAAAACACCCATAATTCGATATATTCGACAGAAGCCAGAAGATTTTATTCGGGTATTTGTTGGCTATTCAATTATTTATCACTTTAAAACGTTTCTCGGGTTCCACGCACTTTAATAAAAAAGGAAAAATGAATAATGAATTTGTTTGATTCTTTATTAATTGTTTATTTTATTTAAAAAAAGTATTGAGATCAATTATTTTTCTCTGCTAATGAACCGCGAAAATTCAATATTAAATATTTTATGCATTACCATCTACACTAACCGTAACATTCATGCACAAAATAGGTAATATTAAAAAAGCATCTACAAAATTAATGTGTAATATTCATAGAACATAAATAAATAAATAAATAAATATGATGAAAAAAAGAGTTTATGTAAACTTTATTGATGAAATCTAATAAATTCATGCGATAATGGGAAAAATGAAATTGAGAGACAAGATAATAATGTATGCATTATAATAATTGTCTGAAATTATGAAATAATTATAAATCAGTCATATGTGAATCGGATTTATTTATTTATTTATTATCATCCCATAACGACGTCGGAGTCCCAAGGACCATTAGGAGGTCGGGTACAAAAGTTATACAAACAGAAACACAGAATTACAAGTATTTATATAAACCTCTTTGTTATCCGATTATCGTTTCATGAAAATTAAAAATTATGTAGATACTTTTTATTAATTAACCCATTAATGCCCAAATGCACAGAAAGTTTACTGCAACTTCAACGATTATTTTCAATATGAAATAAATTTCGAAAAAAATAAAAACTAGCAGTTTCTACTATTTTCAAGGCCGCTCTTTCGAATGGTAGTAAGAAAATTTTTTAAAAATTGCAATTTATATATGATTTTGACATATATAGTAGAAAAATATGATTTTTTAGGGCACACTTTTTTACAAAAATTGAGTTTTCGATACAATATCTTGCTTTGAGTGCGCTAAAGCATATTGCAAGGGTGCACTCTATAGTTATATTTAAAAGGTACTCTGGTATATATTTGAAATTTTTGATATAAGATTCAAAATGGCCACTGCATTTATAAATTCCTTTTCAAAATTTAACCATTTTTTGTCTTGAAAACTGTGAACTTTAAAGAAAATTTTATAAGAACAATTATGTTTTAGAATAAGTCGAAGAACACCCACGAATTTTTTCAGAACGTATTGTCGACATTGTTTATTTTTGAAAAATTCGAAAAATCGAAATTTTGAAAAAAGTCATTTAAAATTGGTAAAGAGTATTCTTTAATCAATTCTAACACGTTTTCGTTCTATGGATATTTGCGTCAAAGTCTATAGTTTTCAAATAAACAAGATTTATTAAATGATTTTGTCAAAATTTCAATTTTTTGAATTTTTTTAAAATAAAAAATTGTGGCAATGTATTCTGAAAAAATTCGTGGATATTTTTCAACTTATTATAGAACATAATTGTTCTTACAACATTTTCTCTAAAGTCCATAGTTTTCAACAAAAAAATGGTTAAATTTTGAAAAGGAATTTGTAAATGCAGTGGCCATTTTGAATCTTATATCAAAATTTTCAAATACATACCAGTGTGTCTTTTAAGTATAACTATATATAGGACCAAATAGGGCCCAAAATAGGACCGAAAAGGCCCAATATGGCCCAATAGGACCGAAAGGGCCCAATACGGCCCAATAGGACCAAATAGGGCCAAAAATAGGACCGAAAGGACCCAATACGGCCCAACAGGACCCAATACGGCCCAATAGGACCAAATATGGCCAAAATAGGACCAAAAGGACCCAATACGGCCCAATAGGACCGAAAGGGCCCAATACTGTGGTGTATTTCGAATAAAAATCGAAGTTCAAAAAAATTGAAAGGTGTGTCTTACTATTTTCGAGGTCGTTCTTTTCAAGGGTGCTGTCAAAATTGAGCTATCATAATTAAACAATTAAATATGGCGATTTGAATATAAAAAAAAAACGCGAAAAATCGGGTGAAATTTTTTACAAAACATTTTTTTCTCATCGAAAGAGTAGTTGCCGTCACAAAATTCCTTCACCAAACGTGGACCCAATAGATGTAGTATTAAGATATATTTTTTAAAAATTTAAAAATTAACATTGAGATCTCAAAATGACGACCGCAATGACAAATGTCGTTTTAAAACTTAACGAATTATTTTCTTGAAAACTACAAACGAAAATATACTAAGAATAATTATGTTTTAGAATAAGTCAAAGAACACTCTGAATTTTTTTTTAGAATATTTTGATGCAATTTTTCATTTTTTGGAAATTTGAAATATGAAAATTTTGAAAAAAGTAATCTATACTATAGACTTTAGAGAAAACTTCCTTAGAACAAAAATGTCTTAAAATTAGTTAAAGAATACTCTCAAATTTTTTCAGATTTTTTAAATTACTTTTTTCAAAATTTCGATATTTCGAATTTCCAAAAAATCAAATATAGTTATGAAGAAAAAGATTATTATATTTTTCAAAATTTAAAAACTAATAATTTATTTGCTTGAAAACTACAGATTTTGGAGAAAATTTCCTTAGAACAAAAACGTCTTAGAATTAGCTAATGAAAACTCTCAAATTTTTTCAGATTTTTTAAATTACTTTTTTCAAAATTTCAATATCTCGAATTTCGAAAAAATCAAAAATTGTATCAAAATATTCGAAAAAAAAATTCAGAGTGTTCTTTGACTCATTCTAAAACATAATTATTCTTAGTATATTTTCTTTAAAGTTTGTAGTTTTCAAGAAAATAATTCGTTTTAAAGTTTTAAAACGACATTTGTCATTGCAGTCGCCATTTTGAGATCTCCATGTTAATTTTTAAATTTTTAAAACTATTGGGTCCACGTTTGGTGAAGGAATTTTGTGACGGCAACTACTCTTTCGATGAAAAAAAATGTTTTGTAAAAAATTCCACCCGATTTTTTGTGTTTTTTTTATGTCTAAATCGCCATATTTAATTGTTTAATTGAGATAGCTGAATTTTGACAACGCCATTGAAAATAACGACCTCGAAAATAGTAAGACACACACCTTTCAATTTTTTTGAAGTTCAATTTTCATACGAAATACTTGACTGAAATTGAAGTGAAAAAAGTGTAATGGGATAAACAGATAGGAGTTTGAAACTTGGAGGAAAATTCACATTTGGGATGGCAAACATACAGTAATTTTTTCAATCTAACACGAACTGGGGCAATTTTGACATGCTTAGATCCTTTGACACATATAAAATATTATATTTTTCAGTTAATGCGTTGTATGGTGCCATTCATCCGGAATACTCAGCCTACCTGTATTTAATGGCTCCGATTTCTCTAGCGATTCTCAATCCTATTGGATTTATTTTGTTAGAGATTGAAAAACGTAACCAAAGCGACGAACAAACAGGACGACAACAGATGTTCAAAGCCGTTGTCAAAGGCGTTGCGTTAAATCCAGTGCTTCTCATGACAGTTTTAGGAATCATTGGAAACTTGATTTTCGAACACAACATTCCTCCAATGATCGATTCGGTACTAAATGTTTTCGGAAATGCTTTCTCAGCCAGTGCTCTCTTTCTACTCGGACTAATGATGGTTGGAAAAATTCACAAACTCAAAGGCGCAGCTTTGGTAATTCCAGGAATTTTAATCTCCATAAAACTGTTGGTGTTACCGTTGGTAATACGACAGTCTATAATTTTACTTGACGCTGGAGAAAATTCCACTGAAACGTCAGACTTGAGCACATTTGGATTTCTGTACGGCACAATTCCCACAGCTCCGGCACTTTTTATCTTTACGCTTCGATATAATATTGACATTGATCTGATTGCGTCAGCAATGGTCGTTTGCACTTTTCTGTCTGCTCCGCTCATGTTTATCTCTGCCAAGCTGATTACCGCAGTGAGCAATGGAATCCCACCCGCGAATTATGCTCGAGAATTAAAAAGTTTTTCCCTAGATACTAGCGCTGCGTCAGTCGCTGCTTGTTTGTGGTTGATGATTTGTTTCGTTGCACTCGACAGGAAGAGGTTTAAATGCATTACGCATAAATACACTCTGTGCTTAATTATTGCTCAGGTAGGATGTTTATAATAAGAAATATTAATGATTCAAAATAAAATGTACGAATGTTTTAGCTTGCAACTGGAGTCGGAGTCATTATATGGACAAAAATCGACACGTCACAAGTTGGTACATTTATTTGGTACCTTCAATTCGTTTTGATAACGACCGGAATTTATGCTAGTCGACTGTGGACTGCAGCGATAGCAGCAACTTTACTTTTCTTGAGTTCGCAAACTCTTGGATTCGTCCTAAAATTACAAAAATGGTTTTACATTATAGGTTGGGGGTGAGTAAAAAAAAATACTGATATTTTTAATATTTGATTTATTTTAAATATATTTTTTAGGGTACCACTTTCAATCGTGGGTTTAATTTGCGCAACATTGACTCCGAATGCTCCGCAAGAAGAGGATCTGAAAAATCCAAATTTTCAATTCGGTAGAGTTCAAGTAGCTTTATCGATACTTTTACTAGTCTTCTGTTTTGTTGGTTAGTATTCGATAGAATTTAAATAAAGTTATTAAAATATTTAATGCATTTACAAATTTCTTCTTACAGTTACGTTAGGATGTTTGGTTTTACGACAAAGATATCAACGTAGAAATTCACTGGCATATCCGTCATTGATACCACCGACTAATACTTTTAGAAGTAACAATAGAAGCGTCATTGACGTGGAAGATCTTGTATCGCCTGCCACAAGTATTTCGGGGTATGTCATCTTCTTTTTACAAAAGAATTTAAATAGATTGGAAATATTATTCGATGATATTACAGTAGAACCTCCGTTATCGAATATTTTGGTTATCGAATATTCAGACGCCTCCGTTAACGAATAATTTCCCCTCAGTTAGTCTCCCCACTCTAGACACCACGTTGTAGATGGCCGACATGGAGTATCGATACGTCGCGTTGATTCGATTCACATATCGATACAATATCGCCTATGTACAGTAGTCCTTCCCTTATTATAACCGCGTCTCTTATTTTAACTTTTTTCCTTCCCCTATTTTAACATTTTATCGTGCTCTCTCGCTCTCACTGCTGGTCGTAAGAAAGAGGGGAGATGTTAAAATAAGGGAAGGGGTCGCCATCTTCCTTGTCCCGAATAGTTAAAATAAGGGGAGGACTACTGTATGTATAATGCCCTGTAACTCCTAAAGATATAGATATAGGTGGGGGGTCGATTTATTCTCCTTAAATATTCGTTAACGGAAATTTAAATGCCCCGAGTTGTCCCGACCGTATTCGATAACGGAGGTTCTACTGTAATTGATTTCTATTCCGAATTTCATTGGACTTTCCAATGAAATTCGGTATTGCTAGAGAAGAAGGAAGTTACTTATATTTTTTTCAGAGTTTATATTTTGTATTCTAGCGGAACACTGAATAATGAATGTGCCAATGGACTGTGCGAACAAGAATGCAATCGAGATTCTGACGACGAGAATGAAAATGAAACACCCACGGAAGACCCACAAATTCTTCGACATCTAGTTTTTCTTATACTTCTGCTGTGTTCCATGTTCACAGTGAGTATATTTTTATATAAATTTAAAAAATGTTCTTTCAGTTATACAGTAGCCCTTCCCTTATTCTAATTTCCCTTACTCTAATGTCTTCCCTTATTCTAATTTTTTCTCTTTTCCTATTCTAATATTTCCCCTCATACATTCTTCCCACTGCCATGTGTGGACGTGTGGATTTTCTATAAATACAGTGGCCCTTCCCTTATTCTAATTTCCCTTAATCTAATGTCTTCTCTTATTCTAATTTTTTCTCTTCTCCTATTCTAATATTTCCCCTCACGCATTCTTCTCACTGCCATGTGTGGACGTGTCGATTTTCTATAAATACAGTGGTCCTCCCCTTATTTTAACTTTTCGAGTCAAGGAAGATGGCGGCTTCTTCCCTTATTTTACCGCTTCCCTTCACCCACACCGCTAGCAGTATGAGAGAATAAAAACAGAGAAAGGAGATATAGTAAAGTATAAGCAAACAGCAGTCCGCACTCTTGAACACTTTCAAATGGCGAATGGTGGGGGAACTCATGAGGGGAAAAAATTAAAGACTGAAGCAGTTAAAATAAGGGAAGGGCCACTGTACAAATAACGGCGCATGCGCAACAAAAAGAAAAAGAGACAAAAGTCTAAGTAGAGGAAATATAGTGGCGTCTTTCTTCACCTATGCACAAGCGCAAACAGCAGTCCGCACTTTTTTGAACACTTTCAAATGGCGAATGGTGGGGGAACTCACGAGGGGAAGAAGTTAACATAAGGGACGAAAGAAAGTTAAAATAAAGGACGCAGTTAAAATAATAGGAGTTAAAATAAGGGGAGGGCCACTGTACCTGTATGCTTAAGCGCAAACAGCAGTCCGCACTTTTTTGAAAACTTTCAAATGGCGAATGGTGGGGGAACTCAGAAGGGGAAGAAATTAACATAAGGGACGAACAAAAGTTAAAATAAAGGACGCAATTAAAATAAGAGGAGTTAAAATAAGGGAAGGGCCAATGTACAAATAACGGCGCATGCGCAACAAAAAAAGAGAGACAAAAGTCTAAGTAGTGGGGGCGGGGAGAACATTAGAATAAGGGAAGAAGGCCGCCATCTTACCTGACTGGACAAATTAGAATAAGGGAAGGACTACTGTTTAAATGATCTTTGTCGTATTTTTAATTAACCTCCCAGCAATGGGAAATGCATTGAAATGCAGTAGTCCTCCCCTTATTATAACCGCGTCTCTTATTTTAACTTTTTTCCTTTCCCTATTTTAACTTTTTATCGTGCTCTCTCGCTCAATGCTGGCCGTAAGAAAGAGGGGAGATGTTAAAATAAGGGAAGGGGTCGCCATCTTCCTTGTCCCGAATAGTTAAAATAAGGGGAGGACTACTGTGTATTGAAAATTTTGAATGCATTACAATACATTTGAATGCGCTATTTGATCTTAAAAGTATTGAAAAGAATTGAAAATTTGAATGCATGGCAATATATTTAAATCCAAAAATAATCCCAGTTCATACATTTAATGAAAAAAAAATTTGCATCGACCGAGAATCGAACCCTGGTCTCCCGCACAACAACTTCGAGCCGTAATCACTCGACCACCTCCTTGCTGTAAAAGATGATGCGAAACTAACAAATAGTTGAAAAGTGGAGCATTTATGAATTCTGTACATAAAAATAATCTGCTAAATTTATTACCATATTTTACATTTTTGTAATAATTTGCTTATCGACTTTTGAAAAGAACGAATGCAGTAGATATTTTTGTTGGTAAAATAAATATTGTAATTTTTTTTCTAATTTACGCAATATCTTGAAAACGGTACGAGAAATTTGACGAAATTGACATAAATCAGGGGTACCTTCGAAGCCACTGTACATGACTCAAGAATTTTCGAAATTTTCGATTTCTAAAATTATGAAATTTTTTAATTGTGTATGTCAGCTGAATCATGGCACATCATGGCAAAATTTCATCAGATTTTACGTATCTCATACCGTTTACGAGATATTGCGTAAATTTGAAAATAAGTGTCAGTTAGGTGTTCAATAAGTGTAGAAATACATTTCATTTAAGTGTACAACACTTTTTGGACTCTTGTGTATTGAACGCTCAAATAAAGTGTACCATTTCCAACAGAGCACTGCTAAATGTAATTAAAAATTGGTTTAAAATGAACATTTCACATTCCAAATTTTGAATGAAAAGTCATTTGTGGCTTTTATTTTCGAAAATAACTTTTTTGTGATTGAAATGAATAATTACGAAATGAACATAATTTTAATATTTTTTCCCTTCAAAGCGGAAGTTATTTTTTTTTTTATAGATTCATTTGTATTAAAATGAAGAATCATTAAGAATTTGTATTCAAATGAATTCACCGCAATTTAATTCTTGTATTGATTTATTTTAAATTCATTTGGATTACAGCAGGCATTATTTTGCTTAGTCATGTATTGAAATGGATTCATTAATTCCGGTAATTAACTGTTATTATTTATGGATTCGATTGTATTAAAAAGTTATCATTTTAATCTTCATTTGTATTCGGATGGATTCACTACTTTTGTCTTTTTCGAGTATTTTTAGTAGTCTCGGCAACGATATTATTTATGTATTCATTTGGATTCATATTTTTGTATTAAAATAATAGTGAAGTATTTTTGGATTTGAAAATTTCAAATAGCGTATTCAAAAGCGAAAAATTAATCCAAGTCAATACATTTCAATACAGTTTCGATTGCTGGGCTCTTAACTGCAGTCGTAATTTTACACAATATGGGTTATTAAAATAATTCAAGAAATTCATCTATGTTTTATAGTAACATAGATGTTTTCAAGAAACTTTTTGACCATTTAATATAAGTGAAGAAGAGCTTGGTATTTTTTGGTCATTATAATTAAAACTTTATTAAATTTTATTCTTTTAGTCATATATTATAAACATTGTTAATTGCACATTTCTTAGTATAATCGTAGAAAAAAGTTAAAAAATTGTATTTCTATAAAAACTTTGTGTACAACTGTATAGTTTTTAGGTTAGGTTTTTTTCTCGTGACAAATAGTGACAAATATCGAACTGAAACTTACCATTCAACTTATTAGAATGAAAATTATTTTTCAACAATTCGAATATATCACTTTTTTAATGAAATGTGATGTTTACAACGCTTATTACACGAAATGTAACCCGCAGTACAACGTTCATGACAATATGTGCCTATTGCAGAAAATAGATTTTCGTCATTCCACTTCCCGGATATGGAACTGACACAACGCCTAATTAGAAACACGTATTTTATAACAAATTAAAATGATCTGTTAACGAACATATGGGCATATATCCCTAGAACTTTTAATATTTCATTTCAGAAAAAAATAAAAATAAATGGTAAACCTTCGGAAAAGGCACCTCTTCCTAAAATAATTTTTTTTTACTCTATTCCGACGAATTTTTGCCTCCTGATTAAGAATATGATAACAAAAATTGCGGGTCGGACGTATCTGATACGAATCTGATCTCAGATTTTGAAAATTCAAAATGGCGGAATTTCAGTCGGCCATCTTGAATCCGCCATTGTGAATTTGCAAAATCTGATTTCATCTCGATCGGGTAATTTTTCACATTTCGATCGGCCATATTGGATCCGCCATTTTGAATTTTCAAAATCTGAAGCCATATTCGTAATCAGCGATCCCAAAAACCCCTGAGTACTCAGTTTCATTTCGATCGAGTAATTTGTCACATTTGGGTCGGTCATCTTGGATCCGCCATTTTGAATTTTGAAAATCTGAAAGCAGATTCGTAATCAACAACCCCAAAAACCCCAAGTACGCAGCTTCGTAAGATTTTCTCTAAAAGGTTCGTCAATAATGAATTTTTTATCTAAAAATGGCAATTTTTACACTTTGTGTATTAATTATTAACAAAATGACAATAATTTTACCTAATCTGTGCATAAATTTTGATATTTTAACATCCCATGAACATGTAACAAAAAAAATTAGCGGATAAATGGAATAAAAACTACTTCGAATTCGTAAAAAATTGTTTACAAAAATGTGGTTCCAATTGGAATCACTGTGTCGCCAAGGGTTAAAGCTGCTCTTTTTAAAAAATAGCCAAAAACGCGTTTTTTTTAGTTTTATGCATTTATTTTCAAAAATACGCATCTGGGAACTTTCAACCTTCATTTACGGGCTTACTGTTGCAATTACGGAAAAAATGTATAATGTTTTTTGTCGAGAATTTTCCGCTCTACAACTTTTATTTGAAACATTTTTTGTCAGATGCGTATTTTCAAAATTAAATGCAAAAAACTAAAAAAGAAACGCGTCTTTTGGCTATTTTTAAAAATAGCAACTTTAATACGTCCGACCCTCAATTTTTGTTGTCATATTCGTAATCAGGAGGCAAAAATACGTCGGAATAGAGTAATTTAATTTTTTTTTTTTGGGTGGAGGTGCCTTTTCCGAAGGTTTACTAAATAAATTTTTAGTGCACGCTATCTAAACTTACATTTTTACGGTTTTACACCTTAAAAAGTAAGAAAAATTCTGCGTCACTCTTTTTTGTGCATACTTATTTGCTTAAAAATTTAAAACGGTGCTTTAACAAAATCAGCTCTTCTACAGACAAAAAAGACTCGCCAAAAAAGGAAAATATTAGTATCTGACGTTCCAATGTACAGTTAAAGCATACTTTTTAATATTTTATTTTACATATTATATTAAACGCTCAGTAGAATCGCATCGTAGAATCCATAAAAAAATTTTCAGCCGATTATCCAAAACCACGACTAAAGGTTCTCCTTATCAGTGTAAGCGTACAATAAAGTCCCGGTATATTTGCCTCCTCTGTTCCTCGCCTTCCCCTCCCGTCTCGTTATATTTTCCAAAAGTAGGGGAGCGCCGCTTCTCCCACTCCCCACAGTGGCGTTATATTTGTGACGTCACAGTAGACCCATCCTGAGGGCCCACAAGGTGGGGGAAAAAGATAGCGGCGACAGGTAAATATAAAGAGACGGAACCGGGAAAATATATTGGGACGTAAATATAGCGAGACACAATTATACCAGGACTCTACTGTACAATTTTTAATGAAGATCAACATTAATTTTTAATAAAAAGACTTACTGTAAATTTATAATTTATAAACCCTTTATATCAGATCGCGAGTCTCGTGCGCACAATTGACATCACAGTAGTGTAGGTATAATAAACAGAAGATGGAAGTTCATTGAACTATGAATATTTAACAATGAAAATGTTTACTGGTTGCATATCCAGTTTATATTTATATTTATATTTATACTTAATTAAAATCACTATTAAAAACTTAAAAGTCAACATCACTGTTTAAAACCTCAAATATGACTCTCAACCTGCAAGAAATTGCTTACATAATATTTGAGATGTAGATTATACCATGAACAATGGTTAGCGAAACATTTTCAGTACGTAGTACAGTAGTGCTCCCCTTAAGTTATACACTTGAGTCTGGCAATAAGGCGTCTGCTCCCCTTAAGTTATATTCCCTGTCACCCCCCACCACTCGCATGTCCGCTAGACACACACACATGCATGTATGTGTACGTACATACAGATGCATACATGCATACATTTCATTAAGAATTGTTAGTTGAACATTAACTATCGCAAATTGTTCGTTGAGGGAAGTGAAAAAGTGATTTCAAAGTGCAAAAATGGAATGTAATGGAAAGCAGGGCGCGTGTGGTGGGGGAACGCGGGAGAAGAAGAATATAACTTAGGGGGAGCATATAACATAAGGGAAGATAACTTAAGGGGAGCACTACTGTACAGTGTGCCATTTCGAAAGGTCATTTATAAACAAGTGGCGCTTTAAATTTCAAAATTCGAAGTGTTATAAAAACTTTTTCTGAAGGGGCACGCTCAAGTATGGATCGTCATTTTGTAGAGTTTTACGTGTAGAACAAGACCAGTCTTCTACTTTACATTTATTTTTTTTATATTTTCCTTCAGTTTCGCTATATTTCGTAACTTTCTTATACCCGGAAGCAAGTTGTGATAAATTTACTTCAACTTTACGGCAGTACTGACTTTGGCGGTATTGACAATTTATGTTTATGATTATTTTCATCACACTGGGACGAAAAATCGTATACTTCCCTCGGGAAGTAAAAAAGAATGCCTCAAACTACATGTTTTTCACCCCCGGCTTCACCTCGGGTAAAAATTACACGCAGTCTGAGACATTCTTTATTTTGTCTCCCAAGGTGAATAATGTACTATTTATACAATAATAAATGCTCATAAGATAATTTCCGATTGCATTATGAAAGTTCTATGTAACTTACACGTTTACACGACAGGAGCTTCACTCAAACAAATTTGCCCTTGGGCACTACTTACAAGTGGTTTTGACCACAATTTTTTTGTGTAACCGATGCTTTTTGGAGACCGTTTATATGTCTTGACAACATTCAGTGATTGGTTCGATCAATGCTCATTTGTGTATTGCAATTAACTTTTCAATAATAGTCACACACATCTAATGCAAATATTGAAAAACTTACAGATTCACATAATTATGCTCAAAACCGTAGGCAAAAAAATTCAAGTCGTTCTGCACAGCGTAATTAACGGACAAGAGTAAAACTGCAAACGATAATCACTTGCTTTCCTATACATTATTATTTTCCTACTAATAACGTTTTCCTAGAATAGTATTTTTCGATATAAGGCCGTAACATCTTACGGCCGTGTGTCGAACATTATTTTTTGGTACTGAAAGCTATAAAAATTCGATTTCACGTACTGCATTTAGTCCGTATGGGTTATGTTTTTGACAGCGTAGATTCATGATTCACGTGATCCGTGAAATTTCATTTTACGGACTAAAAGTAGGCCGTAAAATCGGATTTTACGGATATTGTACCGAAAAATATATTCTACGCTGAATAACTAATTGAGTTTAAAAATTCGAAAAAAGACACATTAGCGGTACTGACATTTTAGTTATATTTCAGTATGCAGAAACTTGAAAATAGTTTTTATATTTATCGTTTTCATATTTACCAATAAAAATTATTGCCTAATAACTAATTACACGAGAATACATTTCTTTCCAGTGCATAACATTCAATTTTTTATACAAGATTCAAAGTATCACAGTTTTTTGAAAATCACTCATATACATTTTAAAATTCTGGTTTAGGAAGTGCTAATAGTTAGATTAGGCAAGTTCCTATACTCTCAGTGTACTTGACTGCGATCTGAAGTTCCTGCAAGGTCGATAAACATAGAATAAAATAAGAAAACAAAAGTAAACTTAAATAAATAACGTTCAAAATATAAATAAAATAAAATGTGTACTCCAGATGATTCAAATTCATTATTATTAAAAAACAAATGTGTTTAAACAGGGACTCGCTTTAGCAGTCGGCACATTAATAATGGAACAAATGACTGGTGTTTATACGGAAATGGCCTTCCTTGATGTAGCTTTAGGATTTGGTCAATCACTCATTGCTTTCGCTATCTTCGGGCTGGATCCGGGATTCGGAAAATTCGGATGTTGGCTTCGAAAGAAACTGTTGGATTGGCGATTCGGTAAGAATTTACGAAACTCCTAACTTCCTTAAAATCTAAACCAAATCAATGTCAATATTAATATGAAATTTTATATTCAAATGCCAACTTTAAAAATATTTACAGAAAAAGAACTGCAGCTTCCAGACGAAGAATCTCTGAGTCCGGAAATAAAAGCCATTCGGGAGCAGTTCCGACAATGTCACTTGGCAAAATGTCAAGCGCGTATAGCGGTTTGTCGAAGACGCTTGTTGCGGGTTTACAAGGAAGTCTTCACTGGTCGCGATTTTGTCAATTGGTTATTGGAAGCTGGTATTGCAAGAAATCGCGAGGAAGCTGTATGTTACGGGAAGAACCTCATCGACAGTCGAGTACTGAACCACGTACATGGCACCGAACACTTCCAAGATCGGAACCACTTGTACACTTTTCGACCTTAGGGCTTCGAGTGAATGTTAAATATAAAATTGGACTGTTAATAATCAACGGAGAAAATTTCTCTTTCTATTCCTGGCCGATTTTATGTTTTACATTCACAAAGATCATAGCATTTCAGTTAAAATGTAAATATACCCATCCTAATCTCAAACTTGTATAGCGTTTAAATAACGTACTGATCAAACTTGCAAAATAAAATCACTTTTGAGATTAGGAAGATAGGTATATAAATTTCCTCTGGAGGCTCATTGCAGAAAGCAAGAAAACAGTATTTGTGTCAGCATTATACTTGTTTGTAGGCGGCAACGACATTCGTTACTAATTAGTGGCTGTGATTGTTTAGTAGGGAAGAATTTTGAAGCAGCCATTTCAAAATTTTTCATGCTAAATGAAAAAGAATTGACGTCGTGCTTCCTACATGTAATGATAGGTGGTAATTTTAATTTATTCACGTGACAACGATATGCAAGGCAACTGGTGTGCTATATGTCATTATATTCAAAACGACATTAGTATCAATTTTTTGTGAATAAATATATTTGTTGTATATGTATGATTTTGACTGGTGAAGTGATATTTTTTTATAGGTATTATTGTTATTAAATGTGTGTTTTTTGCAGTTTTTACAGTACCTATGTTACAATATCGCTCAGGAATTAAGTACAAAATTGAACCCCAAAAGAGATAGTGATGAGAGACTGCATTGTTACTCATAACTTGTTGCGCTAGCCAACTTTTAGTAAAAAAATATATAGATTTTTAGTTACTGCCCAGACAGCCAGATCTGCTGCATATTGCCGCATATAAGGGAAAAGTCAGGTGGCGGATATGTCGGCAGAAATACGGAATATGCAATACACAGACAGCAAATTTGCTGGAAATTCTCACCTGCCGACTAGTCTGCGGAGATTCTGACGCATTTCTGCCGAAGAGATTAAAACATTGTTCGTGCGTTTAATTCCTTCGCCGACTTGTCGGCAGGTGAGAATTTCCATCAAATTTGCTGTCTGTGTGATGACGCATATTCCGTATTTCTGCCGACATATCAGCCGCCTGACTTTTCCCTTATATGCGGCAATATGTAGCTAGCTGGTTGTCTGGGTGCATACTACTTGTGGTATGCCAACGTTCTTAAAGATTCGTTGAACGATCTCCATAGTACCATTGATGACTGAGTTTAGGTGTGAAATGCATAGTGGTGAAATAAAATTAGGTTATTTTTGCAATGTAAGCTTCAATACTTCTAACCGAATGAAAATATATTGAGAAAATTATTTATGCTGTACATAATATTCTATATAACAATAAACGCTTGACAGGAAGAAGTGTGTGTACCTTTTCCCATCAAAAACATAAGTCGTCATCAGGATCCTCTTCATCCACGTCATCATTGTCGTCAGGTTGGTAGATGATTTTTGATTCGTAAGTAGGACTAGCTGCAATGGTGTATGGCAAGGAAATATTATTTCGCTGTTCCATTTCCCGGTCGCTAATTCCGATTCTAAACGAAGCTTCGGGTAATTCTTGCGCTTCAGTTTTGTTATTGGCAAGTGCCAATTTTGTAAACGATTGACTTTTTTCAGACTCCATGGCATAGGTATCGATATCTTGACGTATTTGTTCGATTTGACGTATCACTCCGCCTCCTCTTTTTCTGTGAACTATTGACGAAATGTAGCAAATGTTCCCGCTGGAACTCGTATTATCACTTTTATGCAGTTTCACGTAGGTAGTTCCAAGCGTATCGATTCTAGGAATGTTTGCCGGATCAAAGTCCCTTCGGTAAATGCAAAAGACCTGATTTTTTCCTTGCGCAAGTTGTTCCACAAAATGGCAGGCTTTCGATAAACCAATCGAGAGTGAAAGGGTACAAACACAGTCAAGAATTACAACAGAATTCGCATCAAAGTCCAAGTCTTGAAGTCGTTTGTAATTGTCCACGGGTTCTTCATCCACATCTATCATGAAAAAGTCATGGATCTTTACATTGTCAAGATCGACTAATTCAAGGCGTTTACGCAGATCGTGGGGTAGAGTAGAAAATAGTAGAATATTAGCAGAACGTCCTGGATGTTTTGCTCTGATTTCCTTAAGCCATGCAATGATCAGATTTTGGCTATAAGATGCATCGATCCCTGAAATTACATTGTAATGGTGAATTTGCGATTTATTTTTGTATTTCAGAATTATGGAGATTTAATAAGTAATATAATTATATTGTAATTTAAGTTTAATTACTATTTGATCAAACCGTTAAAGGCCGTCGGTATTCTACAAGAGTTAAGACGGATATCGAATCCTTCCAAACTATGATCAAAATAGTTGTAGTTCACGAGAAAATTTTGTTTCAACTTCATGTAGTTTACCTTTTTCATAATGTCGGCAAAGTGTGATAATTTCGAAAAATACGTGTTTGTCTGAGTATTTCTGATATAAAGTCCATATTGAATATATTATCAAACTCTACAATTCATCTCGGAGGCTCTTTGACCTGCCATGAATATTTCTCTTCTTATAGTCAAAAAAAGGGGGAAAATGATGATTTTTGCATTCTTTCGCTAAACAGCTCACGAAATTTCACACGGGAAGAATATGTAGGCCTTGAAAAAATGAACTATTCAAACCGTAATATGATGCGATTCGATAAAAATTGAAACCACGAGGAGCCTTTTAAAGTCATGGAATTGACAAAAAACGAGTTTTGCGAATATCAAGACGTTTTGCGTAAATTCTGCTCCCTGTGGGTTTAAATTTTATCGAATCGCTTCCGATTATGGATCAAATTGTTCGGTTTTTATGGCCTACAACTTCTTTATTGCGATATTTCGTTAGCTGTTTAGCAAAAAAAGTTGGACGAGAAAAATCGAAAAAATTGGCATTTTTCACCCTTTTTATGGCTATAACAAGAGAAATATTCAATGTAGGTTAACCTTCGCCGGTCACACCTCCTAAAAATGCTAAGAACGACACACGGGGTCTACTGGACCCCAACGCTTAAAATTGTGCTTGCATTAGAAGAGTAAGCCGTAGCAAGTTACAAAAATTCTGAGACGTTGTCAAGTTTGCATCTAACACAGTAAAGAAAATTACAAATAAAAAATGTGCAGAAAATGACTTTATTTACTTAAAAAATTATAACTTATAATATTTTTTAATGAAATTTTCTGGACGTACTTTGCAGATTGCGATCTTGTAGAAAAAAAATAGTCTATTGATGTACAATTTAAAAAAGGTATTTATTTAGATAAATGAAGTGCATAATCTTTAAAAAATAAAATACACAATTTTTATCTACATACTTTGTTTATTTATACATAATTTTTAAATAGAAGTTATATAACTGAACAAATAAAATAATTTACATCCTGATAATCTAAAATTTTTCTGAAGCATCTCTGCCAATAGCTTCATCTTCCTCAGTATTTTCTAATTGCTTGCGAATATAACGAACTCTTAAATTGTAAGCCATCTCTAAAACTATAACTAATATATGTCTCATAATATTATTGACAATCAATAATAGATGTGCAATACGCATTATTTACCGTGTTATTTCGACTATTTATACGACACGAATCATGAAATAAAAGCGTTTTTATTTTCTTCAAAGTATACACCATAGTCAGACTGGGGTCCGCTGGACCCCACCATGAAATCGACTAACTTTTGTAACGTACCATGAGTATACTGACGTTTGTCAGACAACGGCATTATCAGAAATTTATTGGTAGTACTTTAAATGACCGATAGGTGTTCCAATATTTCCAAATTAAAACTAATAAAGCCAATTATTTAGATTTAAATTCATCGTGGGGTCTGATGGACCCCAGTGACCGGCGAAGGTTAAAGAGCCTCAAAAGGTGAATTGCAGATCTTTTATTTTTTTTTATTTATTATATTTATTAACGGATATAAATATCCTTAACATGGTACAAAAATAACAGAAAATATATGTATGTGCAAATAGCAACTAAAATATATATGAAATAAATTAAAACAAAAACTAAAACTTGTGGAAAATAGATTTAATTTTCTTCGATGCTGTCATTATTTGTTCTTCAAATATTTGTGGTAACATGTGGTTTTGTCGATGAGCTTCATTGAAGGTCTTGCATATTCTTAAGATCGGTGCATTATTTAAATAGTTTGTACTATAACTCGGTAAATAGAATCTATCTATGTGTCGAAGTGAAGAGAAATCCCTGTTGTTGAACGGTATTAAGTCATACAGCAGTTCACAATTAATATTTTTGCTAACAAGTTTGTGAAGGAATATTACATCATTAGCAGATCGTACAGATGCAAGTGTTGGAAGTTGAAAAGTAGTTGCGGTACTTATGTAAGAATGATCTTGAACTGTCATGGGATGTCCGTTCTTGAAAGCGAGATAACGCAAAAAGGTATGCTGTACCTTCTATAAGGTATACGAGTCGCAGTTATATTGGGGAGACCAAACACATGATGCATACATCAGAATTGGTCTCACCAATGAAAGATATAAATATCTTATTGCACCAACACTATTAAAATCTTTCGTGCTTCTTTTTATAAAACCAATTGTTTTGTAGCCTCTATTTCGAATGTGTTCAATGTGTTGTTTGAAAGTAAGCCTGTCACCGAAAACCACTCCAAAGGTCTTTAACAGCTGTAACTCTAGTTAAGATATGCCCAGATATGTTATAATAGTGGATAATTTTCGTAGATCTTGAAAAGGTAACAATGCAGCATTTACTAGAGTTAAGTAGTAATCCATTGACAGAGCTCCAGTAGTGTAGAGTATCAATATCAGACTGTAGAAGAAAACAATCACTGGGTGAAGTAACTTGAAAAAATAGTTTTAAATCGTCAGCAAAGAGTAGTGGGGTTGCGTATTTAAATTTGCTAATAAGATCGTTAATATAGATCTAAAAAATAACTTTAATATGAACAAAAAGAACCGAGTTATTGCAAAAATAGTGATTTTTTTAGAAACTTCGATGGTTTGCCAATCCAATTGTAAGCCTCAGATCCAATTTTGGAAGAGAAACTTTTGGTTCAGTTTATCGGCATTCACATCCAGGTAAACAGGGTGTCATAGATGACGTTATACGGTGTATATTAACTTTAAATGAAATTTTGTTTGTTTAAACATCTTCAGTCATTTCCTGTGCATTTGACGATCTCAATAAGGGCGGATTTAATATAACAACCAGGGAACGATGAAAATATAGAGTTTTCTTCCGATTATCATCAATAAAAGTATCAAAATAGAAATTTTTTCACAAAATTCAACATATCTTTCAAAAGTGTACGAATTTTCATGAAATTTATTACTCGAGGGTGTTTACGGTCGCTGTATACAAATCTAATATCAGATTTTCCAAATTCATAACGGCTGATATATGATTGGTATGATTGGCTTGAAACTTGTTATTCCAGGATTTTTACGTTCGCAGAATACGATTTTGCCATGAGATTTGCATAATTTAGAAGAGCCCTATGACGACCACAAACGTTTTTATGACACTGAAGTTAACAGCCAAATCGGAGCAGCCGATTCCAAATGCAAGGATTCTATTTTGTATTTATATTCAAAAATGTGCATTAAAGTGTCAATTTAGCACAAAATGTTAACATCAATACCAACTGGACTCATTAGAATAATTATAAACTCAATTTTTTCGAATCGGCTGCTACGAATTGGCATCTAACTTTAGCGTCATAACGTTTTTTTGAACAGTCGGATCATTTACATAATTAAATCTCTCAGCCATTATATTACATAATATTGCCCAACATTTACCAGCGTGGAGGTGGATGAAATGAAATGTATTTTCTTTGTATTTTTTTTTAAACTTGTTATTTATATTTTTAAAAAATTTGCTTTTAGTTAATATCTTGTTATTTCTTTTTTTTTGTAAAATTTAAATGTTGGTGATAAACTATGAGGAAATGTTTATTGGGGTCTCTAGTAGTCTTGAACCTACTCCTGATTTTTTTTCAATAAATGAGCCCTCGTGAAAAATACCATAATATCATCTTTACATGGATAACCTTTTCACCCGTATTTGAGCCGATAACAAAATCGTATTCAGCGACCCAAAAACCCCTCGAATAGACTCATTCTTGGGCGAAATATCCGCCATTTTGACTTTTGAAAATCCTAACTGAATTTTGATTCTATTTAGTAGGAAAATGGAATAACGGGATAAAATAAATATTTTGATACTTTTATTGATGATAATCGTGAGAAAACTCGATGTTTTCAACATTCTTCGATTGCCATTTTAAATCCGCCATTATTGAGATCCGAAAATGACTGGAGATCTTTAATCAATCAAAATTTTAAACTTTGGTGGAAAAAAATCGTTTAACATTGATATATATCAGAATTCCTCAGAAGACACGTATTTTTCGAAATTTTCACACATTTCCACCATTTTTAAAAAGGTAAACTGAATAAGGTGAACACGAACATTTTTCTCGTGAACTACAACTACTTTGTTCACTTTTATTCATAGTTTGATTTTCATAAGGAATCAATATTACATTGATTAAAAAAAATGTTTCCAAATTTTAGATAATTTTAAGAAATGCAATTTTGACCGCGGAAATCTAACGAGCATGCCTGAAAATAGTAAGATCAGTTGGTTTCGTTTATGATCTTTTCCATATTTATATTCAGTACTAAGGTTCGAATGTGAGCTAATAATTCCAGGTTTCTAGGCGTTAATGGGTTAATAATATCGAATAAAGTCTATAATAAATGCAAATACTTCCCCCTTTTTCTGCGATATATATTATTATAATTTTTGTCTACAACCAGTCAATATTGATATCGTCATTATAAAACTAAAAAAAAACTTTATATCTCAATTTCATGCAGTTAATAATTTTGAAAAAATGCTTTTAAAAAAAATTCGATTGGTACATTATTTATGTTCAACAATCGGAATCACTTTTTATATGTGCATTTCTTTCATTAAAATCCGTTTCCGTGAAGAAAATAGTGAAAAATAAAAAAAAACGACCTAAAAAACATCGCATTTTTTTATTTTTAAACATTCTCGTCGGGAATCGATAGAGCACACTTCAAAATAGTCGGAAATATATATTCAAAAATTAAAAAAACATTCTTTCTATTGCAGAAACTGAGCTGATGATATAATGTATTAAACTGTTTTGTGAAATGAAATAGTATTGTAGAACATAGTACAATGCTTTCCTTGGGCAGTAGCCATGAAATTGTTCTCTGAGAGTCATTGGAAGCTTATTAAATAAGACTGCTCCTATATACTCGTGTATTTTTTGTTCAGTGATTGTACGCTTTGTTGGAACTATTGTCAAGAATTTCAGAGTTGGTCTTGTTGGTCGGTTTCTTTGTTTAAATTGCAAGAGTTTATGTGTGATGTAATAATTGATTATTTTTAGTTAGTACATTTTGTGTTTTGTCTTAGTTGAGTTATAAAGTTCAATCGTTGAAAAGGGGTAGTTTTTATTCAAGATAATTTTCATGTTGAAGATTTCTAGAGGTTTAATGAAGCCTTGCTAGTTCCATCTCGGACAAAGATGCCATAGCTCCAAACTGCTTGACATAAGCATTTATATGTATCCTGCCTTTATTAATTTTTTGAATATGCTACACAGTATTTTAAAAATGCAAAAGAAAAGTATTGTAATTCAATTCAATTTTATTCAGGTGTATACAATATTTGTACAATATACAGTGGTCCCCGTCCTAACGCATATGTTTCGTTCCATCAAAAAGTGGCCGCCCCCGTCCAAACGCTTATCCTCCCTCAACCCCCACTACGGCAAAAGTCTCTTTGAATTTATCATACTGAGCATGCGCGTAGATGTCTCACCAGCAACGCTAGCAACTAAGAATCGTGTTTTGGGGAGAGGAACAAAGGGGAATCTATGCATTTAGACGGGAAAGAAATATGCGTTAGGACGGGGACCACTGTATCTATAAATAAAAAATATACAAATATATCCTGCCGAGATAAATAAATATCAGCGTAGGCCCAAAAAACTTAATCTAAATACTAAAACTAAAATTAAAAACTACAATATATAATTAAACTTTCAATATATAACTATAAATTAAAATGCCAAAATTCTAACCAAACCATTACCTGATAACAAAAACTATGAAAATAATTTCTGGATAATGACGATTAAAAACATTATTAATCTTTAAAAAACATTTATCTTTAACAGTTTTTTTATAAACGATTTTTTAGCTGAAAGTGTTGTAATTTCTACATTTTTTTGTTTATTAGGCAATTTGTTAAAATTTGTTGTCGCTGTGTATTTACTATCTTTTTTGAGAATTGTTTTATTAATAATTGGTAGAAGAATACTATTATTTCTCGTGGATATATTAATTTTTTAATATTTTTTTGTTATTTCTCAATAACAAATAATAGGAAACGGATTCAATTATAAATATTTTTCTAACATTTAAAATATTAGGTGGTTAATTCGGAGAAAGATTCTTCCCACATACAACAAGATCTACAGAACTTAAACTTATGGTGTATTACAAATGGAATGAAACTCAACCTGCGAAAATGCTATGCTATTACATTCTCATTATCTACATCACCAGACTCGTACGACTATTTTTTGAATTCTACACTTTTAGAAAAGGTCTATACAGTAAAAGATCTGGGTGTCCTATTTGATGTTAAACTAAAATTTGTTGATCATATTAACTATATATGCAAAAAAGCTGAACGCATGTTGGGTATTAAAATAAATAAATAAATAAAAAAATAAATAAATTAGTAAACTTGCATAATCTAACTACATTATTCTGCAAAGATTGCACTTTATAGACATTCTCACATGCACCACTCCAAGCCAAAATACCATAAGTAAGATTGAATCAAACAGAGCATAGTAAATCATTATCAGATGTTCATACTCTAAATACTTCTTTAATTTATAAAACGTAAAAACTAGATAATTTCATCTTCTGACAATATACTCTACGTGTTTGTCCCATCTTAACTTGCTATCAATGAATACTCCAAGATACTTGCAACAGTTAACTCTTGTAAGAGATTTATTATTAATTACTAAGCTAATGTCATTCGGTACGCTATCAATATATGCTCCGAAAGTGATAAAGTTTTAAAAACATTTGACATAGATCATCACCCTCGATTTATACATATAGAAGGACTCTTGACAACGACTGGGAGACTATTCCACTCGCGTTTAACCCAAGCCAGCCCTGAATAGAAACATAAATTAGTTATATGCATACCCTCATATATAGGTCTCACAAAGCGCAGCGAATAGGTAACAGTTAGTGAAGCAAACAAATTCTGCAGTGAGACACTGTTAATACAACCGTTCACAATTTTATATCCAAATGCCAAATCATAACTACGGTGAATAGATTTAACAGTGGGAAGCTCAAGTGACATAGCAAGGGCAGAAGAGTCATGCTCGAAATAAGACATCGGGTTACCAACCTTAAAAGACATAAAACGGATAAACCGATGTTGAACAGATTCCAGCCTTGCTATGGCACAACGAGTATAAGGCGACCAGACTGCAGAGCAATACAATAAAATTGATAAAACTTGAGTTCTGTATAGGGTCAAAAACGAGCGTTTGCATTTAAAATTTAAAGTGGTCCGTCGTAAAAACCCTAACATCGCATAGGCTTTAGAGACAACATAATTAAGATGACTAGAAGAGCTTAAAGAACTATCAAGGACAACTCCAAGATCCTTAACCGAAGAAGAAAAAGATAAAAAGGAGTTGAACATTTTATACCTTGAAAGAACTTTACAATTTTCCCTAAAAAAGGAGATAAAACAACATTTTTGGGTGTTTAGACATAAATTATTCTGAACAGACCATTGAATCAGCGCATCAAGATCACTTTGAAGTTTCAGACAATCGGATTCAGATTTGACAATAGCATATATTTTTATATCGTCTGCAAACAGAGATAATTTCGCAAATTTGATCGAGTGCTCTATATCATAATAATAATAATAATAATAATGATATTGTTAATCTTTTTGGTACTTTTTTCGAGTCTGTCTTCAGCACTGAAATATTAAATATTCCTAATAGTACTACTCAAATATGCCCGTTAACGTTAGATTTACAAATACCACTTCAAACTGTGAAAGAGAAATTAATCCATTTGAATTGCAATAAAGGCCCAGGACCGGATGAGATACCACCGTTACTATTAAAGAATTGCGCTAATGCATTATCCAATCCACTTTGTACTTTATTCAATAAATCCGTCCAGGAAGGTCTCTTTCCAGACATTTGGAAAGTATCTTATATATCGCCTATTTATAAAAGTGGTCATATGTGTGATATACAAAATTATCGACCAGTAGTTATATCAAACTCAATACCAAAGATCTTAGATTTAATTATAAGTGAAATCATAACTGCTGCAGTATCTGCTCAGATCATAAATAACCAGCATGGTTTTATAAGAAATAAATCTACTATATCGAATCTCATTACCATCGAACAATATGTTATAAATGCCTTAGATCGCAAAATGCAAGTAGATACTATATATACAGATTTTTCTAAAGCATTTGATATTGTTAACCATGAGATGCTCTTATGTAAGCTTCGAAAGCTAGGATTTTCAGGAAACACTTTTGCTTGGTTCCAAACCTACTTGATAAACAGGAAATTAATAGTAAGGTTCAAAAACTATTTTTCTAAAGAAATACTAGTTACTTCTGGGGTCCCACAAGGCTCTCACCTAGGACCCATACTTTTTAATATCTATATAAATGATATTTACTCTGCAATTTCTTTCTCTAATTTTCTTCTCTTTGCGGATGATCTAAAAATTTTCTCAATGATTAAATCTAATAGTGATACACACTTTATCCAACAAGATCTGGACAACATAAGTACATGGTGCAGTGTAAATGGAATGAAATTGAATTTGTCAAAATGTCAAGTCGTAACATTCTCCACTGCACGTGAACTGTTTCTAGTCAATTATAACTTGCAAAATGTAACATTACAAAGAGCGCAAGTGATCAAAGATCTTGGAGTCTTATTTGACACTAAGTTAACATTTACTGATCACTTGAATCAAATATGCAAAAAAGCAGAACGCGTATTAGGCTTTATTATCCGAAACTCAAGATAGTTCACGAATATAACTACAATACATTCTCTTTACTTAACTTTAGTGTGCCCTTACTTGATGTATGCGTCGACTATATGGTCACCTTACTACGATGTACACATTCGTAGGTTAGAGAGAATACAGCACAAATTTTTTAGATATGCTGCTTACAAACTACGAACTCCGATGTCGTTTTCCAATCACGATTATGCACCAATAGCTTTTACTTTAAAGATCCCTTCTTTGTATTCCTATAGACAACTCTCTGACTCTCAATTCTTATATAAAATTAATAACGGGACACTTATTCTTCCTGATACTGACTTTATTCTACCCCCATATAATTCTCCTTACACTCTCAGAACAAATCCATTTTATAGAACTCAGTCATATTCGACAAATCTTGGGCTGTATGCTCCCTCAGCCCGCTTGTGTAAAATCTTGGCCACAATTCATACGGATTCAAATATTTTTAACTTACAACAATTGGAAGCATTTAGGCTACTTAAATTTAAAAAATTAGAATATTAGGGCCTTCAAGCCCGTTAATGAAATAAATAAATAAATAAATAAATAAATAAGTATTTGTTTCTAATTCTTTGGATACATTTACAGTAATTGTACATTAAACTTATTGTATAAAATAAAATAGAAACATAATAACGCAAAGAAAAATTTTTAAGACTACATAAGGGTAATAACTTTTGACTGTAGCAACAAATAATGCATTAACCTAATTATTACTAACCTAAATTAAAGATAAATCTTAGTACCTATTTGTTGAATACTGATATACATAATAAATTGAAGTCTTATTTAAGACACATCTTCTTAATAATATTGTTTACCGGTGTTTTTACAAGGGTATGCATATAAAATCTTCTTACAATTTTGGTAATTTATTAGTTTCACTTCGGGAAGGATTATATTACAGACTTTAGCCGCTACATAATAGTAGCTCTTCCGACCTATACAGTCTTCTTAAAATTATGGGTTATCACATTACAGAGTGTCTTACTTCTAGTATTAATTTTATTTTCTGTAACATTAAACTCCTTATTGATTATACAATGCACAGTTGATCTGAGATAGAATAGTTTTCGAATTGTTAAGGCGTTCATATCAACGAATAATGATTCGGAAGGAAAATATCTTTAAAAGATATAATTTTTAGAACTCTGTTTTGTAAAGTTTGCAGTTTCCTAATTATATTATCGTAAGCCAACCAATAATTCCATAAGTCATTATCGATAGAAACAATACATGATATACCATCATTAACTGTGAACGGTTTAGCATCATCCTCAGTTTTCTAAATATGTACAGCATATATCTTATTTTTTTCATTACGCAGTCAATATGATGGTTCCATTTCATATGGTTGTCAATAATGATACCTAGATATTTTGTTTTCCAAACACATTTAATTTCTATATTAAGGTTCTTAAATGTTAATTTAGAAATATCAGGAAGACTGTCCATATAGCAACCAAAAGGCATTGCTACTCTTTTCTTAGTATTTACAGTTAAATGGTTGATACTAAACCAATTTAAGATTTTTGGATAATCAGTATATAGGATCATCATTAATAAACATAATAAATAAGACAGGTCCCAAATGAGAACCCTGGGGAACACCAGAGGTTGACATAACACCTGGAATTTGATCCCTTAATTCTCACTATATTTTCGCGAAAACAAACAAATGAGGAAAGCCAATCAATAGCTTTTCCCCGAATTCCAAGGTTGCTAAGTTTATTAAGCAGAGCACCATGGTCGACAGAGTCGAAAGCCTCAGAAAAATCTAAATAAATAGTGTCAATCTGATGGAACTCCCCAATGGCTAGATTGATAAAGTCGGTATATAATAAAAGATTAGTAAGGGTAAATTTCCCTTGGATAAAACCATGTTGTTCATCGACAACGAAAGATAGAAATTTCTGAGATAAAAATTTAACTAAAAATTTGTCTATTATTTTAGCAAAAACACAAATAATAGAAATAGGTCGATAATTTATAATATTACTTTTGTTTTCGTTTGTTATTTGTAAAAACTCGGAAATGTAATTTTACATTTACTTTTTTCAGCGTACATATGTCAACATTTTAAAATTTTAAATACTATTCTAAAATAATATTACAAAAGAACTGCTGATTACTAATATTATCTTAAGTAACAGACGAAATAAAAAAGAAAATTTTTTCGACAGCTTGTCATCAAACAAAAATTGGCCAAATGTAAACAATACATCGCCCACGTTCTGAACGCACGTGCGTACAGGTTATGTTTACATTTTTCCAAAATATGCAACAAGTGATATAATATCTAACCTTCATCAACAACGATGAATTTGGCACCATCCAAAAGTGGCAAAGTGCGAATCGACGTCATAACAATCCGAAATTAGAATTTTACAAACTGATGTTGAGAGATATGAGATAACAGTGCGCGACCTCGCGACTTTCTTAGTTAGTCGCTGCGACTATGTAGCCATCGACTTTTCCAGGGGACTTCTCCTTTCGGAAAATGTGAGAAATAAGGCCCCTGAAAAGTCCCGTTTCGATAAACAACGAGAGTGCACCTTTGTAGACGTGTAGGTGTTCTACGAACACATGGAAAAGAAGACGTGTGTTATTATAAGCAGTCAATTGAATCGAATAATGGTGGGGCCGTAATAAACGAAGCGAAAGGGCGTGACAAATAATTTCGTTGATAATAACAGACGTGGATTCGCTTGGGAAACATCGAAAAGGAAACTAAGTTTGTCTCGACGCTGACATCGTTTCGTTGTCATTGGGTTGGTCTAAAAGTTGCCTTTGCGTCTCCAGGTATTCCGTCATTGTTGACGAGATGTCATCAATGAGTAATCGTCAAGAACTAAGTCTGTTTTAGAGATGTGACGTTACTGATAATGGGGACGCAGGGACGAACCCGATTGAAGGTCTTGTACGACTTTGAATATGTGATAAGGGGCCAGAACATAGTCATTAGGAAGGATGAAAGGTTGCACCTGTTGCAGAAAACTAACCGCGACTGGTGGCAGGTGTTGCGACCCTCCGAGTCGACCTCTTTTTACGTACCGGAGCAAAGTACCTTCTACATTCCAGCAGGCTATGTAGCAGAAGTACCCGACAGCGAACTATCCGATGGCACTCGGTTCTACATTGACAAAGAAGCAATGTACAAATCAACCGAGAAGAACGGTGTCCCTCAAGACGAAGAGGTAGAAAATGTCTGGGAGTTGCATTCAGGTAAAACCGAAACTGACCCTGAAAAACCAGTAAAGGAAGAGAAACGAGGACATGACTCGTTTCGTAATGTCATACGTAAGCTCTCTGGAAACTTGAATCCTAGCGACAAGTTGAACAAACCTGCCAAACCGACTAGAAAAACTAAAGGCCTAAGGAAAAACTCTGAGGAAGATGACAGTAAACCTGGTAAAGCCCATGGAAATGTAGTGGCAAAAAGTGGAATGGAAGTGTCAGCGTTTGGAATGTGCTTCGGTCGTGACATGAAGAATGATTCTTGTCCGCAGAATCTGTTTCAAGAGGAACTGGCACATGCTCTCGTCAATAGAAGCAATCGTAGTAATCGAAATTTTAATCAAAATACAGAGAAAAAAGTGAATCAGGAACATGATTTGGGGACGCCGAATTTTAATAAAGTGCAGAGTCAATGGGAAAGAGCTGCAGCACAAATCATGAAGAAGACTGAAAATACTCGTTCCCCGCCACGAGTCGAGACGAACAAAGAAACAAAATCACATCTTGCATCAGAAACCGAAAAACCAAAAATTTTACCTGATCTTCAAAATCATAAATTATACGATAGCCAAATACGAAACGAAAGTCAAACGATTCATCCGATTTACAGTGTAGTTGACAAAACTGCAAAAGTTGCAGATTCTGCATCGAATACTCAAAACAAGCCTGAAAAACCGAAACTCGATAAAATTTGGCGGCCCCCGCCTCTAAAACCAAGTACATCTACAGACAAAATAAATGTTCCGTCCGTGAAGAAAGACGAAGATCGAACGTCCAGTTTAAAACGACAACCAGCTAAAATTGTCGAGGAACCTCCCGTCGAACCTGTAGAAGATAATAGCGAGAAGCTATTAAACGACAAGCGGAAGATGTGGGCGATCGAAACCCTTTTATCAGAATTGATACAAGCTCCAAAATCTGTTGCAACATTGAACAAAAGTGAAGAAAGTGACGGTCCGAATCAATTGGCGAAAGAACTTCATGAAATGCGCGTGACACGTATTGAAAATGTGCAAGTAAATTCGCAAGAAGAATTAGTAAGTGATACCAAAGAAAAAAATTCGGGAAAAAAGGTGGAAAGAGTTTTCAGTTTTCCGCCACGTACAAACGTTATGCCAATTCCGAAAACAGTCTCGCGTAAATCGCCTAAACTTTTAGACGAATACAACGAAGCGAATATACTTAGCGATAACCCAAAATCCGAGCCTCAACAAAAATTGTCTAGTGAAAAAATTACTGTCGATGTGTCAAGTTACGAAACTCCGAGTTATTCGAATGTGTCGTGGAATATAAAGAAAGGAAAAATTCCTGCAAAGATTAAAATTCCGACTAAAGATTTTAGGGAAGAAATGCAGTTGACACCATCCTTGGAAAAACTTGCGAACGAAATTCAGTTTTTGCCAGCAAGTAGGAAATTAGATGGTGACAAGTTTTCGTATCATTCGGAAGAAAAATTGTCTGATACTATCGCAAGTCTCAGTAACGATTCGCTGAGATTATATAAACGATGTTCAAAATCTGATACTGCTCTGAATCGTAGAGATTTTCGTAAAAAAGACGAAGGTTGCGCCCAAGCGTCAAGTTACAGTCAAAATTTGGATTTGAAAGGAAACGAAAAAAAATATGCCTTTGAAACTCGTAATGTGAAAGATTCTGCTTCGACCACCAATATTCGGACTAAGCATTCCGTCAGTCGGTCCGATCGCGTAAGTCTTATTAGAATGAAGTTAAATCGAAAGTCTCGAAGTCTCGGAGATTTAGATTCGCCAGAAAATGTAGAAAGCGATTCTACTTACAATACTGATTCTCGAAGAAAGTACAGGCCAGTTCCGTTGCTACGGTCGAAGGAATCATTGAGGCGGATGGGACAAAGAATTCCAGATGTAAATAACGAACAATTGCCATTAACAAAACCAATTCCAGCTAAACGAAGAATTTATGAGACCAACTACAGAGCTGGATTCATCGAGGATATTAATCGAGGTCCTCCTAACCGTTTATCGAATAGTTGTGAAAATTTACAAAAACGACCAGATTTTGCGATAGACATAGAACGCAGCACTGCTATAGAGTTTAAAACTTTGCTGCAAACGTCGGACAGTGGTTCCGAAGAATATTTGCAGTATAAAACTTTTCCAAAAGATTCGGATAAAGAATATGAACAAATTTTTCGATCAGATAGCAACGTAAATCTTAATAAAAAAGGGAATATTTCTGATATGGATTCTACGAGTCGAAGTTTATCTGATGAAATGATTCTGAGCTCTACCGGAAGCCTGACAGTACCGTTGAGTCAATCAGAATCTGATTTGAACACTACGTTGGACACTTCGACACACTCCAGTCCTTTGCGAAAAGGAAGTTCTGAGAATCTGGTCGATCTGCCACCTGGATGGAAACAAATCTTTGATCCAGTTACAAAACAAATCTGCTTCGTCAATGACCATGGTGACAAGGTAAATATTTTTTAAACTATATTAATATTATTGTCGCTAAAATGTGTTTAATTTTAATATCGTTCTATCTACAGTAAAACCCCTCTTACTTGAACACTCGCTTTCTTGAACACCCCGTCTATTTGAACAAAATAACCTCGTTTATTTGAACGATTTCTACTTCCCCTTACCCCCACTACTCGCTCTTACGCGAATACAAATTCCAATGCGCGTGCGCTACTCACGTCGGACGGGTATATTGCGCGAGGAGTGGGGACAACTGTAAGCGTTCAAATAAACGGGGTCGGAGGGGAAATGATGGCTCGACCCTGTTCAAGTAAGAGGGGTTTTACTGTAATAATATCGTGTGGTTCACTGTATCAAAAGCTTTCAATAGATCCAGAAATACTGCCGCATGAGGCTTACTTTGGTCTAAGTTTTTATATATATATTCAACGGTAGCTAATGCTTCGTTTGTCCCAATTCCTTTACGAAATCCATACTGATTGTTGGATAGTATCCGGTATTTGAGAAGAAAGTTATATACAGTAGGACCTCTCTTATTCGAACCTCTCTTATTCTAATTGACCAGCCTCTCTTATTCTAATCGTTCCCCCACAAGTCTTCTCCCACTATCACTTGAAAAACTTTACTAACTAGAATAAGAGAGGTCCTACTGTATTCTATCATAGAGTAGTTTTTCAAAAATCTTAGCAAAATTAGAAATCAATGAAATGGGTCTGTAATTAAGTGCAAGTTGTAAAATTACCAGCTTTAACCCATTACGGCCTAAACGGATACATTTTGAGCATCAGTTTAAACGTCGATAATTTGCATATAAAAGCATTTGGAAAAATTTTACTCCCACTATTTCTGACGTAAAATTATACGCTCTTTCAGAATCTTTCAATAAAATTTCGATAAAATGAAAAGCAAAAAGTTATACACGTTTGTTTGTAAAAAAAACATGGTTTTTAAACATTTATTTTCTATTCTAACATCACTTTCACCTCGAAATTGGTTTAGAAAACACGTCTAAGGTGAAAATATCGCGTCCATGGACCCTTAGGATTAAAATGTACCGTGTTCTAATTTGAATTTCAAGATGGCAACTTCCAAAATGGCGCCTAGAAGCTCAAAAATCTTTGTAAAACTTAACAAATTTTTTTCTTGAAAACTGTAGACTTTAGAGAAAATCTGCTAAGAATAAAAACATCTTAGAATTGGTTAAAGAAGCTTCTCAAATTTTTTCAGATTTTTTAAATGAATTTTTTTTATTATTTCGATTTTTTTAATTTTCAAAAAACCAAAAAATGTATCAATACATTGTGATAAAATTTGAGAAGGTTCTTTAACCAATTCTAAGACATTTTTGTTCTTAGGAAATTTTCTCTAAAGTCTACAGTTTTTAAGAAAAAAATTTGTTAAGTTTTAAAAAGATTTTTGAGCTTCTAGGCGCCATTTTGGGAGTCGACATCTTGAAATTCAAATTAGAACATGTTACGTTTTAATCCTAAGGATCCATGGACGCGATATTTTCACCTTAGACGTGTCTCCCAAACCAATTTCGAGGTGAAAGTGATGTTAGAATGAAAAATAAATGTTCAAAAACCATGTTTTTTAACAAAAAAACGTGTATAACTTTTTTGCTTTTCATTTTATCGAAATTTTATTGAAAGATTCTGAAAGAGCATACAATTTTACGTCAGAAGTAGTGGGAGTAAAATTTTTCCAAATGCTTTTATATGCAAATTATCGACGTTTAAACTGATGCTCAAAATGTGTCCGTTTATGGAAACTATTTCGGCAATTTTGAAATTTTAGGGCACGTTCCAGCTTGAAAGCACAGAGTAAAAATATATGTTAATGGACTAGCAATATAATTTATTGTATTTTTGATAATGTAACTATGTATATTATCAATGCCACCGTTTTTATTTTTTAATTTCACGATAATATTACGAATTTCGTTTTCATTAGTAGGATATAAAAAGATAGAGTTCTTATTACAAAAAGATGGAGTATTAGAAAAGAATGTACTGTTAAGATTTGGGATATCATTACATATATTTTCAGTTATTTTTTTACCTATATTACAAAAATAATTATTAAGATAATTTGAAATATCGACATCACCTTCTATTGATTTTAAATTTTCAGTATCAATAAGATGTTCTATTTTATGATTTTTTGAATGTTTTCCTCTACCCAGTTTGTCATTCACGAAAGATCACATTTTTTTAGGATTATATTTGTATCCGTTAACTTTATTCTTTTCGAAATTTTGCTTCGATGTCTTCAATATTTTGCTCAGTACCTTTACATAGTTTTTATAATCAGTTTTTCGTTTTATATCGTTCGGTTTCATTTTCCATTTTTTATATAAATATTCCTTTTTCTCAATTGAGTTAATCAGCGCAGCAGTTAATTTAAAATAAGTAGCTTGATTTTTAACATATTGAATCTTATTAATAAATAAATTAGTTGCATCATTAACGTTATTAAAATCAAATATTTCCAACCAGTCAATATTTTCCCAAGCTTTAATACTCAAACTTTATGAAAGTTCATTCCCGGAGTCAGTTTTAATTGTTTTAATAACGTGACTCACAGTCAATTCATTACATTTAACAGATACCATCATGTACGGTATGCTGATATTTCTGAAGTTTTCCTAGTATCATTTTAAATCTTGTATAGATTTGATGTGAAATAAACATGTAGTATTTAAAATTTCATTTCCGGTTTTTTAATGCATAAGAATGTGATAAGAGTGTAGATATGAAACATTGGTATTTATCATCTGTAATTTGTAAACATCAGCTGTTAACGTCGACAGTTTTTGTAATATTTTGATAATGAATTTCGATATTTTTTATAACATTAATTACTGTGACATTTACGAATTTTAAATGTGTTGAAAAAATAATTAGGAATATTTTATTTACGTTTGTGAAAATTAATAATTGTACCACAAAACAAGTACTTTTATTTAAACAGATTAGAAAGTTATAAACATTTTGATTATTGTTTCCGCTTGTAAGATTATTTGCATCGTTTGATAAGTAATAATGACAAATGCGTTAAAAAAATATCAAATTAATTAATGTATATACTTAACAAAATTGAATTTTTCTTATTTATTTACGTTAATTTCTACATTTTGAAATGAGCATTAATTAAGTCTTAGTGGTTTTGATTAAAACTGTCTTTGCCCTACGATTCATGCTTTTTTCGTCAGTAATATTGAATCTGTCATTTTGAATTTTTTTTTTATTTGTAACACAGAGAGAATGCTTCTACCATATTGTTTCTAAACCATATATTCTTCTTCCTAAAACTATTTTTCATCTTTTTGCAAAATTTTTAATTCTCAACACATTTTCGGACCAATTTAAACACGTTTAACGAAAACTATGATGAAGAATATTCATTTAACCCTTTTCGTCCCAAAAGTCCGGAATTTGGACACAACTTTCAACGATGTAACTTTTGTTCCAAATAGGTTTAAAAAAATTGAAATAAGTCAAAATCAATAGATTTGGACCCCCTCTTTCAAATGCCGTGGTCAGAATCGGCCGGAAATTTCAGAGAAAAAAGTTATGATCATTTTTTCGAAAAAAAAAATAATTTTTTCGACGTTTTTTCCCAATAATTGCGTTTTTTGACATTGAAAAAGGCAGTGCTGATCGTTGCAAAACATACTAATCGCGTCTTTTTGCTCAGACCATTCTTCTCCCGTCGGATTTTTTTCAAAAAACAAAATGGCAGCTTCAAGATGGCGCCTCCAAGTTGTAATTTTACATTTTCTCCCACAAATATTGATTATTTGACCGCGTAACGGTTCAAATCATGGAGAATTGCAATGAAAAAGCAATTATTATCATTTCTGAATACCTAGTCTCATCATGATTTATTCATAACCTCAAATAAGTTGTGTACAATGGGTTTTTATCGATATTTCCTCTGATTTTCACTCAATTTCTGGCGTTTCCGTATCACTATATAATGTGCGTATGAAATTGAAAATGACCATATGGGTGATTCTCCAAAAACAGGGCATTTTCAAGAATGAAAATTTTTTTTTCTAAGTTACTGTAAATTCGTTTTTTTTAATGGATTCTTGCTTATTAGCACCAAGTTAAGTTATTGTTAAAGTAGTCACGCAACAAAATTATTTTAAAGGAAAGGGGAAGACTTTTACTATGAAGCATTTTCATACGGCTATATAAACCAACAATTGCTTATTAAAAACTTGAAAAAAATAACTCTAAAGAGTCAAAAACATAATGTACATATCTGATTTAGTGCATTTTTGTGAATAAATGAAAATTATTTATTAAGTAATAATTAAAAAATTAAGAAAAACACATGAACTTTTGAATAAGTTTTAGACAAAATAAATTTATTAAAGTTAATATGTCGTTGGTTAGTAACTACAATGATAATATTATATTCATAATTTTAATAAACAATATTATTTTATAATAAACTTGATTCATAACGTTGTAACAAATATTGAAAACTTTTTTTCTTTCAATATGTTATTAATTAAAGTATATACAGTTTAATTTTGTGGTTTTTTAAATTATATTTAAATAAATGTCTAAGAGGAAGAGAAATATAAACGTTATTTATGATTTGAAAAATATTTTCTGCTACGGGTTACACTTTGTTCTTGCTTCGTACCTGATACGCCAAATGTTTGGTAACAACAATGAAGGTGACGACAATGAAAATTTGTAAAAAAATCCAATTTTACATATTTTAAACAATAATAAATTAAAAAACAAATTACCAGTAATGTTTATTCCTTTAATCTTTAAGTTTTCATCGTTTTTTAATTGCTGTTTGTATCAAAATACCAAAATTAGGACGGGTGACGATAATTAATTTAATAAAAATACGTGGTATTTTTATACAGTTTTTACTTGTTCATGAGGTAAATATGTTCTCTTTTCAATTTTCTATGGAGGATTAGTAAAGTGTAGTGTTTTTTCTTTGATTTTTTCATAAGTTTTAGTAAAAAAGTTAATTATTTCCAGTTCATTTATACCAGTTTACGCATTGTCGTTACCTCATAGAAATTTCCTAAGACATTAATATTTCAATAATTATAAGTATATATATTGATTTAATTAAATATTATACAGAGAGAAATTGTACAGTTTGAGCTGTACTATAGAAATATTATTTGAATACATTAAAATAATTCGGTTTCTTAATAGCGCTAATATTTTAAAGTTTTGAACTTAGAGGTTTGGACATATCAAAAATGCTACTTTTAGTCTTTAAATGTTATTTTACACCAGTTTTTTGTAAAAGTATTATTTTTTCAAATTAACATGGACCAGGGATATTTATTTAACATTTCTATCGAAATTTAATAATTTATTGTCAAAGTTTTTGTAAGATATAACGTAAAGACACGAAAATGCCCTGTTTCCGGAGAATCACTCATATATGATTGTGACCTATGAAGAATTTGTTTATAACCTACAAACTGAGTGCAGGTGAACCCACATCTTATAGTGCGACAAAACTTTCAATATCTGCAATATTGATTTATAAAATACAAAACAAAACTTAAAAATAAAAAAGAAATATTTCTTCCTTGCCTCCACGTGTGTTTTGAATACAAGACAATGAAAGTAATAAAATTAAAATAAAAAAGATGAAGAAAAATTTTAAAAATAAAAAAAAGTCGAATTGTACTAAATTTTTAGGTTATAAACCCATAATTAATAGGTCATAAGGGTATATGGTCATTTTTAATTTCACACATAAGTAATGTTACGGAAACGTCGAAATTTGTGTGAAAATTAGACAAATAATCGGTATAAACCCATTGTGTCTAACTAATTTGAGGTTATGAATAAATCATGATGAGACTAGGTATTCAGAAATGATAATAATTGCTTTTTCATTGCAATTCTCCATGATTTGAGCCGTTACACGGTCAAATAATCGATATTTGTGCGAGAAAATTCAAACTTACAACTTCCAGACGCCATCTTGAAACCGCCATTTTGTTTTTTGAAAAAAATCCGACGGTAGAAGAAAGGTCTGAGCAAAAAGACGCGATTAGTATGTTTTGCAACGATCAGCACCGCCCTTTTCAATGTCAAAAAACGCAATTATTGGGAAAAAACGTCGAAAAAATCAGTATTTTTTTCGAAAAAATGATCATAATTTTTTTCTCTGTAATTTCCGGCTGATTCTGACCACGGTATTTGAAAGAGGAGGTCCAAATCTATCGGTTTTGATTTATTTCAATTTTTTTTAACCCTGATTGGAACAAAAGTTACATTGTTGAAAGTTGTGTCCAAATTCCTGACTTTTGGGACGAAAAGGGTTAAACAAATATTCTAGTAACGAATTGTTACCAAAGGATATTTTCGCTATTGCCAAATCTATTTTTGATTTTTATTCTATTTTAATTTACTTTTAATATGCAAAGATCGACAAGAACAATATTAATTTATACAATGATTCTGAGGAATTATTTCAAAATGATACTTTTCTTTATGCTGTTTCTATTTTTGACTTTCTTGCAAAATTGTCTATTTTCGGTCAATTTCGTGTGCAATTTAAGCGTTTTATGAAAATTTCTATAGTAACGAATTGTTTCAAGAATATATATTTTTCTTATTCATAATTCTATTTTTTTATTTTTTATTTTATTTATTAAACAGTCCTGAGGCCCTTATAACAAGTTACAATATATTGAGGTAGTGTACATAGATGAGTTATTTAATTGAGGTCATACAGAGTTCATTGAAAGCAGTTTAAAGAAGTGAATAGATAATGAGTATGAATGAAATAATAAGAATAAATTGTGTTAGATTAAGCGTATTCAAGTAGATTCGATTTGAGGGATTTAGTTGCAGTAATAAAAGGTAGTTGAAAAATGTTGTTACAGTTATGTACCAGGTTATCAGATAATGAGCATAATCTAGAACACGGAGAGTTGTAACCTAAGTATGTTCTGTAATTAGAGGCACGATATATTGGTTGAAATCTTGATGCATATGTAGAGTGATATTGTGTTAAGATTGAACTTAAATTAGGAATCAGTAGTTGGTTATTGTGTAATTTATAGAGGAACTGAGCGTCTGTAAATTGTCGGACGGACTTTAGTGTAGGTATTTTAAAGCTATTTGAGATCGACATATAATTATGCTCATTGAAAGATATTGGAGGACCTATTTTGTAGGATGCATATCTAAAAAATTTATGCTGTACCCTCTCTAGTCGATTTATGTGAATATTATAATAGGGATTCCATATTATTGATGCATACGATAATATGGGACGGACTAGAGTGAGATAGAGGGCTTTTATTGTATTTATATTTTTAAATTCTTGAGTATGACGAATAATGAAACCCAATATTTGTTCAGCTCTTTTGCTTATGTCAAGAATATGGTCACTAAAAGTTAACTTGGAATCGAATATTACACCAAGATTCTTGATTTTCTCGACTCTTTGAAGCTTAAAATTTTGAAGATGATAATCATAAAGAATAGGAGACAGACTTGATGAAAACGTGATTAAAGAGCACTTACTACTATTAAGTTTCATACCATTTTAGTTTACACCAGTTACAAATGTTATTTAGGTCTCTTTGTATTTCCTCTGAGCTTAATACACTTGTATGGTATTGTAAATTTTCAAGTCATCTGCAAATAGCATAAAATTTGAATAGGTTATTACCGAAAAAATATCGTTAATAAATATATTAAATAGGATAGGGCCAAGGTGAGATCCCTGGGGTACACCCGAAGATGCTTTTATTTCCCTAGATTGGAAATTTTTATATCTCACTATTAGCTTTCTTTGGGTGAGATAGTTAAACATCCACGCTAATAGGGATCCTGAAATTCCCAATTTTTGTAGCTTATATATTAACATGTCATGGTTGACAGTATCAATCGCTTTCGAGAAGTCAGTGTAAATAGCATCAACTTGAAGTTTACTCTCTATAGCGTCGATAATGAATTGTTGATAAGAGACTAGAATCGTTACAGTAGACTTCTTTGGTACAAACCCATGCTGGTTGTCTATTATATAATTAGATAATTTTAATGAAATAAATTCACTCATGATCGAATCAAAAAGTTTTGGAATTGCACTTAATTTTCCATGTTTCTGCAAAATGTTAGACTTTGGAACTCTTTCAATTTAAATGTGTTTTACGCAAACTTGTTAAAAACAATATTTATTTGAATAATTATTCTAGTAACGCATCGTTGCAGCACGATATTTTTCTTATTGGTAACTCCATATTTAATGTTTTTGTAAAATTCTTTTGTAATATACAACATAACGATTTAAAGAGGTATAGCTAGAGTACAGAAGCAGTAACAATAGTAAATAATAATAAACAACAACAATTAATAGTAGATATAAGTGAATATAAGTGACGCCGCAAGGTATAAACAAGAATAACAATATAAAATATGAAAAGAAAAGAAAACAATCGTGACACCAAATCGAGATCAATCGAAACAGTAAACTAATTTCCTACCCTAATACAAAAGATTAAGGTTTATTCATTGTTTATTAAGGTTTTTTCTTGTTTTTATTGTTATTAAGCACATATTGTTATTTCTTTTTGTAAAATAGCCTTTCAAGGCTGTCTACTACAATAAATAAATAAATATCACACAAAATATAATACCAACTGGACTTTTTATAATTAGTGTGTCTGTTTTTATTTAAATCAGCTGCTACGATTTGGCTGCCAGCTCCAGTGTCATTACTTCATACCTTGTAATAGTATGTAATAATATGTTTATAAGTTTATCTAAGTAGAAAACACATCACCATTTAAGTATATTCTAGCATTTCTTTAATTAACTAAAACATATCATCAATAAAGAAATTGATTTTGTAGATATTTTATTTTCTGTCCACCCTGTATTTTTGCGAAATTTATGAACCCTTTGAGAGATATTCAATGCAAGTTTTTCATTGTAGAATATAAAAAGAATTGCATCATTCATTATTAGGACAAATGAGCATTTAAAAAAAAGTTGAAAATAGATATGAATAGCGTTGACACGTTTCTATTTCCAGAAGTAAAAATGTTGGAAAATATTAAAATATGAGTGTGCACCATTCATTATTACATCATTCTATTACAGTTCATGATAAGGCAATTGACATATATTATTGTTAGTAAAAATATAATGAACGCAAAACACATAATTTATTTACACTGTAAAAATGCTGCCAAAAAACTTACCAGTACATTTGCATTAATTCTTCACAATATATATCTATATAATAGGGTGGAATTCTTCTAAATTTGGTGTTAAGTTTCTAAAAATTGAAATTTTTCCGTGAAGAAAATATATTTTCCTTCAAAACTGTTGAAATGATGAGGTCGTACTGATTATTTATTTACAAAACGTTTTGAACTTTTTTTAAACGACCGCACAATAAAAGGAAAAATTGAAAATAGTGAAAATTTTCGTTTAACAATTTTTATTACTATATTTTCTTATTTTCATTTCATGAAACCTATTACTAAGTGAATTTGAGAGTAATTGGCATCAGATTTTCAGTATTCAAAATGACGGATACAACAAGGTGGATATAATTTTTAAAATTTAAATAGATTTGTATGAAACTTATTGATATCTTTAAGTTTTTGGGAATTGGCTGATAATGAATCTCAAATCTGATTTTACAAATACAAAATGGCAGTTATAATATGGTAGACACCATTTTTTAAATATAATTGAATTTGCTTGCTTATATTACAATTTTGGAGGCTACAGATTACGAATCTAACATTTTCTTCTACAATTATGCCTTGACATATTTTCTTTGTTTTATTCTTCAGAACCAAAATATTAATTGTTATTATAATTTTTTGCTGTTATTAACATTTTTTAAATTAAATAAAAATTATTTCTTACTAATCGTTAAAATATCAACAATTTCCTAGTTTCTAAGATTGTTAACTTTTTCTTATTTACAAAAATATGGTATGTATTCAGAATTTATTAATAAATTTCTTACCACCTATCTCAACTGTTAGTTGCATTACACACACGGGATGCCTGAACTAATTTAAATATAAATTTTCTTCTTTTATTCGATTCTACAATATAAATAAAGAAGATTCTAGGAAAAATGAAAATATTTCTTAGAGCCGTTTTTTTTTTAAATTACATTTGTTATTTGAAGAATTCTAATTTTTCGAATTTTAAGGTTTTGTTTGTAAAAAATATATTTTGCAATAATATTATATACATTATCGTGAACAATATAATGCGTGGTCTGACTTCTTGAAGGTCAATTACATAATTTATGCCTACACTTTTCACTTAAATTTGTTCTGCAACGCGCGAATATAATTATAACAAATGGCTTTGGGGTCCAACTTAAAAGCACTCTTTCCTATATATTTCATAAAAATATACAAACATTTTCTTTGACATATTTTCTTTGTTATATTCTTCGGAACCAAAATATTAATTGTTATTAAAATTTTTTACACTTATTACAATTTTTTAAATTAAATATTCCCAATTTCCTAGTTTCTAATATTGTTAACTTTTCTTGTTTACTATAATTATAACAAAAATACTTCACAAAGCTGTAAAATAACAATCAAATTAACAATAATGAGTCTTTTGAGTTTGAGAGTGTAAATTTGAAAATTTATTTAAATTTTCATATTTTTTAGAGGTTCTGAAGTATTTTTTTAGTTTAACAAAAAAAAATTATGTTTAGAAATTGACATAATTAGCTTTTTTATCGCGAATTACTATTATCTAATTGCATTGAAAATAAAACTAGTTTCATTTACATGTTGTTTCTTTGCAGCTTATCTTAATTGAAACTGAAAGTATAAATTAATAAACAAGAACATTAACATTTGTATAAATTAATTATTTTACACTTTTTACAACTTTTTAAGAATATGTTGGAAAAGTTGCATATTATTTGGGGTTTGATATCCATTTAACATTCTAAATATGTAAATACACAAAATTTACAAAATAAATAATTTGTCTTAGACATTTTGATTTGTTCCTTTTGATTCTTGTAAATGTTGGTTATTTTGAATGCCATATATAAATCCTGGGCGACCATTTTTTGTGTTAGTTACTTAAAAATTATTTTTCTTCCTCTGACACTATTAGGTCAAATGCATTTTCATAAGAAATATCAATTAAATCACCTAAATTTTTCATAAAACATTCTTCTCTCTGTCTCTGGAATTTTTTCTTTTATGATTTCTGGTAAGATCTTAATTCTTCATACAGCTTTTTTGAATTCTCAACAAAGTGAAAAGTTAGTCATATGCGACTTCTTGAATTGCTAATAAAGCACTTGCACTTGCAGTTAGTTGTACTTCATGTATGCAGAACAATTATTATTTTGTTTGTGAAGAATAAAACAAAGAAACATGACAATGCATAATTTTAGAAGAAAATGTTAGATTTGTAATCATTAACCTTGTAAACTATAATACAAAAAATTTGGGATGCAACTCAAAAACCCGACAAATCACAAAACAGACACTACAAAAGTCCGACATTCAAAAACCAGACATTTCCAAAAACAGAGATACAGAAACCAGATATTTCAAAAAACAGACTCAAAATATGTGTGCATTTTGAAATGTCGGAGTTTCAATGACCGTTTTTTTAAATGTCTGTTTTTGAAGTTTCCGGTTTTTGAATGTCGGGCTTTTGAAGTATCTATTTTGTGATTGGTCGGATTTTTGAGGTACACCCAAAATTTGAAGCAAATTTAGTTATATTTAAAAAATTACATCCGCCATATTGAATTTGCAGATTTTTATTTGTAAAATCTGTTTTGAGATTCATTATCAGCGACCCCAAAAACTTGAAGATAACAATTATTTGCATGCAAATCTATTTAAATTTTAAAAATTACGTCGATCATATTGTAACCTCCATTTTGAATTTTGAGAACCTGATGTCAGATGCTTAGTCAGTGACTCCCAAATTCACCAAGCATAATAGGTTTCAATAAATGAAACTAAGAAAATATAGCAATACAAATTGTTAAACGAAAATTTTCAATTGATGTGCTTGCTATGCGGTCGTTTAAAAACAGTTCAAAACATTTTGTAAATAAACAATGAGCATGACTTCATCATTTCATCATTTCTGAAGGAAAATATTTTTTCCTCGTGAAAAAATATCAATTTTTAGAAATTTTACATCAAAATTTAAAATACATGGGAAATACATGGGAGGCACTATTAAATATCAAACAATCGTAAAACAAAAAAACACGTGTGTTTTTTAATTTTTCATGTAGAAAAATTCTAGGTCGCATTTAGTGTGCAGTAAAAATTCGCACATTCAATTTTTTGTAGAAAAATTAATGTACCATCGAAAAAATGTTCTGGTTAAATACGACTGTACAATTTTGTCTGGTTATGATAACTAGAATTCTATGTAGTTTAATTAGAAAAATAAGTGTTTCTACCAATATCTCTAGTTGAACCAACAATATTTCTGGACCAATCAGAATTCTGGTTATTTTAATCAGAAAAAATAAGATGGGTCTATTTAATCATCTTTTCTGTTTATTTTACCTATTTTTTTTAGTATACTTTACATTAAATGTACATTGAATTTCATGACATTTTTAACAGTGTAGATTTTCACACATAATTAAACTAATTAAACTACCATGGACTTGTTGACAATTACAATTTACAATTTAGATTTAAAAAAATAATAAACATAATTAACTTGTATGTTCACAAGTTAAGTGAAGTATCTTCAAATAGAAATAATATTTTTATAATAAGTTGCTTGTGTAATATATATTAAAATAAATTCTTTATCTCTAATTCCATATATACTTATGGCTGAAAATGTGATTTATTCATGTCTTAAATAACGTAAATATATTGTTTAGATTTGTGTGAAATGTTTATAGTTCCGCTAGAAAACACTTCTAACGGATTTTTAAAATTTCCTAATGACGATTTTAAATAATGAAGTAAAGGTATCACGAATATGTATCATATATACTATTATTAATCAACTTATAGTTATATGTAAATAATATTAGTTAGTACACTTTCTCTTCAAGTTCAATGTACTTTTTAAAATGTAAAATATAAGTTAAAATTCTAATTTGATTTAAAATTCGATTGAGTACGATATTTCATTAAAAAGTTGAAAAATAACAGATTTGATATACAATACATTGACAAAAATGAAATCATTTCTTAATCTTTTCATCCGGTATTTAAAAATGAATTAAACTGATATTAAACAGATATGTCTTACACGTAATAAAAGACACACTAACGATTACAAAAAATATCTTCTAAAACTGAATTTCGAGTACTAAAACTCGATTACGAATGTAGTTATTTTCTAGAATTAAATAAGAACATTATTTAATTCAATAATTTATTTTTTATAACTCTAAAAAATCGTATTTGCGTTCATTGTTCATAACAAGAAAAATATTAATAATATAACATTAAGAAAGATTTAATATAACATATTCCTTATTATTTAAGATTAACTATCTCAGATAGCAATCTCTTTTTTTTGTTCATTGAAAAAAATAGACGTGAGAATAATGAAGAAATAAATTTATAAATGCATTTACTTGAAGTTTTGAAATTTTTCGTTAATTATAGTTTATAGTGTAATCAAGTTTTTTCGGAATGGTTTGTGATTTTTAATGACTATGAAGTTAGCGTACTATTTTTAGTGAACTATTAGATATTAAACAAAGTAATAGTTCTTTATACAAAAAAAATCCACAGAATGTAATTGAAAAGTTTGAAAAACGATGATTTTAAAATCATGTTAGAAAAAAAATAGTAAAATCTACTTAAAAAGTATAACTACCTATTGCAGTAAATTATCAAAATAACTATTGAAATTAGTTCTTAGTATTGAAACTATAGAAACTTCCATTCTTTCCTCTCCTCTCAAAAATATTTTTTCAAATAATTTGAGAGTTATTAATTTTCTCTGTGCGTTTTTCTTTTAAATTCAAATTGATATTTCTGAAGAGGGTCTTATATAATTAACCAAGAAACATTTTCACTTATTTAAACAAAATGGTCATGAAATTTTAAACTTTATAATGTTAAACTAGAAATTAGTATTGAAAATAGTAAAATAAACTATCGTCTTCAGTACGAAGTCACATTACCAGAAATGTAGTCAAAATTACTAAATATCAATGAATTTGTTCTTTTTTCTAATATTTCGCATATTATATATAGATTAATTTCTTTTAACTAAACATAACATACTATTGTTTAGATGATGATTCATACTAAACATATTTATAAAAATACTGTTAATATAATTTAATAATAGTTTAATAATTCATAATATTTCTTGCATTAATTACTTTTTTTCTCTGTTGATTATTCACTATCTGTATTGTAAATATTACGTACTTAATCAGTGAATGACATTGTCAGAATTACTAGCAGTGATTTGCAACTGACGACCCAAAAAACCCTTTGCTAAATTGGTAAGTAGTCGGTGAGAGAGCTCAATTTTTTCGATCAGCAGTCTAACTTTCGTTTTCATTTAATAGGAACACTTTCTCTTATTAATTGTCAAAATTGTCACGTACACCCGTTCTCTGGGAGAAGTCAACTATGGAGGCATAAATAGCTATTACATTTTTTGCATAATAAAGCGGCTAACTTTTAATTAAAAGATGTGTAAGCTGTCTGAAGATTATGTACAATTTATGTATAAAATCAAGAAGAAATAGTAAAAAGAAACGATGACAAAATTAAATAATAACAAATAAATAAAATGATAAAACTAATAATGATTTATCTTTCAGAATGATCCATTTTAGTTGGATAATCAGTAACTGAAAACATGACTAACTCCATAACCTTACTAGTTACTTTGCATTTTTGTAAGCAAAGCAAACAAATTTGACCTGTTTTAATAGTGAAAAACTGCTAAAAAATCGCAGAATCTTTTCCAAAGACTCTTAAGCAATTAATAAAAGTAGCTGTTTTTTTGGTCTAGCAAATATCTCGAAAAATGGTTGGATAATCGTCTTCAAAAATCGAAATTTCTCGATGAGAAAAAGTTAAAATTAGATTTACAAAATTACTATACAAAGCTAATTACAAATGTTAAAAACACTATCGTATTCTAATTCCTACTTAAATAATAAAAAAAAACACACAAGGAAAAAAGTTGAGATTTTCATCAGTAAACAAAAATATTGTACATTAATTTTTTCAAATTCGTGAGCGTCAAATTTCTCTCACGAAGTAAAAAAAAGCACACGTTTCACTCGTGTGCAAATCACCTACTTCGCGCACTTGTACCGCAATATACTGTTTATGGACCTATTAACCCATTAACGTCCAAGATGACAAGATTTTTAGCTCATCTTCAAAGCAGCAAATCAAAAAATGAAAATATCATACTGAACCAAATTACGTTACTAATTTGGGGTATGCTCTATCGATTTATGGGGTCAAAATTGCGATTCCTTGCCGCAGAAAAACAATACGGCGGATTTCATCTGAAAAAGTACCAAAAAATCGGAAATAGTATATTTTGACAATTTTTTATAAGTGGATAATGGATGGCGATCCATTCCAAACTATTGATAAATGTGGACGAAAAAGTTGCAGTTAAAGGGGAAAATTTTAAAACTCCATTCAGTTTATCGTATTAAAAATGGCGGAAAAGTGTGAACTAAAAATACGTGTTTTTTTAGATATTTCTGGAATAAATCGTCATCAATCTAAATATTTGTCTTCAAATGTAAAATTTCGATTTATTAAATATTCATGGTCACTTTTTAATACATTTGACGATCTTAGTAATGGCGGATTAAATATGGTGTCCCTAGAAATAACAAAAATAATGGAATTTTTCACATGCCTCGTCGGTAAATGTTTTAGTGCTTTATTTTATTGCATTTCTTTATATTTAGGATTATATTAAATCGAAATATTATGAGGAATTTTCAAAATCCAAAATGGGGAGTAGAATATTGGAAATTATATTATTTCCGGATAAAGATTGTATCATATTCTATGTAAAATTTCCGTAAAAAAGTGTTCTTGGTCGTTTTGTGAATGAATCCGCCATTATTAACATCGTCAAATATATTAAAAAGTGACTATGAATATTTAATACACTGAAATTTTACATTTTAAGACAAAAATTTAGATTGATGTCGATTTATTTCAGAAAAGTGAAAATTTGAGAAACGTTCGTGGAAAACTGTTTTCCAGGGTTTTCGGGGACCTTATTATGTAATCAGCGGCCAAAAAAAAAACCTGTGGATTTTCAAAAACTTGTCTCAATTTCTAGAATTTTGCCCGTCATATTAAATCTGCCGTTTTGAATTCTTAAAATCTGACATAGGATTTGGAATCAGCGACCTAGAAAACAATGTGTACCGAGCACTTCAAAATAATTAGTATATCCCTTGAAATGTGGCATTCACGTTGACATTATTTTTGTATTTTACAAATCCAATAAGGTCGGCAAAGTATAACGTGTGTTAAAACTCGTGTTTTCTTAAATTACAAGGCATGAAATCATTCCTATAAGATGCGCCATTTTAATTTCACTATTTTTGTTTGATCTACACGAATTTAGAAGCAATGAAAGAAATCGAATCGGAGTAATTATTTCGCTGCTAGCAATATGAAAAACAAGAGTTTTAGTACAAGTTATAATCTTATTTCCGCCATTTTGAATTGGTACAATCCAAAAATAATACAAATTCCTTTAGTGTTATGATATTACTGTTAGTTAAGAGGATAGATTTCCTTCATAAACAGACTAGAAAACGATCATTTTGAAAATGTTGGCCGCCATTTTCTGTCAGATTACAAACAAAATTGTCCACCATTTCTAAATCTAGATATTTTGGTTACAGTGGTTTTCATCCAATGATCCCGAGGGGAAAATCTACTTTTTTGAAGAAAATAGTAATGAATCCTCGTGGGTACTTCCTGCTGTCGTAGACAACAAATCATCTGACGACCTTGTTCAAGACGCGAGCATATCGAAACGAATTCGGACCGTGTCCGGCGATTGGCCACAACTTTTCGATGGAAATATGGTATGTATTCAGACCTTATTGATAAATTTCTTACCACCTATCATCAAATGTTAGTTGCATAACACAATGTACATATGGGTCATTCTCTCAAAAAGAACAAATTCAAAATAAAGATTTAAGTACAAACAAAAATAAATTATTACTGGCTATAAATAACCCATATAGCACATACCACTTAAAAAGGTCGTCCAGAGCTCAGTCCAATGATATCTCCAATAAGAGATTCTGCAGAGATTGGTAATGATGATAACACAGGACCACAACAAAAATTTTTTGGGAGTTTCTTTTAATCAGAGGTAGTGAATCTTATAGATTTTGGGTCGCTGAAAACGAATCCGTTGCCCGATTTGGCCCATCACGTCAGGTTTTCGAAATATCGTATCCGGAAATTGAAATTAGCGGATAGGATTTCTCGAAAACTTGACGTGATGGCCTAAATTGGGCTACGGATTCGTTTTCAGCGACCCAAAATCTGTAAGATCCACTATCTTTGATTAAAATAAATCCCAGAATTTGTTTTTTTTGCCGTCCTATATTGATAAAACCTTAATTTGATTTTAACTTAATAATTACAGGTCCACAATAAAATCAAAATTCGTGAGTTTACATTAATCAGAGGTAGTGGATCTTATAGATTTTGGGTCGCTGAAAACGAATCCGTAGCCCGATTTGGGCCATCACGTCAAGTTTTCGAGATATCCTAGCCGCTAATTTCAATTTCCGGATACGATATTTCGAAAACCTGATGTGATGGGCGAAATCGGGCAACGGATTCGTTTTCAGCGACCCAAAATCTATAAGATTCACTACCTCTGATTAAAGAAAACTAGCAAAATTTTTTTTTGTGGTCCTATGTAATCTATAAAACGAGCTCTTAAAGATGTCTTACTTAGGACTTCTTGAAATCGTAATCTCGAAGAGGTCTTTTGTTTGAGGTCTTAAATCTATTTCGTTTTGGACCATCTCTCTTTTAGAAAAGGGATTCCCGTTGTTGAGGTCTGTATTTCTTTCAGTGACACTAGGTGGCGATTGAATCCAAAAACGAGATCGTGCGATATTTACTTCATATGTAGACCGATAGATTATAAGCTGCCCTAGCAAAATAAGTGCTTTTACGATATTTAGCCAGTCTTATCACAGTTTTATATTATTATTGCAAGATCCCATTCTATTGAATGTAATCACCATCCAATATTCATATAATTATACAAACAGTAAAAAGAAACTCAGATAAAAAGTATATAAATTAATAATTAAGGTACAAAAATAGAATCTATGCTATTATAGATTCGATTTCATTTACTGTTACAGGAGAGAATTACATACCTTATTGCCAATAGTTGTTCTGATATTATTTCTATTTATCTTCTTAGCTAGCTATTCACCTATTGTACTATTAAAATGATTGGCAATGTCAGTAGCCTTATCCATGTTTGTACCAATTTTTGTTGTGATTAAATTTGGTACTTGTCGATTACATTTGGATTTATTGTTAATCATACTATTTACGGTATTCTATAAGTGTCTGGGCAGTACAGTGCTGTTAGCTAAAGGGCCGAATAGGACCCAATAGGTCCGCATAAGACCCAATAGGAACAAATAGGACGAGAATAGGACCGAATAGGGCCCAATAGGACCGCATAGGACTGAATATAATCGAATAGGACTGAATAGAACCGAATAGGACCCAACAAGACCGAATAAGGCCCAATAGGACCCAATAGAATCTCATAGGAATGAATAGGGCCCAATAGGATCTCATAGGAACGAATAGAGCCGAATGGGACGCGAATAGGGCCGAATAGTACCCAATAGTACCGAATAGGACCGATTAGGACCGAATAGGACCCAGTAGAACCGAATAGGGCCGAATAGAACCCAGTAGAACCGAATAGGGCCGAATAGGACCCAGTAGGACCGAATAGGGCCCAATAGGACCGCATAGGACTGAATAGGACCCAATAGGACCAAATATAGTTTGTAGTAACGTTTTTTAACTTCCTTAATCATTAGGATTATTTTGTTTCTATAATGTTTGAAACGATTAAGATGTTCTGAAAGTTTTGTTTTCATTGCAGATCAGTACAAATTATCTTTATGATGAATTTGAGTAATTAATTCTTTCGTTATCCAAGATTTTTCTGTGTATTTAGATTTTGTTACGACTTGATATTGTTTGTATCGACGTGCTTTTTTCAACGTTCTTAACAGCAAATATAATGTCCGAATTTCATTTGAATGCATTTCTTCTTAATTTTTGATAGTTTAATCCCTTAGTTTGGGGAATCACTTACTCAGTGTCATGATTGCTATCATTTAAGCCTCTGGTTTCATCTATACGGAGCATGACTTCCTCGCTACTTATAAATTTGTTAATGATTTTATATCCTAAAATATTGTCGTGATAAGTATGTATTGGCTTGACTGAGCTAAGATTAAATGTCTTAGCACGATACACATGGTCGAAAGGGTGCATAGGATTATAAAACTTACGAGCCAAGTATCTTATGAATCTATGCTGAATTTCGAGATCAGAAATATCCTTACCCTTAAAGGTGTTCATATATAGATGAACAATATAATAGACGAGTTAAAACTGTAGGACGATAAAGACGTTTGATTGTATGAATATTCTTAAAATGCTTAGCATCAGTGATCTTCTAACTTTCAAAGCCAAATCTCTCTGTAAATTAATGGTATCGGAAAGACAGCTAATTACGAAGAAGATTTTGACATCATCAGCGTAAATAAGAACTTTAGAATTAACTACTGATGGCACAATATAATTTATAATCAGAGTAATTGATAATTATTATTAATTTTAAATAATTTTTAGAAAAAATGACAGGAATGACACATTTGTTCGTTTTGAGAGAATCCTCATATCATTTAAAGGGATTTTTCTCGATTTAACCAAATAGATTTCGAGTTGAAAGTCTACGATTCCGCATCATAACACCTTCGATGCATTTAGAATTGTTTCTTATGTATTATATCACAGCTGATGAAACACACAATGAAAAATAGCACTTTTATCTATGGAGATTTTACAAAAAATCATTCGTTAATTTAATCTTTTGGAAAACTCTTCTTTATGAGAATATATTTTGAAATGATAAATCGCAGTATGCAGAATATTATCTAAAGAGCGTAAGAAACAAAATCGTTCATTTAAATGTATTTTGTATTCGTATTAGATGAGAGAATGTTACTCATAAGAAAAACACTTCAAAAACATGCATACGCGGTAGGAAAAGAATAAAAAAATTGCATGTTAATTTGATTATAAAGGGAAATTCAAATTCATTTTAATTCAATTTTATGATATCGCATATTTAACGGAGTTTTCGTCCTGTTTAAAGTATAATGAGGTAAGTTTTGAACAGACTTTTTGCCGTAAAAAAATTAAAATGCAAATTTGGTTAAGTAGAAGTAAATTTTTAATTTTGTAATAACATTAAGATGTTTTTGAATAACGAAACTAGACATTTGAATCGGTCCATGCAAAAAGGGCACTAAGTCCATATAGATAGTTGTTGAGAAAACGCAAAAAACTGATTTACTTTTCTTACAGAATGAAAAATAAAAATATTATTTAATAGAAATGTTGCTTTTATGCACTTACAATAGTACAAATATCGTTCTATGCTTAAAGTTAAAGAGGATTTTTAATAATTATAAAAAATATCAGTGGACTTAGGTCCCTTTTTGCATGAATCACGAGTAACATGAAAAAAAAGTAATAATTTTATAGCACAGCTAACTAATTTATTTGCAAAAGTATAATACAATGTAAAATTACATTTTGCAGTTTATTAAGAACTAAATTCATTATCTTTTTCATCAGTAACAGTAGGCCATTCGATCAGGGAATTGCAGAAACCTAGATATTTATCTGGTATATATTGTTGTAATTTTAACCGACGGTTTTAATTAATAGACGTTAAATTATAGCAGTTCCGAAAGATTATTGTTATTTGTAAATACAGTGAGTATGTGTGTAATAATCAGTAAACAAATCTCTCTTAATACGAATAAGTTTAAATTATTCATATTTAATATTTCAATACTAATTTTGTGGTAACATGATTTTCGTATATGTTAACATAACTATATTTACCAATATGGATAGTATACAAAACTGGTACAGTATTTGTTGTTCACCAGAGTAGTTGTAACTATTACAACTGCAACGCGTATCCTACAATATATCTTACATGACAATTTATAGTGGTAAAATATATACGACATGTATTTATTGGCACATAGTTTACCGCAACAAGTAGTATTAAATACTATCTTTTACTACATTTTTTTCTCAGTGTAAATAATACCCGATATAAAAAAATGTCACTTCCGATTTATGCAAAAAGGGCCCTAAGTCCAGGACTTCAGGAAATGAAGATTAATAATTTTAATAAGTGCCAAATGAAAGACCGGAGCCTCAAAAGTTAGAATTTATTATTATCTCAATTTACCGAAAAATGGACTTAGTGCCCTTTTTGCATGGACCGATTCATTTGAACATGGGAGTTTTCGATTGTCGGTTGGATGTTCTTCCTACATACGTGCACAGGGTGGTTAAAAAAAATCGATCTTTCGAGTGGATTCTTGTAGAACATCGAAAAAAGATGTACGTGTTTTTTTAAACGACATGAACCCGGCCCGTAAGTCGTTTAAAGTTTGAATTTTTAATGAAAAAGTGGATTTTGTTCAGTTTTTTTCACGTTTTTTTTGTGATAATATCCTGCATCAAAATTCTTGCTTAAAATTCCACCAAACCTCATTTTCTTGAGCATTTTGTGAAACTATCGGTACATTAAAGACCTTATTCCCAACTGCAAGAAAAAGAAACATAGGATTTTTGAATAAACAATGAGGGACATTCCATATATACAAATGTAACACTTCGCAGTCTTCTATTTGTCTGAAATTTTACTGGTGTTTTCTACATCGAAAAATATGTGTCTAGTAAAATTTCAAATCCCTATCTCTTATAGAAGTCTCACAATCTTCAATTTAGTAAAATTTGTCATGTTTTCAAATTAAATTGTAAAAATTCATTTTCATCTAAAAACCGTGATTTTATTCAACAAATATTTAAATAGTGCAAATCGTTTAGAAATTTCCCAAGGTATGCAATCCCATTTTACCTTTTTTAGCTGAATTTTAATGCAGGAACAGTAAATCGAAAAAACAACTTTTTCATTACAAAATTCGTAATTTAAAAATACCTATTTTAAGAAAAGATAGTTAAAAGCACATACTTTGAAATGATTATATAAATGATCATGTTTTTTTTTAGTTTTTTGCTACATTTTTAAAAGTAGCGTGAAAATTCAATTTTTTAATGATTTGTCCCAGTTTTCGCGCCATTTTGCGCATGCGCAGTTTTGGAGAAGAAATCTGAACTCAAATTTGGATTCCTTGAACAATTTCCAATCAATTACGCACGCTTATACTTTATTTTAATTTATTTTCTTGGTAAATTCTATCGAAAACTAAAATAAAGTATCAGAATGCATAATTGATTGGAAATTTATCAAGAGAATTTTCTGGATTTTTGTTCGCATTGAACTTTTTTTTACAGCCAAAATATCAGTCATCTAGAAAGTGCAATCTAAACCTTAGGATTTAAAAAATAGAAAGTCTTCTTACAAAATTGTTAACACTTTCTTTGATTGGCTTGATGATATAAAAAATACTTTGTTGTATGAATAATTCCATAATTCGATCATCCGATTAATATATAAAGTGAACCATACTAAAGTTATAAAGTTATGAATATTTGAAAAAGAACATGTAAAATAACAAGTAACAGAGTATAAGTCTGTATTATTTTATTTGTAAGAATAAACACAAATGTTTAAATTATAATAAATTTGAAAATTGTTTATTATATTTTACAATAATTTTCCTTGAATAAGACAATTTTACTACATTAATTTAATATAAGCACAAAAAATATACACGAAAAATAGATTCCATTAAAAAAATTGTCTAGAAAAAATCTAGAAAATTCTCGTATACTTAAAACTCTTGATAAACCAATCAATTATGCATTCTGATTCTTCAATAAAGTATCATAGGGCATAATTGATTGTAAATTTTCTAAGGAATCCAAATTTGGGTTCAGTTTTATTCTCTACATGCGCAGAAATCCGCGAAAACTGGGACAAATCATTGAAAAATTTTCACGCTGTTTTTTAAAAGATATAGCAAAAAACTAAAAAACCCATATCGCTTATATAATAATTTCAAAGTATGTACTTTGTAATTATCTTTCCTGAAAATTTGAACCAAATGTCTAAAAAACATATTTCTTAATTAAAAAAAAATGCGAATAATTTGGAAACGAAATCTTACGGTTTTGTTGATTTATTTTTTTAATTTCAATGTTTCGAGAGTGTTGATTTCAAAATTGTACGAGAATTCCCTCGAAAGTAAAAAAAAAATTTTTGTTTGTTTTGTTGAACCACCCTAATGTACATTTTATTAAACATATGATTTTTCGATGATACAGCATAAATATAACTGTTTTTTAAACCACTTTATTATATTAGCAAACGAATATTAATGTTTTGGTTTAGTAGTGCATAATGTAGTACCTAGAAAAAATGCGAACTACTCTTAGTAATATGTATTTTAAACCAATAAATATTGTAGAAATGATTGTTTATTAACAGTGCATCCTCAAGGAAGGAACGATGAACCGAACAAAAATCTCAGAAAATGGGAAAAAATTGAGAAAAGGCTGGAGCCATTCTTATGCGGTATTAACAGAATTGTTTCTACTTTTCTTCAAGGATTCAAAGACATTTACAGGAATGGTGCGTATACATTTTTTTTACTTTATAATTCTGGAATTTTTCTACATTTTTTTAATGATATTTGGGAATTTTGTTTTAAATTTTTTTTCCAAATTGTAATTTATTTACGAAAAATTATGAAAAAATATACTGTACTCTCTGATGAATGAAGGGTAAAAGTGTAGAAGAACTGCCTCACCCCAAAAATGAAATGTGCCAGATGTTTTCGATGTATTTTGGGAATTATGATGCCATAATTCGCCAAGAAATTTTTTAATCAAGTTATTAGTAGGCATTTCGATCCGTAAAAAGATAAGGAATATGATCCTGTATAATATAGGCCCCCTTCCATTACGATTAGATTTTTTGCTTGCGCGTAATGGCGGATAAACTAAAATATGTTTTCCTTTACTTGATTTTCTAAAAAAAAAAAAAAACGTATTCTTTAAAAATGCGATAACTACTCCCTATTACATAATTTGGACTTTACTAAGGAGGTAATTTTACGCAGAAATCTTTAAAGAAATGAAATATCTTTGAGTTAAAATTGTAAAATGTATTTGTCCCGAGTTATAAAGGAAATAAATGAAAAATTGGCACTTTTTTAATTTTTTGAGCTAAAAATTGTAATATTATTAACGTATTAATGTTTCACACTACGTGTGCTTACATAGACTTCCGGTTACATTTCACATTCACATTACATTTACATTTCCTCGTATCACTTACATTGATCTTTGTACATTTCTGCTTATTTATCAACTCTTTGCATTTCTCTCTCTCTCTCTCTCCCTCTCCGTACTCTGTCTATCATTACCATCCATTTGTGCCCCCTTCCATCCTCATTCATTACATCCATATCACTACTTAATTTCTCACTTATAAACGCACATTCTACCCTCAGGTGATCCACTTGCTCTCTCGCTTTTCCACATAGTCTACACAGCCTCTTTTCCTCATCCAGCCAATATTTATTGCCTCTTTCCTCATTCCCACACCGCCACCTTGCAATCCTCTCCATCTTTTCCCCTTCTTTCCTTTTACACGTTCTTATATATTTTGGTACTCCTAGTACCCTCTCGTAGTTTCGACATTGTCTCGATCCTCTTACTTGTTTTCCTCTCTCTTGCTCATCTACCTCCACATGCCTACCCCTTAATATCTCCCATCTATTCTCTTCATATTCCCTCAAGGCTATTTCACTCATTCCCCCCTGCCACAAATAATTCCTTCTTTCTATACTTTCTCTTCCCCACTCGCTCATCTCCTTGTTCTTCTCGTCCCTTCTCCTCTCCTCCATACACTTCTTTCCGATTTCTCCCCCCTCCCCCTTCTCTAACCTTTCATCATACTTCCCTGCCCTCCATCCTGTCTCCACCCATAACTTATTTCTCTTCAACTCCTCCCTGGCTATGTATCCCGGTGTTGTTCTTTCCACTCCCATCACCCATTTAAGGTACTTTTCCTGCAAGGCCTCTACTTCTGGCCACCGTCTGTACCCCCATATTTCCACCCCGTAGTATAATATTCCTTTCACTATGCTGTCGAACAGTTTCAACCTCCATTTCACATCCCCTTTGAATTTCCTCTCTCCGTAGCTCCAACCCCACCCCATAGCCACCCTCGCCCTTCTCAACCTTTCTCTTACATGTTCTTTTTCTCCCCCATACCTCGTGAGTGTATATCCTAGATATTTATATTCTTTAACTTCCTCTATTCTTTGTTCCCCCCACCACCAAAACCTTTCTTTCTCTCTACCCCCTCTATTTCTGAATACCATAACCTTCGATTTCTCTACGCTCAAAGTCAGCCTTTTCTTCTCCACATATCTTTTTACTCCCCTAATTATGTCTCTCAGCCCTTCCTCCTCTTCCGCTACCACCACTACATCATCTGCATACTCAAATGTCCACACTTTATCCTTCCCTACCGTTACTCCTCCTCTTCCCTTTTTCATCTCTTCCTCAATATCCGCTATATATATATATATATATATATATATATATATATATATATATATATATATATATTAAAAACTGTCGGGCTTAAAGGGCAACCCTGCATTACCCATTTTTCTACCCAAAATTCTTTTGATATCTCCTCTCCTACCTTCACCACACACCTCGTTTCTTCGTATATCTCCCTTACCCTGTCTATCATCGCTTCACTGACACCTCTTTTTTCCCATCATTTCCCACAACACCTCTCTGTCTAATTTATCGAAAGCTGCCCTCAAATCCATAAAGAATGCCCACACTTTCTTCTTATCCTTCAGTCTTTTACCTATTACATGCTTCAGAATCTTCACGTTCTCCATTGTCCCTCTTCCTATCCTAAATCCCGCCTGCGTCCTGCCCCATCCTCCACTCTCATCTAACTCTTTCACTAACCTTTTATTCAGGATGCTTGCGTATATCTTGTATCCCGTATTTGTTAACGTCACCCCTCTGTTTATCGTAACTTGGTTTTTTTCTCACCTAAAAGTATTCCAGAATATATCTGCCAATGGGCAAAAAATTACAATTTTTTCCGGAAAAGTGAGAGTTAAAAAACTAAAATAGTAAGTTTTTCCCATTTAAAACCAATGTTAAACTTCAAGTCAAATGCGCCACCCCTAAATATTGAAATTAAGAGCTCTCACCAAGCTTAAAAATCATTTTTTAATTATTCGAATCGATCTATATACAGTAGAACCCCGCTGGATTGTCACGGTCGGTTCCGAGTCTTCCCCGCAAACCCCGCTGGAATGTCGGTAATAGGGGAAACATAGCTTCCACCTCTACGCCGTAATCACGTGACGTTCATGACGAATCACAGATAATCTCTTTGCTTCGTGGCGGCGAGCGGCGTAGTAGGGGTAAAGGGATTCCGAGAAGTGCCAATCCAGCGGGGCTGAATCCCGACAGTCCAGCGGGGTGCCAATCCAGCGGGGTTCTACTGTATTCGGCTTAGTGCGCATTAATATTTTTCCAAAAACCGGAAGACAAATCTTATTTTGTAATGAAATGTTTTAATTTTTTGGTAAAAATGAAGATTTAGAATATACATTACGAGGAAAATGTTACAGAAAACGGGACAGCTAGTTGCAGCAAAGCCTGACATTACAGTCGACCTGAACGGTGCCTTCATCGAATCTGGGGACAAATTTAGTAACCGGAGGAACGTATATTTAATAAGTACAGTACTAGGGCTGCAGGTTCTCATTCAGTGGGACAGCGCCGAAGAAATGGCTGATTGGTTTCAGGATATCTATACAGCCATCCAAAGATTAGTAAGTATTTTAACAAAAATTAGTAACTTTCTAAAAACTTACCTTTTCGTATGAACTTTCATGAGGTTTAATAACAAATAACATACAAATGACTTTTTTTTTTATTAAAATCTTTTGATTCAATTCACGATGCTACTGTTGCAACATGCAACTATTCTTTAATATATCAGACTTACGTTTACGTATCTTACTTTCCATGAAAAATAGTTTGCTTTATTATATTTACATATAAATAGCCTATAGTTTAAACAATCATTGTAAACCTTTCATTCTTATTTGTAAATCAACGATTTCATGTTTATTTATATATTTACACGCAAGATCTAGTAAATTTTGAGTGAGTAAAAAGTTTCGTTTGTCTTACAGCCATCCAGCCAAGATCACAGCAAGATGCTGTCACGAGATTGAATCATGTAGCCGAAGAGTACGAAAGATTTCTATAAACTTTTAATCATGTTAGAGGAATGAAGAGAGCTAAGAGTTTATTTTAAATGTTATACGAGTTTCCAAAACTCGCGTTAGTTACGTAATAAAAAAAATCTTTTAAAGAAACCGATCATTTCGATACCATCGCCTCCAAAGACAAACGCAGGAGATTATTAAAATAGATTTTAATAACGATAATCATTTCATATTTACACGATGTCGAAAGTGTTCAACGCTTCCAACACATTTGCAATAACGCGACGAAATTATTTCTAAAAAAATTCCTAATGAGTATTTCACAGTTTAAAAAACGTATCCAAAAAAAAAAAAAAAATCGAAGTAAAAACGCATTTACTGTATACGTACGTACATAATCTCTTGCATGTCGCTGCACTGGTGAAAAAGACACAAGATCGAGGGATAAACAAAGAACTACACGATCTAAATTGAACGACATATAAAATTGACCATTGTCCTCGAGAAAGTGTTCTTCCAAGTGTTAATTGGCGAGAATAATAGTGACGCTAATCACGGAATTGCACTGTCAAGAAGTCTCCTGATTCAGGATAATTTTCAGGTCATCCGGCAAAGTGCTGGTCATTTCGTTTATCCTCTTGCGCAGCATTTCCTGTACCGGGTGACCCAGTGGCACAACATCCAGGTAACTTTGTTCTAACTTTTGGCGAATCCTTAATATCATGTCGACTACTTCCACTTCCTGTTTCCCTCGCACCCAAGAGGTTAAATCCTGTCGTGACGTCAATGAATTTTATATTTTAAATTCGTACAAGAAATAAAATACACTTACCGCTTGTGAAAGAGCTTCGAGTTGTATCGCCTGCAACTTCTGCGTCAATTCCATATATCTAGTCTGAAACCAGCCAGAAAAATTTGGAGACCTAAAGAATCTGCGATATAAACCGGCCCAGTCACCTTTTATTCCGATCGTTAATTGCGGACCGGAACTGCTGACGGTTGCCAAGAAGTCGTCAGGATTAAATAACTGAGGTATCGGTGTTGCCTAAAACAACATTGTTGTCATCGTACTGCAGAATTAATCCTTGACTCAAATCTTGAGTCAGTTTACCGAAATTCAATATGGCGGACCAGTTATGTAAAATTTCACATTTCCATTTTGAATTTCGGTAAACTGACTCAAGATTTGAGTTTAGCGACGACTGAAATCAGGGAAATGTCAGGGAATTTCAAAATTGGTCAGGGAAAAAGTAAATTGTAGACAAATCTTTAAAAAGTGAAAAACATTATTTAACAAAAAATCGCACAATTTCATTTTCAGAAAAATGTTTTATTTATCGTGTTTCGCATAAAATTCTTTTAAATGATTTTAAATACTTTCTCACAAATTTAAACAAATATTGACGTTTTTTATCAATAACATATTTCAGTTTTGAACATTTTCGACCGATTTCACCAAAAACCAACAATTTTGAGAAAAAAAATAATCTTAAATTAAATATATTTGTGGTACTGCTCAGTTTTAAACGTTCTGGTACATTGCAACAAAAATAAACACGTTTAACAATAACAGATTTCGGTATTGAATATATTCTAACAGATTTGAATAAAATTTAATAGTTTAACAAAAATAAATGCAAACAATTTTATATTTAAAGATATTTATCTTTCTATAAAGATACTTTACAGAATATTTCAAAAATATTTGCCATACTAATTCTCTATTTAAACAAATATTTGTATAAATAAAACCTTTTGAAAATGATAGAAAACTTTCATAAATTTGTTTAAATCTTCAAAAATCTTTGAAATTCTATAAAAGGGCTAAAAATCGTAGAAAAATTTTTAAAATGTTGAAAACAGCACAAAACTCCCAAATTTTGAGAATATTAATTTGTTTAAATGATTATTTTACCATTTCTATTTTAAGTAGTTGATATTTGTCCAATAGTATTTGAAAAATATAAAATTTATGGCAATTTTTTGTTATTGTCAACATTCGTAAGAATTTTGCCAATACTTTGAATATACTGTCCAAAATCGCCTAAATTCTAAAATTTATCAACATTTATAATTATTGTGTAACATATTACCGCAGAATTTGACATTTTATAACAAATTTTGAGAACCCCCAACAAATTGTCTACTATTATTTTGAATTAAACACGAAAAAATCCGCAGGAATATGAGTTTTTTTTTGGATTTTTATAGATAATATGTTTTAGAATATACTACTCGTTGTTCATTGAAAAAATAAAGAATTTATTGAAAATGTGTAGCTGTTTTTAAAACATTTTTATCCGTATTGTTTATTTTTAATAGATATCATTAAAATATTGGTCAGGGAAAAATCTGGGAAAAGTCAGGGAATTTTTTTCCGAGAAAAAAGCGGCCACCATGTTGAAATTGGATTTTATGGGATATTACTGCTTCCGTAAATCAAAATAGGTCATACAAAACTCGTAATAACTTATTTCTACGATTTTACTACAAAGAAAACCTAGCAGATCCGAAATAATAGCATTTTCTTCATTTTCAAAAATTTTCAACGTTCAGACGCCATTTTGAAACGAAAAACAAAATAAATCAAAATATGTGAATGTATAATTTTGAAGTAAAACAATCTGGAACACGTTTCTGACAGATTAGATGGTGATCTGAAACCGGTATCATAGTTAAACATGCATTTAAAAAAACATTGTAGCTAAAAAATCGTGTTTTTTTCAGTATTTTTGTAAAAAAACAGTGTTAAACGTCATTTTTCGAAAATTTCAGTAGCGCCAATCGAAAGAGCGACCTCAAAACTAGTCGGATATAGATGTTTCCATTTTTTTTTTAAATTTTTATTTTATACATAAAACGATGCTGAAATCCATGTGCAAATTGTGCATATTTGGAACTTAAAGGGTTAATTACTAATCGGTTAGTTTACCTTGAAAGGTGATATGTTTTTCTGTAAAGGCATCAGGCTCGCAATGTACCTTTCCAACGGAATCATGAAGCTTTCGGTCAATTCCATAAGGTGACGTCTTAAAAGAGCAGTTTGAACTTCTCCCGGCCTTTTCGTTTGTACTCCTCGTAACAATTTTTTTAAAATAGCTTTATCCTTTTGTAAAAACGGCTTGTACTGAGTATAAACACCAGGTTTCGAATCCAACACCTTCAAATTTTCTGATTTCTTGATTTTATATTTCGGATTTTCTAAAAATATTTGTAACTGTAAGATCGTACTTTGGTAAAAAATAATTAATAAGGGCATACCGGTTAAAATTGCATCGGCAATTCTGACAATGTGAGGCCAATGCCGCAATGTTTTAGCGAAAAAAGGATTGGTTACTCCAAGTATGACGGCGGGTGGACTTTGAGTATCGATGGTGTATTCTTTAAACTCCGAATCGTGGATTGTAAAATAAGGACGTTGATCCGCACAGTATTTGAGTGGTGTGATCATTCTAAACATTAATTACAATAATAATTAATAAATAAACATAAATATAGGTTTCAAAATGGCCAACACGGTTCAATATTATGAAAAAATCCAAGGATTCTTTAAATAGTCTAAACAAACGAAAAGAAGAGATTAAAAAATTCACCACGATTCCCACTAAGGAAATTATTAAAATGGTTTCCTTAATTTTAGAATCCACTGTGTTCATTTTCAATGGACAACTATACAAACAAAATAGAGGTACACCTATGGGTTCTCCTCTATCCCCTACATTGGTTGACTTAGTAATGATAGATCTAGAAAATGAGATTCTAATGAACCTTACAAAAAAGGCCACGTTATACAAACGATATGTAGATGACATTTTTACTGTTTATCCAGAAAAAGATATTGAATATTTAGTTCAAAGGTTTAACGACTACCATCCTGAACTAAACTTTACGTACGAACGTGAAATGAACAACAGTTTACCGTTTCTGGATATTTTGTTTATTAAAGAAGGGAATAGATTGTTAACAAATTGGTACAGAAAACCTACCTGTTCTGGAAAATATTTAAATTTTAATTCATATCATCCGATCCATATGAAACGAGGTATAATTAACATGTTAGTTGATAGAGCACTTTTACTCTCTAACGAAAGATTTCACTCCAATAACTTAAAATATATTTATACTTTTCTCCAAAAAAATGGTTATAACTTTCAATTTTTAAATGAGACCATAAACAATAGAATCAAGATATTAAAAAATAGACAAAAAACAACTAATACCGGCAACATAAATAATGAAATTGATTTTTCAAAACATATAGTTATACCATACATCCAAAAATTTAACCAAAGGATTAGTAACATCTATAGAAAATTTGACATCAAAATTGTTAACAAACGGTTCAATTCTCTAGAGTCCCTGTTTAAAACAAAAATTGACATAATTGATAATTTAGACAGATCTAATATAATTTACAAGATCGACTGCAGTGAATGCAATGCTACATACGTCGGACAAACAAAAAGATACTTAAAGAAAAGAATTTACGAACACAAAAATAATTGGAAAAGAGATATTGGTCATTCAGCGTTAACATCGCATGTGTTAACTACGAGGCATAATTTCAAATTCTCCGAAGTTAAGATTTTAGAAAATGAGAGTCATTGGAGGAAACGCAACATAAAAGAAATGATACACATCCAAAAACAACAATTTAGTATCAACTTTAGGACAGGCACAGAAAAACTTAGTAACAACTATAACATTTTAATTAAGGAATCGTAGACAGTAACTTTAAATGTAATGTAACTAATATTATATGTATATAGGTCGATACTTATACCTGTATTTGATATATGTAACACATTGTGTGTATTAGTAGGCGTGCGTGACGTGATTATCTGTTCTGTGAGTTGTAAATTGTCAACATACTCAGTATACTGCGTGCGTTTACTTGTATATGGTGCGTTATTCTAGTTTTATTGAACAATATTACTTTTATGTTTTATTATATTTATTGTATATTTTTTATTTTTGTTATTTTTGTATTTTTAATAGACGCCCCTGAAGAGGACTCACAAATGAGTCGAAACGTTGGGCTGGAAATAAAGAATCCTTGGATTTTTTCATAATATTGAACCGTGTTGGCCATTTGGAAACCTATATTTATGATTATTAATATCGGTTCATTGATTAATATATATTCTTACAAATTAATAAATAAAAAATTCTTTTTAAAACCCACGTTTTTATAAATGAACTAAAAAGGATAAAATAATTTTTCCCATCCACACAGGTCACTAATACCATGTCGAAATAAATACGCAATAATTTTTCATTTTATTACGAAATAAATTATTTGTAAGACTTAAAATGTGGGGCGCAATAGAGGTAACTGAAATGACTAGCATGTCTAAACTAGCGTGTCATATTGTTCATTTAAGCATAAGTTTCAAGTCTTACAAATATTTTATTTCCTAATAAAATGAAAAATTATTGCGTATTTATTTCGGCATGGTATTAGTGACCTGTGTGGATGGGAAAAATTATTTTATCCTTTTTAGTCCATTTATAAAAACGTGGTTTTTAACCCGTTTCGTCCTGAAATTTTGACTTCTTTTCATCAGGTGATTTCTCATAGAGAAAGTTACTCAATCGTTTTAATATAACCATACCTATTGTATTTTTTCTCGAACTTTCTAAATCCGGTTTCACATTGACCATATCTGCCGCCATTTTTTTACTATGGCGGTTTAAGGTGGTTAGACCCCAGAATATCATATGCTGAAGAAAAATATTTAATAACGTTTCCAAGAATTTAATTTACATTATTAATAATATTGTTGAAATGTGAAAGCATTATTCTTCTAGAAAAGAAAATTTAATGGTGCAAAAATAATTTGTTAAGTCACATTTGTAATTGATTCAAATTTTTTCTTCTCCGCTGTTAAGAATTTTTAAAAAATGAACGGATTTTAACGAATGACAGCTTATTTTCTCGAGAAAAAGATTTTCTTTAACTTCACCGCATAATTTTTTAAAGATTCTTTGTCTAATCACGAAAATTACTCAAAATTCGTTAAAAGTAGCAGTTCTTTTTTAAAATAATTTATCGTTGGCTTCGGAAATTTCAAAATATTTACGGTAAAGTTGTAGAGAATCTTTTTCTCGAAAAAATAAGCCGTCATTCCTTAAAATCCGTTTATTTTTTACAAATTCTTAACAGCGGAGAAGAAAAAATTTGAATCAATTACAAAAGTGACTTAACAAATTATTTTTGCACATTTCAATTTTTGTTCAAGAAGAATAATGCTTTCACTTTTCAACAATATCAATAATAATGAAAATCAAATTCTTCGAAACGTTATTAAATAGTTTTCGTCAACATATGATATTCTGGGGTCTAACTACCTTAACCCATTAAGTCCTGAATGGACGTTTTTTCACTACAATTTTCAACGGTTGTATTTAGTGTGAAAAAAGGCTCTAAAAAATTTGAAAGAAGACATATCTGACGTAAAATTAACTGAACTTTCAGAATCTGTTATTACATTTTTCAGAAAATGCAACCGTGAAAAACTATATTCGAGTTTTTCTTCCGTAACATTTTCTCCTAAAGTCTACCATTTTCAAATAAAAAATTCCTGAACTTCTCGACAATTTTTTTCGAATTTTTTTCGAAATTTTTCTCGACAAGACTTTAGGAGAAAATGTTACGGAAGAAAAACTTCTTGCAATTAATCAAAGAATGCCCGAAAATTTTTTTAGAATTTTTTGACGACTTTTTCGATTTGTCAAAAATTTTGGGATTTTGAAAATAGAAAAAAGTGTTTAAAAAATTCTGAAAAAAATTCAGCGTATTCTTTGAATAATTGTAAGAACTTTTTGTTCTGTAACATTTTTTCCTAAAGTCGATCGTCTTTGAATAAAAAATTCCTGAATTTTTCGCTAATTTTTTTGTGTTTGGGCCGCCATTTTGGATGCTTTTACCTTTATTTTCAAAATGGACATAGGCACATCTTAAAGTTTAAGTCTCGAGGACACGATTTCTTTACCGTTTAGAGGAATTCTGAAACACTTTCAATGTGAAAAGACGAAATGAAAAAAAAATTCATTTGAAAAATGCATGATTTTTTTGAAAAAATCGAATATAGTTTTTCACGGTTGCATTTTCTGAAAAATGTAATAACAGATTCTGAAAGTTCAGTTAATTTTACGTCAGATATGTCTTCTTTCAAATTTTTTAGAGCCTTTTTTCACACTAAATACAACCGTTGAAAATTGTTGTGAAAAAACGTCCATTCAGGACTTAATGGGTTAAACAGAAAAAAAATCGTGAATTTTGAAAAAGTTTGTTCAAATAATCGTATTTTTGAACAGGAAACTGCGTTCGGATCAAGCTGAATCTCTGTGTCTGGTGGAGTAAATAGTTATACTAAAAGATAGGATGGTCATTAATTCACCATTCAAAATGGCGGATCTCAGTGAACATTTTGTTGAAAAATTTCTGGACGCTCTAACTAAACAAGTATGAGCTTGTTTTAAAAAATGCTAAGAATAAAAAATTCTTAGAATTCGCCGAGAAATATAGTGGATTTTTTTTCAGATTTTTTAAATGAATTTTTGAAAAATTCTTTTGAAAAATCTTTTTAAAATTGTAATTTTGTTTTCGAAAAAATTCTGAACAAAATTTAGTGCATTCTCTGATGAATTCTAAGAGTTTTTTATTCTATGCATTTTTTCCCAAAAGTTGATAGTTTTCGAAAAAGAAAAATCTTAAACTATAATATTTGAAATTCATTTCCTCGAAAACTATCAACTTTTGGAAAGAATTGCAAAGAACAAAAAACTCTTAGAATTTATTACACAATGCACTAAATTTTGTTCAGAATTTTTCGTAAATAAATTACAATTTTGAAAAAAATGTTGAAAAAAAATTTCTCAAAACTTCATTTAAAATATCTGAAAAAATTCCACTATATTTCTCAATGAATTCTAAGAACTTTTCATTCTCAACATTTTTTTTAAAAAGCTCGTAGCTTTTGAGTTAGATCGTCCAGAAATTTTTCAACAAAATTTTGACTGAGAACCGCCATTTTGAATGGAGAATTAATAACCATCCTATCTTATAGTGTAACTAATTACTCCACCAGTTACAGAGATTCAGCTTGTTCCGAACACGGTTTCCTGTTCAAAAATACGATTATTTGAAGAAATTTTTTCAAAATTCACAATTTTTTTGTGTTTAAACCGCCAAAAAAATGGCGGCAGATATGGTCAAACGGAAACCGGATTTAGAAAGTTCGAGAAAAAATACAATAGGTGTGGTTATATCAAAACGATTGAGTGATTTTTTTCCCTAAGAAAGCACCTGATGAAAAGAAGTCAAAATTTACGGCATTTCAGGACGAAACGGGTTAAAAAGAATTTTGTATTTATTAATTATTTTCTGCTTTTTAGTTTTAATAGGTCAAATTTTACAATCGACTTTAAACTATTACATTTATAAACAATCTGAAAAGAGCAGTTTCAAAATGAAAAGAATATGGAAATGGTTTTAGAAAACAAAGGACAAGCGCGACCGAGGAAGGGGGGAAAACGCCGGGCCCCTCGCTAAATGTTAAAGGACAAAACAACGAAAGAAAAACGAGTATAAAGGAATGTATAGATTCAATCAAGAACGGAAAATAAGCGCATTTTTTTTTAAACTTATTTTTTTTTCATATAAAATTTAAATTTGCTGCAAATGTTCTTAAAACTGATTGAAACTTGTAATAAACGGTAAAGGAATGCATTGTCATCCAATTTTGAGCTATCCTAAAAGTCTCTAGCTCATCGGTAAGTTAGTTTAAAATCGATTCCAAGACTTGTACCGGACAAACAGACAGACAAGAATACGAGTTAATAAAAACGTGGTAAAAATACCAAGCAAAATTAGACATTTTTAAAAAATACAAAGACTTACGCAGTTAATGCGTGAACCATTTCGGAACAAGTGGTGGGGGAACTGGCCATCACGACTATCGGTTCGCTGAGTAGAACTAATTCCCACAGCAAGTGCACGTGACCAATGACGCTGGCTAAGGTTCTAAACATGTCACCTTCGTAAGCCGAAGTCAAAATCAATTTACGAGTAGAAGTTTTGTTTGTGACGTCTAGTGCTGCTACGCTTGGCACCGCAGATTTATAAGCGTGATTAGGAATATAAGTCTGTAAATATTGAAAATAAGAATCTGTACTTTAACCCTTTAACGCCGGGACGGACACTTTTTTTCGTTCATTTTCAACTTTAATTTTCTCGGCGATTAAGAATGTAAAAAATCCTTCAGGAGGAAACTTTTCTTATGTATTTGACCGCGCTCTTTCAGAGTCTGCAATCGAAATCCCCAAAAAATGAATATTCAAAAAGTTACAACCATTTTTTAAAAGAAAAGTCGAAATTTTTGACAATTTTCTTTCAGAAATGAATTTTTTTTTCATATAGCAGAGCACTTTTTCACCTGAAAATTTCGCGTCTGCAATATCTAAGCTTGAAAATGGCGAAACGTACTTTTCACAATTTCAAGATGGCGGCTCAAAAATGTTGGCTGAAGAATTTTTTCCCCACAAATATTAATAATCTGTGTATCCTTATTTTTTTCAATTTTCTATTTGTATGGCGTTGAGTATCTAAATATTTCTCGGGTCGCTGATAACGAATCTCAAGTCAGACTTCAAAAATTCAAAATGGCGGATCCAATATGGCGGGCGAAATTTTTAGAATTGTTCGGAATGTTGTGAAACTGATTACTAGGGGAGTTTTGATGTCGCTGATAACGAATCTCAAGTCAGATTTCAAAAATTCAAAATGGCCGATTCAATATGGCAGTCTTTATTAAGAAAATCGAGCTGATTATTTGCCTAGAAATCGAATTTGTATTCGTATTGTGTAGAGCTACATGCGACTGAATTCAATTGTAAACAAATATGAATTTTGTCCTATAGAAATGTATAGGATGGTACAGAAATATTTGTGTGAAGTTTTTCGGAAATATCGTCCACCATATTGGATCCGCCATTTTGAATTTTTGAAATCTGACTTGAGATTCGTTATCAGCGACATCAAAAACCCCCTAGTAATCAGTTTCACAACATTCCGAACAATTGTAAAAATATTGTCCGCCATATTGCATCGGCCATTTTGAATTTTTGAAATCTGACTTGAGATTCGTTATCAGCGACATCAAAAACCCCCTAGTAATCAGTTTCACAACATTCCGAACAATTCTAAAAATTTCGCCCGCCATATTGGATCCGCCATTTTGAATTTTTGAAGTCTGACTTGAGATTCGTTATCAGCGACCCGAGAAATATTTAGATATTCAACGCCATACAAATAGAAAATTGAAAAAAATAAGGATACACAGATTATTAATATTTGTGGGGGAAAAATTCTTCAGCCAACATTTTTGAGCCGCCATCTTTAAATTGTGAAAAGTACGTTTCGCCATTTTCAAGCTTAGATATTGCAGACGCGAAATTTTCAGGTGACCTGCTGTATGAAAAAAAAATTCATTTCCGAAAGAAAATTGTCAAAAATTTCGATTTTTCTTTTAAAAAATGGCTGTAACTTTTTGAATATCCTTTTTTGGGGGATTTCGATTGCAGGCTCTGAAAGAGCGCGGTCAAATACATGAGAAATGGTTCCTGAAGGATTTTTTACATTCTTAATCGCCGAGAAAATTAAAGTTGAAAATGAACGAAAAAAAGTGTCCGTCCCGGCGTTAAAGGGTTAATTTAGAAAAGTAAATGAAACATTACCTGAAAAAGAACGCCCATCAATGATAAATGTATAACTTGGCCAGGTACAGGCGGTGGCCACATATTAATCTCATTCATGATTTTCTCCATGCAGGCGGCACCAGAATCAAAGAATTCTGGCGCTATAAGAGCACACAGTTCACTAAATAAATTAATAAATGGAAGCTTTGTTATCACAACGATGCTCTGGAAATTAAACAACGTAATTAATACAGAACAAAATTGTGATAAAATATAGATTATACCTTTTGAAAATAGCCTCTTGGCAAGTCTTTATCTTTTACTTGTCGAAAATAAACGTAACCCCAATAATAATCTTTATCGGTCTGCAAAAAAATTGGCGATTTTCTGTCGTAACTCTTTAACGCTTCCGTGTCTTGGAAATGCTTCCCATTCTGACGAATTCTCATGTGGTATTGAGTATCCCCCATACATCCTGAATTGGAGTCGGGGAATGCGAGATAACAAACGTTTGATCTCTCCTGTTCAGATAACTTAACGTGTCTTGGAAACACTGCCTAAAGAAAACAATGACAATGAAAGTAACTTCTATCTGGATTTTGTTTATTCATGACTCATTTGAGTCTTACTTCAATAGCCTGTCCCAATTCCAGATCGAATGTGACGACACAGATGCAGTGAATCCAATTCCTGAAGCCTTCGAACTTGTCGGTCGAACACTTTCCCGGATTGGCATCCTGGTTTCCTTCGCTCGAGCAGGAAGGATTAGACATTGTTCACCTTTCCATTTGTCCGAAATGTTCGAAAGCCTATTTAGCAATGACCGAAGCCATCGATCGCAACATGAGGATGGCGCTAATATACTGTATTTGAAAACAAATTGTTTATATGCACATAAACTTAATAATAATAAATTTATTTTAAACAATTTTATATACATATAATTTTACAGTACAGTTTTAAAAAATCGAGTTCTGTAAAGATATTTTATGCACTTTGGTTACGTCGACGCTTCACCTATCCAAAAAAAAAAACAGTTAAATACAATTTATATTTGCTTAAGTACCCAGTAAATGAAAAAAGATTGAAAAGTATTAAAAAGGGATCAATTGGGATTAAAATGAGACTACTTTTAATTCATTTTGTTCCAAAAAGGGATTAGAGTGGTTTTGAATTCTAGTAAATTCCAAAGTAGGTACATATAAATTGAAATTATTGAATCCCTGTGAATCCTCTTCGAATAATCATTGTGAAAATCAATCCTCTTGAATGCCATAACTGGAATTAAAAATTCCATTCTTGGATCCCCTTGAATACCATTTATTACCAATATTTGAAAGAATCCCATTTAATACAAGATATGGGATTTAAGATTATATTCTTTGAATACCATCGAATACTAACGATTACCAATCCCAGTAAACGAAAAAAGATTGAAAGGTATTAGAAGGGGAATAATGGAGATTAAAATTTGATTGTTTTTATCCCATTTTGTTCAAAAAAGGTATTGGAATGATTTTTAATCCCAATAAAACCCCAATTATGAAAAGAATTTTGACTTATTGAATCCCCTCAAATGCTGTTCTACAAACGGCCATCAAAATGAATTCCAGCGAATACAAGATTTGGAATTAAAAAATATCTCATTGAATCCCCTCAAATTCCTCCCATTAAAAAATACCATTCAATACCAAATATGGCATAAAATAATGTATTCCTGAATCCCCTCGAAAGCTATCAATTACCACTTCAAAATTATTTCCACTGTATTCCATATTTGGAATTCAAACTCATTTTAATGAATTCCTTTGAATAACCATGGCCCTAAATTAATTTTGAATTCCAGTCCAGAATTGCAAAAGATATATTATGGATCCTCTTGAATACCAACGATTCCAAACATTAAAACTTATCCCAACGGATACCAAATTTGGAATTGTGTTCAGTGAATACTGAATTTACTATTATGATGAAATTATTAAAAACATAAATAATGATCATTGAATAGATGCACAAGTTCATAACATTATATGTAAATTAACTTTTGTTTCATATAACAAAAATTTGAAACAACATATTTTCGAGCGCAAAAAAAGATTAAAAAAATGTTTTATGTATGTTATTTTATATACACGCAGAAAAAGACCAACTCTTTGTTTCGATTGTTTTTAAAGTAAATAAGTCAGTGAAATTTCGCTGTGAATTGTGGTATTTAATGTATTTTAGCCTTTGATATGGGATTAAAAAAGATAGAATTGTTTTAATTTCAATACCAACAAAAAAGGGATTAAAAATTTTGAATCACTTTTAATATTTTTTCGTTTACTGGGTAGTTTGTGACAAATACAGTTTATAATTTTTTCTTTTTATCTTTATATTTATATTTCCACTGTCTTATTATTTATAACAATTCTCAATTTTAAATTATTTGGTATATTATCAATATATCAACCAAAGGGAAGAAAATACGATTTTTTTATGTTTACTGTTAGTGAATTTGAATTTAGCCACGTAAATATGATCGATATGTCAGATTCTACTATTAGAAAAGTCCACGTTTGTTCTTTCATTATTACGATGATATCATCAGCATATGACAGTATTGAACTGTTTATTTTGTTTTCGAAGATGTCGTTTAGAGTATAAACAAAATTGGACCAAGAATAGTGCCTTGAGGTACACCATATTTTAGAGCAAGGGCGTCACTTTTTATATTGCCAAATCGTACACTTTGTCTTCTATTTATTAGATAACTTTGGAATAATTTGTGTGCAACGCCTCTAATTCTGTAACTATAGAATTTATTAAAAGAATTTCATGATCTGAGGTGTCAAAAGCTTTTGCTAAGTCAATAAAAACCGCAATTATTGGAGTCCCTGAATCTAGTGCTGAGTAAACTGATTTTGTTAGTGTAGCTAACAAATCGGTTGTTAATCTTCCTTCGCTAAAACCGAACTGTAATAATATACATTGTTATGTATATCATATAATAACTATTTTATGTTTGTGAATGAATTTCATGAATCTATTTTTTATACATATTTCAATGACTTTCGCAATGACTGATATCAGCGAGATTCATCTGTAATTGTCAACATGATTTTTGTTTTCGGATGTGAAAAGTGGAGTAACTGATGCTATTTTGAAGTAATTTGGGAAAATACCATTTTTTAAACATTTATTTATGAGCTGCATTAACGTTATATTTATAAATGGACGTATTTTTTTTTGGAACGTTTACATGAATATCATCCGGACCCGATGCTTTTTTATATTTTAATCCCACGATTATACCATCAATCTCACTAATATTTACAGGGGTAAAAAAGAGTGATTGTTTTATTCCTCTTTCTGTTGTTGTTCCTCTTGATCTATTTGATATTTTTGTTGCAAGATTTTCTCCAATGTTTACAAAAAATTTATTAAGTTCATTGGATATATCAATGGATTTTCTATTTTTTCATTGTCTTTTGTATAAACTGCATTTGGAAGTTTGGTGTTTGCTTTTGATTTATTGTGGATGATCTCATTTACAGCATTCCACATATATTTAGGTTGATTTCTATTTTTAATAATGATGTTCCTATAGTATTCATTCTTTGCATTTAGTATTTTTTTATTCAGTTTGTTTCGGTAGCATTTGAAATTGTTTAGTATCTACGGGCTTGTTGTGGCCATTGCTTTTTTATATAACATGTCTTTCTTTTTGATAGAATTTACAAGGTTCTTTGTTATCCAGTCTTTTCTTTTGTATTTGGATTGATCAACACTGAATGTAGATTTCTTAATTAGGTAAATGATTTTGTCTGTGATTGATGCTGCATACATATTAACATCAGTATCTTCAGTAATGTAGCCCAGTTGATCGTTGATGCAAGTTTATATAATCGATTATAGCTAATAGATGTTTTCTGTTTTATTAAAGAATTGTTATTGGTGTATTGCGATTCTTTATTTTTATTTAGACTTAATACACTATCAAATAAAAAATTGCTTGGCGGTAGATTTTATCCCTCTATTCTTCACATTTTTATCTTTTTTGTTTCGCTATTTTCCAGACAAAAACCAAAATTCTGAGGTGTGATTAATTAATAATTGTTATATTCGGTAGTTTGGAAATACTCATATATATCTCCTATTTACAAATCCGGTGACAAGCATGACATAGAGAATTATCATGCTATTGTGCTACATTGGTTATTGCAAAGATGTTTGATTTGATTATTTCATATAAATTATCGGATTCGTTAATGAATAAAATTGTGAGTGAACAGCATGGATTTATGAAGGGTAGGTATACCATTACTAATTTGTTAGTTTTTGATGACTATTTGTTCAGTGCGTTGGGAAGTTATGGACAGCTTGACACAATTATCTACTTCGATTTTGTCAAAGCGTTCGATAGTAGTAATAACATAGGTTACTAGACAAACTGTGGAATTTCGGTATACAGGATAACATTTTTAATTGGTTCTCTTCTTATTTATCATCTCGTATAATGTTAGTTAGGCTAAATAACTTCATATTGTGTGATATAAAAATAACCTCAGGTGTACCACAGGGCTCCCATATTGGTCCGATTCTATTTCTGCTTTTTATAAACGATTTGCCTAGTGTGGTTTCACATTCGAAAGTACTAATTTTTGCAGACGATGTGAAGTTGTTTACAAAAATTACATCACAAAAATAGTTATAAAAAAGAAAGTAAAGGAAGTAAAAGAAAGGAAAGGTGCCCGCCTAAGAATTGCTAAAATATCAATATAAAGATAAAAAAATATATATGACAAATATAACAAAATAATCATTTCTTTACTATCGTCAAGAATCTAATGATTTAACTAACAATTAGACAAAGTCTGCAGGTACTAAAATTCTGTTTAGTTCCAGTGAGTGGTTGTTGCAAAGCCAATTTTTTATATCTTTTTTTGGCATAACATTGCCAAAGATCTTATTTCACAAGTCGCACGGAAGTAAATTTATACATTTTAAACCGACATATTCAAAAACTCTTTGTCCGATAGTCTTCTTCTTCGGAGGTAGTACAATGGTCCTATTTCTATTTCCGCGGGTTTCTTTGGAGTGGTGCACAAAAACCCATAAATTTTCCTTTTTACATTGCATTACAGCATTTAAGTAAAATATCTTTCTAACATCTAATAATTTGGAGGTGTAAAATAATTCAGTTGATGAATAAAGCCTAGGTTTGCAAAAGCTTCGTTTTATGATTAAATTTTGGAGAATTTGTATTGGAGTTAATGAATTTTTATTTGCACCAACCCAGGCTAATATCGTAACTCAGACTATAATACCGTTATATTTAAATAATATCTTTAAGTGGTCCTTGGATAATGATTTACGACTCAATTCTCAGAAATGCCATGCTATTTCCTTCCTTCAGTAAGTTTAAGCATATGTTGTTTTAATTTAGTTACATTATTCAATTTATTCAATAATTGCAAAGATTTTATGAACATTGAAACAATCCGCTCGTTCATATTTATCATTAGTACGCCCTCAAATGATGTACACGTTGGTAGCATTGACACCTTACTATGAAGTTCACATCAGTAGACTAAAGAGAGTGCAGCACAAGTTTCTGCGATACACAGCTTATAAATCACATTCACCTATGTCATTTGTCAATCATAATTATCCACCTTTAGTATCCACTTTAAAAATTTCTGCTTTATATTCTTATCGTCAATATTCTGATGCATACTTTTTATACAAAATTTATAATAATTTACTAATTATAGCAAATTTGGACTCCATCCTACCACCCATTACATCTCAGCATTTCTTTCGGACAAATGTTAATTATCGCTCGATTACGTATTCAACGAACCTTGGGCTGTACTCTTCTTCGATTTTATAGGTTTTTCTACAGCTTACAAAGCACAAATGTATTTACAAAATCCCCAGCAGAAGCAATAAATTGATTTTGTAATTTTAGAACATGCGATCAACTTATTATTCGTTGTCATATGATAATGCCAAAAATTAAATTATTACTTATAAATGCTCTAATAGCCCCCCTGATAGATTATGCATGCTTAGTGTATAATGATGCCGCTGAGTATTTGAATAAAAAACTTACACGAATTCTGAATTCATGCTTACGCTTTGTTTATGGGCTTAGACGAGACAAACACATTTCGCCATACAGAGTAAAGGCAAATTGGCTTACAGTCAAATCTCGCAGGCAGTACTTTTTAGGCTCACTGCTATTTCCATTATTCATATCTTCCACCCCCTCATATCTTTACGACCTTTTTCCTACGGTATTGCCTGATCTACGGCGATCCTCCAGAATTTCTTCTACATGTCAATTCTAGATACGATTGTGTTTGCGGAAGCAATACGTGAACTCTTTCCGAGTGTCAGGGATCGCACTTTGGAACTCTTTGCTTTCACTGATCCGTGAGTCTCAGTCCTATGATGTTTTCACAAATCATCTATATGATTATCTGTCAGAGCAGGATAGGAGCAGAGGTCATCCTACTTAACTGTTGTGTTATTTATTTATATAATAATTATTTATTTATATAATTATTTATTTATTTATACATATATTAATTTATTTAATTATTTTTTTATTTATACATATATTAATTTATTTAATTATTTTTTCTTATTTATTTACCTGTTTTTTCCTTTTTCTTTTTTGTGGTGTCTTCCAGCGTCTGGTATTAATTATGCGATCTTTGTAAGTCTTACTGTGTATTATCTTACTTTAATTATGTTGCGTCTTTTGTATTATGCTGCATATTAACCGTTCAAAATGATTAATTTATTTAAAAGGCGCATTTACCTTTCTACAGCTTATTAAATATGTACAATATTAATGTAAAGATATTTCTTGACTGCTGCAAGGAAAAGCTTTCCACAGCAAATAAATTTATTACATACATACATACATACATACTATGTAATGTTCTGAAAGGGCTTCAGGCCCAGTAATAAATAAATAATTATTCTCTGATACTGAAGAAATATAAACTTTGGACTATATGTACGCTACATCAATACTCTGATTTTATGTTAACTTTTAATATTCTGAATGAAAACATTTTATGCCCCTAATTATTAAATCTTTTTCCTCACAGATGCTATCTGTATAATTTTAGAAATCCACTACCACTTGCGGAAGATATTAGTGGATCTAACTTATATTTCTTTTCTCCGATAACTAGATTGAGACGTCTTTGGAATGCCTTACTCGCCTCTCTTACTTTAATTACAGATATAGGCTTATTTAAATCTAATCTTTGCATAAATATTACTAATTTTAATTTGCATGTATGTATGTATTTCTTTATTACAGTTTCATTTACAATTTTACATTTTTAACAATTTACATATATATTTATTAATGTTCTACAGAGTAAATATGTTCTGCAATTTTAGTTTTCTTGTAGCTGAACTGAAAAGGGTGGATACTACTTAAGTGCATGTACATTTGTCTGTAGTTGATACGAAGCCAGCGTTTTGTAATTTCTTGCATTTTGATGTTTGCACTTTTCGTTACATTATTACTAGTCTTATTTTTTTCTTCTGAGAGTTCTATTATGTTACTTCGGATAAGATTTATGCTATTTTTCTCTGGTCTTTTTCTTTGTTGGGTAGTAGGTTGTATTTTTATTTATTTATTTATTAGAATCAATAGCACTAGAAGTGCCTTTAAACGAAATATAACAAAAAAATAATGAGGCACTATACAATTTGAGTAACAATAAATGATTTGTCAGTCTCTCTGAAGTAATCGATTGCGATAATAAATTCCACGCCCGCTTTAGCCTTGGTACCATGGAATTAAACCCATAATTTGTGCGATTAGCGGATTCTTCAATGAATCGTATAGTACGAAGCTGGTGCGAGATTGACCACTATATAAATAAACCTGTAACTTCCTCACTATGAAACAACCCTTTAAGAATTTTATAAGCTAATAAAATATTGTGGTATGAATGTAGGGACTTTACCGATCGAAGATCAAAAGACATCTCTGTCACCGTAAACATGGTTAAATGGGTGCATTAGATTCCCAGTCTTTCGAGATAAATATCTCACAAACTTATGTTGTATCGATTCAAGATCAGAAATATTAGCAACAAAAGATGTCCATATAGACGAGCAATATAATAAATGAGGCAGAATTAATGTGTGATATGATCGTTTGAATATTATGAAAGTTCTTGGTAGTTCTGATCAAGAATCCGAGAGTTCTATAAGATTTAGTTACCACATACTTTAAATGTTCTTTAAAATTCAAAGAGCGATCGAAAATTACTCCGAGATCCTTAATTGAGCAAATCGACTCAAATTTGTACCTCGAATGTTCTATTATTTTGTTTTTAAGGGCCTGAGTGGTCCGTTTAATGAAAATAGATAAATATTCTCTTCTTGATCTATTTATGGTGGCGTTGTTGTATATCTTTGTTGTTAAAGGCTATAAAATAAATAAACAGAGCAGAACGCAGTTTGTACTTACCTAAAAGTTAGCAGGTAGGAAATTTCTCGTCCAGCACTTTGGAAATCATGAAGCATTTCGTAAAACTAATGAAGGATCGACGTGATTTCCTGGGGAATGGAGGGCACACATTTCAAGTCTCCTTTTTCTTACACTTTTAGCGTGAGAATTGACCTCAAGCACTCAATGTCTCATTCTCGTTTGGATAAACCTTGCTCGCGCTTTCTCTCCTATTTCCGTTTGGGCAACTGGGATTTGCGAGGTTAAACCGTCCTTTCTTTTTAGCCAGCGCGCGCGACATTTTAAATCACAGCTGTTGCCGTTAGATCTTACGTGTACCCGCAACCTATTAAATCTTTGCTTACGACAGATAAGGTTTAATGACATCTTGGAAATTTGGTCTCCTGTATATACAACAGCTAATACGATTATAAATTTTCAAGGCTACTGTGATGTAATATGTACAAGGTTTCAATGTTTGTGCGGGGACTAATGTTTCCGCAATTCGGAGTTTAACCTGTGTATTGCGATAAGGTGTTACCGCAATCTTGTTTTCAAATGACTGCCTAATTATCGTCTAATTATGTACTAATAATATTTATGAAAATAAACCGATTAACTCCCAATTTGTGTAATTGTAAGTAGGGTCTCCCTTATCGAATCCTCCCTTCCCCGCTAAACAATATTCCGTTACAGCAACATCTTTGAAACGTCGCATTATAGCCATGCGACCAAACTTGTTTCATTGCAAAAACATTTTTGGGACGTCCTTGGAACCAGAAATGTCCTGCCACATTTACGGTTTTTAAATAACGTTTCATTCGTAACGTACCTGCGACGTTTGAAAACTATACATCCAACGTTGTAAAAACGTTACATTAAACGGTCATAAATAAAAATTATAAGAAATTCGACGAATTATTTTATTCAATTCGAATTTTATTATTATTTATGTATCGTTAGATATGTTATGAAAGAATGTAGTTTTATAATTTTACTCGCAAATAAATCTATGAATCTAAGAAAAATCCGTCCCGACCGAGGATCGAACCCGGGTCTACCGGTTACAACGCTGACGTCTTAACCACTACGCTACGCTCGCATACGTATTACCATGCGAACGAGAGCTCTTATACTCAATCGTAGAAGGCTTCTTGATAAATGCGGGTTTAGTTTAAACAAGATATGTTTAATTAATTTTGTCATTTCTATATTGGGAATAATAATATTTTAATATTATTTGACTATTTTGTAGTAATTTATTGTAATTTAAATAAATATTTTTAAGATATCCGTATAATATTTTTTTTAAACGAAATGGATTAATAGACACTGTTTAAAAAATGTAAAGTTAATTGACACACGTATATTTTACAAATGCACTACTTGGAAATAAGTTATGAAATTACGCGGATATTAAAATTAACACAAGTGAACCACTTTTTAAATTATGAATTAAATTTAATACAATTTACATTAAAAATAATAAGGTGCGAGTTATTTTTCTGGACAAGTGACGGAAATTTACAAATTTTGTACATAAATATATTAAAAGCGAACGAGTTTTTTAAAATAAATACACTGTATATATAAAATGCATATTCTCTAAATATTACAAAACCCGTTTCAATTTCAAATGTGAAGTATAACAATAGTTAAATTTCACTTCATTGCAGTCTCAGCCTCAAATTACTCTATATTTTAAATTAATTTTTGTAGTAATATTACAAAAAAAATATTGAATTTAATGGACATCAATGTATTTAAGTTACACACGTATAAGAAATAAAAAGAACAAAATTAATAATAGCAAATAATATTATGCACCAGAAAAAAGAATAACTATAAGAAGAAAAAAATTGCATGTAAATCATGCTAATATACGAAAATAAATGCTGCATTCGAAAGCTTCCGAATCTTGATGGCGAAGTCTGAGATGGAACTGGCCGAAACGATAGAAGATATGCAACAAATCATGTCTACGAAACGTTGCATTCGTAACATTACATGAATGGTACGTTAGTAACCTGAATGCGACGTTTTAAATTTCCTTGGTGATTTTGTGACGTTGCAGAAACGATTCCATAAAACGTTTTTGAAACTGTTATAAATTGACATTCTGGTAATGTTACGCATTACCTTTACGTATTTAGATATCGTGCAACGTCGTGTAAACGGCATCAAGAAGTTGTTACGAAACGTTACGTTTTTGCCATAAATGGGATAACATGTAACGTTTCATTTACGTTACATGTTTAGCGGGTCCCTGCAAACACGGAAAGTAACAGTTATGTAATATTTACGTAATGGTTACATTGTGACATAAATGTTACATAGTTGCTACATAACTATTACAGTACTCCTTCCCTTATTCTAATTTTTTCTCTTCTCCTATTCTAATATTTCCCCTCACGCGTTCTCTCCACTGACGTGTGTTGACGTGTGGATTTTCTAAATACAAATACAGTGGCTCTCCCCTTATTTTAACTACGTCGTTTATTTTAACTTTCCTTCGTCCCTTATGTTAACATTCTTCCCCTCATGAGTTCCCCCACCATTCGCCATTTGAAAGTGTTCAAAAGAGTGCGGATTGCTGTTTGCGCTTGTGCATACAGGTGAAGAAGGACGCCACTATAAAGGACGCCACTATATCTCCTCTCTCTGTTTTTATTCTCTCATACTGCCAGCGGTGAGGATGAGGGGAAGCGGTAAAATAAGGCAAGAAGCCGCCATCTTCCTTGACTCGAAAAGTTAAAATAAGGGGAGGGCCACTCTGACGGCGCATGCGCAACAAAAGAAAGAGAGACAAAAGTGGGACTACAAATCTAAGTAGTGGGGGAGAGGGGAAAATTAGAATAAGGAAAGAAGGCCGCCATCTTGCCTGACTGGGCAAATTAGAATAAGGGAAGGACTACTGTACTTTTGTATTTACAGGGTTATTCTCTAGACATTATTATTGCATATATTCCCCTTCGGTCGGCTTCCCTCCTCCATTGCGTCCTAACCTAACATTCGCGGCTGAGCGAATCTCGAACCGTTGTCGACCGTCGACCACCAAGAGTGGGGGGTAAAGGGGAAGTAGAGAATAAGGGAGACCGCCGCCATTTTGAAAAATCTGCAGTATGCAATAAGGGAGACCCTACTGTACCCAGCAATCAGAAATGTATTGAAATGTATTAAAAATTTTGAATACAATTACAATACATTTGATTGCACAACAAACGAAAAAAAATTAAAACGAATTAAATACGTTTTATTTCGGTTTCATGACCATTTTCATTGAAATTCTTTCGTTGTAATTTGATAAGATACGTGAATAGAACATAAACATAATCTAAAAGACATTGAATAGCACTTTTTTACATGAAAACAAGAGCTATCAATTTCACCGGAACTAACCCAATAAGCAAAAAACCCCAGTATATTTGTCCGCTTCCGTTTCGTGATATTTACCTGTCACTTTTACCCCCACTTTGCAGGCTGCGTCCTCGGGAAGGGCCTGATATGACGTCACGAATATAGTGCGATTCAGGAGAGTGGGAGAACCGGTGCTCCCCTTCTTTTGATAAATATAAGGCGACAGGAGGAACGCGAGGAACCTAGAGGGCAAATATACCGGGACTCTACCTAAGCGCCAGACCCGGATTTGATTCCCCTCCGGGACAAGTTTTTTCCTTATTGGTTTGCTTGCATTATTTATTTATATTCGAGTGTTTAAAATAATGTAAAATGCCATAAGATGTTCTCATGTATACTTATAATACATATATAATTAAAAAAGTTTAAACTGATTTAATAATAAATAGAGCTATAATAATTATCCAAATTTGTTTACGTTCTTTAAACTGTCGGTTTATTTTCTTTTAAAATATATTTTCGATGTATCTAAAAGATGTCTTATAGATATCTAAAATATCTCCGAAATTGTTGCATAAGACAACTGAAAGATTTCTTTTAAAGATCTTTTCGACATTTTCAATATATTTTTGACGGATTGAAGGATATTTTTTATACATCTTTAAGACATCTTTTTGCTTATTGGGTAGAATGCAGAGAATTTGAATGCTTCTGAATTCTCCTGATATTCCAATTTATTCCAATTTAAGAAGGTGGAATTTTTATAAGGTAGGAATTTTCACAAAAAAATCGAAAATAAAAATTGACTAAATCGATTTTTCTAAATTCGGGCTATGTAAGGGCAATTCTAATTACTATAGACGGTCTCCTAGAAAATACCAAAGACATTGGAACATTGGACATTGTAACAAGTATTCACAATATTGAGAATTGACCGATAATCTTCGAAAATAGATAATAATATCACTTATTTCGGAAAATTCTTAGTTAGTTCTCTGACTGCGATAATATATAAATAATATCACTTATTTCCGAAAATTATCGGTCAGTTCTCAATAAAAAATGTCTTTGGTATTTTCTAGGATACCCTCAATAGTAATTAGAATTGCCCTTACAGAGCCTGAATTTAGAAAAATCGATTCATTCATTTTTTATTTACAGTAGAGTTATGCTTCATTTACCCACTCGGTCCCTCGCCTTCCGCTCCCGTCTCGTTATATTTACCAAAAAAAGGGGAGCGTCACTTCTCCCACTCTCTTCAGTCGCGTTATATTCGTGACGTCACAGCAGGCCCTTCCCGAGGCCCAAGCGCGCAAGGTGAGGGGAAAAGCACAACTACAACTAACTTATTCAAACTACTAAATCTTATTCAAAATCTGTAAGACTGCAGTTTTTCATGAATAACAAAAATTAGTAATGAATATGTATGAAAATTACAAAAAAAAGATTAAATATTATTGGTTGCTAAATTCCGCGTACACCATCTAAACTAGCTCTTTATTATAGGTTCTTCTTATATTCTTAGTGATTTTGAACATTTTTTACAATTAATATCATGGTTAAAACCTTGAATATGAATATTTCCATGGATAACCAAGGGCATTACTTTAGATATCATTTGAAGCTCAATAATAGAGTGTGCTAGACTAGAAGGTCATTTTTTAAAACCAGGGGCGTATAATACTGAAATACTATTTCGGCCTCTTGCGTGCCTTCCTCCAAACTATTAAAATTAAAATACTTTGTATTTTTATTTAGTAACTGAACATCACATCGAAGCAAAGGATTGTTCGCTTTTATTTAATCACAAAGATGTTCGACATTTTTATGATTTAACCCTCCTGAGCACGAGTTTTTCTTTTACCATATGGAAGCAATGTAGTTTAAAAGAATATACTCGTCCTTGTGCACATGAGGGTTAAATGATACGAAATCTTATTGTAACCATTAGAGAAGACAATATTAAATTGAATAGCATCTGAACTATTGAAAGTTAAAAAAACGTCTTAGGCATTTGTTGTTGATTTTCAAAGCCTATTCGACTAAGGCCTATTTTCATTGTAGAAGAAATCTTGTGTCACTCCTATTTTTATATCTGTCAACAAACATAATATTCTTAATTATATCTTGTTTATAAATAACTTGAAATCAGTAATATCTTCAATTTATTTACCTGGATGACCCGAGGCAGTATATGACAGAGTCAGTTTTTCATTGGACGCCAGGAAGCTCCAGCGGCGTAACCGGATAATATCTGCACCTGTAATTTAAATGGTTTGTTTAAATTTTAATAAGTGTAAAGTTAGCTATTTCTCCAGGTCACGCTCTGTCATGGCTTATCAGTATGCGCATGAAAAAACAATAATTGTCTAGATACCATTAATTTCGTTAACGATTTGACCATTACGATCGATTTCTTCGGGACATTTTCAGAGCATCTTAAATTGACCTCCAGTATAACATTCAATCAGCTAAGATTTCTCATTAATTTAGAAAATCTTGAATCCTCCCGCACTTCTCGTCCTAATGCGTATACTGACTGAGATCCGTCTATGCTTTCCAAAATATTCTTATACATCATTTACACGAGGAAAATAAACCATTTATAAAATCAAACCAAACACTATAAAAATCGATACAATTTTTCTAATTTAATGAAATGTAAGGGAAAATTTGGCTTAGAGTGAATGGCACTTTCATGTAACAACGCGTGGAAAAAGAAGAGAAAATTTGCAACTTCCTCCTTCCGAACAAATTTTAATAGTCAAGGCCCTTTTTGATTGGTCAAAATTGAATCTTCATAGTACATCTGTGTATTTTCTTCGAAGGAAAATCATACCGTGCTGAGGCTTCTTTTAGAAAGATGCTCTTCTGCTAAATCAATCACTGGTTGCCTGTGTATCCTGTTTTTGTACCTATTGGCAATGATAAAATTTGTTATAAAAGACTTTACTTTTTTTAATCATCTACAATTTTTCCCACAAACCATGGACGCAAGTGTAAAAGCAAGACTTAATGTTTTAAGGTATGTTATACCGCGGGATATATAGTTGTGTGGGGAAAATATTTAATACCCTGCCTAAAAACTTAATTTTCATTATTTTGATATTGTTGACAAGGGAAAGTACTACTGTCCTTTAAAAAAAATGAAACTTGCAAAACTAATTTTGTTAAACAATTTGTGAATAATTTTAGTGGCCAGGTAAAAAATATGGAAAATTTCGTTAGTAAAGTTGTAGGGAACCTTTTTCTTGAGAAAAGAAGCCGTCATTTGTTACATTCATTTAACTGTCGATAACAAGAAAGTTTGAATCATTAACAAAGTTTTTTTAAGAACTTATTTTGCAGGTTTCAATTTTTGTTTTTTATACTTTCTCGCTTCAATAATTATTTCGTATAACTTTGTCTTCACTCGGCATACAGTTGTTTGAAAAGTGAATGGGAAAATTCTTATGGATTAGTATACATAATTATTTTCTAGATGTATAATCGTTTTCCCGAACGACTTTGTTTACCGACATTTATGTACACTTATCTTATCAAAATCGTTTCGATATAAACTAAATATAAATATACTTGAATATCACCGGCATTTTTTATTTTGTAAACATGTCTTCACGTTCGTAATCGCAAACCTTGAAAACCTCTAAATACCACAGTTTTTTATAATCAGAAAGTATTTTAACAAGTATAGTTTAATACCTTGAATTTTGGAAATCTTGATAAATATATTATTTAAAAGCCATTCTTTAACACAATTCTATTAAAGAATACAAAATTAATACCTCTACAATCTGCGTCACTTGTTAAAAGATATACATCATCAATTTGTCAAATGTTGAGACAAAAGAAACTTTATTATGTAAAAAAGAATTAGTAAATGCAAATAAATTTGTATGTACTTTGGTAGAAACAACAGAATTTCTTTAATTCAAGTAAATATTGTATTTACAACTATTCAACTAAATATCTAAATGAATATACCGATAATTATTTTTCAGGGTAACAAATAATTTGCCAAAACTCTATCAGGTCTCTAATTGAATATTGAGTTGATAATTTCAAACACAATTAACTCGTGAGGGATGGTTTTGGAAAAACTTGTATACAAAAAATATGGAATATAAGAACGGTTAGGTGTGGTTTAGTAACCCTTATTTAGATCCTCAACTAACTTATTATGAAACGCATTTAAAAAAAAGTATCTGTTTAAAATTCCAAATTTCAATTTTACGAAAAAACTTTTTTTTTGAGAAATCTGAAAATCCAGGGGCAAAGTGGGACGTGTTGTTAAAATTACTTCTGGAAAGGTTTGGCAAAGAAAGACAAAGATAGAGAGAGAGAGAAAGAGAGCGGGGAGGGAGAGAGGGAGAGAGAGAGAGAGAGAGAGAGATTGATTAAAAATGTATTTATTAGTATCCTGGCCACTACGAGCCGTGAACACAACTCAAGAGAGAGAGAGAGAGAGAGAGAGGGAGAGGGAAAAAGAGAGAGGGAGCAAGAAAGAGAGAGAGGGAAAGAGAGTTCTGACTATCTCTGTGAACCTAAATCAAAACGGAATACATCCCACTTTGCCCCACCTACTTTGCCCCAAAATAGAATTTTTTTAAACACGTCGTAATCAATCCTCAACCCCAAATGAAACAAATAAATTACGAAAATTGAGTATAAGAACACTATTAGTCATCCAATTCAGATTTTAATTACGATTTATTTATTGATACTTACTAATCGATTGAAAATATGTATGAATTTACAAATTGACTTCGACTTCCTAGGTCATGTTCGAACGGTTGCTAAATACTGAATGGAAACTGAAATACGTTTCAAAATTTGTATTACAATAACTCTTTTGTAAATAAACAATGCAAACAAATACATACGAAATATTCTAATACAGCGAAACGCCAAAATCTCACTTTGCTCCGTATCCCATTTTGCCCCTACTTCCCCTATAAGTAATTAAAATACAATATGTTCTTAAATTATATCATAAATTTATTATAAAATAAAGATACATAATATCGTTAAATACTCAAGTATCATTTCAATTGTATCATATTAAGTTATTATGTCGGCATTCAGTTTTATACTATTTCATGATAATGAAAAGAAAACAGAAACTCTGATATCGGTAAAAGATAGAGAAGGTCAAATGTACATTTTAATTCAATTGGTTTTACATCGAATTCGATATACCGTTTTGCACTAATGGAAGTGAATGAATTGTGATACAAAATTATAGAAAACATAACATTCTGTTTCATATTAATTAATCAATTCGAATAATAATAATATCAATCCTTTTTACATGAAGTGAACATTTTTTCTGAAAAAGTATTGACTAGTTAGGTGAAATTGCTACACTGGCAAGTAATATATTTGTTATTGTAGTCAGTTGAATATTAAAATTAATCCATATTAAATACTCTCATGCCTCATGCCATTCTGAGAAAAATCTAAGAAACCTTAAAAAAGTGAGCGAGACTTAACCCATTAACACCGCGCCGGGACGGGCACATTTTCATCATCAGTTTGAGCGTCGATAATTTGTACATAGACGAAAAAATTTACGCATTATTTCCAATGTAAAAATGTGTGCAGAATCTTTCAATAGAATTTCTATAAAATAAACGGCCAAAAAGTTCTACGCGTTTCTTTATAAAAAAATTAGGTTTTTAAACATTTTTTTTCGATTCAAACATCACTTTCACCTCGAAATGGTATTCAGAGACATGTCTAAAGTAAAAATAAGGTACCCATGGACCCTGAGGAATAAAATGTGCCATGTCTCGTTTCGCAATTCAAGATGGCGGTTTTCAAAATGACGTCTGTAGAATAAAAAAACATGCTCATATTTTTATGTTACGAAAAATCCAAACTCAAGACACACTGGCGTTCTATCAAAGTGGCATATGTAGTTTTCATGGTCGCTGATTACGAATATGAGGTCAGAATTAAAAAATTCAAAATGGCGGATATCGAATGCGAAAATTCGTTTTAAATGTTCGACGAGTATGAAACTGGGTATACATGGGTTTTCGTGGTCGCTGATAACGAATATGAAGTCAGAATTACAAAATTCAAAATGGTGGATATCGAATGCGAAAAGTTGTAAATGTTTGATGAGTACGATATTAGATATAAATAAAAATATGAGCATGTTTTTTTATGCTACAGCCGCCATTTTGAAAGCCGCCATTTTGAATTGCGAAACGAGACATGGCACATTTTATTCTTTAGGGTCCATGGACACCTTATTTTCACTTTAGACGTGTCTCTCAATACCATGTCGAGGTGAAAGTGAGGTTTGAATTTGAATAATTATAAATTCTGGAACCGTGAATGAAACCGAGCGAGAATATCATCTCAATAAGTACACGATGAGTGAATCCTTATAAAATTTATTACACGGAGGTTCCAGGTCGTTGATTACGAATCTGATGTCCGTTTCTGAAAATTAAAAATGTCAGATACAATATGGCGCACTATTTATTAAAACCCTGTTGACGTTTACTAGAAATGATTAACTTGCGAGTGTTATGATCTTTATGATTTGTGGGCCGCTGGTCAAGAATTTCTGATTTGATGTACGATTTTTAAGATGGAGAACACAACATGGCAGTGGCAGAATATTGAATATATGTTTTTCGTTGTATTATTCCCATTTTTTTGGGTTAATTATAATTTTATCAAGAGTGAAATTCTTTTAATTAAAAATAACGGCTTCAGAATTGCGAACATTATTTCTCTAAAATGTTAAATTTCACAAATGAAAAAATACTTGTCGCATTGTAAACAATTCAAATCGGAACATATATTTTCTTCACCGATGCTATAACTATAAAGAATATCAATACGGATAGCAATTTCCGTGAAAAATTATGTGTGCAAATAGTATTTAGAGATACAGATAAGAAATAATGCATATTCGAATAAAACTTTTTGAAACGACGGCTAAAGTATTTCCTGAACACCTAGACGAAATGTGTAGTAACGGTACTGTAAAATTTCTGAGACATCGTATTTTGTCTTTGGTACAACTTAAATAACTACCCTGCAGTTTGACCAATTAACGCCCACAGGGACACATTTTTCACCATATCTTCCGAGCTCTATATGGAATAAATTTGGACCAGAACCATTCTCGAACATATGATATTGAGAGCTTTTTTATCGATCTTTACAATTGCGATAGCGTAAATTATAAAAAAAATTATTACTCGAAGAGGAGAGTGTAAAAAATGCCGATATTTTTTTCTGTTTTTATTTTTTATTGAAATTTGTATCGACTGTCCGTTATGGAATTATCTTGAAATTACTTTAGGTCGCGCAGAGAATGTTTGAACTTCAGAAAACTGTATTTCAACGGTTAATTTTGTCTCATGAATATTTCAAATTGGAGCTTAAACGAAAAATTTCGCTCATTATGTTTCGGATGCTTTAACTAAAAAATGGTAAGTTTCTCGAAGGAAATTATACTTACAAAATGGGCTTAGCATTTCACAAAGAATGCTATAGAATTTTGGCACAGTTAAGAGTAAATTTAGAAATTTTCGGAAAAAATGTGAGAAAATTCTAATACATTCGCGGATGAATTTTAAGCACTTTTTATTGATTGCGATTTTTTCAGAAGTTTATAGTTTTCGAGGAAAATAAGTTCAACAAAAACTAGTGTTGGCGTGGGCCTCGCCCGCTCAGAAACTTCGACCCTATGGAGCGTCGGCTATTCCTTAATACTCGTAAAGTCAGTATATTTCACTACGCCCCTATTAAAACGAGCAGAGAAGATATGCATGCATACATGATTTCACTGGGTTTAGTTGTGGCGAAGTAAAAAATTCTGATTCAGTTAATACATCTTTAACGGACAAAGCATTCGAAAGCATAGAGCAGTATTCTTTAGAAAGATTTTCGATCCTCAGTGAATAATTCAAATATTTCGACATTATATGCATACAAATTCAAATCATAAGTGAACACAGATTAAGTTCCTCTCTCATGTTAATGTTTTACTTTAGTCGTGTAATTTTTATTTAGCCAGACTTTATTTTTAACCAGTTAAAATGATGCAAAAAGAATACATTTTCATAATTATATATGAAAAATATTATCAAATTGATATTTTGCTTATAAAAATCTTTTTCTTTGTTTAATAGGAGTATATGAATACTTTTATTGAAATAAATAGCAGTTTTCTTATTATGTATAAACAAAGGCTGACTAAAAATTACAAAAAAAATCAGAAATTTACAAAAGATTTGTAAATGAAAAATATCAATTTGATAATATTTTTCTTATATAATGTAATTAGGAATATATATTCTTTTTATGCCAATTTAACTTTATTAATATTTATCTATTTAGTTTCGCTTCAAGGATTCGTTAAATCTTCCATAACAGCAGGAGGAATGAAAAATAATTTGACAACAGGGATTGGAGTTCTTACTGATGGTCAATATAAGATTGAATTAAGGTTAAACGAATTTAATGAAAATAATAAAAAAATCGAAAAAGGTGTTAAAGTACAGATAACAGGGACTGTACATTCAGAAAAAATCCCGTATTATTGAATTTCATTCAGAGAAAGATGTGAAAATTTTGGAAGAACCACAAATGTCATTAACTGAATTAATGCAAGGATTTCGCATTCCGGAGAAAGAGGATAAAGTGACAACTGAAAATGCACGAAAGGTTAGTTTTATATTTATATATAATGTAACAAACATAAAATCATTTTTAACACTTTAAAATTAATTTTTCAGACACAGAAATGTTTAAATGAAAAGTGACGATATGGGAAATATTTTTTAATCGTTCGTGTTCTTAACAAGATTCACTACATCGACAAATTCATCTTTTGAGAACTTCCGAAGTATTCGTCTAATTATGTAAATTAGTCCAACTTCGTGGATACTTTCCTTTAAAGAAAATATTTGAAAGTATTTATTACAAGTTTAATCATTTATGTTATGTCCTTACAGTTTCGTTGTAAATATTGCTTCTAAGTATTAAAGAATGAAACTGAATCTTATATGTATAATGCAGCTCTGTACACATGTTCTTAAGAATTAGACACTCGGGGCAAAATTGCCCGTATTGCTTAAATTGAATAAAATAAATATGCGCATGCGCGTCGGTATACGAAACACGTGCCTTATTGAGTCTCTCACTTATTTTAGAAAGTTTTAACTTTTTTCTGGTATTATTACGTTTGTCACTATCACGAATCTTTTTTGGTGCAAATAGTGAATATATTCCAGTAACACACGCAGCATTTTAGGCCAAAAATACGTGCCTTTGCCGCCTTTGAGTTTCTAACCTCAAAAGTGTCGAGAACAACAACGAAGTTTTTCTCATTTGATATCCTTCAACCGTAGTGATTCCAAATGGGCCACAGCAACGCAAATAAAACTAAAATTTGCATCGTCTGTAAGAAACCAGTGATAGATGCTACATTTTGTTCCAAATGTCGTGCTTCAGCCCACCCAGCATGTGCCAAACAAGGTGGTGTAGCAGCGGATGGAACTTTTAGAAAGTGTTGTGGATCACGACCAACTACACCAACATCGTTACAAATAAACTTAGACGATAAGAAAAAGGAAGATGAAAGCACCACAAAGACAGTCCGTCCTAAATCTTCACTAACTCCACTTACTATTACGGATATAAACGTCGCATTGGAGAATTTATGGGGTAAATTTAAAACGGAGTTAAAAAGTCACGAGGAAAGAATCAATGACTCAATCGAAACAGCTAAACATAACTTGCAATCAAGCATCGATTTGGCCGTTGATAATTTAAAAACTCAATTCGACTCAGAGATAGAGAAGGTAAACGAAAGAGTATTCGAGATTGAAAAGAAACTAAACTCTTCTACAGCGAGTAACATATTACCATCTGGGGTATATAAATCTGAAGAAGAAATTGTACGTGAATCATACGAAAGACTCTCTAGGGCCAATAATGTCATCATTTTCAACCTAGTCGAGACAGATCTAGAAAATTATCTTAGCAAGATTAAAAACCTTTTGCAAAATACACCATGCTTTGATTCCATTCTTGAAGCGACTCGTATTGGCCAAATAAATCACGCAGATCGAAGCAAAATTCGACCTCTAAAACTTACCTTTTCATCACATGATAAAGCCTCATGGATCCTACGAAACAAGAAGATTCTTGACCAGCATAAATTGTACGTTAAGGACGATTCTACTTCAAAACAACGCGAGTATTTAAACAAATTGCGGGAAGACCTAAAAGAGAGGATTGACAAAGGTGAAGTAAATTTAACCATAAAATTCTCAAAAGGCATTCCATTTATTACTGAGAAGCCGCAATCAAAAAACTGAATACATCCTACAAGAGTCTTAAAATTTATTATCAAAATGCGCGGAGTATTCGAAACAGATTAAATCTGTTTAAAATAACTGTACTAACAGCCGCATCCTCTTACGACGTTTTAGTATTAACCGAAACATGGCTACACTCGGGTATTCTTAACACTGAGCTGGGACTTACAAATTACTCCATATTTAGAAAAGACCGAGATTCAACAGGAAGCCGGAAGTCAAGAGGTGGTGGGGTTATGATTGCCGGCAAAAATACTTATCGTTGTACTCAACTTGAAACTGACTCCGATCACCTAGAACATCTCTTTGTCGAAATTTCATCCCACAATTCTAAATATATCATTGGTGCTACCTATCTGCCTCCGCTTTCATCCATAGCTTCGTACATGGACCACGTAAATGAAATAGATATGTTTAATATAAAGTTTCCTTCGCATCAGTTAGTATTACTCGGCGACTACAACCTCCCACAAGTTATATGGTTAAATGATAATCTTAGTTGTAATGTACAATTTAATGATTTTACATCGGCTCACTCGAAAGAAACAGCGCAAATACTCTGTGATACTTTTAATACGCTTAATTTATACCAACACTGTGATATTCGTAATAAAAACAACAATATATTAGATCTATGTTTTTCTTCTAATTTTATAACTAACCTACAGCTGGCAAGCGAAGAACTAATACCAAGTGACATTTATCATCAGGCTATCTATATTACATGTAAGTTCGACTACCACATGGACACTGAAATGAGCTTTTTCGATCAAACTCTGGACTTGAAAAATGGTAACTATAAGGAAATTGCCCATAGCTTAGCATCAGAAAACTGGGACAACCTCTTCAAAGGCCTCCATATTGAACAAGCGGTAAACCTGTTTTATTCAAAACTCAATAGCATATGCCAGAAACATATTCCACTAAAAACAAGACATATTAGTTACTACCCTCGATGGTTTTCACCGGAACTCAAGAAATTAATAAGTCAAAAAAAAAGGAGCCCACAAACTTTTTGTCAGGAACAGAAATACAGCGAACTATGAAGAATTCTCCAGACTACGATCTTTATGTAAATCAACAGCACATCGGAACTTCAATGAATACATCTCATCAATAGAATCCAACTTAATAAACAACAATAACGTCAAAGCATTTTGGAGTCATGTTCACGAATTGAAGAAAGATCATGGTTGTAGTTTATTCAATTTTATTTGAGGTTAAATAAATGAAATTCACAATAAATCCACACAATTAATCATATATTTTAAAGGTTCTTCGAAAGATTATTATTATTGTCCAAAAATCTACAATAATTCAAAATAAAAATGCTGACATAACATTTCTGTCGCATGAAATGGTGACGCAGCATACGCAAAATAAGAGAAACTCGCACGCAGGGTAACGACCCTTTCACGACCACCCATCGCTCGCTTCATTCCAAATCTTATTCATTTACGCGATTTAAATTAATTGAAAAAATATAGGTGACGTCCCGACGCACTTCGTCAAAGAAAATTAAGACAAGTTATCTCGACTAGTCAAAACACAATTTCATCGAAAGTTTTTTTTTTTGCCACGATTCAATTCGGCTAGTGGTGTCGTACCCAAATACCTGGCTTTTGTTGATCGAAGTTCCAATATTTGCGGACAGGTTAACTACGTTGTATCCTGACCAAGGGGTCGACCTGACCATGCTTGGGGCGAAACAAAAATGCTGACCTGCCACCGAAGCTCGATGATACACAACCTTCGATGGAAACGGTTGAAATTGGAGCACGTCCACCTGGGAAGCTTCACTGTAAATCCCACCTTCGTCCTTCAATTTTGGAGTGGCTTCGATGCAAAACGGTGGCTTAGAACCCGGAAGACCAGAATAGTGCACTCCTGCACGGAGCGTAGCCAGCAATCGAATGGAATGGGAGTAAATGGTTACTCTTCCTCGTAACTCAAGTAAAACGGCCAGGTTAGTCCTAAATGCCACAAAAACAAATAAAACCGCACTCCTAAAATTAATTCGCAGTTAACCTTACCCCAATCGGTACCGCCTGCCGCTTCGAAACACGTGCGCAAATTGGTGATCGAAAGTCCGTGAGTCGTCGTCGTCGATCACCACCGAGAAAAGAGGAACGAACTTCCGATTTGTTCGGTTTTATAATCCAATCCAGGAAATGACGAAATACTATTTTCACAGCGTGATTGACACGCGACGTATTTGTGGGGAATTCAATCGTCACCTCTGCGATGTCACGTGATGACGATCCCACGAATCCACAGAAGGGATTGCAATTAAAATAAAATTATCCTTTGTGAATCGAAAAATATATTTATTCCAGGTACAACAACTTGTACACCCGCCAAGGCCGAGAGGCAAACGTGGTCTGGCGACGAGACTGCGCGCAGGCAGCACTGCAACGTTATCGCTGCGCAGAGAGAGACGGACAATATGGGAGAGAGACGGAGGATGCGATCCCCACAGTACTCCCCCCTAAGTGTTGACGCTTCCAAAATAAGAAATAATAAAAAAAAAAAATTAAAAAATGCAAAATGTTAAACGAAGACAGAATTATGTGAAATTAAAATTTTGTTTTCTCTCTCTTTTTTATAATAACAATAATATACACCATTTAGCGAACAATGTGCTTAATCTATTTTGTATCTGACGCAAAAGATACTTTCTTGCGCATGTATGTTCTAATCGCAGGAGATTGACTAGGGGGTTGCTTACCCTTCTTGTCACTAGTCGCGGGTGGCAATATTACTTCGTTGCATATGGTGAACGCTGGTTTTAATAGTTCAGTCGATACAGTTTTTTTTGTTCCATTTACATCAATCACAAATATTCTGTCAGTGAGTCGCTCCAAAACTTTGTGCGGTCCAGTATATGGACGTTCTAACGATCTTTTGGTTGACATTACGCGCAAAAATACGTGATCACATGAGTACAAGTCTTTAAATACGAATGCACGATTTTTTATGTGATGCGCCACAGGAACAGCTCGTACCTCACGCATGAACTCCCGAAATTCTTCAATGAACATATTCGGGTCGGGTGTGAAGTCGTCAGGAAGAAAAAATTCTCCTGGAAGACGCAAGGAGGTACCGAACATAAATTCTGCGGGGGACGCATTCGTGTCTAATCGCACGTGATTCCTTAAACCTAACATCACAGTCGATAATATTCTGGTCCAGTCCTTATCACTGTGGCACATTATCGCAGATTTCAACGAACGATGCCACCGCTCTATCATACCATTTGCGGCAGGATGATAGGCGGTGGTCCTGATGCGCTCACAACCGATTAAGGACAATAAAGCTTCAAATAATCGCGATTCGAATTGAGGACCCTGATCTGTAGACAATATTTTGGGAGCGCCGTAACGAGCGATCCAAGTATCGTAGAATGCCCTTGAAATAGTTTGGGCGTAAATGTCTTTTAGCGGGACCGCTTCCACCCATCGTGAAAATCGATCCACCATTGTTAAGCAGTACATATACCCATTATAATTAGGCAGTGGACCTACAATGTCCATGTGGACGTGTTCGAATCGACCGTCAGGCGCGACAAAGTGATTCGGAATGTTTTTGACATGGCGCGATATTTTTGACTGCTGGCACTCGAGGCAACCCTTGCAACGCCGGGCGATATCTTTATGCATTTCCGGCCACATATAACGCTTTCGAATTACTCGGTCCGTGACTTTCGCGCTTGAATGTGCAGGTTTATGGAAGAGATCGAATATACGCCCGCGCAACGACTTCGGAACATACGGACGAATCGATTCACCTGTCATTTCGCAATATAAAGAAGTATGCTCTGGACCCCATTGAATTCGTCTCATTTTTGTATTAAAACTATCCGATTCGCGCCATAACTTCAGTTCTTCGTCTACTTCCTGCTCCGATGCGAGCTCCGGAAGACTTACGTCAACAGGCAAAGCAATGACCTCTACTCGGGACAACGAATCTGCCACTTCGTTCTCTTCACCTGGGACGTACTCAATGTCCGTGGTGAACTGGGCGATGTACGTGAGCTGACGCGCTTGTCGAGGCGATGCCTTTTCAGATTTTTGTATAAAAGCGTAGATTAAAGGCTTATGGTCCGTTAATATTTTGAATTGTCTACCTTCAACGTAATGTCGAAAGTGTTTTACAGCCTCGTACATCGCTGTCAACTCACGATCGTACGTGCTGTAATTTAACTGCGCATTATTAAATTTACGCGAGAAGAACGCGAGAGGTTGCCACCCGTTTTGCGATGACTGTTCCAAAACCGCTCCCATCGCGTAGTCTGAGGCGTCCGACGCGATTCTAATGTCTGCATCGGCTTTCGGATGCGCCAAAATGGCCGCATTTGCCAAATCTGTTTTCAGTTTTTTAAATGCTTCCGAGGCTTCCTCTGTCCAAGGAATTTCGCGAGTGTCATTTTTACGTGAGTCTTTAACGAATTCTAACAAGGGAGCTTGTGCATGTGCGGCATGATGCAGAGACCTTCGATAAAAGTTTACCATGCCGAGAATTCGGCGCAAGCCCGCAACCGTACGAGGTTTGGGAAACTCGACTATTGCTCTCGTCTTTTCTGGGGTGGGACGAATGCCCGCACTATTTACAGTGTATCCTAAAAAATCAAGTTCTGGTACACCGAACTTGCATTTCGTAACATTGAGACGGAGCCCGAATTCCCTCAACCTTGCGAGTACCGTTCGGCAGTGACGAAGGTGCTCTTCCATGGACGAGGAAGCGATTAGTATGTCGTCGATATATGTAAACACAAAGTCAAGGTCACCGAGCGCGCTGTTAATGAATCTTTGGAATGACTGACTCGCATTTCGCAGACCGAAGGTCATATACCGGTATTCAAATAGACCAAATGGTGTGATTACCGCCGTCTTTTGAACGTCTTCCGGCGCCATCGGAATTTAGTGATATGCTTTATGTAAATCTAATGAAGAGAATATCGACTTCCCTTCAAGTATGTTGTTACAGTCATGTAAATGCGGGGTTGGATATTTGTCCGGAATGGTACGCTCGTTGAGACGGCGATAATCACCACAAATGCGCCATTCGCCGTTCTTTTTCGGCACCATGTGTATCGGACTGGCCCACGGACTTGAGGACGGTTGACATATACCAGCCTCAACCAGCATTTTAAATTCGTGTTTAGCCGTAGCTAATTTGTCCGGGGTCAAACGTCGAGCGCGTTCCGTGACTGGAGGACCAGAAGTCAAAATATGGTGAAATACGGTATGTTCAGGAGGGGGCCGAGAAAACTGAGCCAAGCCGGTGACTTCCGGGAACTCCGTTAGCATTTTTGCAAAATTTCCCTTTGGATCGACCGCGCAAATAGAATGAATCGGGGATACACGAAGGGATGCGCAAGTAAATACATTGGTTCGTGGGTCGACAATGCGTCGATTTGCTACATCTACAACTAGACCGAAATATTTAAGCAAATCTGCGCCAATAATCGCATACGGAACCGTTGCAACGCAGAAGTTCCATGTGATTGAACGTCGCAACCCGAGATTCAATGTGCGCGTCGATTCACCAAAAGTGTCAATATGCGAATTATTAACCGCGAAAAGCTTTAATGTATGCGGATATTTGTGCACCTTAGGATCAGCGGGTACCAGGGATAATTGTGCGCCGGTATCGACCAAAAATAAACGACCTGAATTTCGATCTCGAACGTGGAGGCGAATATCACTATTCGACACCTCCTCGACCGCCTCAATACGGAGAGGTGCATCTAGTTTTTTGATTGGCTCCATTCCGAATGTTTGGAACACCAGGTTCTGCACGATAAGGGATTCTCGGGGAATTTCTTATGTGCATAACATAAATCCGAGTTATCACGGCTTTTCGAGCGGTTGTTTCGCCGAGGAGTCGATGAACGCGAGTTTTTTGATTGTTGACGCGATTGATGTCGCGCTCGCGAAGTCGAAGCATGTTTTTCTAATAATAACTCTTCGAGTTTTTTTTCAATTCGATCAAGCCGATCTCCATACGATAATTCAGGCATATTATTTTTGCTCGGTTCCCCATTAGACGCTGCTATCACATACCGATTCGTAGCGAACTCATATTCTGATAATTTATCAGCCATTTCCGCTATTCTAGCTAAATCATTGTGTCCTGATGCAATTAATAGCCCACGCATCTCATTCGGAAGCTGCTCAAGAAAAATTTCGCGTAAAACTGCATCGTCGCACCGGTTACTGTTGAGATTACGTAATCTACTTAGTAGCAGACTCGGCTTTCCCCCGATCTCGATTTGACCCTTGAGCAATTTCCGAAGGGTACTAGCGTCAGATTCTGCAAACATTGTGATTATCCTATTTTTTACTTGATCATACAAATCAGCGGGGGGCGGATGAAGGTCGAGCAGATCCTGTACGTTGGACAGGACATCATAGTCCATTTCGGCTAAAACCGCGTCAACTTTAACCGCATTACTCGTATAACCTGCGTTTCTAAAAACCGCTTCAACCCGTCTGAACCAAGAACGTGGATCAGGTTTATAGAACATCGGCAACCTATTTAACCTAAACGCCGCGACCTGATTAACGGCCTGATTAACCGCTTGATTAACTGCTTGGTTACCCGCTTGATTAATCACTAGATTAGTCGCCTGATTATGTGCCTCATTCGCGTTTCTATCTCTTTCTAATTGCCTTTGCAATGTTGCAAGTTCTCTTTCAGCCGATACTGCCCGTTGTTCAAGGGCGTCGAACGCGTCATCTTTTTCTATTGGCATTTTGATATCGCTTTCACGCTTCAAAAATTGCCTCGATTGCTTGACTAGTCGCGATTTGTACGAAAACGATGCAACGCATAAACAAATGCACGCTAACCGAAACAGAATCATGATTCGCGTGAAAACGAACAATGAGCTGCTTTAATGGCGTCGATTATGACCGCGAAAAAGAAACGCGGTCTCTGTGCAGACACGTAAACGCAAAAAGAACAGTCTGCACAACACAGCTTCTTCCTGGCACTCGCAAGAGTCGAGAAAAACAAAATTTCGAAGGAATTCTGTTTGTCGATTGAAAGTTCTCGCCGAACAATGCCCGACGCTTTTCTCGCCAAAGAAATATCGAGAAACTAAAAATTCTTGATCGCGATGCACGTTCTCTGTTACGCTGAACACTCGCGAAAGTTTCGAACCGTGTTTTCACTCGCGTATACAGAAGAAAGATAATTATAATAGATCTTACAAGTCTTTGTTGCAATGCAGGTGCTCGTCGCCGTCCTCCCCAGGATGGAATTGCAGATTTCCAAAGCGAATTGGGTCATCGGTTTTAATGGCGACGATGGCGTCTTTTTTTTTTTTCTTTTTTAAATTTCAGCGAGAAATTTCCGTTCGCCGACGGCGCCGTCCTTTTGATTGAGTCGAGGCAGCTTATTTCCTAAAAAAACGCCGATGGTGTTTTCGTCCGCCGGCTCGAAGAAAGAGACGTTTTTCCAATAAAAGGCAGAAAATGGCGTGTCGTTGTCGTCCGGAACAAAGGCGGAATTTTTTTACAGAACGTATGTTCGTCGGGGTCACCACTGTGGGGAATTCAATCGTCACCTCTGCGATGTCACGTGATGACGATCCCACGAATCCACAGAAGGGATTGCAATTAAAATAAAATTATCCTTTGTGAATCGAAAAATATATTTATTCCAGGTACAACAACTTGTACACCCGCCAAGGCCGAGAGGCAAACGTGGTCTGGCGACGAGACTGCGCGCAGGCAGCACCGCAACGTTATCGCCGCGCAGAGAGAGACGGACAATATGGGAGAGAGACGGAGGATGCGATCCCCACATATTGACGAACACTTGCGCGATCTATCAAGTATCATGTCGATCAATCCTGATTCGCTCCGAATCGATGGACAAAACGCTACCGCGCCACAAGCGGCAACCCCACGAACTACAGAGTTCACATTTGAACGTTCGCCAGGCGCGCGAAATTCAAATGTCGGAATCGACCATTTTGATCGTTACATGGTCTACCTCAAATCATGTCACTAAATGGCAAGCAAGCAAATTCAGGTAATGATATTGTAAATCTTTTTGCAGATTTCTTCAAAAGTGTCTATACCACAGAAGATGTTAACATTACACCTCTACATTCAAGTGATGACTTAGATACGTTGCACATCTTCGAAATAATACCGGACGATATCATTAAAGAATTAAAACAAGTACACCCGGATTGTAGTGCCGATCCTGAGGGTATTCCACCACGTTTACTGCAAGAATGTTCTAATTCTCTTGTATTACCATTATGTTTTCTTTTTAATTTATCTTTAGAGTGAGTCTTTTCCTGCTGTTTGGAAAAATAGCTTTATAACACCCATTTTTAAAGAAGGTTCAAAACAAAATATTACAAACTATAGACCAATATTGATTTCAAATTGTATTCCGAAATTATTTGACTCCATTGTTACAAACAAAATATCTAAATTTCTAAGAAACAAAATATCTCCTCATCAGCATGGCTTCACTGCAGGAAGAACAATTACTACCAACTTATTATACTATCAACAAAATATTATCGATGCTTTAGATAACAAATGGCAAGTTGATAGCATATACACAGATTTTTCTAAAGCCTTCGATAGAGTCAATCATCGCCTATTGTTAAACAAATTGAAAATCTGGAAATTTGATGAGAAATTAATAAACTGGTTTGAATCTTACTTAACCAATCGCTCACAAATGGTTCGATATAAAAACCACATCTCAAAAACCATAAATGTTAAATCTGGTGTTCCACAAGGTTCACATCTAGGACCATTATTGTTCCTAATTTTTATTGATGATATAACTCTAGGACTACACCACTCAATTCCGCTTATTTTCGATGATGTCAAAGACTTCAGCCAAAAATTTGTCGACGCAGGCCGATACATCCCCAGAAATTTTTAACCCACGTATTTTTATATTACGTTTTTTTACAATTTTGCTCATCTTCTCTAACTCGGAATTTAAGTGGGCAATCTGGTCATCTTTTTCTGCTAGTCTATTTTTTAGAATAGTGACCTCGCTTATAACCTCTTTTCTAAGGTCAGAGATGGCATTTAGATTTGTCGTGGTTGCCGCGTCAACTTTCTCGACAATTTTGTGATAATTGATTCTTGCAAATCTTTTAGTTGGCCTTCCATTGCAAGATTTCGTTGACCAATAGTTAGGACAGGCTCTTTTAGTAATGTTGTGTTAGCACAATGCTTTTTTGACGGCAAACTATCCGTGTCTGACGATGGAGAAGTTTCGGGAGAGCAAGCGCGTTTCGTGCGCGGAAAGAAGTCCGAAATAGGCTTAGTTTGCGAGCCCCTGTATGTAGACCATTTAGATGCTTTCGAGGGCCTCCCGACTCCTGCTGGAAGCGAGGGAAACGCGGCTGATGTGTCCGCCCCTGGCCCAGTCAAACTCACTGGCGTACTCGCGGGAGAGGGGGGAGGCGTGGCCGAAATCTCCTTTTGCATTTAGCGCGCAGATGTCTTGCCCAAAACGTGCTGCCTCTTGCAGTAGAATGGTAAAGCGCAACTATCAACAGTGGGAAACTTGTTATCTAGGGCGGAAAGCACCTCGCTGACTATGCGCAAATATGTTGCGCGAGAAATCTGACATGCCACGTGCGAATAAATCTTCGTTGATAAAAAAGCTCACACACCGAAGTTTTTGTAGGAAAACTAACTCTGTCCTCAACATCCACTTGTAATCCACCATAAATAAAATGTCATCATACGTCTTGTCAGAAGATAAAAAATTGTTTACAGCAACCTTGGAACAGCTTGTATAGAGGTTATAAATAATCCGACACCCTAAAAGACTTGTACGTCACAGGCACAGTAATAATTCTGACAAAGTTCGGACGAAACTTGTATAACAGCACACGAATTGCATAAATATAATCAGCACAAGACGTTTATATACAAAGACCGTCAGTTATCTGACAAAAATACAGAGGTAAATCTGACAGCGTGTTTAAACAAACGGTACCGGAAGTTACTTGATTGATGAGCCAAATAATTTGAAATTCTGATGCTTATCTTAAAAAGAAAAAACAATTATTTCATGCTCGCATCAGCTTAACCAAAAATTACTGTTATTTCATTTAAAAGGGATATATGAATGAATGAATAATATTTATTAAGCCTTGGTGGCAGTGGTGATCGCGTTACCTTAAGTCAATACATTACATATAATTGAAAAGTTGTATAAAAGAAGTATAATTACATTAATAATATAGTTAATTTTAAAAGGGATAATAGAACTTGAAAGCCTCGACGTTGTGCGGACTACCGGAAACGATATTTTCGCGGGCCTTCCGCGTTTTCGGGTCACGACTGGCGGCGTGTAATAATACTGAGCTATTGTGGAGGAAGCACTCAGTGGGGACATGCGTCCTGTGAAATCTGGCATTTCGATTCCCGGATTCCGTATTTGTTTACGCGCAAACTTTTCAAACTCGTCAATAAGTGACGACGCGACCGAGGCATTAGTGGATTCTGTGGGTACCGCTTCAACTTCCTCGGGAACTTCAGCGACGACATCCGCGATCGTTCCCACGTCAACGGCGACTTTCGGGGATGACGTGGCACGCGGAACTGAACGGACATGTCGTAGGCAACGTCAGTATTCAGACCGTCCAAAAAACGCTCAACAACATCGAAACTGCGTTCCGCGGCGTTATTCCCAGTCACCGTTGTCGACACGGTAATCATTGCCGCTGGAGATGGTACGTCGACCGCGATAGACGGCGACGTCGTCTGCGGTTCGACGATTGGTGCGGGTGTGTCGATAGTGAGCGCGGGTTCTGGGATGACGAGCGCACGCGTTGCGACCGCGGGTGTCGACGATTGACCTTGATCGTTACTAGTACCGACATCTATTTCTTGCTCGTTGACAGGCGTCAACACTGCCTCACTGTCGTTCACTGCATTGCCTGCACTACCTGCGGTACTCGTACCGGTATTCGCGACGCGAGAATCATTTCCCGATAGGACCGTTTCGAAGAGATCCTCTGCGTATCCGCGTGTCTCGCGAAAACGTCTCAGTCGTTCGACAACAGCTGGATCTTCGAAGTGTACTGCGCCGATGTCCAAATACTTAAGAAACTCGATTATCAGAATCGCGATCACCGAATGCGATTGCAATAATATCTCCTGCCCGGTTGGCAATAAGTCGGCGACTATTAATGCGAGAAACGCGAATACGCACAGGATGACCCTCCGAGGGTAATAGTCGGTGATGAGTTCAAGCGTCGAGAATACGGCATCGGCAATGTTTAACGAATGTCTGAACATCGACGCGGGAGCCGTGTCCGGAACCGTGGAACGATCTGCAATTATCGCGGCTCGAAGCGCGGTAGCAACCCGAAGCAGATCCGTTATCCTTACAATGGATTGGAGAGTCGTTCCGTCGCGCATGATGCCGAAATACTTCATACATTCGCGTATGAAGGCATGCATGTGCGGCGCAACGACTTGTGACTGTATTGTTTATGCGTAGCGCGAGGGTGGGGACACCGCGTCATCGAGGCGGCTGCCTACGAAGCACCGCACAAAACGGAGGCCGATAATTTATGAGTGTTCACAGTGATGGGATATCGAAGATTTTTCGCGCACCGATGTGCGCAGGTTGGGCGCGATTGGCGGCTGGAGGCACAGTCGAGCGACAGCGGAAAATCTATAGTCCTTGCGTGTTCATGCTTCGAATAAATGACTGCGGCTAGCAGTTTATCAGCTGCTTCGCGGCTCATATCGTAAAGGGTGTAGTAGCCGAGTGGTTAAAGCGCTCGACTGATGAACATAATTTTTGTAGTTCGCGTACTCGCAGATGCATTTTTTTTTTTTTATTTTTATAATTATGTAATATAATTTTTTTTATTTTTTTTATTTTTATATTTATTTTTATAATTTATTGCAATTTATTAAATGCTATTTAAATTATTTATTGTATATTTTTGAAAGGAATTTTTAATTTTTTAAATATACTTTTTAACCTAACTTAAGTTATTTTCTGTAACTTATTTTGACGAATATGGCGTTAAATAAAACTGAAACATGTTTTCTCTACTTTTATTTATGTAGTTGTATATTACAGTTGTATTAAATAAATAAATTTCTTCAGTTAGGAAGATATTGCCAAAATGTTTTTAATTCTTTTTTATCCGCCAAAAATGAAATTAATATGTCACAATACTTTTTACGTATATAAAATAGTAGCTTATATTATACAAAAGAATTGTGAATAATACCATACCCATCTATTTTCCAATACTTGGAATGTTATTTTTACTTACTCCAATTTTATGAAGCTTTAAATAATGCTTAAATATTTAAATACATAATTTTCCAAGGTTATAAAAATATTGCCACAGTTTTTCACTTCATATTTATCCGCCAAAAATGAAATTGATGTGTAATTAATATTTTTATCCGATTCAAAATAGTAACTAATATTATGCAAAATGATCTGTAACTATAATGAAACTATACCTATTCAATGTCCATTATTTGGAATATTGTTGTTACTAAGTCTTTTTTATTTAGCTTTAAAAAAATGCTTAAAAATAATAAAAGTTAAAAAAGCATTTGGTAAAAATAATATTATAATTTATTAAATGCTATTTAAATTACTTATTATATAGTTTTTAAAATATTGTAACTGTTTAAAGAAATTGAAAGTCTTTAAATATATTTTTTCTCGTAATTATGATATCTTTTTTGTAACTTATTTCGGTGATATTTCTATTTCTGAGAATCATCATTATCAGTGACAGGCATTATTATATAATACATTTTCTAAATTAGTAGTAATAACCAAATAATTTTCCACAGTTAGGACAATATCGCCAAAATGTTTCTATTTCTTCCTTATCCGCCAAAAATCAAATTAATATGTAATAATTTTTTTGTACGTATATAAAATAGTGGTTTATGTTATCCAAAATTATGTGTAAGTAATGCAATTATACCTATTCAATGTCCATTAGTTGGAACTTTGTTTTTACAAATCTTTTTTATGAAGCTTTAAAAATATTATGAAAAATAATAAAAATTAAAAAAAACGATTTTGTAAAAATAATAATGAAAAGATAATACATTGTTTAAACTACCAGTAATAAACAAAAACATTTCTAAAGTTAGAAAAATATTGCGACAAGGTTTTTACTTCTTATTTATCCGCCACAATCAAATTAATTAATATATAATACGAATGCAGCAGTAATTCATCAACGGCTTTGCGACAACAAGTTCAAATAAGTTCGTTTAGTCGACTGGTTAGAGTGCTTGCCTCGTATGTATGACGTTGGAAGACCGCGTACTGGCGAGTGCACGTTTTTTTTTTGTTATTAATTTTATTATTATGTTAATATTATAATTTATTAAATGCTATTTAAATTATTTATTATATACTTTTTAAAATATTGTAAGTGTTTAAAGATATTGTAATTCTTGAAATATATTTTTTCACGTAATTTTATAGACTTTTCGTAACTTACTTTGATTCTACTTTTATTTGTATTTGATTCTATTGGTGCGAATTACTATTAATGACAGAAATTGTTAAATACCACGCTTTCTATACTTTTATTATTTCATCGATATTTTTTAAATTTGAATCTATTTTAGTATATTACTTCTATTATATATTCTTTTAAACGTGATCATTTCAACTGAAACGGTTCTAAAATATGTCATCCATTCGGTGCCAATCTTAATTTTTGTTTAACTTTTATTACAAATTGTTAGAGAATTTATAAATTTATGTGAATTTGTAAATTTATGAGAATATTAAGTTGTGCATTTATTCTTTATTAGGCCATTAATGCGGATAATCAGAAAAAAATTGGAAAACCTACATTTTATAGATTTGTTTTAAATTTTTATAATTTGTTTATTTACAATGTTAAGTGTAATTTTCTATTTTATCATTGTGTGGATTTATATCCTCCTTCAGGGAGTTCTAAAGTGCTTGGACGATAAGGTAGGAATTTCCACTAAAAACAGTAAATAAAAAAATGACTGAATCGATTTTTAAAAATTCGGGCACTGTTAGAGCAATTTTAATGACCATATACGGTACCCTAGAAAATGCCAAAGACATTGATTAAAAAATGACCGAGAATTTTCAGATATAAATAACAATTACTTATTTCCGAAAATTCTCGTTCTTAATTTCTTTGATATTTTCTAGGATACCGTCCGCAGTAATTAGAATTTTCATTACAGAGTCTGAATTTTGAAAATCGATTCAGGAATTTTTTATAAACGGTTTTTAGTGAAATGATAAAAAGGGAAACAATAAATTAATTAATCATTAGGTAAACAAAAATTATGCATCCAGCGGTTCTCGAACCTGCAAAATATCGAATGATTTTCAGTCATCTAGATCACTCGACAACGTTAACTTTTACATAAATATTGCTTATGTCCAGCTACTTGTATTCATATATGCTATTATATTCCCTTTTTATTATTAGTTCTGTAATGTCCTTGTCGTGGTATTTTTTAATTTTGATTATTTTTATATTTTGTTTGAAATGGGTTAAACTTCCTAAACAACAATTATTCAAGTATTGGGCATTGGATATGTGTAATTGCATTAGTTACAGATAATTTTACATAAAATAAGTTACTAGGTTCATTACCTCTTAATTAGCCAGTTCTCTAAATGTATTTAAACATAGAATTTTTTAATACCTTTTTTCATTGGAAAATCGCAACGTATGAATGACCATGATATTGTTAAGAGGTCTGAATGTAGATATATATGTATGTTTTATGATACTAAACATAAAATATTATTACATATTAAATTTTTGGCTGATAAAGAAGAAATAGAAACATTTTGGCGATATTGTCCTAACTGTAGAAAATTATTTATTTATTACTACTAATTTGGAAAATGTATTATATAATATTGCCGGTCACAGATAATTAATTTAAAATTTAAATAAGTAATTTAAATAGCATTTAATAAATTATAATATTATTTTTACCAAATGCTTTTTTAACTTTTATTATTTTTAAGCATTTTTTTAAAGCTAAATAAAAAAGACTTAGTAACAACAATATTCCAAATAATGGACATTGAATAGGTATAGTTTCATTATAGTTACAGATCATTTTGCATAATATTAGTTACTATTTTGAATCGGATAAAAATATTATTACACATCAATTTCATTTTTGGCGGATAAATATGAAGTGAAAAACTGTGGCAATATTTTTATAACCTTGGAAAATTATGTATTTAAATATTTAAGCATTATTTAAAGCTTCATAAAATTGGAGTAAGTAAAAATAACATTCCAAGTATTGGAAAATAGATGGGTATGGTATTATTCACAATTCTTTTGTATAATATAAGCTACTATTTTATATACGTAAAAAGTATTGTGACATATTAATTTCATTTTTGGCGGATAAAAAAGAATTAAAAACATTTTGGCAATATCTTCCTAACTGAAGAAATTTATTTATTTAATACAACTGTAATATACAACTACATAAATAAAAGTAGAGAAAACATGTTTCAGTTTTATTTAACGCCATATTCGTCAAAATAAGTTACAGAAAATAACTTAAGTTAGGTTAAAAAGTATATTTAAAAAATTAAAAATTCCTTTCAAAAATATACAATAAATAATTTAAATAGCATTTAATAATTTGCAATAAATTATAAAAATAAATATAAAAATAAAAAAAATAAAAAAAATTATATTACATAATTATAAAAATAAAAAAAAAGAAAATGCATCTGCGAGTACGCGAACTACAAAAATTATGTTCATCAGTCGAGCGCTTTAACCACTCGGCTACTACACCCTTTACGATATGAGCCGCGAAGCAGCTGATAAACTGCTAGCCGCAGTCATTTATTCGAAGCATGAACACGCAAGGACTATAGATTTTCCGCTGTCGCTCGACTGTGCCTCCAGCCGCCAATCGCGCCCAACCTGCGCACATCGGTGCGCGAAAAATCCTCGATTTCCCATCACTGGGGGTCGTATCCCTTTTTCAGTTTATCGACATGTACTACTTTTGTATGAGACTCGTCTATTTCTAGGCGTACGTTACGCGGTTCTAGAACCTCGAGTATCTCATAGGGACCTACGAACGTGTCGTCCCACTTTCCATGGCTTGGTTCTTTAGCCAGCATTACCATCTCGCCTACGTGGAAGTGATGTACGTTTAGCTTCCGATAGTAGTAGGCTTTAGACCGATATTTTGCCTGTGTGAGATTCAGCGCGGCTAATGTTCGAATTTCCTCGAGAGTTGCTGCGAGCTCTCCGACGTAACCTGAGTACGTTGCTAGTGAATCTCTCGGCGACGTGCTCGACGGACATCGGGCAATTTTGCCAAATACCAGCTCATGCTCACGGGTGTAATTAGTACCTTCGTGTACGCTGGTATTATACGCCAGCATCGCATATGGAATGTATTCGTCCCATCTTTCGCGCTTCTTAACGTAGCACCAAAGGTACTCGGCAAGCACATGGTGACTCCTTTCAATACTTCCATTTGACTGCGGATGATATGCTGTCGTTCTCAGTTTCGATATCCTGAACAGACGTGCAAGCTCGCAAATGACGCTAGACATAAGATTTTTTCTCTGATCAGTAAGGAGTGCTCGCGGAGCGCCATATTTGCAGATGAGATGTTTGGCGATTCCCTTTGCTATTGTCTCGGCTGTAATATCGGGGAGCGGTACTGCCAATGAGTATTTGGTCAGTAAGTCCTGCATTGTAAGGACGAACCTGTTTCCCAATTCCGATACCGTTGTTGGACCCCAGATGTCTATTGATACCTTGTCAAAGGCATCTGCTGGTGTATCCGTTATGATCATAGGTAGTCTAGTTTTGTTTCGTAATGTCTTTTTGCCTTGACAGATGCCACACCTGTTGATTACTTCTGCCACGTCGGCTCTCATATTCCTCCAATAATGGGTGCGTGAAAGTCGGCGGTATGTTTTCTTAATTCCTTTATGGCCACCACTCGCAGAGCAATGATGTTCTCTAACTAACAGATATCGCTCGCGGTCAGCTGGTACAGCCAAGGAATCTTTGAAGAATACGATTGTTATTCTGTATTTTATCCATTTTCGGAAAAGCTCAGTAATAGTCGGCCAGCTTTGTTTTGGAATGTTTAGCGCTTTAATACACGACGTTATTGCGGACATCGATGCTCTTTCGTCAATGTATTGCTTGATTAGAAGCGCGAACATCGTATATTTTCCAACGTTGGTTACTATTATTTCGTCAATTTTTGGAGCGTCCTGAGCAGATAATTGCTCGATGCTTACGCGCCGTTTTTCGCGAAGCAGCTTTCCGACTTCGCTATCTAACTGACGGTCGGCCGTCGTAAAATAGGCGACGTTGCCCTTTTCACTCGTCAGATGACGATTTGAAAATTTCACGATCGGTTCGCCTTTTTCGGGCGCATTCTGCTGTTCGTTTGGTGAGTCACTGATACTGGTTGCCTCTGCCTCAGTGGACGATGTCGGCAACGGATGATTTTCCGGTGCTTCTGGTGAATCGGAGGTATTATTTGCCTCTGTCTCGATTGCAGACGATGCGGGCAGTGGCTGAGTCTCCGGTGCGCTTCCCTTGGAATTATCATGGTCGCTTTCCGATGGCTCCAAGTGCGTGTTTTTGGAGGAGCCTCCCCCTGGATCAGGAGATCCTCGAGGCTGATGGAACTGCTCTGAGCCACTCTGTTTTAGGTATGGCGTATAGTGCTGTCTCTCGAGATGTAGGTGATACCATCTCGCTTTATCGGAGACTCGCACGTGGAAATATCTGGTTTGTTCATCTCGATGATCATAATGAACGCAATTTATGCCGTAGAGATGCGCGAATAGGCTGATATGATTGTCATCGCCGTATTTATACTGCGCGAGTAAGACGTTGCGCGCTCGACCGGGTTCGGCAATAATGTCAAAATTGCCTCGAAGCAGGAGAAGCCTTCGCAGATCGTCCGGTGACATTGTCAGCTGCTGAACCTTGATGAGTGAGTCGAATAGGCAGTTGCCGTCAGTTACGACTCCTTCGTCTCTCATCAGAATTTCATATGGTTCAGCACAGTGCTCCGCAGTGTCCACAGTGACGTGAACATACATTAACGTATGTTGCTGGGGTAGCGCTATCCTTCTCGCACGCTTGTTCGCGCTCTTTGACTAAGTGATGCGGAGAAGGGGTACCTGAATTGCCAATGTGGCTCGGACGATAATGCGAGCGGTTCCTAGCATCTTTGCTGTAGCGTGTGCTCTCACTCGCTCCGTACCTCTCTCTCTCGCTTTCGCTGTCCCTGTTAATCGGCGCGGACAGTTCTCTCTATGCCTCGTGCCACTGCGTTCGCGGCGATTTTCCGTTTCCGCTGCACTCGGCATGGATTCGTAAATTTCGTCGACTTCTGACGGTGCTCTGCGACGAAGTTCGCGGTTCAATGCGACGTTTTGTTTTTCGCGCTCCTTGCGCCGTCGCTCGGGCGTCCGCGATTTTTTCTTACGACGCTTTTTCCAGTTCTCGCTCATTTTTGAGCTCTCTGAATTTCCTTCGTCATCGTCCAAGGGTTGAATGTTGATTTTTCCCCATACGCGATGACTATAATTTCCGTTCGGAATGGTTTTTTCCTGTTTTCTAGGAGATTCACCTCGTATGTTATTTTCCGGGGAGGAAAGTTTTTTGTCCTCCATCCTGCTGACATGATCGGTATCGAACGAAAATTCGCCCGTTTCGGGTATGATCATTCCGACTGGTAAAGTACCCATCCGATCTTCCCACCGAGTACGATAATCTTTAGTTCGATTATCTATGAATTTGTCGATAGCTGACACTAATTTCGGAGAACTGGCGGAATGTTCGGCAATGGAATTCGTGTCCGTGATTGCCGTCGAATCTACGTGTGATTCGTTCGCCTTGTTCGGCGTAGAGGGGTAGTTTTTCGCGACTATTCGCTCTTCGGTCCGTTGCGTATGCGACGCCGATGGTGTAGTCGATTTTTTATATACTTTACCCGACCACGTTCTCCAGGGTTCACTGACCGTCTGTGGAGATGATCGCGCGGCGGGATCAACTAATCGCCAACCCCAATATTTGCTTACGGACGACCCTTTCGGCTTCCGTTGCAAATTTTTGTTTTCCGACTTGTCAGTTATCTCATCGACCTCGGTACTCGTGGCAATAGTGTTGTCATTGTTCCGATGTAGTTTTTTGTCTGCAGGATTTCCCGAACTCGAATTCGATCGTTTTCGAGTGTTATATTGGTGGAATTCCTTCTTTCTCTTGAACCCTCGTTCTACGGGTTTTTTCTTCCGTAGGGGTAGTACAGTCTTTACGACAGGGTGTTCCACGTCCTCCTTCTGATCGCTACTGTCGATATAAACACTATCCGTCGGATTTCTCGACAATGCGTCCGCATTTGCATTTTCCTTTCCGGGCTTATACTTGGCTACGTAATCGTAGTCTTCCAACTTATTGCGTAAACGATGAAGCCGAATTGTGAGGTTCTTCATCGTTTTGAGGTATTTTAAAGGTTCGTAATCACTATAGATCGTGAACTGGCGACCGTATAGATATGGTCGGAATTGTTCTATACCAAAAACTACGGCGAGCATTTCCTTATCGCACGTAGGGTATCGAACCTCTGCACCTCGCAAAGTTCTGGAAGCATAAGCTATCGATCTCTCCTTCCCCTCTTTACCTTGTGACAGGACTGCACCTAGTGCGTACCCGGAGGCGTCCGTGTTCACAACGAAGGGGTGTTCGAAATTTGGCAGTTGGAGGATCGGAGCCGAACCCAGCATTTCTTTTAATAATTCGAAGGCCGTGGTTTGTTCGTCCGTCCAATCAAAAGGAACCGTTTTTCTCAGCAGGAAAACTAACGGACTGGCGATCTTCGAGAAATCTTCCACGAATCGCCTGTAGTATCCGGCGAGGCCCAAAAACTGTTTGATTTGTTTTGGATTTTTGGGTTGTGGAAAGTTTTTCACGGCAACGATCTTTTTTGGATCAGGTTTCACAGTGTTCTCGGAGATTATGTGTCCGAGATAGCTGGCCTCTTTCTGTAAGAATTTGCACTTTCGAGGCTCTAGCGAAAGATTCGCTGCAGCTAGCCGTTTCATTAGTCTATCGAATTTCTTGAGATGTTCAAGTAAATTCTTTGCATAGATGACAAGATCATCTAGATAGACTAGCATTTCAGTGCCTTGCAAACCGGTTAAAACCAAATCCATAAGCCTCTGAAATGATCCAGGGCCATTTTTAATGCCCATGGGCATTCGAACGTATTCGAAATGCCCGTTTATCGTAGAGAATGCCGTTTTATGGACATCTCTGTCGTCCATCATTATTTGATGGAATCCCGACTTCATATCAAGCGTAGTAAAGTATTTCGCTTGGCTCAGCTGATCGAAAATATCAGCGATATTTGGGATTGGGTAGGCATCGCCGATCGTCTTTTCATTTAAATCACGAAAGTCGATCACGAGCCTTCAGTTTTTCTCGCCATTTGGGCCTGCCTTCTTCGGCACGACCCAGGCTGGGGAGTCATATGGCGAATTCGAGTGTCGTATGATTCCAGCGTTCAGCTGCTCTAGTACAAGCCGCTGCATCTCCTGGTTAATCACAGGAGGGTGGCGAAATCGTTTCGCACGCACCGGAATATCGTCGACGGTGTGTATTCTGTGCGAAAAGATTGACGTCGCCTTTAGTGGTTCACCCGGTAAATGGAAACGACCCGCGTGTTTTGTAACAAGAGCGCGCACGTGCTCTTGTTCTTCCCGCGATAAGTCACTCAAATCCATGAGCGCCAACACCTTCTCAGCTCTGGCGTTGTCTTGCTCTCGATGCTGCTTCGTTGCGTGGACTTTCGCGCGTCACGGCGGCGCTCGTTCCTGCTCGATTTCGGAACTCTGCTCGCTCTGGAAGTCGCACGGCTCGAGATTTACTACGGGAATTTTTACGCGTACTGGTTCCCCCGGGTATTTACCGCTACTGCAATCGCGTATCCATTATAATTATTGACGAGGGCTCTGCCTAAATAAACTCCATCGATCGTATCGATTTTTGGCAGGACTTCCGTCTTTACGTCGTTACCGATTTTCACGCGGATTACTTTCCTTGTGCGCGGGGGCAACTCAACAAATTGCGTGTCCGCAAAAGGCATTTTTCGATTGCCTAAATGGAACATTTCGTCCGCGTAATCGATTTTCACGGCGTTTTGTCGCAAAAACGGATCGCCTAGAATCCCGTCCTCGGAGATGGGTAAATCGTCTGTAACGATTTGAGTTTTAATTTAATAATATTGATTTCCGCGCCGGTATCTACTAAGAACGACGCGTCGGAAAAATGTAAGTCCGGGCTGGAGATTTTTAGTTTCGGACATTGAGCGTAGTCAGCAGTCCCGAGACGGACCGCTGCTCGCTTCCTCTCAGAATATGCACCTTCCTGGGTGGATTCTGAGACTGGACATCCGGAACGCTCGGACCTCCAGTCGTGGCCCGAGCGCTTTTCGAGTTTAAATGTCCTCTAGAGCTGCCGATTCGATTTCGGTTTTTCCCTTGACGCGCGCTATTCTCGGGCTGACGAGTATTATGGTCGGGCACTGTTTTTTCGTATCGGGGCGTATTTCGATTCGCCGGCGCCTTTTTCCCGGGGTTTTTCCGATACCTACTGTGCGAGTAATTTTCATTACGCCTCGGAGGAACTTAGGTGCACGGCTGAGTCTTTTGTAGATCTTGCCGTAACGTGATGCAGCACTCGCGCGTGTGACCGATTCGCTTACAATGAGTGCACTGTGGCTCATTGTATAATCGCGCCGAGCAGTCGTTTTCGTCGTGGCCCGACCTTTCGCAGTACGGACACGTGTCCGTATTAGAATCGGAAAAACTGCACTCGTCTAGATAGCGAGTCTCGTCGCACGCAGTAACGACGCGTGCGAATGCGCGTCTTGGCGGTTCGGTACGGTGGTTTGGCTGGGTTTCGGTTGTCGTGGCATCTTTTGCGGAGAACTGGCGATCAAAGCTAATCGCGAGCTCCGTGGCCTCTCCTAGCGTTCTCGGTCGCGCATTTTGGACTCTAAACTCCATCAGTCCGCGCAACCCGACGACGAACTGCTTAAGGCACCCGTCCTCGATATCTTTCGCGAGGGTATCACGACACTCCGCGGAAAAGTTAGTCGCGGCTTTCGTGGCCGCGATTCCGGCCGCACACAGATCCGTTACGCGATTTCCGAAATCTTCGACAGATTCCGCGGGTTTCTGGATCAAACCGGGGATTCTGCCGAGGAAAATGTGGGGGCTTTCGTGTCCCCCGTAGGTTTTGTCCAATTGGACCAAAAGCTCCTCGACGCTTCCAAGCTCGTCGAGTATTGGAACATATCGTTCCGCGCGGCCCTTTAACTTTCCTCTTAGAAGGAAATTGAAAAGCGGCTTGCTAGCGTCGGTTAACAAAGCCAGCGCCCCTTTGCACGCGCTGTCAAATTTCGCGTATGTTTCACGATTTCCGTAGAAATCGGGAATTGTATAGATTACGTCCTTTGCCGACGGACATAGTGTTAGTGTCGACGTCGGCGTCGGCTCCAGCCCCGCGTTCGCGCCCGCTTCCGCCATGACGAATTTTCGATCTGGGTCCTCAGTCCAATCTTCGGGAGAACCCGATCGGTTCGCGTTCGACAAGTCGGACGTGTTTGATGCGTTTTCGTACGCGGCACGGTTGGGATTCCTGATTTTATTAACTACGGGTGACCCGAGTACGTTGCGAGCCTAGCTCAATCAATCGCGTGAGATTTCTCGACTCGCGAAGATGCAGTGTACGGGGACAAAGTTATAGCGCATAAATGCAATAGAATATACATATGTAGGGCGAACGATAAGTATGCACTGAGTGGAGAATGTAGCGACTTACCCTCGTGGATGTGGATCGTTGGCCCCGAAGACAGCTATGCCGAAGACTGCTGTCCACCAGATTGGCCAGGTAGTCATCCTGTCCTTCTCTGAGATGCTGGTGGTGAGCTGCTACAGTTGAATGATCCTAAAGGTCACTTGTATAGTCTTTCCACTTTGTCTGTTGAGTTTTTATATTCGCACTTTTTTGTTTCCACTTGCGTGAAGGTGATCCACGTCAGGACGTGTGGATCCGAAGATCACGGGGCGGGCTGAAAAGTTCAAAGTCTAGAAAAAATTTCTTTTGCCCGAACACGCGCGTGATCCCACTTCTGACACAAAAATATTTATGTGTTACGTACGGAGCGGTCGTGCGTAACAGGCGCGAAGGGGAAGAAGGGGGTGTGAATGACACAAAAGATGTCCAAATAGTATATGTTTTATTAGGCGGTCCAGCACCCGCGTCCCTTCGCGATCTCGCGTTAACTCGATTACAAATGCGGAATTGTTGTTATTCTAATGGCGCGCGAAGTCGAACACCGGAGCGCGCACTTATAATTTCCGGCGTTCCGCTCGAAGTTGGTTACTACGAGCTTTTCGGACACGTGCCGACGAAGTTACTCGTTCCGCAGCTAAAAACTGTCTGTCTTGAGAACTCACTTCCTCGAGATCCGTCAAAGTGTCCGTTGACAGATCGACGTCGTTCTCACACACCGTCAGCATTTCCTGGTCTGGGACCCTGCTGAACTTGTAGTTTCCGTGAGCAGGCGACCGTCGTCGGGTCCTGCGAATTGCCGATCTCTGCAGGTTCCCAGCCGAAAAATGCTGACTGCTTCCCGAAATGCATTTAACTGAATTGTTTGGGAAGGATCCCATGTCGTCACATGAGACCGGATGCGCGGCGTTACCTTACTTTAATGTGATACGTAGAAATTATTAGTAGCTATAAGATATACGTATAATTATTAGTAGAATGTAGATGATCTACGATCGACGGATCGTAACACCTCCCCCCTTAAAAAATTCGCCGGTCCTCCGCCGAAGGTTTACGCGAAGCGCGAAGGCAGATGAAGTGGGATCCGATCCCACGCGTTACATTTGGTTTTTTATTTGTGTGTGTGTGTGTGTGTACGCATGTGTGAGTGTATGTGGGATCCGAACCCACGCGTCACATTTATGTCGCACAGGTGCTGGCCATTTTTACAATATTTTTACAAATATTTCTTAAAATCTACGGTTCAACGAGTCGTACAACAGAGCTCGAGGAACCCTTCACCGACGGACCCGCAGTGTCTATTTCCGTCATTTCGGGTGAGGGATCCCCGTCCGCGGACTGTACGTTCACTACACAGTCATTATCCGGAGTTTTACGAAATGACACTGCCATACCGCGTTTCTGCCGTTGCTGCCGGAACCACTTTCTTCCACGTAGGCATTTTCAATAGGCGATTACCAGTAAGATGGCTAATATGCAAGAGGGCCCGCCGTATATTGATTTTGCATCTGAATTTTCCACATGGACTTTCGGCATGGATTTGATATATATTCATTGACAACTATTTGATACACATGAGCAGTTATTAATTGGTAGATGACTTTGACATATAAAAATATGCCTCATGAAATCTTATCGACTGTGTAGAAACTTACTTTTCTCAAATCGAAAGACCTTTTCTTGAAAATTTTATATACGTAAGGCATTAAATTGTAGTTTTTTATATCTTTATTTCATGTACCTATTAATCACTATTCAGATATATGAAATACTTGATAGTACAAGTGTTATTAAGCAAATACCAACTTTACTTCTCAAAATTGGCATGTATGACATTCGATGGATGCCAATTACTGTTGAATGCAGCGAATGGAAGTGTAAACTATTTAAATTATATGAATCTCCTGATATAATATTATATTACTGACTAGTTAACATTTTGTATATAATATTGTATAAGATTATAGCATGTAACGGTGATCTCAAGTCCCCCGTGGGAAGAGTAGATCACCGTTGTACCGACCTCCCGGGCGCGAACTACTAATGTAAGAAAATTGTATAGTTTTTGTAGTTACACGGCCAGAGAGCCGAGGCGCCAGTGAGCGACGCTGCAGGAGGAGAGAGAGAGGGAGAATGAAAGAGAGAGAGAGGAAGAAAGAAAGAGAGAGAGAGGAAGTAGGAGCACGCCGCGCCGGTCGCGTGGTCGCTCCCAGGGAGAATCGCGTGAGAAGCCATCGCGCGCGGAACGGGGAATAGGTCGACGTTATCCGTGAAATTTGACAAAAGGGAAGCGCGTTACGAAAAGCCCAGGGAGAACGCGAGCGGAAGGCAGGGCCCGGCAAGTTCGTGCTAGTGTCCCGGAACAGAGGTCCAGGTCGGGCGAATTGTCCCGGTTGTGGGGACGGAATCGAGGCCCGGGACGAAAAACGATATTGGAAGCGGCCCGAACGAAAAGGACCTGCGAGCGGCCACTTTTGTTATGTAAGTACCACTGGAGTGCTGTGCGGACCGAGGTGCCAACCTCTCTTTCTCTCTCTCTCCCTCGACCTCCACCTCGTGAGCGCAAGTGCGACGGAGACCGCAAATCTCCGGTAACGAACCCGGGTGCCGACTGTGGCACTTGCCGAGGCATCACGCGTCGTGACCGCGAGTCGAGCATTTGTTAACTTTTTACGTTCTCTTTTGTTAATCTTTTTTGTTCCCTTGCTTTCCGTTAATAAACGTGGTTTTGTCTAAGGTGATTAGCTCCGCGTTTAACTTCTTTCGGGGACAACCTTCCCGGGGATATTGTAACGACCCGTCTCTTTCTCGCCACCGCGCGGGAGCTAGCCGGTGGACGGGGACTTCGCCGAGGGTTGCGTCCGTCCCAGGACGTCGAGAGTATTCGGGCCGGATAGAAATCGGGATTCCGTCCCGGAGCTTTTGGGTGCGCCCGAAGACGCTCGAGAGCGCAAACGTGTCGGCGAAAATAGTTTACACCGTTACAAGCATAAATGTCATTTTCAAATTTTAAAAGCAGTTGCAAGAAAAGTTCTTTCAATTCAGAAAAGTAGGTTTCTACGCAGTCGATGAGATTTCATAAGGCAAATTTTTATATGTCAAAGTCATCTACCACTTAATAATTACTCATATGTATCAAATAGTTGTCAATAAATATATTTATATATTGTATTGATCTCTCTCTTCTTAATATTAATAAGTAAACATTCGAAAGTATAATGACATTAATTTTGCTAAATGCTCTTTTGGCGTAGTTTTAGATTTCGAATCTTCTATCATTTGTGACCCTCACATTGAAATAAAGTTTTAAATGTAAAATCTTGTATCGATGGTAAACCTCTTATCGAAACAAGGTTAGACCTACAAACTTTCTCGATAGGAATAGTATTGTCGAATGAAAATGTTAGATATAAAATCATGTATCAATGGAAAACTATACGAAAGAGAAAGTTTTGGGCCTAAAAATTGAAGTATAAAAGTTTATATACGAACACTGTTTTATTAAACTCCAGCTTCGACAAGGACTGTTATATGTAACGATGTAGATTTTTTAAGGTTCCGCAATTGAAGGGCCGAACTGAATAACGCCTTCCGCGCTCGGGTCAAGCTGACGTGCCCCTGAATGTATGCAATCACCGATAGATCCGGAAAAAAACATTAAAAAATTATTAACTCCTGCAAAACTGTCAGCGAGGAAGTTGTTGCTAGGGGTTCGAAGTATACTTATACCGATTTGTAGGCATTTTCATTCAGTACGTACAGAGATTTCGATAATTATATAGTATGTTATGAATTGCTTCAGCGCGGCTGGGTTTGGGTTCCTAGCCGAGAAAATCTGTAAGCTTCAAATAATGAAAAGTAATGATCAAATTGACTTTTTTATGTCGAAATGAAGCTTAAGATTACAATGGATACCAAGTTAACCATTACATGAAGATAATTTTTTATTAAATTTATTACAACTATTACAGAAAGTCATTTTTTCACCTCATCAAACTACGAAGATGATTTTGGAAATACATCTAGAAACGTACAAGGAACAAATGTTCAAAAGTTGTATATTGCATTAGATGTAGAAATGATTATCCAATTACTATAAATCATGTAAATAAAGGTATATATTTTTAATTCAACTAGAATATTTTATTTTGAATCTACTACTTTGTTGTTAAATTAACAATTTATCTTTACCTGATTTAAATATTACTAATTTCAATTTTACTTGTGTATTTTTTAAAATTACGCGTAACTTGTTAAATTAACCATGCATGAATTCTAGCACTTTTCATAATGTAATTTTAACAAGACATTTTAGCAAATAATAAGTGATTTTTTCTGAACGCGTTTTGTAAGTATTCTCTACTTTATTGTTCATGGTATCTTGTATGTAAAATTTTGTGATATTCATTTCGTTATAGACAGAAGTTCATCTTCATTGAGTGTTTGCGAAAATGTGTGATTGATTAATATAATCAGATACAAAGATTCGTATAGTTTATAAATCGATATGGCTAAAGAAAAATCCAGAAAAGGACGGAAACGCAGGCGGGACGAAAAAATGTGGACGTATAATGTTACAAAAAAAGTTCGTAATGAGGTATGAAATCATCGGAGTTCTCATTGAGGTTAATGGGGTTTGTGAACTATTTTCTCGACATTTTTTACATTTTATTTTATGAATGTACAACATAGGTGTTGCATAAATGCATATATTAAGAATATAATATATTGTATTTTGAAATCTGTAACATGACCTATAAATATAGGTTAAATTTGCGTAAATAAAAAAAAGGTGTTGCAAATATCATTCAGAATAAACGTATTTCTGGTTAGCGTTAGTTTTTGGTACTAAAAATTAATTTTTTTACTCGTTTTCATAGGGCAAGGAGTACGTATCTCGTTTCAATAAAGTAATTCCAGAAAAGATCTTTAAAGAGACAACGGTTTGTTGTAAACGCGAGTGTTTTAAGAAGATTGAAACATCACAACAGAAAAAGTTCATGATGATTTTTGGGGGTTCGGAGATTATCAGTGTGGGAATGTTTTCTTAAGTTCTGTGTTGAAGAAAGGAAGTTCTCAGACAGTAATTGGAAATCTTACCAGAAGAAGTACTCAGATTTGGATGTATTGTTTTCCCACTGCATCTGGAAGCATTGATGTCTGTAAAATATTTTTATGCAGTGCACTCAACATTAATGAAAGCAGAATTAAAACTGTTCAAAAGAAAATTCTCGAGCAAAGACCACCAGCAGATGCTCGTGGAAAACACCTCCATAATATTAAGCTAACCGACGATATTCAAAATCTCATTCAGATTCATTGTGAAAGATTGCCACATTCAGAGTCTCATTATTCTAGAGAAGATACTAAATTAAATTACTTTCATGATTCAAGTCTGACACTAACACGTTTATACGATTTATTTCTAGAATACTACCAATCTGTTACAGGAAATTTAGAAAAACCTATTGCTGAGTCTACGTATTCTAAATTTTTCAATCATCATGTAAATTTCTCCTTCTCTGTTCCACGATCAGATGTTTGCGATTTATGATTCGAATACGAAAAACTTGGAAAAAACGGAGAAATTTATGAAAACCACAAAGACATGATTGAAAAATATAAATTAGTAAAAAACGAAATGATTAAGCAAAAAGATGGTGTTCTGCATTGTGTGTTTGATTTTGCGCAGAATTTACCTTTACCCAAGATTCCAGTAAATTGTTAATTCTATCGTCGTTTACTATGGCTTCAAATTTTCAATGTACATATTGTTGCGAATAGAATCGCTGTTTATTTTGTTTATTCGATAGTATATCACAATGCGGTACCTGGCGTGGGTTTTTCTGCAGTTTTCCCCACGCCATTGCGCACCCGAATGGGGGTACTCCTCAAAGAAGTCGGCTGCAGCCGCAATGAAGGGCGCCTATAGGTTTTATGTACGGGCCCTTCAACTATGGCGATGATATTACCCGGTTGCGTAGTTAAATTAAGAGACGAAGTAATAATCGAGGCAAAAAGGAGGTCGATTAATTACCGTACATTTAATATCAAAATTTAAGACGTGCAAAGCGTCGAAATGAAAGTGGAAAGTGTGAACAGGGTTCGTTTCGTCGTCTGCATGATTCGCTTCTGCATGGAGAGTAACCATCTGGTTTCGAGCACGGAAAATCGGATACATCGATCTCGTGATCGCATGGCGACTCCGATTTTGCACCAGTGCTGGCCCTTTGATGAATAAGAAGTCCGGAGGTTTGGAAAGCAGAAAAAGCACGCCTCATGATTCGCTTTTCGAAATGGTTTGAAACCGTTTGGTTTCGAGCACGGGGAATCGGATACGTCAACCTCGTGGTTGCACGGTGACTCCGATTTCGTACCAGTGCTGGCCTCTCGGCGTAGTTTTCGGAGGTTTGGAACGAGGGCTTTTTGAATTTGAAATTCGGTACTTTAGTGGGGGAAAATCCTTCCACTGATTTTAGAAGAGTGGAAACCGTCGCCTAGCAACCAAAAATAACGACGCGGACGCCTCGTCCTTGCCGCGAGATCGAGGGCAGAGCAAATCTAGCTATTGAACCGCGCGGATTAATTTTTTCGGAAGACTAATATCGTCGTCACCGCAGGGAAAGCGAAAATAAATCCGCGCAATTTATTACACTCCTTAAAATTGTGTCTTTGTGTTATCACCCTGTGTTTAATTCGTTACACATATACTTGACTCAGATGCAAGTTATATGTTTCATTTTATTGAAGGCATGTTGAAAAAAGGTGCAAATCCAGTTTGCAATTTACTGTATCATGCTCTGGGTTTTGAGTTACAAAAGAAGTGCTGTAACAAATTTTTTTTGTATTCTGATGCTGCAGGCAGTGAAAATAGAAACTACCTGATGGTCTTTGTGTTATCAATGCTGTCACAGAAATATGAGGTTTTTAGAGAACATCTTTATCCAGTTCGAGGCCATTCTTATTGTGAATGTGATCGGAACATTGGTAGATACGGAAATGAAAAGAAAAAGCGAGAAGTGATTGAAACGCCTGACGAGCATATAAACCTGATTGAGAACTCGAGAGATCCTCCTTTTATAATGATCGATGCTTCTCAGTGTGAAGTGAAAGATTTTGAGACAGTTTTGCACAAGAATAAGTAGATTTTAAAAATAAAAATAAGTTCCGTTCCGTAAAAATTGTTTATTTCCCAAATGGTGAACTAAATGTTTATAAGTACCAAGAAAACCCAACCGTAATCTTCCTCAAGCTTGACCTTTCATTTGACAATTTGCAAAATGCACCACCAGCTGCTGGTATTGGAATTTCGAGTGAAAAATAAAAGACTTGAAACAGTTACAAAAATTATTGAGCTTGAAGGGACAGATGTTTTATGAAAATGTCTTTAAGTCTACTATTACTCGTGCTCCCAAGACTGAAAGGTTTATTAAAATGAAAAATGAAAAGGAAAAGATTACAGAGCAAGTTGAAAAAGTCGACAAAAAAAAGACAGGATACCTGAAGAAAAAAATCACGAAGAAACAAAAATAAAATAGTTATTGATTTTGTTATTTATTATTTTAAAACTCATGTCGAAAGGCTCTATGGCCCGTTTAATTGTGTAAATAAAAAATAAAATATAAAAAAAATAGAAGAGCTGTTATTTATCATAAATTTTATGTTGCCAATAAAAATATCTTTCCGATATAAAAGGATATATTTCTGGTTAATTTAACAAGTTCCACGTACCTTTAAAAAAAATACACAAGTGAAATTGAAATTAGTTATATTTAAATCAGGATGTGACAAGGTGTCACCGATCGACCCCTTGGCAGATACGTCGCGGTGGATGCCGCGGTTCCCTCGCGTGTCGAAAGTGTCCCGGAGCTCAGGATCGCCTTCCTTAATCCTTTTTTTTTACAAATTTTAATGAGTTCGGATACCCGTCCGTCAGTCGCCGGTAAAGCACCTGAACGGCTTTACCGTCATTGCTCGGTTGCGCGTATCGCCGGGAGCGTCACCACCTTCCGAGCACTCGAAACGCCCGAGCCCCTCTGACCCCTGGCTGTCCCCCTCGGCAGCGAAGGAGGTACCACACGATGGTATGTGTCATCGTGGCCGTCGAGAAGGGACACCACCCCTCTCTGACGCGCCTGTATCGTTCCCCCCTTTCCGTCGCTGCGCGCGTGCATTATTCAGGCCCAGCACGCTAAAAAACTGCCTCACATTCCCCCTCTTTTCCCCCGTGTATGACGACCTTACTCGCTTCCACTAACTCGGCAGTACACGGATACAGTCGAGCCAGACACTGTTATGCCCTCCGGTTTTCGCCTGCCTCCTGTCTCTGTGCCCCCACTCTCGACCGCTGCCCACCGCGATATTCCTTCTTGCAGTGCGCCGCGCAACTCCGGCGGCCAGGGCTGCGTTCGTGCATCGTTGGCTTCTCGCCACTTTCGGTCGCATCGAAAGTCCCTAGATGCGCGGGAATTCAAAAACTGTCGGGTCATGGGCGGTTCAAAAACGTATTTAATGCCGGTGCAGAACTCGATGACGAAGATGGATTTATCATCGAAGTCAACAAGGACGATGTCAGGCTTATTGGCTGATATTTGCCTGCTCGTCGGGAATGAGTAATTCCAGTATATTCGGCACGACTCATTCCCGACTACGGATTCAATATCAGTGGGGACGTACGGCAAAACTGGAGTTGCATCAATACTACAAGTGCTACGAAGGTGGTAATACAGCACTCGAAGAGCCGCATTGTGACGTTCGATGTATGCTGAAACTGCATATATTGGGCATGCTGCCAAAAGATGCATTAGTGTCTTAGCATGACATCTACACAGTCTACAAAGCGTACTCTGTACCGCCTGGTGTAAGATGTTCTGGCGATACGCTAAGGTATTGATGACCCCATCCTAGCATGCGAAGATAAAACCCTCGGTCTCGGATGTCAAGCCGGCTGATCTTAAGAAGGAGAAGGTAATCTCTGCCGACAAGCCAAGTTGTTGGACATTTCGAAAGAATTGTCCATGCAACGGCTTGTCGACATGCCTTCCCTCCAACATACGGAGTTGTGCCTTCCGTATGTTTGCTCTGAGACGCACTGGGCACAGATTGATGACTGATTCAGCGTCCTGTGCGCCACTACGTCCCACGTTGAAAACCAGACCGAGGTTTCGCGCCGCTCGTTCCGCCGCGTTGTGCAAAAACGCCCCCTTCCCCTGAATTTCATGCTGATGTACTAGCATCATCAGGGGATCCTCCGTTCGATTAATCACGTCGCAAGCTGTTTCAAGGACCAATCGGTCATGCATACACTCCAGGCTTAAAAGGCCACGACCTCCCATATTTCGGGGCAAATACAGTCGTTCTACGGAAGATCTTGGATGCAAACTGCGTTGCATACAAATCATCTTCCGTGTGCTTCGGTCAAGATCCCTTAGCTCGTCAACGTTCCACTTCAGTGCTCCAAAAGAATAGAGCACTGGTGATACGGCCAACATATTCGTGGCTGCCACCTTATTTCTCCCGGTCAATTCTGATGACCAGATCTGACGGAGAATGCGCCGGTATTTCTTAATGATGGTGGTTTTAGCAGCCTGCACATCCTGGACATGCCTTGGAGGTACGCCCAGGTCTGTGTAGGCTTCTTCGGCGCTAAGGTGGCGGATGACATTTCCGTTGACGAGCTCCATATCGTTGTTATGGGAGCCTGACCTTCCTCTGTGCAAATGAACGACTGCACACTTGTCCAATCCGAATTCCATGCCGATATCTCTCGAGTATGTGAGGGCGATGTTCAGAGATCGATGTAATTGATCTTCGCCTGATGCGTATAATTTAAGATCGTCCATATAGAAAAGATGGGTGATCTTATGTACACGTTCACCAGGCGGTCCACTCATGTACCCTTGAGATTTCCGGAGAGCAACGGATAGAGGCAATAGTGAGATGCAGAAGAGCAGAGGACTCAGAGAATCTCCTTGATAGACACCTCTTTGGAATTGAACCAGTCTAGACATGGTTCGACGCTTGTCCGATGTGATGACAAAGCGTGTTTTCCAAAGAGGCATCAGGTCTTCTACAATTCTCACTATGTTTGGGTGGACATGGAGGCGTTTGAGCAACAAGCTTAAAAGTTCGTGCGATGTTGAGTCATACGCCTTCATGTAATCCAGCCAGGCTATCGACAGGTTACGCTTGTACTGGACTGCGTCCTGACAAACACACCTGTCGATAAGCAAGTTGTCCTTGCAGCCGGATACACCCATTTTGCAGCCTCGTTGTTCTACTATCCGTTGCCACACCGGTTTCACGGATTTCTCAATACGTTCGTTCAAGATGTTAGTGAACAATTTGTATAACATATTGAGACACGTGATCGGTCTATGGTTTTTCGGATCGGACAAGTCTCCCGATTTTGGGATCAGTGTCGTTCGGCCCTCCACCAGCCAGTGCGGAATGGGTTGGTCTCCATTTATGTAAGAGGTGAATATTCGGGCTAGGTGTTGATGGACAGAAGTGAACTTCTTCCACCAATAGTTGTTAATTCCATCCCGGCCCGGCGAGGAGAAATTCCTCGCTCCTGTGATGCCATTTTTCACCTCTAAAGCACTGGCGGGTGGGCAATCTTCACTTTGTTGTGTGACTTCGTCGCACAACTCGGTGAAGATTTCAATACCTGGAGTGTCTGCATTAAGCCTACATGTTTTCTCGTAGATGCTCCCCCAGAATTCCTCAACTGCGGCCATCGACGGAAACTCGCTTGAGGCTGCGATACGATGTTTGAAGAGGTTGGAAGGATTCGTCCAAAATATTGCATTTTGTCGAATTCCATCCTCCCGTCTGTGCAGCCTCTTTTTGGCATCCGCCAAAACCCGAATTTTATCCGCCAAACGTTGCTTGATGTTGAGCAACTTCAGCTTGTTCAGTGTGTGATAGTACGTCCGCAGTTGTTGTGCGAACTTCTTGACTTTTGCCGTAAATGAACGGCTAGATATTAAATAGTCGATCACACACTGAACTCGGGAAGCGAGCTTCCGTGTCAGTCGAATCTTGCCGTTCAATTGAGACATGCGTTTTGTAATCTGCCGACTCCCCGATATCTGTGTCAGATTTCGCGGAGTCACCAGATCACTTGCAGCCTCGTAAACGGCACAATTGACTTGCCACAGGTCGCAGTCATCTGGAAGAGCATCCAGAAGTAGGCTATTTGCTCTGTCTAATTCTCGTTGTTTAGGCAAAATTTTTGTTGTCAAATTTTCCCTAAACACGAGTGTCGTGCTTTCGTAATGTGGAGCATCTCTCCCAGCACCGCGTACGGGCTCAGTTGTTATTGCCCGCACATCCGGTACCGGTTGACAGCTGGGAACAACGAAACCCGTCCGCCTCAGATAGGCCACATAATCTCTCAGTTGTTGTTGAGAAAAGCGATCTGCCAGTTCGGGATGCAATACTCCAAACCGACTGTGCATTCGCGCCATGTAGCCTCTCTGTTGCGGACAGCTCTCCTCGTAGCAGCGCATTAGATCTTGCCTGAGATCCTCCGTCCACTGAAATCGTCCATGGGCATTCGTACGTTGTTGTCCCGGGACACCTGTTTCGGCTCCTCCACCTTGGGACTGGGCTGCATCCGAAGCAGCCCGATGGTCAGGAGCTCTGCGCGTTGTATTTCTTCTAACCGTAAATACAGGGAGTAGGGTGGTTGGCCCTACCCCCCGTTGTTATGCCTCTCTCGTTTGTCTCTTACCTCGCCATCCACTGGGGTTGGTTACCCAATCTCTGGCAAGGTTACTAAGAGTCCAGGGCCCACCGGCTTTAATAAGCACACGTGGAGGTGAGAGTAGGCCATTTGGGAAGATAGGCTAAGATGCAGCTTTTTGCATAGCCGCATTGTGTTACGCGTCATTCCCTTTGGGCCTTTTATTATTATTATTATATAAACATATATTTTATGACAAAATATCGATATAAATGGTATCACATCAATTTGCCACAATGACATTTGTTATTTTTACAATTTATTTATTCACTCTTTATATTAAGCATGTATATGTAAAAACTTGGTGTTATAATGTCAAAAAGGAGATCGCAATACTGTTTTTTAATAAACGTTTTAATGTTATAATTGTAAACTTGTTGCTTATTTCTTCCCTTTTACAAAAAAGTTCGTGCAAAATAAATTACTAGTTCTGCAGGAAACACAATGTAAGCGTCTAATTACAAGTAAGTATACTTAATCAAATATATATTACTTAGATCTGTTTAAAATAAGCTCAAATAAATTTAATTGAAATTTATTAGATTCTACTTTTATAAATATACGAGAATGTGATCCATAATATAAAAGTATATTAATGTATATGGATTGTTGTTTTGAAGAATTCTACTAACGAGCATACTAATTGAATATTCGTTCCTGTAGTATATTCCTAGTGTTACTATTTATACACGCGAAAAAATGTATGGCTCTATTATATAGTCACATGCCTGAGTTACCTACAAATATGACTAATTCAGGCAAATCTGTAGGTTACTCAGACACACGTCTTTATAGTAGGTATATAATTTTTCCACATAGTTTATTAATCGTTAACACAGGCATTATTCAAATTAAACAGAAACTGGATACATTTCCAAGTCCAAATCTATTGTAGGGCACGTATCAGCATTTTTTATGAATGTACGCCAAATCACAACGAAATCGGTTCAGAATTCAGCGAGAATTCGCAGGAAAACAAATTGAAATAACATTTTTACCATTCGAATTTGTTTTCCTGCGAATTCTCGCCGAATTCTGAACCGACTTCGCTGAAATTTGGCTTACACTCATAAAAAATGCATATACGTGTCCTAAAATAGATTTGGACTTGAAAATGTATCCGGTTTCTATTTAATTTGAATATTGTAGGTTAGGAATTGACGTTATCGGCTGTTACGCTTTAGCAGCCCTTTAACTGGCTTTATATCATATGTGTACTGTGACAAGGTGTCACCGATCTACCCCTTGGCCGATCCTTCACGATGGGTGCCGCGGTTTCCTCGCGTGTCCTGGAGCTCAGGATCACCTTCCTCAATCGTTTTTTTTATCAGTTTTAGTTAGTCGGATACTCGTCCGTCAGTCGCCGGCAAAGCGCCTGAACGGCATTAGCGTCACTTGCTCGGTTGCGCGTTCCGCCGGGAGCGTCGCCACCTCCGAGCCCCTCTTTCCCCTGGCTGTCCCTCTCGGCAGCGCAGGAGGTATCACCTGATGGTAGGAGCCATCGTGGCCGTCGAGAAGGGACACCGCCCCTCTCTGACGCGCCTGCATCGTTCCCCCCTTTTTTTGTCGCTGCGCGCCTGCATCATTCGGCCCAGCATGCTAATTAAAAAAACCGTCACATATTCCCCTTCTTTTCCCTCGTGGATGGCGACCTTACGCGCCTCCACTCATTCGGCAGTAGCCGTCCAGCTCTCGCCACCGCAAAGCTGCATTCTAGCAGCGTGGCTATCTTCGATTGCGTCACAGAACGCCTCTCTCTCTCTCTATCTATCGCAGCATGTAAGCCGCCCGAGACGAGGACGGAGGCGACTTCCCCGACACCGCGATTAGGTGGGGAAAACCCCGGTCGGACCCCGCTCTCTAAGTCCCCCGTATCACCCCCGGTGATTCTCCGCTCCTGGTCACTAGAGATGCGCGTACGGTTCCCGCGCGCATCTACCAGCGCTATCGGCTCCCACTTCACTTCGTTTTCGAACGCGATAGAGGACGGACCCCGGTCGAGTGCGCAGCAATAAAGACAACGTGTATTTGTGAGGAAGATTGGTTTCGCGAGTGTTCAGAGTGACTGTATTGCATCGAGAAGGAATAATAGTTATTCGAGTGAACAAAAGGAAGTGAGGACCGAGTTAGAGTAACCCTCACCCGCTCTTCTGTCGAGGACTTCACCACCAGCCGTCGTCACCTCGAGGAGGAAACCCCGAACCGTCCGCCGACGAAGTCCGGAGCTGCTTCCTGGTGTCCCGACGCCGCAGGAGGCGCTAGCGCTGATCCCGTAAGTCCGACAGTTTGCGTCTTTTGTGCCCCCCTTCCCCCTTTCGCGGTTTGTGCCTTTTCGTTGCGTCTCCGGTCATCGATTTTTTAAGAAACTCTGCCGTCGCGTGATTAGCGAACCCCGCGGCTTTTGCGTATTATCGCGTTATCGCGTTCTTGTTTCTTGTCGCGACTCAAGACTATTGTATGTGTTTTCGGAAATATAATCGTTAGTTCGTATGTAAAGAGTTGGAATTATTTTACCCCCTTGCGTTTTTTTTTTGACTTCTTTGGCTTTGCGATCTACCCTTTTCCACATCAGGAAAAGGATTATAAATGGCATCCCTGGTGGGGAAATCAAATTTGTGATTTTCCTAAAAATTAATTAAAACTTTTTCTTGGAAACGGTAGAGTTCGCCGGAAAAATTCGAATTGTCGTCATTTTTGCGTATTATTTTAGTAATCTTGCGATTAAAAAAAAAACGAAGTCGGTCTCGGACTTTCCAGCTTCGGTTTCGGTTTCGCGTCCCTCCCCTATTCTATATTGAAATATTTAGCGACTAAGAAATATATATAATTGTATGTACTTAGTAATTAAGAATAATTAGAATTAAGGATAGTTATGAGTATAATAATTTTGTGAATAATTATTCCCTATTTGTGTTTTTCCTTCCTGACCTTGAAATTTCCCCGCAACCTTCTAGTTAATGGGATTAAAAATTTAAAAATTTTAATGCTAAATAAAAATCGGTTGAAAAAGTAATCATAAAATTTCAAAAAGAAATCGTTAATTAATAATTGTTTGTTTTTCGGGGAAAATTCCAGAAAACAATAAAAGTGTGTATTTGTTTACTTCAATATAATTTCTATAATTAGCAGCTTTGAAAAGAAAATCGTTCTCAATTATAAACTTAATAATAATATTATTCACTGTATAATAAATTTGAAAAATCCCAATAGCTAGATTACTTTTGAATTAAATAATATTTAATATTCCATTTTAATTTTCCCGAATACCCGTAATTAGCAAATCTCAGAATACAGAAAACCCAAAAAACGAAATAAAAGTTACAAATAGTAACACATTATTTCAACCCGAGTTCGAAAGGTAATAATTAACAAACACCTTCGAAGTGACCTTGCCACCCTATGGTGACCTTCCTCTGTAGTATTCCCCGATACCTGTGATAATAATTTAATAATTATATACACAGAAAAACCGGCTTTCGAGTTAGTAGTTTTTTTTGGAACTTGGATTTTTCGTGGTTGGAGTCATTACTAAAGTTTTTTTGTATTATTTTTTTTTATTCTACATCTGTTTGATTACAAACTAAAAGTGGTTTCGAGAAAAATTTTGTTTGGTACACGAAAACCAATATTGAGACTTCAAGCCGGTGAAACCCTTTCTTTTGTCTGTTTTTTTTTTTTGTTAATTTTTTTTGTTTTTCTCCTATTTTGGCGTTGGCATACTGCACGTCAAACCGTTATTTTTTTTTGGTTTTGCGTTCTGGATTTCCCCCTCCTTCGGTCTAGGGGATTCTGCTGAGACAGACGGTCGCGAGGTAGAATCTCGCGCTACCCCCACCCTAGAACCGGGATTAATTAAATCAAATTTTTTCCGCTTTTGCTCCGGGAAATCGTCCCTATTCTTTTTATATTTTTTTTTGTTTTTGGTTTTGTCTCGAGTGTGACGGAGACAACCCCCCCCCCCCCCACTTATCCCCTCCTATCTAGTGCATAATGTTAGAAAGAGAAGGAATAATACATGAACGGTTGTTGATTAATTGATGTGCGACGGTTTGTTATTGTTTATTGTTCTTCGAGCGTTTGTGTGAAATTCAAATGGAACGGTTATAAGAGTCAGTCAGAGAGGAAATAAAGTACGGTGCGGAAGCAAATTGGAGTCTCCTCATTTTCCTACCACTAGTGTTTTATATATTGTGTAGGTTATTCTATTTAGTTTACTATAACTTTTCTACATATCAGAAGTGGGATTGAACACACGTCGCCATGGATTCGCGTCGTGCCTCCCGTCCTCGTAAACGAAAATCTTCCAGTACTAGCGAGTTTAGTGCACAAGAACTGGACAGAGGACATTCGCGGTACAGGAAGAAAAGAAAACATAAAAGAAGGCATGCCCGGAACCGAAACGACGATGGACGAAAACGGTCAAGAAATCATGACCGAATTAGAAACAGGAGGTCAAGAAGTCATCGATCGAGACGCTCCTCATCCCGAGCATCGAGCAGAGGTGGTGGCAGTACAAGCCATAGGAACAGTCAGGGTAGCGGTCGTGACGCGGCGGAGCGAGAGTCAGTTCCCAGAACCCAATCAAGGGACGTAAGTATCTGAGAGCAGGGTGGAATTCGCCCCGAAGATAATTCCCTTTTTCGCGAATTAGTTAGGGCATTACAATGCGCTGGGAGGGGGACCGGCAGCGAAAATTTTTATTATAACAATACGCTACCTGAATTTGACCCCGCTCGTAAAGAACAGACAGTATCTATGTGGTTGCACAAAGTTAACGAGTGTGCAACGATTTATAATTGGACTGATAGACAAACGATAAATTTTGCCCTTCCCAAGTTAAAAGGCTTCGCCCAAAAATGGTACGAGGGTCTCCCCACCGTGTCGCATACTTGGTCAGTATGGCAGGCTAAACTGAACCTTGCTTTCCCTGGCGATGAGAATTACGGCCAGCTCCTCACAACGATGCTCGCGAAACGCGTTAGATTTAACGAATCGTTAGAAGAATATTTTTATGAAAAGATCGCGTTGCTTAGTCGTTGTGGCATCGAGGGTAAGCGTGCGACCGACTGTATTATATTTGGTATAGACGATCGCGCCATTAGATTAGGTGCTGAAGTAGGTCGATTCGAGTCACCAGAGCAATTACTTCCGTATCTAAAAAATGCGAGGCATAATAGCGGTAATAATGATTATAAAAGAAACAGAAATATTGATACAAAATTGGACATTTCAAATAAGGAAACTGTTAAAAATCGTAATGTGAAATGCTATAATTGCCAGCAAGAAGGGCATTATAAATCTCAATGTACCAAGCCTATAATTAAATGTGACCGGTGTTCTCGTTTTGGGCACACAGCGGATAAGTGTAAGATCAATCAGGGTACTTCAGTTGACTCTGTTATGTCCGTTAGTAACGGAAGTACCGGTTCTTCGAAATATTATAAGCAAGCGCTCATAAACCAGAAACTGATCGACTGTTTCGTTGACTTTGGCAGTACAGCCACAATGATTAGTGATACGGCAGCTAAAACTTTATTACTAGAATGGCAAATAGATAACAGATTGCCCATGCTAAGAGGATTTGGAGATGCTTTGGCTAAACCACTAGGTATCGCTACTGTCGACTTGGAACTTGATTCAGCTAGTGCTCAGGTTCCGTTGCTTATTGTACCCGATAACGTTATGCGAGTACCGTTAATCGTAGGACAAACATTTACAGAACAATCCCATATTCGCTTCGAAAAAGATTGTAATCAGTTAAGATTCACGTGCACGAAATGTGCAGCAAATATTAAGCTTTTTAATCTAATAAAGGTTGAGATTGACGGACCTACGTTAGTTGATTTCTGGACAGATTCTCGATTTACGGGTGGTATTATTCGTCCCTCTACCTCGGAGTATGCAAGCCCGATAATTCTAGTAAAAAAGAAAACCGGTGAAATTAGGCTATGCGTCGACTATAGAGCATTAAATAGGAAAACTATGAAGGAACAACACTACCCTCTCCCCAGAATAGACGATCAACTGGACGATCTTGGTGGATACCCTCGACCTCGGGTCTGGATACTATCAGATACCGATTAAAGAGAGTGATCGTCACAAGACCTCTTTTGTTACCCCTGATGCGCAATATGAGTTTAACCGCATGCCATTTGGGCTAGTAAATGCTCCCTCGACGTTTATGCGTATGATCAAGTCGGTTTTAGATGACACACAAAGACAGACTCTTCACGATAAGATAAGACCAGAAACTGGTTCCACCGTCGCGGGCGTTGATAAAATTGCATCGGCTTATATGGATGACATTATAATCCCATCTAAATCTATTCGCGAAGGTTTCCAAAAATTGGAGATTGTTCTCCAAGCCTTAAATGAAGCAAAATTGACCTTAAAGTTGTCAAAATGTTGTTTTTTTAGCGAGACGGTTGATTATTTAGGGTTTGAACTCAGCGCGGAAGGCATTCGGCCAGGGTCAAAAAAAATTGACGCGGTGAAAAATTTCCCAGAACCGAGGAATCAGCATGGAGTGCGGCAATTTATTGGTCTATGTAGTTTTTTTCGTCGATTTGTGAAAGGTTTTTCAGTCATTGCTAAGCCGCTTACAGCTCTGCTAAAAAAGGATACCGCATGGACATGGGGTATAGAGCAAGTCCAAGCCTTTAATACGTTAAAAGAAGAATTATTAAGTAAGCCTACTTTAGCTTTATATGACGTGAAGTTAGATACAGAACTCCACACGGACGCCAGTAAAATTGGGGTAGCTGGTATCTTGCTGCAACGAAATAAGGACGGTGTCTTGAAACCGGTAGCATATTACAGTTGACAGACAAGTAAAGAAGAACAACATATGACAGCATACGAACTTGAAACGCTAGCGGTAATTGCGTCTCTCCAACGATTTCGTGTTTATTTGATCGGGATAGAATTCAAAATAATGACCGACTGCAGTTCGCTGAGGGCAACCTTCGAGAAACGAGATCTCATACCCAGAGTTGCTAGATGGTGGATTGCGATGCAGGAATTCGACTTTACTGTCGAGTATAGGCCTGGAAAATCGATGACGCATGTTGACGCACTGAGTAGGAATCCTCCAATTGGCAGTTGTCATGATGTAGACGAATGTATCCCAGTTATGAAGGTAACAGAGTCTGATTGGCTTAGTACCGTCCAAAGTGCCGATACGGAGATACAACGGAAAATTTCTATTCTTAAAGACCCTTCATCCGATGAAATAACGGACATCAAATCTAACTACGTACTGAAGAACAGTAAACTTTATCGTAAAACTGATCAGGGTGAGAAGTGGGTGGTACCAAAAGGTGTACGTTTTCAACTACTCAAACAATGCCACGATGATATAGGACATTTCGCATTCGAAAAGACCTTTTTAAAAATTAAAGAAACCTATTGGTTTTCAAAAATGAGAAGGTTCGTAAAAAAATATATCGATTCCTGCCTTGAATGTGCTTACGCAAAATGCACTTCAGGAAAGAAGTCCCAATATCGAAGGGTGCTAAGCCCTTCGAGACTTTGCATATTGATCACGTAGGCCCTTTCGTTAGAAGTTCTAAAGGAAATACTGATTTACTGGTAATCATAGATGCTTACACAAAATTTGCCGTGTTGAAACCCGTTAAAAGTACGAAAGCACCCATCGTCATCGACAAAATGCGCGAGTATTTTAGTTTTTTTGGAATCCCAAGGAGAATAATATCAGATAGAGGCTCTAGCTTCACGAGCGATAAGTTCACTACTTGGCTGAGTCAGCTAGGCATTAAGCATATACTTAATGCGGTTGCAACCCCGCGAGCTAACGGCCAAGTAGAGCGCTACAATCGAACAATTGTAGACGCTCTGACGGCGAAATCTGCCGGAGTTGATGAGAAAAGATGGGATGAACAAGTACCAGGCGTGCAGTTAGGACTCAATAACACCATTAACAAAGGCATAGGTGAAACACCAGCTCGTGCGTTGTTCGGTGTTACCCTAACCGGTATGACAGAAGGAAGGGTTAAGTCGTATTTGAATAACGAACCCGTAGACAATAGCGACGCAATAGATACTATTCGTGACAAGGTTAACGAACACATTGCAGAGTATCAAGCTAAGCAGAAAGTCTTATATGACAAAAAGACTTGCGTTCCTAAACATTATCACATTGGCGAACTAGTTAGCATTGAACGACAAATCCAAGCTACAGGACAAAGTAAGAAATTAATACCAAAATTTCAAGGTCCTTACAGAGTAGTCGGAGTACTAGGCAATGATAGGTATAAGATCGAAAGTACACCTATTACTAAAAAAGGAAACCGATGTTATGAGTCAGTATTTGCAGCAGATAAAATGAAGCCCTGGTTAAATTTCGACAGATCGAACATTGACTCTGCTTCGAGCAGTGACGACGAAACAGACAAAAACGAAACTTAAACTCGACCGTATTCGCATGTTAAATTGATTTAGGAAACCGACACGATAGACTTATTTATAAGTACGCATAATCTGAACGCTCTCATCGAAAATTAATTAAGTACTTACATGAATACCGTTACGATGTAGAAGCGACTTGTCCGGTATTTTGAATATTATGTTACTAGAATATTATGTAGATGTAAGATAGTAGCGACTTACATAAATTGATATTGGCTAATCGGTACAAAGTAGTAGCGACTTGTACGGTAGTTTGAAATACGTATGTAAATACCACCGGTACTCCCCCACCCGACAATTACCCCGGAATGGGGGCAGTTGCCCCCACAATCATGACCCCCACTGCTACGTCGACCATGGTGACAGTCACAACGGCACCGTCACTCAGTATGGCGACAACGACCAATGTCTCCCCCTCGCGAGTCCTGGCACTAAGGGTAGCCACCCCGGATCAGCAAATGGCCATCCGGGAGGAAGTGCGCGCTATCGTGGACCTGCGCACCTTCTAAGAAGATGTGATCGTGCCGGGATCCTGATCTCGGGGTCAATGGACGCTATTTGCGATCGTCTCGCTCGCCATACCATCAAAGCACGGTTCCCCGACACGGAAGACGTATGGGAACCCGCGGTGGATGGACTGGGTAACTTACCCCCTTTTACCCTATACGAGGCGATAAGTTGCCCAATAATTGGGAATGTCCTCAATGGGTCGCTCAACGCCACCTATCCCAACTACATGGATCCTGGGGATCCAATGCCCCAACGCGACCGACTAGGTGCTTTCGCGTTCCCCTCCACCCAGCTCCCCTCCGATAGATCCCGCGCGTTCTATCGTGACCCCCTAACATTCGTAGAGGGCACTTCCGCCTTTTTAGGAACCGAGTCCTCATTACCTCAAAATTTCCCCCATACACTACCCCAAATGTCTGATCCGGCGAGCGTCCTCTACCATCCCCAAACGGGAGGTATTGGGCCGCCGAAAGACACCAGCGGGAAGTGTACCCTCTTCGGGATCTCAAAACTTCGGTAATCCTCCCCCCACAGCGGTTGGGGATAATAACCCCCCTCCCCTCTCAGGAACAAATAGTCAGGACCCCCGGAATGAGCCCCGCCACGGGGCCCACGGGTTCGCACCGAATGAACCCCAACTAGGATCGCGTGATAACTATCCCCTGCCCCCACGTTTGGGGGAATACCCCCACCGACCCTCACGTGACCATAATCCCCGGCCAACGGTTCGGGAAGAGCACCCAGCTCCCCGACCGGGTCAGGTACAGTACCGGAAACCTCCCTGTTGCCGACAACCCCCTTCCTTCCCCCACCAAACTCCCCACTCTCCGCCCCCACAACCAGCTGATTCTTTTTTTTCCCAGCCCCGGAGTTTCCCCGCGTCTTCCTTGACCGATCAACCTATCCAAACGACCCACATTCCGATTACCAGCCTCCCCCGACCTCAACCTATCCCCCGCCCCCGCAACCTCACTATCCTTCCCCATGTCCTAACTCTCAGCCACCACCCCCAAACTCATCCTACCCCAACCATCTTACCAGTACCAATACCCCTCCTATCCTCCCATCCGTGCGCCACTAGGTGTGCATGATCGAGCCCCTCCTCTGTCAAACCCTCCGGGCAGGACAGCAGTCCATTTTCCGGCAGATTTGATATACAATCTATTCCCTAACCCCCCTCCCGGTAGTAGTACTCGAGTCGGGCAGCAGCTCCCCTCGGGTAACTCAACCTAACACCCCAGCTTGTCCCAGTCCGCAGTTCGTTGGGGTAAAACCGCCATCGAGCACTGGAGGTCACATGGGCCTCGATTCTCGGGCGAGGAAGGTGAGGATGCCGAAGACTTCCTCACCAAACTCATAGAGTATAGCTCGAGCCGTGACCTCACAGAGGACGACCTCCTCCGTGCCCTCCCAGAAGCTTTCAGAGGCGCAGCCCTAGCCTGGTTCCGAGTGGAACGGAACAGCTGGAGCTCCTACCCTGGCTTCGTGCGTTATTTTCGGGATGCTTATGGGCAACGAAGCCCAGAAGCCAGTATTAAACGGGAAATTACGCTACGGACCCAAGGGCCGGAAGAACCCATTCGAGAATATATAGTGGCTTTAAGAAGCCTATTTAGATTACTTTCGGTTCACCCTTCAGTTGACGAACAGTTGGACATTTGTGTCCAGAACTTGAGGCCCGGTCTCGCAAAGCACATACGCCGCGAATCCGTACAAGACTTTCCGGATTTGCTGCGCCAAGGCCGCCAGGTCGAGAGTGTAGCGAGTCAGGAAAGATCTTACCGACCCCCTCCACCCGCTACACAGTCGGTCTACCCTGCTTTCGCCTACTCTCCAAAGAGTAAGAAACCGAGAGACAAATTAGCCGCTACTACCCCCGCGTCCCCCCCAGCACAGCCTAAGGGAAAGGGTGGAGATTCACCTTCACCCCCACCACCCGTGGCTGACGCATCTCCACTGCTGCGCGCCACATCGGTCCCGGTATCGCGCCCAAAACCCCCGAAGGCGTCGGCCCCGCCCCGACGCTCTTCACCGCCGACCCCCCCGACTCCTCAGTTCTCGCGCCCGAAGCGAATTCCCCCATTATCGGAAGTCGCGCCATCCACCCCTCCCCTCAGCCCTAGGGGTTCACCCAGCCCGAGCCCGATGGTCCGCTGTTACAACTGCAAACAGACGGGCCACATTTATCGCGAATGTCCTCACCCCCTCGGCTACTTTTGCCGAGTGTGCGGTTATCCGGGCCGCATGAGCAATGATTGCCCCGTCTGCGCCCGGAAACGTTCGGGAAACTACTAATGGGAGGGACAGAGTCCCCAAGGCCCCCCCATAATAGTTTCAAAAACCCGAACACCCCAGACTCCCGAGGGAAATCGATTCCTTCACCCGCGACACCCCAATCCACGAAGTCTCACCGGTTCCCCCGGTCACCCCCTCGTGGATCCACTTCGGAACCCTTCGCGTCCGTAGAGTCAATTCCCCCTTCCGCGTCCCTGTTGGACGCTGATCCGCGTCCATTCATTACGTTGATGTTGCTTGGGACCCAGATACGAGCCCTGGTAGACACAGGCGCTTCTAAGTCGTATCTGGGGGTTACCTACAAAAGACTTGTGGCCCCCTTCTTAAAAAAGACAAGTGAGCAAGTCCGAGTCGCGGACGGATCTTCAATCTCCCTCGCTGGCTTAGTAACCCTCCGAATCACCCTTGATGAACAAATAGAGAACTTGGAGATCCGAGTTGCGCCCCTCGATTACGCATGCGTACTGGGCATGGACTTTTTGCGTCTATTTCGAATAAAGCTAGACACGGAAAATGGAACGTGGACTAGTGGTAGCGGGAAAACTAGAGCATTAGAGGAAAAAGAGGTTTCGGCCAACGCACATGCCTCGTACGACTGCGTAGGATTGATCGCCCCGTCCCGAGAAGCCCACCCCCGTTTAAAACGGCTTCTCAATCGTTTATACCCCCCTGGACGCACCCCCTCCCTAGGTGTAACTCACCTGGCGGAGCATCACATAGACGTCCAACACCACCCTCCAATTCGTCAAAAATCCCGACTCCTGTCCCCTTACATGCTCAAGGTCGCACAGGACGCCGTCGATGAGATGGCCCGAGAGGGTGTCATCGAACGAGCGGAAAGCCCTTGGTTGAGCAACCCGGTGATAATAAAGAAGTCCAACGGTACGTTCCGCTTTTGCGTGGACTTCCGGGACGTCAACAAAATCACCCGTAAGGACGCCTACCCCCTCCCCTCCATGGACAGAATACTGGCTGGATTGAGTCGCGCGCGGTGTATCACCACGCTAGATCTCAGTCAGGCCTATTTTCAGGTCCCCGTTGCGCCCCAGAGTCGACCCATCACGGCCTTTGCAGTTCCAGGCCGTGGACTCTTCCAGTTTAAACGTATGCCCTTTGGCCTCACCAACGCCCCCGCCACCTTCCAACGGTTAGTGGATCGCCTCATTGATCCTGCGTGGGAGCCCCACGTCTTCGCATATCTAGACGATATCATCATCGCTACGGACAATGAGGAGGACCACTTCCGGTATCTAGAAGTCGTATTAACCTCCCTCAAACACGCTGGTTTGGAGTTAAATCTAGAGAAAAGCGAGTTTTTCCGGGAAGAGGTCAAATACCTTGGCTTCGTACTCAATAAAGACGGCTTGAAAACCGACCCGGAGAAGACCGCCCCCATTTTGGAATTTCCCCCACCTACCAACGTCAAGCAGCTCCGCCGCTTTTTGGGAATGGTGGGGTGGTACTCCCGTTTCCTTCCAAATTTCTCCCATGATCGCGTTCATCTGTCGCAGCTTTTGACCAAAGGCACCCCCTGGACCTGGGGAGAGGAGCAACAGAAAGCGTTTGAAGCGCTACGTGACTCTCTCACCCACACCCCCGTATTGAAACGCCCCGATTTTGGAATTGAGTTCACGATCCAGACGGACGCGAGCGATTTCGCCCTCGGTGCCGTGATTACCCAGGAGGTCAATGGAGAGGAGCACCCGCTTAGCTTCGCTAGTCGCATCCTCACCAAAGCCGAACGGAAGTACACGGTCACCGAGAAGGAATGCCTCGGCGTCCTCTGGGCGGTGAAAAAGTATCGCCCGTATATAGAGGGAGCGCGCTTCAAGGTCATCACCGACCATCATAGCCTGAAGTGGCTCCGGAACTTGCGTGACCCCTCCGGTCGACTAGCCCGATGGGCATTAGCTATGCAGGCGTACGACATGGAGATAACGCATCGCGTAGGTGCCCTCAATGTTGTACCCGATGCATTATCCCGCATGTACGAAAATATGGAAGAAGCCCTTGGCGCCATTGGAGATGATGCAGACCCCTGGTATACCCAAAAGATATCGAATATTAGAGAATTCCCCTCGAAATACCCCAACTGGCGGATTGAAGATGGTAGAATTTACTACCATCGCCCGCACCCCGTTATTGAGTCAGCAGTGACCGATCAGGACGCCTGGAAGCTGGTCATACCCGCCCCGTCGCGTCCACGTGCCATGAGCGATGCCCATGATTGTCCCCAATCCGGTCATCTTGGCGTGGACAAGACCTACCATCGCCTAATTCAGGATTTTTACTGGTCCGGAATATTTCAGGATGTTTCGCGTTACGTATCCTGATGCCCTTCGTGTCAGAAAGTTAAGGTTTCCCAACAAGCCCCCCCTGGTCTAATGACCGAGAGAACAACAGAAGGTCCATGGATGACGGTTAGCTCCGACATCATGGGGCCGTTTCCCCCAAGCAAGAAGCAAAATCAATTCGTAGTCGTATTTCAGGACATGTTCACGAAATACATCGAGGTGAAACCCCTTCGCGCGGCTACTGGTCCCGCGATTATGGATGCTTTTGATAGCCTAGTAATAAACCGATGGGGTTGCCCGAAATATTTTCTGACGGACAACGCCAAACAACACGCTAACAAGCATATATCTTCTCACCTCGCGGATTTAGGCATCACCCCCACCCCTATCCCGCCATACCATGCACAGGCCAACCCGGTCGAAAGAGTCAATCGAACTCTTAAAACGATGATGAGCGCGTTCGTATCGCATGACCATCGTGACTGGGACGTGCATCTCTCCGAATTAACGTTTGCCATGAACACTGCTGTTCAATCCTCCACACAAATGACCCCCGCGTTCCTGAACTAAGGCCACGCCGAAATTGAGAATTTATGACACCGGGAGCGGCTAACGACCCTCCGACGGTAGACACCAATATCCCCGGGAGTGGCCGAAGCCACTCCAACGGTGGAGCCCCCTATTTCCCCGGGAGTGGAGCAGGCCACTCCGACGGTGGAAACAACTCCCCTCTGCATTCCCTGGGAGTGGAGCAGGCCACTCCGACGGTGGGAACAACTCCCCTCTGCATTCCCCGGGAGTGGTGCAGACCACTCCGACGGTTCACACCTCCCCCCCCCCGTCATGTTCTTGATTTCCAGATAAATTTGCGAACCATCCAACTCCTGAATAATTGATAAAGAATCCTCTCCGTACCTGGATCCCTTCCACTTCTCTCACCCTCGTCGAAGATTGAAGACAGCGTGCCCCGAAGCTGGAAGATCTGAAGCCTTGCGTACGGTCGTATACCGAATAGCCATAAGGTAAAATTGTATCAGCCAGCCGGCATATGTGCTTACCCGGGGAAAGGACCCCGTTGAATTGTGAAATTTGCGTGCGCTAGCGACATTTATTTAGATACTCTCTTGTTTAGGCCCACGGGCAATGTAGGCTTCCCAGGGATACAGGAATGTACCCTGTAGAAAATGTCAAGTGCATTAGAGAATAAGGACTGTGCGTGATTTAGTGTCGAGTTCCCCGAGTATGGACACTGCGTAGTAGCGATTAAGGAAAGTTTGCGTCTGAAACTGGTATCCGAGCCTCCGTATTTATTGTGACGCGAGTAACAAGGATGTACTCGAGTCAGGCCCGGGGGTTTGTGACAAGGTGTCACCGATCTACCCCTTGGCCGATCCTTCACGATGGGTGCCGCGGTTCCCTCGCGTGTCGAAAGTGTCCCGGAGCTCAGGATCACCTTCCTCAATCCTTTTTTTTATCAGTTTTAGTAAGTCGGATACTCGTCCGTCAGTCGCCGGTAAAGCGCCTGAACGGCATTACCGTCACTTGCTCGGTTGCGCGTTCCGCCGGGAGCGTCACCACCTCCCGAGCACTCGAAACGCCCGAGCCCCTCTTTCCCCTGGCTGTCCCTCTCGGCAGCGCGGGAGGTATCACCTGATGGTAGGAGCCATCGTGGCCGTCGAGAAGGGACACCGCCCCTCTCTGACGCGCCTGCATCGTTCCCCCCTTTTTTTGTCGCTGCGCGCCTGCATCATTCAGGCCCAGCATGCTAATTAAAAAAACCGTCACATATTCCCCTTCTTTTCCCTCGTGGATGGCGACCTTACGCGCCTCCACTCATTCGGCAGTAGCCGTCCAGCTCTCGCCACCGCAAAGCTGCATTCTAGCAGCGTGGCTATCTTCGATTGCGTCACAGAACGCCTCTCTCTCTCTCTCTCTCTCTATCGCAGCATGTAAGCCGCCCGAGACGAGGACGGAGGCGACTTCCCCGACACCGCGATTAGGTGGGGAAACCCCGGTCGGACCCCGCTCTCTAAGTCCCCCGTATCACCCCCGGTGATTCTCCGCTCCTGGTCACTAGAGATGCGCGTACGGTTCCCGCGCGCATCTACCAGCGCTATCGGCTCCCACTTCACTTCGTTTTCGAACGCGATAGAGGACGGACCCCGGTCGAGTGCGCAGCAATAAAGACAACGTGTATTTGTGAGGAAGATTGGTTTCGCGAGTGTTCAGAGTGACTGTATTGCATCGAGAAGGAATAATAGTTATTCGAGTGAACAAAAGGAAGTGAGGACCGAGTTAGAGTAACCCTCACCCGCTCTTCTGTCGAGGACTTCACCACCAGCCGTCGTCACCTCGAGGAGGAAACCCCGAACCGTCCGCCGACGAAGTCCGGAGCTGCTTCCTGGTGCCCCGACGCCGCAGGAGGCGCTAGCGCTGATCCCGTAAGTCCGACAGTTTGCGTCTTTTGTGCCCCCCTTCCCCCTTTCGCGGTTTGTACCTTTTCGTTGCATCTCCGGTCATCGTTTTTTTAAGAAACTCTGCCGTCGCGTGATTAGCGAACCCCGCGGCTTTTGCGTATTATCGCGTTATCGCGTTCTTGTTTCTTGTCGCGACTCAAGACTATTGTATGTGTTTTCGGAAATATAATCGTCAGTTCGTATGTAAAGAGTTGGAATTATTTTACCCCCTTGCGTTTTTTTTTTGACTTCTTTGGCTTTGCGATCTACCTTTTTCCACATCAGGAAAAGGATTACAGTACAAATGGGAAATTGAAAAATAACAACGGGGTAAATTATTTGCGGTTACCAGCTTTGGTACGAAAAAGAAATAAATCTTGCCAGTCAATCGGTTAACAGATAATAAAATTTTAATTTTGTTTTTATTTTGAAGTACGTACTTCCCTTTATTTTTACTCTGTAAATTTATACGTTTATTTTCGTTTTAACTAATTGACGTGCATCGAAATACCAAATCTTTCGAGAGTGCATCCCAGTTGTTCTCGCGGTGCAATTCGATTAATTCCCCGTACTTCCGGTAGGTCTATGAAACAAATGCCGCGAGATCTTCTGCATTGTTCTTCGCTGCTCATCAGATCGAAACGCACTTTCGTTGTTTGGCAATCAACTTTTTGACGCTCGTGTTTTCAGTGTATACGTATAAACCGTACTTTGTAAACTGCTCTTTCAGCGTATTTAAATCGTACTTTGTGACTTGGTAGAACATGGTGAAAAAAAGGGCGTATTCCCGAGGATACCATTCTCCTAAGGTCAAGAGACGCCATAAAGCCATGGACAATGTTTTGTCACTAAAACGGAAAAATGGACGCACTTTCAATAGACAGATGCAAGGGTGTATTTGGTCCACCTACAAATTCTGCAAAGCGGAAGCTGCAAGAGGAAAATTAATAATTCCGCTACGTCAAGTGAGGTTAGGACTATTAATAAAAAATTTGTTAACCCTTTGTTGCGTGAATTTTTCTGGCGAACGAACAGTTTTCCACGAAAATTATTATACTAGTTTTCGGGGTCCCTGATTAAGAATTTACGGTATTAGAAAATGCAAAATGGAGCAATTTTTTAAAATGTACACCCACCGTCATTAATTCGTCCGGGAATCACGTCTGTTGTCTTTATTTCTGACATAAAGATATACAGGCAAAAACAAGGACAACACTGCCCAGTAAACGAAAATGGATAGAAATTTATTGAAATTAATTGAAATTTTTACTCGCCAATCCGGATTGTTGATTTTAGCAAATCTATTTCAATTCTGAATTCGTTTGTATTCCTGTACATGGATTGCCCTGCTTCGATTTGTATTCAGTGAAATCAATTGCAATATGGAAGTTGTAGTCTATTGATTTCAATTCCAATAAATAGAATTCGCCAATGTTATTTGAGATTCAGTTGAATTCTTCGTAAAATCAGAGGTTATGTCAATTTATTTGAATTCAGGACGTAGAATTGGAAAGACAATCTTTCAATAATTGTGTATTTCTTTCAAAATCAGATTACTTTTTATTCTTTTAACAGAATAGGCAACCTTCTCCTGTATATAATCCAATTATTAGCAGAAATATTGTAGAGGAATTCATTTCAGTTTAGTGTGCGGAAATGCCGATTTTTGTATGTATTGAAATCAATACCGACTGAAATAAATGTGTGGAAGGGAATTCCTCGATACGAGAATCTATTCACGACAATTCTTTTAATATTTAATAATGTGAGCTTCGTCATTTTAATTATTCTTTGTTGTTAAATAATGGATATAACTTTTTTTTAAGTAGGCGATTATCACTTAAATACGCATAACACATAAAATGTGATAAATAACCAATTATTTAAAAATATTAATATTATGAGAAAATGTTTTTTTCCGGGTTTCGTTAGAAAGTTAATAATATACTAATTGAAACATAAATTTTAACACCGAAAATATTGTGAACGAAGAGGAATGGAGCAAAGAATGTTACCATGTGTCTTTGTGTGCAATTTGATATACTGCAATCCATCGATGGAGAAAACGTTTTTAGAAACATGAATTTACTATATCCTCAGTAATTGCGTATCCACGCGGTATGCACAAAAGTAAATAAATAGAAGAAGAGAAATTTTTTTTATTCACAATTTATTCTAGTACCTACGTAATAACAAAGTACATAAAAGATATATTTATGAAATATTATTTATTTACAAAGTAGTTAAAAAGTGTTGATACCGACTGACAGGTTTAGTCGGCTTCGAACACATTTGTTATGTGCGACACGAAAGCTTGTTTTCCTATTCTCAAATTCATAATTTTGCTGTCGATATTCATAATTGGTATAAAGAAGATATCGCTTTCTATACACTTAACACATTTTAAGTGTATCATTTCAACAGTCCCGATAACAAGTTTTTTCAATGTATTCCAATCCATATTCGTTTGCTGCCATTTTAAGGTTATGTTCACTTCATTGATAGAGAATAATTGATATTTTGAATCTTTTTCAATGCAAAATGATTACACGCTTCAATTACCCAGTATGAAAAGAAAATTATTTAACCCTGAACATTCTAATTTAATTTAATTCTTTACACGGAATTAAGAATCCGGATTGAAAAAAATTCAAATTTTCAATTTATTTTAATTCATTTTCGTTTGCTGGGTGGGGTTCCCCGGAGGAATTAATGACGATGAGTGTATACATTTTGTAATCAACGACCAAAGAAAACCGTCTAACGAGTTTCAAGATAAATTTAAAAAATGTTTTGTTTTAATGATAAAAAAAGAAATCTTTCGTAGCATGAATTTAAATTTAGAATATTTCAATTTTGTGCGGAGAGTTTTTTTGTTTTTTAATAAGGATAATTTTTACATTTTTCGCTTATTAAAGTAGTTTTCAGTGGATTTCAATACCTTGCCAATTACATTCATGATTATGTTCAATCATATGGCCGATAATAAAATAATTTCTGATGGCCATTGAATGTTGTGTTTAGGTCTGTGAAGTCTTCTTTTTAAGCTTCTTTTCGTTTCACCCACATAATTAGCATAGCAATCCTTACATTTGATGCAATAGACCGAATTATTTTATTCATTTTGTTTATTTTGTCTTTGCCTTTACCAATTATGAAGGTTACATTATTTTGTAAAAAACTGCAATACTTATGGGTGATTCTTCAAAAACAGGGGACTTTTGAAACACAAAACATTTTTTCATAAAAATAATGAAAAATATGAATTTTTGTTATATTCATAATTATTGGCATAAAATTAAGTTGTACTTAACGTTATTACGCTACAAAAATATTAATGATACAAACTGTACCTTTTGAGTTTAACTACTAGAATATTAACTGAACAGTTTAAGATAATTCTGTTTTTATGATCTGAAGGACTTCAAAATTCAGTACTCAGAGGGTAGGACATACCGAAATGCCATTTTTCGGTTCTTAAATGATACTTTTCACTAAATTTATGTAACAAATTGTAATCTTTTATTGCATATCATATTTCAGGAATCTTTAAATGACTTGTTGGTGAAAGGTTCATACTAAAATAACAAATTATTTAGATGATATAACGCGAAGACATGACAATTCCCTCTTTTTGGAGAATCACATATACCTTTTCTGGATTTAAACACTTTTTTTATTTAAATAGCCCATTCGTCCGCCATACTGGATGCGTTTTTAATAGCAATTAGTGACCGCACAAACAACCAAGTACAAAATCTGGTCTTAATTTACCCCGAAGTTCGTTCAAAATACATTTTCTTCTAACAAATAAACGATTTTTTAAACTTTTTGAAATAGCATACAATGGTAGCTATCACAAATGTTCATTTTTTTTTTTTATTTATTTAAGCATTTTAAATCTTTTACAGATTTATTTCTGCTTTGCAGACTACATGATGTATGTTACAACTGCGTATTTAATCTAATTCATATTTTGACATTACACTCATTTAGGTACATAAATATGTATTTACACGCTGCTATGTTCGGTTTACAAATTATCGTTCTTACATTTAGCGGTAATTGTAATTTTATTTTTTTCAAATTTTCAAGGAGCGATATTCGCTGATTATCATATCTTCCACACTGCCAAATCACATGGTCCAAATTTTCTTTTTGACCACATTGACACAGAGGGGAATCTACAATATTTATTTTGGCCTATAACTCCGCTAAGTTATAGTGTCCTGATCTTGCACGGTTTACAAATGTTATAAGGTTTCTACCCAGCTTTTCCTTCTGAAACCATGGTTTTTTACTTTGCTTATAAAAATGTTCAAAATAGTCTTTACCCTTAATTTGGCCTTGTGATTCTACAGTCTGGAAGGTTTGATCATACATACTGTTTCTCAGATCTTGGAACATATCATGAAACGGAATTTTGGGATAATTAACCCTTTGCGGCGCAGTGGTAACCCAGATTACCACCTTTTTAATTCACATATTTTCTGTCTAGTTTCAATGCTTTCGAAGCAATATTCAAAAAATCTGTTTACAGTGGTAGAGGGGGCTTTTTAGTACGTAACGAATAGGATAATAAATGCAATTACGCAAAATTATTAACAAGTATAAATAAATAAATTTAAAAAATCGTCGGTTTTTGAGAAAGAAATCGTTTTTGAACGAACTAAAAGGTAAATTAGAACCAAATTTGGTGTAGAATAGAAAAATTCAAAATGGCGGAAACAATATGGCGGTTGAATTTTTAAAAATTCGTCTGATTTACTTGAAACTCGTTACTTAGGGGTTTCTGGGGTCGCCGATTACGAATCTGGAATCGGATTTTAAATATTCAAAGTGAAGGATCCAAGATGTCCGATCGAAATATGAAAATCTACCCGATATTGATGAAGCTGTGTACTCGGGGGTTTTTGGGGTCGCATATTACGAATCTGATGTCTGGCTTTAATATTTAAAATTCCGAGTACATAGAGTATCAAGTTTTATCTCTATCAAGTAAATTTTTACATTTATGTCGGCTATATTCGAGCCGCCATTTTGAATTTACAAAATCTGACTTCAGATTCGTAATCAGCGACCCCGAAAACCCCCGTGTAACAATTTTCAGCTGTTTTCCGTGTAAAGAAAAATGGGCGCCGCAAAGGGTTAATATATCTCTTAGTTGTAGCCTGTTTAGCTGATATATCTGCCTTCTCATTCTCTACTATTCCACAATGTGCTGGTATATACACTAATTGTAACCTATTTTCTGGATTATTTTTTAGATATATCCTATATTTACGTTTGATGTCTAATAACAGAGAATTGGATACTGCTTTACCGTTATTGCTATTTAGGCCCATAAGGACACTTTTGGAATCCGAGAGTATGAGAACGGAGTTATATCTATGGCTGTAGTCTAAGGCTAAGTCCATAGCTTCACTTATCGCAATGGCTTCCGCTGTAAATATCGAGGCCTTTGAATTTATACTTATTGATCTATTAATATTGAGTTCCGTAATTACACATGCCGCACCTGCATTTTTATGATTTAGTATTTTACTACCATCTGTATATATGTGTAGTCCCTTTTCTTCGCTTAGAAAGTTTGTTATTACTTCTATAGGTTTCGAAGAATTTTTCGCGCTTATACCGATATTCGTGTTAACAGGCATTTTATTTAAGCTAGTAGCATAGTCATGTATGTATACAGGATGTTTTTCGAACGTCTCTATATTTTGTGCTAGTTCTAAAGAATTTTCCACACATTCTGTATAAATTCTTTTCTTCTTCCTATTAGATATTCCTATATACATTAGTTTGTCATACATTATATTGTCTTTGTTTGCTAACACTTTTATAAAATATCTGTGTCCTAGAAATTTGACTCTATCTCGTATCATAGGTAATTTAGCTTCCGCTATTAGAATGTTCGTGGGTGTGCTTTTACGTAAGCCTAGTGATCCCCTAATTGCCGCGAACTGTATTTGTTCTAATTTCTTACTTAATTTAATCCGAGTCGGGTAATATATGAAACACCCATATTCTATTGAGGAACGAACGAGAGATTTGTATAAAGTGATAAGAGTTTGTGGATCCGCTCCCCAACTCACACCACATAAGAACTTGATAATATTTAATAAAGAGTTACATTTCTTAACGATTTTGTGTACATGAGTTTCAAACGAAAGTTTATAATCAAACGTAAGACCTAGGAATTTTGCGGATTCACTTGACATAATTTGGATTTCATCGATTTTCAGTACGGATGTACCCGGTACAAAACCATTTTTATTAAAATGTACAAACTGGGTCTTTTTCGGCACTAATTCTAAACCTAGACATACCAGATTTTGTTTTACAGTTGTTATTGATTTTTGTAGTATATCTAGATTCGTTGTTTGTTTTGTCGACCTGGTTGTTAAAACTATATCATCGGCAAATTGAAGAATTGTAGTCTCTTTCGAGATTCTATCTATAATACTCGCAGTGTAAATAATAAAAAGCAGTGGACTCATTACTCCTCCCTGCGGAAGTCCTTTATTTAATTGTATGCATTCCTGCCCTTTTACCGACGTATACGCTATTCTTTCATAAATTAAGTATTTTATAAATTTAACCAATTTCTCGGAACAGTTTATATAAGCTAATTTATCTAGCATTATTTCATGGACAACATTATTGTATGCGTCAGAAACGTCTAAAAAAGCCGCCAAGACACTATCCTTTTCCATCAACGCCTGGTCAATTTGATGTGTCAGATACATTAAATTATCGTAACATGATCTATTTTTACGGAAACCAGATTGCATTTTTGGAAGTATCCCCTTTTGTTCCACCCACCATTCTAATCTGTATTTTATCATTAGCTCAAAGATTTTACACAGGCATGATGTAAGCGATATTGGGCGTACATTATTTCCATCTGGTTTGCTTATCATATGGATGTATGACTCTTTCCATTGTTTAGGAAATTCGCTTTTCTGAAACATCTCGTTATATATATCAAGAAGTAGTAGTCTAAACTTTAAGGGTAACTTTAATATCGTTTCGTAGTCGATTCCGTCTACTCCTGGCGAAGAGCTGGTCTTGCGAGAATCTAACACTCTATTAATTTCTGTAAAAAGGAAGGGTTTATCGAAGAAATCATTTTGATGACATGGAGGAAGGAAATTTGAATTGTTGTTTACCCACGCCGAATTTAATTTGCTTAGACAAACTAAACATTTTTTATTATAATCCTCTATGTTTTTTTGACAGTTTGATTTTACTTTGCACCAAGCATTTTTTATTCTTTTGACTTTTTCCCATACATAAGTTTTATTTGTATTAAAATTAATTGTCTCAGCAAAAGATTTAATATACTCTGTTTTTTTGCTTTTAAAAGTTTTTTTTGCTATTGCGCAATTTCTTTTATACTCGATTAAGCCTTTTAGCTCGAGAGTGTACATCCATTTCTTAAAGGACGCGCGTCTAAGTCGTTTTACTCTGTCACATTCTGCATCCCAACATGCAACCGGATTGGATTTATTTTTGTTTTTAGTATTTTTTTTCCGAGGAGTACTCTTTTTAACCGCGTCTTGTATCGTTTTAACAAAAAGATTATACTTTTCTGTAACAGTTAAATTTTCATATTCTTCAGATAGAAATTTGTTGTATTCTAGTAGCATTATTTCATTTACTTTTGTCCAGTCAGTCCTCACAGACTTAATTTTAAAAGTCTTGACTTCATATAATTGTTTATTTGTGTTAATTTCGATAGAAATTGGAAAGTGGTCTGATCCCAAAGTTTCGTCCAGAGTATCTACCGTCATTTTATCTGCCATGTCCATTGAAGATAATACTAAATCTATGTTTGAAAATGCTCCGCTTCTAACATCAAAATGTGTTAAAGTGTCAATGTTATGCAAAAAGAAATTTTTTAAATCTATACTATGGTCTAATCTGTCACCATTTACGTCTGTGTACTTACAATTCCATTTAATATTATGGGAGTTAAAATCTCCTAGTAGAATCGTGTTTGAATTGGAAGGGTTGGCACATTTAATAATTTTATTCCATTCAGTCTGTGTCAATGTTGTACCTGGTATTCTGTAAACAGTTATAATTTCGATTTTGGGTACAGTATTTATTATTTGAATACCTGTTATTTCATAGTTTTCGTTCATGACCGTGAATTTGTCTATTTCTGTAAATGATAAATTTTTCCGTACCAAAAACATCAAACCACCCCCTTATGTATCCGGACGGTCCTTTCTAAAGACATTGAAGCCTGATATATTGAAAAAATCTTTTGGTTTTAACCAAGACTCAACACATACAAAAATGTCGTACTCCTGTACAAAGGAAAGCAAATCTCCCTTTCGTTGATTTACACTGCGAGTATTCCAGAAAAGTATTTTTAGCTTTATGTTTTCCATTTTTAATAAGTACCAAAAAGAAAAAAAAACACTTTTATTTACTACTTAATATCGCTCCTTTCTTATATTATCTGTTAACTGATTTATCAATTATCATTACCTTTATTTCCTATATACAGATTTTCAATACTACGAGTTTTCCTAACGTTAGATATACTTTCAATTGATTCGCCGCTTGACATAATATAATTTTCGGAGTCTTGATTGTTTAAAATATTTTTTTAACTCCGTGCGCTAAGTAAGCACTTAGCTCACACGTTAAAAAAAATGGTATACGATACAAGTGCGCTAAGTAGGTGATCCCCGCACGAGCGGAGTTGGCGCACTTGTATCGTAATGTACTATTTCGTACGCGTAATTCTTGATTTTGTTTTTCGGTCGGTTACAAATTTGTATACGTTTATAAGCATATTACACAAAGCCGCCGTATCCTCCGTGTATGCTCGTGCTAAATCAGGAATGTTATTGTTATTGTGTGCCTTATCTAGGAATTCGATGAGCCTATCATAATTAATTGGTAGTTGACTTGTATTTTGGTTTATATAATCTTTCGCTGGTTCTAAATTCTTGCAATAATCTATATAATTTTCGGTTTTTCCTTTTTTCCTTTCCTTCTTGGTCTTGTTTCTATTTTCTTCTAAATTACTTCTAAAGTCATGCTGAAGTTCGGATGTAGTAGTTGATTCCGTTGGGGAGTGTGGCCTTTTCTCTCCCCCCCGTTGAGCAGAAAGCAAATGTATATCTTTTGGATCTACTATTGCCTCCATTGCCTCTTTTTCTCTATCCTCTTCATTTTCTGCCTCTTCGCTTATTCTATTTATGATATTATTTTCTTTATTTTTACAAAATTTTGCAAGATGCCCTTCCTCCTGACATTCGAAGCACACCATTTTTTCTGACGATAAATATATCCAATAATTGACACCTTCGTGAGATATTTTAATCGAACCTGGTGCTCTTGAAGCATCTTCCGGTGATAGATAAACTTGCTTTCTGAAGCTGAGGAGATGTCCTAATTCCGGTCTATGTATACCAGCTTTGATAGCAGTGATTTGTGAAACCGGAGTTATATTCAGTTTTCTCAATTCTTCGACTATCATGGTTGATGTTATACACGGAGGTACATTTGAGATAAGAAATCGCTTCGCTTTTGATACCAACGGTCTGATTTCGAGCCAGTGTTTTCCAATATTTAATTTTTTCTTTTCCGCATCAATTTCGTTTACGAGAGTTACACTGCTTAGATAGAAACAAATTCGGTTTTGCGAAATGCGGGAAACGTAGTGAATGTCCTTTGGGTTTACAATTTTCGATAGAGCAACTGCATACTCTTCCACTGATAATCCTTCTAACGCGTCTATTACGATAGCTTGATCCCGTGTATAAACTCTTTCTTGCTGAACAATACTCGAGTAAGAAACTTGTCCATTTTTCTCTGCCATGTTGGTAGTCATTTATTTATTTTTTTAACTGGTCTCTGGTATAAAGTACCAGAGACCCCGTTGCACAATTTTAAGTGCCACTAAATTATCACAATTTATTTTTTTCCCACAAATAAATACTGTGAAAAATCACGCTCGCGCAGCACTTCGTTTAACTGAAAATTACGCTGTTTGTAAACACGTCTTAACCGCGCAACATTCAGCGTGAAACTGAAATGTTCATTTAATTGTATGAACTATTCTAGATTACGAATATCTAAAATATTGAACAACAAACGTTCGGTATCGAAATACGTGCAGCGCGGTTTGAGGAATGAGCCATTTATTACTCCCGGCAGAGTACGTCCAAAGCCGAAACCTAAAAGGAACGTAAACGAACAAGTACAGAACGAAATTCGTTTTATTATATATGAATATAGCCATCAACGTAAGCAGCACAATATTTAATTAATTTCATTTGACTGTCTCTGAAATAGCACTTTAATTCTTATACTGTATACTAAGGCCTCTATTCACATGTGTAGGTCGATCAATTACCCGTGCGACGATTTTGGAAGAAATTAGGTAAACATAATGGACATATCTGTAATAATTATTTAAATCAAAATTTTTCATTATTTTGCATATTAATATATATGTACAGTACCGTTAATAACTATGAGATCACCCTCGCGGAATTTTGGCTTAATGAAAATGTTGATATCTCATCGCCAAATTAACGTACGGAAAAAATAAAAAAAAATGTAATTAAAGAGGAGACTTTCAGCTTTTCAGTCGCGATAGTTTCATTCACGTGTATACATTTGCCTGTGAACTGTACTTGATTAATTAAAGTGGTTTTCTTTCGTATTTTTTTTTATTCCGCTCCAATTTTTTTTAAATGACTGCAGGAGAACAGTACAACATGTGATCGAAAGGTAATTCCTTCAGCTTCAATTTGCCTCTTCGGGATTTTGTCTACTATTTTTTTAGAAATACATATTCAATGTTGAACAAAATAATGCGATTTTTTCAATCTGCTATATCTCGGAAACTAGACGTGATATGAAAAATGTTTAAGAAACCAAAAGTTTCCTTTTATAATTATCTATCACCTGCAATTTTTTTTTACCCTATTTTATAGGTTTTCACATTGTTTGCGTAACGATCATTATCGGATGTAAAGTTGCATTTAAACTATGGTCAAGTTTAAAATTATGTTTGACATTATTATTTAGTTCTTTTTTCGGTCATTTTCACGTAGAAACTTAACGAGGCTTTGCTAGGAGCTTGCAATGACCATAGAATAGCATCGTCAAAATTTCTTCGAGGAAAAAACCTAAAAAAGAACTTTACAATAAAGTCAAACATGTTTTTAAACTTGAGCATAGTTTAAATGAAACTTTATATCCATTAATGTCATTAATTTAATTTACGGATAGTTATTCCAAAAAATGGTAAAGTCGATAAAATCGGGTAAAAAAAACAAACTACTTCTAAAAGTTTGAAAAAATTCCAGGTAATAGATAATTAAAAGTGGAAACTTTTTGTTCTTTAAACATTTTTCATATCACCTCTAGTTTCCGAGATATAGCAGATTGAAACAAAATCGCATTATTTTGTTCAATATTGAATAAGTATTAGTAAAAAAATAGTAGACAAAATTTAAAAAAAAATGGGAGCCGATTAAAAAAAAAATAATACAAAAAAATCACTGTAGTAAATCGAGCAATTCAGAGGCAAATGTATACCTACACGGGAATGAAACCATCGCGACTGAGGAGCTGAAAGTCTCTTCCTTAATTCTTTTTTAATTTTTCCGTACGTTATCTTGGCGATGAGATGTCAACATTTTAATTTAGCCAAAATTCCGCAAGAGTGATCTCATACTGATGTGATCGGTATATACATGTATACATATATAGACTAAAACTTCAACAGTAATTATGTTTGAAAATTGAGATTTTCTTTTATATTCACATTGAAGGCACCGAGGAATCGAATTTGAAGGAGGACGGGAGACCCTGATAAAAGTTCTTAGCGATATCGGGTTCGAATTCCGCGTCAGAAACGGCTCTCGGTATCTCGTAGAGAAGCCGGAAATCGTACTGAAACGTTTGCAGTTTCTGAAATCTTTCATAGAACAATCGAAAGATAAGTACGTCGTTTGGTTGGACGAAACGTGGGTCTTCCATAAAGGAAGCCACAAAACACGCGATTGGCAGGATGATAGTGTCAACAGTTGTTCCGTACGCACGAATGACACCGGGTATCGGTATATCATTTGCCACGCTGGTGGAAAAAATGGATTCGTGGAAGGAAGATCGATGATGCTTTGTACATCGAAAAAGATTCCAGAATTGGGAGATGATTACCACGGAGACATGGATGGTCCACTATTTCACCGCTGGTTCACAGAACAGCTCCTCCCAAACTTACATGAACCTTCAATTATAGTGATGGATAACGCTCCTTACCATTCAGTGCAGGTATAGTTACAAGTTTCTAAGTTTATTTCTTTGGAAGTATATCCCTATGATGAATAAATATTATTAAACATTTAATGTACAGTTGGAAAAGCAACCGACGGCTAAGTGGACTAAAAACGACCTGCAAATGTGGTTGGCTACTAACGGGATCAGTTTTCCACTGGATGCAACAAATAAGGAGTTGCTGGTTCTGTGTCAACAGCACCGAAAACCCGTCAGATACTTTGTGGAGACAATATTGGAAGGCAGTCAACACAAAATCCTGAGACTGCCTCCATATCACTGTTTTTATAATCCCATCGAATTGATCTGGGGGATTGCAAAACGCTACTATGATAAAAACGTAGGTTTAAATCACTGCTACTTCGACAGTGAAAATCTGAATGTCTGGAATCAGGCTCTCGCTTCGGTGACGCCCGACATTTGGAGGAAGACGTGCGACAAGGTAGAGAGGGAAATTGAACGAGATTACGACCAACTAATTGTCAAAAATAGCAATATTGCGCGTATAGCGGTGAAAAAAGAGGATCGTGCAGAGAATGTAATATTTCTGGGCAATAGTTCGCAATTTGTAAAGGTACGCTTTCATGGACCGAAAAATATCCAAACATCTTTCCCCCTCTTTGCGTAATTGCACTGCTAGATATGTCGCCAAATAGTTCGACTGTGCCCAACTTCTAGATACTGGCGGAATTTCGAACTTGTATTTCATAATTAGTAACCTAAAATTTTAAAACTTGGAATAAATGTACATTCTTTATGTTTTTCTTTGTTTTTATTGAATCCAGGCAAAAAAGGAAAGCAAAATTAGCACGATTTTCCATAAATTCGGAAAATAGGACTTTTTATGCATTAATTTTCTTCAATACAATTTCAAATTTTATATCCAGATATTTTACGCTACATGCAAACGAGGGAAAGTGCTTTTCAATCAGATATTATATTTCGACGGTGGGGTGGGGAATGACAACGGAGAGGGGAAAGATATCAGTCTATTTTTCGCTCCCTGTAATTGTACCTTAACATTTAAATAAAATAGATGCTATTTAATTCCAAAAATGTATATGCTTATATTAATATAATTATTATATTCATTTTATCCATTCGAATGTAAATTTTCAAAAATTCGTTACTGCTCCGTTAGGGAGAATCGTTATTTGGATAGAATGAATGGTCATTCGCTAAAGTAATGAAATATCTTAAGTTTTGCCTGAAAGAATATAAATTTAAGTAATCAATAGCATTTCTAAAGACACATTGTCACAAATTTCCATTTTCATTTAAAAGGTATTTCGTTTTTTCTGCTCCAATGTCAATAACAATAAGGTTTAAATTCTTTAAAGCATTACTTCTTTCACTATAATAATGGTGGTACTTTCGTGCATCCTCCAGAACACGACGATCACCATTTGATCACACCGAGCTTTTAAGCTTGTTGCTCAAACGCCTCCATGTCCACCCAAACATAGTGAGAATTGTAGAAGACCTGATGCCTCTTTGGAAAACACGCTTTGTCATGACATCGGACAAGCGTCGAACCATGTCTAGACTGGTTCAATTCCAAAGAGGTGTCTACCAGGGAGATTCTCTGAGTCCTCTGCTCTTCTGCATCTCACTATTGCCTCTATCCGTTGCTCTCCGGAAATCTCAAGGGTACATGTGTGGACCGCCTGATGAACGTGTACATAAGATCACCCATCTTTTCTATATGGACGATCTTAAATTATACGCATCAGGCGAAGATCAATTACATCGATCTCTGAACATCGCCCTCACATACTCGAGAGATATCGGCATGGAATTCGGATTGGACAAGTGTGCAGTCGTTCATTTGCACAGAGGAAGGTCAGGCTCCCATAACAACGATATGGAGCTCGTCAACGGAAATGTCATCCGCCACCTTAGCGCCGAAGAAGCTTACACATACCTGGGCGTACCTCAAAGGCATGTCCAGGATGTGCAGGCTGCTAAAAACACCATCATTAAGAAATACCGGCGCATTCTCCGTCAGATCTGGTCATCAGAATTGACCGGGAGAAATAAGGTGGCAGCCACGAATATGTTGGCCGTATCACCAGTGCTCTATTCTTTTGGAGCACTGAAGTGGAACGTTGACGAGCTAAGGGATCTTGACCGAAGCACACGGAAGATGATTTGTATGCAGCGCAGTTTGCATCCAAGATCTTCCGTGGAACGACTGTATTTGCCCCGAAATATGGGAGGTCGTGGCCTTTTAAGCCTGGAGTGTATGCATGACCCATTGGTCCTCGAAACAGCTTGCGACGTGATTAATCGAACGAAGGATCCCCTGATGATGCTAGTACATCAGCATGAAATTCAGGGGAAGGGGGCGTTTTTGTACAACGCGGCAGAACGAGCGGCGCGAAACCTCGGTCTGGTTTTCAACGTGGGACGTAGTGGTGCACAGGAGGCTGAATCAGTCATCAATCTGTGCCCGGTGCGTCTCAGGGCTAACATACGGAAGGAACAACTCCGTATGTTGGAGGAAAGGCATATCGACAAGCCGTTGCATGGACAATTCTTTCGAAATGTCCAACAACTTGGCTTGTCGGCAGAGATGACCTTCTCCTTCTTAAGATCAGCCGGCTTGAAATCCGAGACCGAGGGTTTTATCTTTGCGTGCCAGGATGGGGTCATCAATACCTTAGCGTATCGCCAGAACATCTTACACCAGGCGGTACAGAGTACGCTTTGTAGATTGTGTAGATGTCATGCTGAGACACTCATGCATCTTTTGGCAGCATGCCCAATGTATGCAGTTTCAGCATACATCGAACGTCACAATGCGGCTCTTCGAGTGCTGTATTACCATCTTCGCAGCACTTATGGTATTGATGCAACCCCAGTTTTGCCGTACGTCCCCACTGATATTGAATCCGTTGTCGGGAATGAGTCGTGCCGAATATACTGGAATTACTCATTCCCGACGAGCAGGCAAATATCAGCTAATAAGCCTGACATCGTCCTTGTTGACTTCGATGACAAATCCATCTTCGTCATCGAGTTTTCTGCACCAGCAGAAACAAATATAGTCAGCAAAGAGGACGAAAAACGGATGAAATATCAGGAACTCCTGTTCGAGATTCGCAAGCTGTATCGAGGGTTCAAAATCAAGCTCGTCATGCTGATAATTGGAGTGCTGGGAGGAATGAGACCAACTTTCCTCCAAAACATCAAAAGCATTCCGGCCTGTCGAGAACATGCAAGTTCCATCGCAGGCCGAATGCAGAAAGCAGTGCTGCTGGGATCTCTCCGTCTACTGAGGTCACACGAGATCCTGTAACCACTTACCCAATGGTAGAGGGAGTGGTTACAGTTGCAAACAAAATGGCCCGGTGCAGTCTGCAGCGGAGGAGATGGATATCGGAGCCACTTTTCTGCTGCAGACTGCACACGTGGATTCTGGAGGGCCAAGGGAGCTTAGGGTTTTAGTCGGTAAACCTTGCCGTTAACATCAAAGGTGAGGGAGTCCGACATACGGGGGGTTACACAACATCTTCAACCCCCTATGGTGCCTAACGCATTTCCCCCCTCCGTAAAAAAAAAAAAAAAAAAAAAATATCTTTTTTATAATAATAAATGGTACAAGTGGAGAGGTATAGCTATACGGTGCTATTTTGCAGCCTAACCGCAAAATTCATATATATATTTTTGAATAAGATAAAACTCATTTCACTTTGAGGTGCATTGATAAATTTAGACAACCGTTAAAAAAAGCAGAGTGGAAAATGATAAGATGAGACCAAAGTTTTAACTTCGATTTATTATAAGTCACTCATTACAATCGAAGCGAAAAAGTTTCCAGTTTTACGTTAATATATTAAAATGAACCTCTTGTTTAAAACAAATAACACGTACATTAGTCATATTACATGTCGAATTATAGTTATGTAACATAATTGCATTAAAATTACATCATCAAAAGTTTCTTAAATTCACAATGAACTCCTTGTTTAAAACCTACTATACGTTCAGAAATATTTGGAATTTATAATTAATCCAATATAATTAATTATTATAGGGAAATCAAATATTACATATATACGTAATGAATTGTATGAACTGAGCTATTAACTAACAATAAGTTACGTATTTTAAATTATCGAAAACAGGCATTAAATACGTTTTTGAACCGCCCATGACCCGACAGTTTTTGAATTCCCGCGCATCTAGGGACTTTCGACGCGACCGAAAGTGGCGAGAAGCCAACGATGCATGAACGCAGCCCTGGCCGGAACGGAAAGGGGGGAACGATACAGGCGCGTCAGAGAGGGGTGGTGTCCCTTCTCGACGGCCACGATGACTCCTACCATCGGGTGGTACCTCCTTCGCTGCCGAGGGGGACAGCCAGGGGACAGAGGGGCTCGGGCGTTTCGAGTGCTCGGAAGGTGGTGACGCTCCCGGCGAAACGCGCAACCGAGCAATGACGGTAAAGCCGTTCAGGTGCTTTACCGGCGACTGACGGACGGATATCCGAACTCATTAAAATTTGTAAAAAAAAAGGATTAAGGAAGGCGATCCTGAGCTCCGGGACACTTTCGACACGCGAGGGAACCGCGGCATCCACCGCGACGGATCTGCCAAGGGGTCGATCGGTGACACCTTGTCACATCCTGATTTAAATATAACTAATTTCAATTTCACTTGTGTATTTTTTTTAAAGGTACGTGGAACTTGTTAAATTAACCAGAAATATATCCTTTTATATCGGAAAGATATTTTTATTGGCAACATAAAATTTATGATAAATAACAGCTCTTCTATTTTTTTTATATTTTATTTTTTATTTATACAATTAAACGGGCCATAGAGCCTTTCGACATGAGTTTTAAAATAATAAATAACAAAATCAATAACTATTTTATTTTTGTTTCTTCGTGATTTTTTTCTTCAGGTATCCTGTCTTTTTTTTGTCGACTTTTTCAACTTGCTCTGTAATCTTTTCCTTTTCATTTTTCATTTTAATAAACCTTTCAGTCTTGGGAGCACGAGTAATAGTAGACTTAAAGAAATTTTCATAAAACATCTGTCCCTTCAAGCTCAATAATTTTTGTAACTGTTTCAAGTCTTTTATTTTTGCACTCGAAATTCCAATACCAGCAGCTGGTGGTGCAGTTTGCAAATTGTCAAATGAAAGGTCAAGCTTGAGGAAGATTACGGTTGGGTTTTCTTGGTACTTATAAACATTTAGTTCACCATTTGGGAAATAAACAATTTTTACGGAACGGAACTTATTTTTATTTTCAAAATCTACTTATTCTTGTGCAAAACTGTCTCAAAATCTTTCACTTCACACTGAGAAGCATCGATCATTATAAAAGGAGAATCTCTCGAGTTCTCAATCAGTTTTATATGCTCGTCAGGCGTTTCAATCACTTCTCGCTTTTTCTTTTCATTTCCGTATCTACCAATGTTCCGATCACATTCAGAATTAGAATGGCCTCGAACTGGATAAAGATGTTCTATAAAAACCTCATATTTCTGTGACAGCATTGATAACACAAAGACCGCCAGGTAGTTTCTATTTTCACTGCCTGCAGCATCAGAATACAAAAAAAAATTGTTACAGCACTTCTTTTGTAACTCAAAACCCAGAGCATGATACAGTAAATTGCAAACTGGATTTGCACCTTTTTTCAACATGCCTTCAATAAAATGAAACATATAACTTGCATCTGAGTCAAGTATATGTGTAACGAATTAAACACAGGGTGATAAAACAAAGACACAATTTTAAGGAGTGTAATAAATTGCGCGGATTTATTTTCGCTTTCCCTGCGGTGACGACGATATTAGTCTTCCGAAAAAATTAATCCGCGCGGTTCAACAGCTAGATTTGCTCTGCCCTCGATCTCGCGGCAAGGAGGAGGCGTCCGCGTCGTTATTTTTGGTTGCTAGGCGACGGTTTCCACTCTTCGAAAATCAGTGGAAGGATTTTCCCCCCACTAAAGTACCGAATTCCAAATTCAAAAAGCCCTCGTTCCAAACCTCCGAAATCTACGCCGAGAGGCCAGCACTGGTACGAAATCGGAGTCACCGTGCAACCACGAGGTTGACGTATCCGATTCCCCGTGCTCGAAACCAAACGGTTTCAAACCATTTCGAAAAGCGAATCATGAGGCGTCCTTTTTCTGCGTTCCAAACCTCCGGACTTCTTATTCATCAAAGGGCCAGCACTGGTACAAAATCGGAGTCGCCATGCGATCACGAGATCGATGTATCCGATTTTCCGTGCTCGAAATCAGATGGTTACTCTCCATGCAGAAGCGAATCATGCAGACGACGAAACGAACCCTGTTCACACTTTCCACTTTCATTTCGACGCTTTTCACGTCTTCAATTTTGATATTAAATGTACGGTAATTAATCGACCTCCTTTTTGCCTCGCTTATTACTTCGTCTCTTAATTTAACTACGCAACCGGGTAATATCATCGCCATAGTTGAAGGGCCCGTACATAAAACCTATAGGCGCCCTTCATTGCGGCTGCAGCCGACTTCTTTGAGGAGTACCCCCATTCGGGTGTGCAATGGCGTGGGGAAAACTGCAGAAAAACCCACGCCAGGTACCGCATTGTGATATACTATCGAATAAACAAAATAAACAGCGATTCTATTCGCAACAATATGTACATTGAAAATTTGAAGCCATAGTAAACGACGATAGAATTGACAATTTACTGGAATCTTGGGTAAAGGTAAATTCTGCGCAAAATCAAACACACAATGCAGAACACCATCTTTTTGCTTAATCATTTCGTTTTTTACTAATTTATATTTTTCAATCATGTCTTTGTGGTTTTCATAAATTTCTCCGTTTTTCCAAGTTTTTCGTATTCGAAACATAAATCGCAAACATCTGATCGTGGAACAGAGAAGGAGAAATTTACATGATGATTGAAAAATTTAGAATATAGACTCAGCAATAGGTTTTTCTAAATTTCCTGTAACAGATTGGTAGTATTCTAGAAATAAATCGTATAAACGTGTTAGTGTCAGACTTGAATCATGAAAGTAATTTAATTTAGTATCTTCTCTAGAATAATGAGACTCTGAATGTGGCAATCTTTCACAATGAATCTGAATGAGATTTTGAATATCGTCGGTTAGCTTAATATTATGGAGGTGTTTTCCACGAGCATCTGCTAGTGGTCTTTGCTCGAGAATTTTCTTTTGAACAGTTTTAATTCTGCTTTCATTAATGTTGAGTACGCTGCATAAAAATATTTTACAGACATCAATGCTTCCAGATGCAGTGGGAAAACAATACATCCAAATCTGAGTACTTCTTCTGGTAAGATTTCCAATTACTGTCTGAGAACTTCCTTTCTTCAACACAGAACTTAAGAAAACATTCCCACACTGATAATCTCCGAACCCCCAAAAATCATCATGAACTTTTTCTGTTGTGATGTTTCAATCTTCTTAAAACACTCGCGTTTACAACAAACCGTTGTCTCTTTAAAGATCTTTTCTGGAATTACTTTATTGGAACGAGATACGTACTCCTTGCCCTATGAAAACGAGTAAAAAAATTAATTTTTAGTACCAAAATCTAACGCTAACCAGAAATACGTTTATTCTGAATGATATTTGCAACACCTTTTTTTTATTTACGCAAATTTAACCTATATTTATAGGTCATGTTGCAGATTTCAAAATACAATATATTATATTCTTAATCATTATTATATGCATTTATGCAACACCTATGTTGTACATTCATAAAATAAAATGTAAAAAATGTCGAGAAAATAGTTCACAAACCCCATTAACCTCAATGAGAACTCCGATGATTTCATACCTCATTACGAACTTTTTTTGTAACATTATACGTCCACATTTTTTCGTCCTGCCTGCGTTTCCGTCTTTTTCTGGATTTTTCTTTAGCCATATCGATTTATAAACTATACGAATCTTTGTATCTGATTATATTAATCAATCACACATTTTCGCAAACACTCAATGAAGATGAACTTCTGTCTATAACGAAATGAATATCGCAAAATTTTACATACAAGATACCATGAACAATAAAGTAGAGAATACTTACAAAACGCGCTCAGAAAAAATCACTTAGTATTTACTAAAACGTCTTGTTAAAATTACATTATGAAAAGTGCTAGAATTCATGCATGGTTAATTTAACAAGTTACGCGTAATTTAAAAAAATACACAAGTAAAATTGAAATTAGTAATATTTAAATCAGGTAAAGATAAATTGTTAATTTAACAACAAAGTAGTAGATTCAAAATAAAATATTCTAGTTGAATTAAAAATATATACCTTTATTTACATGATTTATAGTAATTGGATAATCATTTCTACATCTAATGCAATATACAACTTTTGAAAATTTGTTCCTTGTACGTTTCTAGATGTATTTCCAAAATCATCTTCGTAGTTTGATGAGGTGAAAAAATGACTTTCTGTAATAGTTGTAATAAATTCAATCAAAAATTATTTTCATGTAATGGTTAACTTGGTATCCATTTTAATTTTAAGCTTCATTTCGACATAAAAAAGTCAATTTGATCATTACTTTTCATTATTTGAAGCTTACAGATTTTCTCGGCTAGGAACCCAAACCCAGCCGCGCTGACGCAATTCATAACCTACTATATAATTATCGAAATCTCTGTACGTACTGAATGAAAATGCCTACAAATCGGTATAAGTATACTTCGAACCCCTAGCAACAACTTCCTCGCTGACAGTTTTGCAGGAGTTAATAATTTTTTAATGTTTTTTTCCGGATCTATCGGTGATTGCATACATTCAGGGGCACGTCAGCTTGACCCGAGCGCGGAAGGCGTTATTCAATTCGGCCCTTCAATTGCGGAACTTAAAAAAATCTACATCGTTACATATAACAGTCCTTTGTCGAAGCTGGAGTTTAATAAAACAGTGTTCGTATATAAACTTTTATACTTCAATTTTTAGGCCCAAAACCTTCTCTTTCGTATAGTTTTTCCATTGATACATGATTTTATATCTAACATTTTCATTCGACAATACTATTCCTATCGAGAAAGTTTGTAGGTCTAACCTTGTTTCGATAAGAGGTTTACCATCGATACAAGATTTTACATTTAAAACTTTATTTCAATGTGAGGGTCACAAATGATAGAAGATTCGAAATCTAAAAGTACGCCAAAAGAGCATTTAGCAAAATTAATGTCATTATACTTTCGAATGTTTACTTATTAATATTAAGAAGAGAGAGATCAATACAATATATAAATATATTTATTGACAACTATTTGATACATATGAGTAATTATTAAGTGGTAGATGACTTTCACATATAAAAATTTGCCTTATGAAATCTCATCGACTGCGTCGAAACCTACTTTTCTGAATTGAAAGAACTTTTCTTGCAACTGCTTTTAAAATTTGAAAATGACATTTATGGTATAATCTTATACAATATTATATACAAAATGTTAACTAGTCAGTAATATAATATTATATCAGGAGATTCATATAATTTAAATAGTGTACACTTCCATTCGCTGCATTCAACAGTAATTGGCATCCATCGAATGTCATACGTGCCAATTTTGAGAAGTAAAGTTGGTATTTGCTTAATAACACTTGTATTATCAAGTATTTCATATATCTGAATAGTGATTAATAGGTACACGAAATAAAGATATAAAAAACTACAATTTAATGCCTTACGTATATAAAATTTTCAAGAAAAGGTCTTTCGATTTGAGAAAAGTAAGTTTCTACACAGTCGATAAGATTTCATGAGGCAAATTTTTATATGTCAAAGTCATCTACCACTTAATAACTGCTCATGTGTATCAAATAGTTGTCAATGAATATATATCAAATCCATGCCGAAAATCCATGTGGAAAATCCAGATGCAAAATCTAGGTCGAAAATCCAGCTGGAATGTAGAGGGAGCGACAATATACGGCGGGCCCTCTTGCATATTAGCCATCTTACTCGTAATCGCCTATTGGAAATGCCTACGTGGAAGAAAGTGGTTCCGGCAGCAACGGCAGAAACGCGGTATGGCAAGGTCATTTCGTAAAACTCCGGATAATGACTGTGTAGTGAACGTACAGTCCGCGGACGGGGATCTCTCACCCGAAATGACGGAAATAGGCACTGCGGGTCCGTCGGTGAAGGGTTCCTCGAGCTCTGTTGTACGACTCGTTGAACCGTAGATTTTAAGAAATATTTGTAAAAATATTGTAAAAATGGCCAGCACCTGTGCGACATAAATGTGACGCGTGGGTTCGGATCCCACATACACTCACACATGCGTACACACACACACACACACACACACACACACACACACACACACACACACAAATAAAAAACAAAATGTAACGCGTGGGATCGGATCCCACTTCATCTGCCTTCGCGCTTCGCGTAAACCTTCGGCGGAGGACCACCGATTTTTTTAAGGGGGGAGGCGTTACGAACCGTCGATCGTAGATCATCTACATTCTACTAATAATTATACGTATATCTTATAGCTACTAATAATTTCTACGTATCACATTAAAGTAAGGTAACGCCGCGCATCCGGTCTCATGTGACGACATGGGATCCTTCCCGAACAATTCAGTTAAATGCATTTCGGGAAGCAGTCAGCATTTTTCGGCTGGGAATCTGCAGAGATCGGCAATTCGCAGGACTCGACGACGGTCGCCTGCTCACGGAAACTACACGTTCAGCAGGGTCCCAGGCCACGAAATGCTGACGGTGTGTGAGAACGACGTCGATCCGTCAACGGACACTTTGACGGATCTCGAGGAAGTGAGTTCTCAAGACAGACAGTTTTTAGCTGCAGAACGAGTAACTTCGTCGGCTCGTGTCCGAAAAGCTCGTAGTACCCAACTTCGAGCGGAACGCCGGAAATTATAAGTGCGCGCTCCGGTGTTCGACTTCGCGCGCCATTAGAATAACAACAATTCCGCATTTGTAATCGAGTTAACACGAGATCGCGAAGGGACGCGGGTGCTGGACCGCCTAATAAAACATATACTATTTGGACATCTTTTGTGTCATTCACACCCCCTTCTTCCCCTTCGCGCCTGTTACGCACGACCGCTCCGTACGTAACACATAAATATTTTGGTGTCAGAAGTGGGATCACGCGCGTGTTCGGGCAAAAGAAATTTTTTCTAGACTTTGAACTTTTAAGCCCGCCCCGTGATCTTCGGATCCACACGTCCTGACGTGGATCACCTTCACGCAAGTGGAAACAAAAAAGTGCGAATATAAAAACTCAACAGACAAAGTGGAAAGACTATACAAGTGACCTTTAGGATCATTCAACAGTAGCAGCTCACCACCAGCATCTCAGAGAAGGACAGGATGACAACCTGGCCAATCTGGTGGGCAGCAGTCTTCGGCATAGCTGTCTTCGGGGCCAACGATCCACATCCACGAGGGTAAGTCGCTACATTCTCCACTCAGTGCATACTTATCGTTCGCCCTACATATGTATATTCTATTGCATTTATGCGCTATAACTTTGTCCGCGTACACTGCATCTTCGCGAGTCGAGAAATCTCACGCGATTGAATGAGCAAGGCTCGCAACGTACTCGGGTCACCCGTAGTTAATAAAATCAGGAATCGCAACCGTGCCGCGTACGAAAACGCATCAAACACGTCCGACTTGTCGAATGCGAACCGATCGGGTTCTCCCGAAGATTGGACTGAGGACCCAGATCGAAAATTCGTCATGGCGGAAGCGGGCGCGAACGCGGGGCTGGAGCTGACGCCGACGTCGACACTAATACTATGTCCGTCGGCAAAGGACGTAATCTATACAATTCCCGATTTCTACGGAAATCGTGAAACATACGCGAAATTTGCAAGCGCGTGCAAAGGGGCGCTGGCTTTGTTAACCGACGCTAGCAAGCCGCTTTTCAATTTCCTTCTAAGAGGAAAGTTAAAGGGCCGCGCGGAACGATATGTTCCAATACTCGACGAGCTTGGAAGCGTCGAGGAGCTTTTGGTCCAACTGGACAAAACCTACGGGAGACACGAAAGCCCCCACATTTTCCTCGGCAGAATCCCCGGTTTGATCCAGAAACCCGCAGAATCTGTCGAAGATTTCGGAAATCGCGTAACGGATCTGTGTGCGGCCGGAGTCGCGGCCACGAAAGCCCCGACTAACTTTTCCGCGGAGTGTCGTGATACCCTCGCGAAAGAGATCGAGAACGGGTGCCTTAAGCAGTTCGTCGTCGGGTTGCGCTGACTGATGGAGTTTAGAGTCCAAAATGCGCGACCGAGAACGCTAAGAGAGGCCACGGAGCTCGCGATTAGCTTTGATCGCCAGTTCTCCGCAAAAGATGCCACGACAACCGAAACCCAGCCAAACCACCGTACCGAACCGCCAAGACGCGCATTCGCACGCGTCGTTACTGCGTGCGACGAGACTCGCTATCTAGACGAGTGCAGTTTTTCCGATTCTAATACGGACACGTGTCCGTACTGCGAAAGGTCGGGCCACGACGAAAACGACTGCCCGGCGCGATTATACAATGAGCCACAGTGCACTCATTGTAAGCGAATCGGTCACACGCGCGAGTGCTGCATCACGTTACGGCAAGATCTACAAAAGACTCAGCCGTGCACCCAAGTTCCTCCGAGGCGTAATGAAAATTACTCGCACAGTAGGAATCGGAAAAACCCCGGGAAAAAGGCGCCGGCGAATCGAAATACGCCCCGATTCGAAAAAACAGTGCCCGACCATAATACTCGTCAGCCCGAGAATAGCGCGCGTCAAGGGAAAAACCGAAATCGAATCGGCAGCTCTAGAGGACATTTAAACTCGAAAAGCGCTCGGGCCACGACTGGAGGTCCGAGCGTTCCGGATGTCCAGTCTCAGAATCCACCCAGGAAGGTGCATATTCTGAGAGGAAGCGAGCAGCGGTCCGTCTCGGGACTGCTGACTACACTCAATGTCCGAAACTAAAAATCTCCAGCCCGGACTTACATTTTTCCGACGCGACGTTCTTAGTAGATACCGGCGCGGAAATCAATATTATTAAATTATCTAAGTTAAGACGCGACATGTTTCCCGACCTAGACGTTCATTACGAATTGAGCGGAATCAAGGAGGGGACAACGCGCACTATCGGATGCGCAAAAATAAGTTTCAATGATTTAATCATCGAAACTCAAATCGTTACAGACGATTTACCCATCTCCGAGGACGGGATTCTAGGCGATCCGTTTTTGCGACAAAACGCCGTGAAAATCGATTACGCGGACGAAATGTTCCATTTAGGCAATCGAAAAATGCCTTTCGCGGACACGCAATTTGTTGAGTTGCCCCCGCGCACAAGGAAAGTAATCCGCGTGAAAATCGGTAACGACGTAAAAACGGGAGTCCTGCCAAAAATCGATACGATCGGTGGAGTTTATTTAGGCAGAGCCCTCGTCAATAATTATAATGGATACGCGTTGCAGTAGCGGTAAATACCCAGGGGGAACCAGTACGCGTAAAAATTCCCGTAGTAAATCTCGAGCCGTGCGACTTCCAGAGCGAGCAGAGTTCCGAAATCGAGCAGGAACGAGCGACGCCGCGACGCGCGAAAGTCCACGCAATGAAGCAGCATCGAGAGCAAGACAACACCCGAGCTGAGAAGGTGTTGGCGCTCATGGATTTGAGTGACTTATCGCGGGAAGAACAAGAGCACGTGCGCGCTCTTGTTACAAAACACGCGGGTCGTTTCCATTTACCGGGTGAACCACTAAAGGCGACGTCAATCTTTTCGCACAGAATACACACCGACGACGATATTCCGGTGCGTGCGAAACGATTTCGCCACCCTCCTGTGATTAACCAGGAGATGCAGCGGCTTGTACTAGAGCAGCTTAACGCTGGAATCATAAGACACTCGAATTCGCCATATGACTCCCCAGCCTGGGTTGTGCCGAAGAAGGCAGGCCCGAATGGCGAGAAAAAGTGGAGGCTCGTGATCGACTTTCGTGATTTAAATGAAAAGACCATACGAGAAAATAACATACGAGGTGAGTCTCCTAGAAAACAGGAAAAAACCATTCCGAACGGAAATTATAGTGATCGCGTATGGGGAAAAATCAACATTCAACCCTTGGACGATGACGAAGGAAATTCAGAGAGCTCAAAAATGAGCGAGAACTGGAGAAAGCGTCGTAAGAAAAAATCGCGGACGCCCGAGCGACGGCGCAAGGAGCGCGAAAAACAAAACGTCGCATTGAACCGCGAACTTCGTCGCAGAGCACCGTCAGAAGTCGACGAAATTTACGAATCCATGCCGAGTGCAGCGGAAACGGAAAATCTCCGCGAACGTAGTGGCACGAGGCATAGAGAGAAATCACTGTCCGCGCCGATTAACAGGGACAGCGAAAGCGAGAGAGAGAGAGGTACGGAGCGAGTGAGAGCACACGCTACAGCAAAGATGCTAGGAACCGCTCGCATCATCGTCCGAGCCACATTGGCAATTCAGGTACCCCTTCTCCGCATCACTTAGTCAAAGAGCGCGAACAAGCGTGCGAGAAGGATAGCGCTACCCCAGCAACACACGGGTCGAGCAGCGAGAGGAACTTCACGTCAATGGACGCTAATGCATCCCATGGCCGATCGAGTGGGACTGACGTTCAATTGCCCCCCACTCCGGTCAACGAAGAGAGCCACATTAAGACGCGCGACGTTTCTTGCAGTTCGAAACGAACTCAACTTCCCGCGCATCCCTCTCCTCCACTCTCCGTGCACGAAACGCAATGCCAGAGAGACGTGACGTCAGACAAAGCTCCGTTGTTAAACTATCAGCAGTCGGAGCACTGTGCTGAACCATATGAAATTCTGATGAGAGACGAAGGAGTCGTAACTGACGGCAACTGCCTATTCGACTCACTCATCAAGGTTCAGCAGCTGACAATGTCACCGGACGATCTGCGAAGGCTTCTCCTGCTTCGAGGCAATTTTGACATTATTGCCGAACCCGGTCGAGCGCGCATCGTCTTACTCGCGCAGTATGAATACGGCGATGACAATCATATCAGCCTATTCGCGCATCTCTACGGCGTAAATATCTGCGTTCATTATGATCATCGAGATGAACAAACCAGATATATCCACGTGCGAGTCTCCGATAAAGCGAGATGGCATCACCTGCATCTCGAGAGACAGCACTATACGCCATACCTAAAACAGAGTGGCTCAGAGCAGTTCCATCAGCCTCGAGGATCTCCTGATCCAGGGGGAAGCTCCTCCAAAAACACGCACTCGGAGCCATCGGAAAGCGACCATGATAATTCCAAGGGAAGCGCACCGGAGACTAAGCCACTGCCCGCATCTTCTGCAATCGAGACAGAGGCAAATAATACCTCCGATTCACCAGAAGCACCGGAAAATCATCCGTTGCCGACATCGTCCACTGAGGCAGAGGCAACCAGTATCAGTGACTCACCAAACGAACAACAGAATGCGCCCGAAAAAGGCGAACCGATCATGAAATTTTCAAATCGTCATCTGACGAGTGAAAAGGGCAACGTCGCCTATTTTACGACGGCCGACCGTCAGTTAGATAGCGAAGTCGGAAAGCTGCTTCGCGAAAAACGGCGCGTAAGCATCGAGCAATTATCTGCTCAGGACGCTCCAAAAATTGGCGAAATAATAGTAACCAACGTTGGAAAATATACGATGTTCGCGCTTCTAATCAAGCAATACATTGACGAAAGAGCATCGATGTCCGCAATAACGTCGTGTATTAAAGCGCTAAACAGGCACATTCTGACAGCTCAAATCAGCGCCATACATGTCGGGTATGACTTCGACATGATTCCCAAACAAAGCTGGCCGACTATTACTGAGCTTTTCCGAAAATGGATAAAATACAGAATAACAATCGTATTCTTCAAAGATTCCTTGGCTGTACCAGCTGACCGCGAGCGATATCTGTTAGTTAGAGAACATCATTGCTCTGCGAGTGGTGGCCATAAAGGAATTAAGAAAACATACCGCCGACTTTCACGCACCCATTATTGGAGGCATATGAGAGCCGACGTGGCAGAAGTAATCAACAGGTGTGGCATCTGTCAAGGCAAAAAGACATTACGAAACAAAACTAGACTACCTATGATCATAACGGATACACCAGCAGATGTCTTTGACAAGGTATCAATAGACATCTAGGGTCCAACAACGGTATCAGAATTGGGAAACAGGTTCGTCCTTACAATGCAGGACTTACTGACCAAATACTCATTGGCAGTACCCCTCCTCGATATTACAGCCGAGACAATAGCAAAGGGAATCGCCAAACATCTCATCTGCAAATATGGCGCTCCGCGAGCACTCCTTACTGATCAGGGAAAAAATCTTATGTCTAGCGTCATTTGCGAGCTTGCACGTCTGTTCAGGATATCGAAACTGAGAACGACAGCATATCATCCGCAGTCAAATGGAAGTATTGAAAGGAGTCACCATGTGCTTGCCGAGTACCTTAGGTGCTACGTTAAGAAGCGCGAAAGATGGGACGAATACATTCCATATGCGATGCTGGCGTATAATACCAGCGTACACGAAGGTACTAATTACACCCCGCATGAGCTGGTATTTGGCAAAATTGCCCGATGTCCGTCGAGCACGTCGCCGAGAGATTCACTACCAACGTACTCAGGTTACGCCGGAGAGCTCGCAGCAACTCTCGAGGAAATTCGAACATTAGCCGCGCTGAATCTCGCACAGGCAAAATATAGGTCTAAAGCCTACTACGATCGGAAGCTAAACGTACATCACTTCCACGTAGGCGAGATGGTAATGCTGGCTAAAGAACCAAGCCATGGAAAGTGGGACGACACGTTCGTAGGTCCCTATGAGATACTCGAGGTTCTAGAACCGCGTAACGTACGCCTAGAAATAGACGAGTCTCATACAAAAGTAGTACATGTCGATAAACTGAAAAAGGGATACGACCCCCTTATATTCGACGGCGAAGAGAACTCGTACGATAAACGAAGTTCGTCGTTCGAAGAATTTTAAAAACAAAAGGGGGAATTCGGTAACGAGAATAAGCGCAAGGAGGTGAACACTCATAAATTATCGGCCTCCGTTTTGTGCGGTGCTTCGTAGGCAGCCGCCTCGATGATGCGGGGTCCCCATCCTCGCGTTACGCATAAACAATACAGTCCCATACATGGGACTAGCCACGCACCGTAGCTGACGAAGGACTGCGCGATGAGCTTCCCCCTCTTCCGCGCGAAGAGGGAAGCGACAGCTCGAGATGAAACCTTGGATGAACGACGTAGAGGGTAGGAGATCCCCTCCCCTCTCCACCCCTCGTCGCTAGATCCCTCTCTTCCTGCTTCTTACCTCTTGCGGGGCTGTAACGGCGACCTGGACCATCCACGGTATCGCGAGAGGAAGGTTTGATCCGGAATAAGAAGCGAAGCGGAAGAGAAGCTGCGAGAGATCGCCACCTGGAAAGGAGCGACCCCCAACCCTTAACTAAATGAATTTTATGTTCGCCATGCGACTCGGCGCATTCTCTTTTACAAATCTACGACCCACGCCGCCGTAAACTTTCGTGAATCAAAAAATAATGCTACCGAGCGTAATCATCGCATTATCTATTCCGTGCGTATTCGAAAAGATGCAGTCAGGTAGAAAACAGAATAATTTATTTTGGATAATTATGTAAGGGCGATCGAGGGAAAGCCATTGGTAGGGGCGGTAGTGACGAACCCAGTAGGCGAAAAATAGAAACTAACCTACATTCAAATTCTAATTACAGGGATAACCGAGAAAAATTCGTAAACGTCAACATCAACGATATTCCAGGTCTGTACTCCGAAAGGATTGGACCTATGCGGCTCTCGCATACTGAATGGCGGCTGATATCAAAGGTCCCGCTGCAGGGATGCTTTGACAATATGAGCGATTTTCAGGCCTGCCTATCGAGAATAGAAGAACAATGTCGCGAATTGAAGACATGCACCCTATACGCCCGCATTCAAGATGCAAGAATGACGCTTCGCGAGATCGCCCGCAAGAATGACAACCTACTGGAAATATTATCAGGTCAAGAGCCCCGGAAGAAACGTGCCACCTTCGGAGCAATCGGGAAACTGAGCAAGATACTATTCGGTACGGCCGAAGAGGAAGAGATCGACGTATTACAAGATCAAATAAACGTGCTGAACGATCAACTGGACAATACGGCGACACTAATCGCTGATCAAACCAAGGTGATAGCGTTGGAATTTTCGGGTTTGCATCAAGAAATGAAAACCATTAATGAATCACTAAACCAGCTGTGGAAAGAGCATAGCATAACCGAATCAATGTTAGAACAATCTCTTCGAAACGAGAAATTATCGCACATCATGGCGGTTGCTAGCGCCGAGGTGCAACGCTACGTCATGGAAACCGACCAGCTGATGAACGCGGTCCTCTTCGCAAAGGCCGGACAGATTCACCCCGAATTTGTATCGCTCAGCAACCTGATCACCTACATCAAAGAAATCGCCGAATTCACCCCAGAATGCGAATTTCCGATTCATTTGGCACAGATCACATTGGACTCACTGCTGGAAGTATCAACGATCAAGATTGCATACTGGAAGACGTCCCTCATCTACATCCTGTACATACCCTTGGTATCGTATACGTGATTTACCATTTACGAGCACAACTCTGTGCCGGTCCCACAGCACTTCGGAAATCAGTCACGATCAGCATTCATCGTACCTTCCACCCAATACTCGGGCATAGCGAACGATCAAGGCAAGTATGTCCGACTATCACCGGACGCGTTCCGCTAATGTCGCAAAAGCGGACATACTTACGTTTGTCACGGAGAGCTACCGCTGCACGAACGAGATCTGGGCAGCGACTGCGAAGTTCGCATGATCACAGAGTTGAAGTTCAGCGGCTTCAACAATTGCGACCTAAGATTGCTCAAGCAGAAAACCGCTTTTTGGCTCAAACTCCGCATTACGAACCGGTGGCTGTACTCGGTCACTACCCAAGAACCGTTAAGGATAATGTGTCGAGGAAATATTATAGCCAAGATTTCTCTCAACGGAACAGGTCTGCTTGAGTTAGCGTCGGGCTGCAAGGCACAGACGGACAAAATCACGCTCGTAGCCTCGCGCGTAATAGAATCCGAAATCACAATGGATTACCGAGGACCCGGACGCCTTAACCTCACCAAACTGCTTGACGGAAGTCTGGTAACGCCAGCAGACGTAGGTGAAATCATCACCAAAGAGGACGCAATATCAGGTGACACCCGCACTAGCAACGACTCTGAGACCAGTCTCAAGTTCAGCGACCTCGTCAGCAGAGCTCGGCTGATCGCCAAGACTAGACGAATGAAGGAGCGAGTAACGCTAGTAGAGGGAGCCACAATATACGGCGGGCCCTCTTGCATATTAGCCATCTTACTCGTAATCGCCTATTGGAAATGCCTACGTGGAAGAAAGTGGTTCCGGCAGCAACGGCAGAAACGCGGTATGGCAGTCATTTCGTAAAACTCCGGATAATGACTGTGTAGTGAACGTACAGTCCGCGGACGAGGATCCCTCACCCGAAATGACGGAAATAGACACTGCGGGTCCGTCGGTGAAGGGTTCCTCGAGCTCTGTTGTACGACTCGTTGAACCGTAGATTTTAAGAAATATTTGTAAAAATATCGTAAAAATGGCCAGCACCTGTGCGACATAAATGTGACGCGTGGGTTCGGATCCCACATACACTGACACATGCGTACACACACACACACACACACACACACACACACACACACACGAAAAAACAAGTATGCAGCTAATTGTTGCTCATTTGTTGCTTACAGAATACGATAGGGGAAACCTTCGCATGAGCAGCCTATTGGAAATCGAAAAATCGACAAGGTACATTTGATGTATTTTTGCCTCCCGAAAATGAATATGACAATAGAAATCGGCGCTCGGCCGTATTTTGGCCGCTACATTAAAAAAATAGCCAAAAAATGCGTTTTTTTCAGTTTTGGGGACTTATTTCGAAAAGTAAAAATCGGATGAAAAAATGTTTCAAACAAAAGTTGTAGATCGGAAAATTCTTTACAAAAAAGGTTCTTCGCAAACGTAATCTCGTAATATAGGAACAAACATCATTAGATATACGTTTGTATGCCTTTAGCCGAGTTTCTCGCTAGTAAAGTGGGTTTCAAATCCTCACCGCAGGCAATAAATTTTGAAGAAGAGGATATAGTAAATTGTGAATTTCCAAGACAATGCGTGAAACTAGGGGGTGCATTCGTGCTGGGGGGCTCCGCCCCCCCCCCGACCCCCCTCCTTTCTACTAGCCTAACCTCCGACCACACAGGTGTCGATGACCATGATTGTATCCTTCATTTATATCCCCAAAACACAAAGGAATCGAGCAACAAGTTTCGGCTATTTGTTGCTGCTTTCATATTCGCTGATTACTATTGACAGGTTAAGTCTGATTTTTTGTCACTTTTAAACGCGTGTAATTTTTTATTCTATCAGCCGAACCGGACCTAACTAGTATAGAATGTTTTATTTATGTCCCAAAAACATACCGGAAGTGAGCAACAAATGTCGGCTAATTGTTGCCGCCATCTACGTGGGTCATCTTAGGCCCCCATTCCTTCAGCTGATTTACTCTATTTGAAAATCGTATAACTTTTTATTTTATCAGTCAAACCGGATCTATCTAGGATATAATCTTTTATTTATTTCCATAAAAGATGTCAAAAGTGAGCAACAAATGTCAGCTAATTGCTGCTGGCCTCTAATGGAGATATTCTTCTATGCAGTTTAAAGCCCTAATTTTATTGGAATTAAAATGCCAATTTTCGTTGTTTATCAGCCTAAGCGGTGTGTATTTATTATTTATTCTATCGTATTCTGTGAACAACAAATGAGCAACAATTAGCTACATAATACTTGTTTTTTCGATAGTGTTTGTGTTTTTGAGTTTTTAAGCTATGCTCGGCTGGCTACTATGAAAGCCAGTCGAACCTACTTATGTTTTTAAAAAATATAGGAACCAATAGTATGAAACACAATATTTCTTAGGTATTCTTGGAGCAACAAATGAGCAACAATTAGCTGCATACTTGTTTTTTCGATAGTGTTTGTTTTTTCCCACTTTTTGAACTATGTTCGGCTGGCTACTATGGAAGCCTGCTTTTGTTTTAAATAAAGGAGCAACAAATTCGGGAATAGAGCAACTTTTGAGCAACATTTGAGCAACAAATGTTGGCACTAGTATCGTTCGGTTCGGCCACAAGTGGTCGGCCAGCTTCCAGCACCTGCAGCGCACATATACTAACTCGCAAAAAAAAATTATATATAAAAAATTGGCCTTCGCAGGATTTTAAGGTTAATTTAAGGGTCTTAAAATATGTAAAGAAAATTTAAAAAATCAAGCCTTCAAATAAAAAACAAGACAACCAGTATATCAACGCTTAGAGCGCCATATGGGATATATAAAAATGCATTTCGAGTTATTCGTATTGAAATTTCGATATTGACTCAATATAGGATTTTAAGGCTCTTCAAATGCTTACGATTTGTGCAATAAAATATTTTGCAGCTGTGCTATTTTTTCGCTAAATAAGGCTATGTTCGTGCGGAGCCAGCGCAAATTGGGTATATGTAAAATGTTATTAAATATTAAATTTTCGGTATTATTTCAGTCCGGGGTTTTAAGGCTCTTCATATGCTTGCGATTTATGCCCAAAAATAATTTACCCCCGCACTGAAATCATTTTCTCAGAACCTATAGAAGCGGTAAATTTCGGATTAGGGCACTTAATTAGCCTTAAAATAGCCTTAAATTATCCGCCTGGTAACATTCGTGTCTGCTGACTTTGCGCTGCTAACTTTAGAGACATCCTCTTAATCACTGTCTTCTTGAGGCAAAAATACTTCCACTTCCGTCAAAGCGATTCTTTTTGACGTCAAATGAGGGATCCTTTTGCCGTAAAAGCGAATTCCATTTGACGGGAGAGGAAATTCGCTTGGCACAAGTGGATCTATGTGAATAGTACACAATACACAGTCTGCATGTGTATAATGATACGTCTCGCTGCTCGTAGTGTTGGTACGTCCCTAGTGGCGTCTTAATGAACTCTTATGAAAATACTCGCGTATCAAAATATTCATGCATGCATATGTAATTCCGTAGAACTTTTAAAATTCGAGTTCAAGGAAATTAAAAAATTAAAATTTAAGGCACACATGCAAAACTTGTTTTTTCTACTTCTATACACATAAGAAAGTACTAAAAAGGCCCGTTTTCCATTTTTAACACAATGCATTTTTTATAAATGCAAATATTTATATAGGGTGAGGAAAAAGTATGGAAACCCCAGAAAATCTTAGTGGGTAGGTGATGAAAAAAAAATATTAAGGTCAAGTCTTATGTAACATTCAACGAGGTATCCAGTGATGACCTTGGATTTGACCTTGGACCTCACTTTCAAGGTCATTTGAAGGTCAACTTCTTTTTTTTTTAAATAAGAACCCATACTTTTGATGTCGGGAATCGAAAGAGCGTAAAATTTGACGTTAAAATATGTCTCGAGGTTCAAGGTCAACGTGACCTCTAAAGGTCAAATGACACTAAAAGTATGTTTACAAGAAAATCTTGCAGAAGAAGTGACTATTGGAAAAAGGATTAATGACGGATCTGAATTATCATTCAAGTAGTACTCCGAAAATGACCTTTTCCTCGACCTTGGACCTCCCCATTAAGGTCATTTAAGGGTCAACTTTTTTTTAAATGCTAACACATACTACGCATGCAATTAAAAAATATTATTTTATGCACGACGTTAAACGGCAGAACTATATTCTGACTTTTAATCTGCATTACCGACAATTGTTATTCTGTTTCCCTGAGGGATTGCGAATTTGAAAACTGGCAACGTTGACTATTAATGCCAGGGAACGCGATGGTTAAGTGGTTAGCATGCTCGCTTCGTGAACTGAACGTTCCTTAGGTCGTAAGTTCGAATCCCCGTCCGACAACTTTTTCTGATTATTTCCATCGCGACGAGAGGTCGACGAGAGATCGTCTCTTGGAGAGTTTCTTGAACGCTTGAAGAGAGGGGTCGAAGTCTCCTAAAAAACACCTCGAACGCTTGAAAAGAGTGGTCGGTGTTCTCTTTTTTCACCAAATAAAAATGTTAAAAGTATGATGCTTTTATATTTTTAAAAAACACCTATTCCTTAAGACAAACTCCTCGAACGCTTGAAGAGTGTTCGGAGTTTGACCTTTCTTTTGAATAATGTTTCCTTTCCATTCACATGGTTTTTGAATGGATATTCTTACCCCAAAATCAATAAGGGTTGCATAAATAATAATGCAATCTTTCTCCGTCCCATTATCCAAATTCCTTTACATTATTAAACCATAACCTTGTGCCGAAGATGACGAGAGCACACGGGATATTAATCATCCCTCTTACTTTGCTCATTACTTAGGCATTCCCTTTTTCCATATTCCCTATTTTCTAAGTGGGCGGTTTCCGACGCGATTCTTGTTATGATCATTGGCCGACTCCCGGTAAAAGACTTAGGTGTCCTGACCAAAATAGGCTAATAAAGTAATTTATGTCTAATTACTTAAAAACAGACATAACAGGACTTAATAATCGTGCACAATTGTTGCGCCCATTTTCAAAATCACGTCTCAAAGAAGATATGTAGCAAATTTTTGGGACATAACAGGAGTAAGAAAACAAAGAACGATTATAATTTTCTGGAAATAAAAAATTTCATATTGGAATGCATGGGATTAATGGTATGTTGTGATGCCATAGAGAAAATGGATGCAATTTTTATTAATTTCATGACTGCACTAGTCAGTCCTAAAGAGGAAGATGCTGAAGAAGCCATAACAAAATTAGAAGGGCTCAACAAAGGTGTCCGTACAAACCCTGATGAAGAAAAGGAAGTCGCCGATGAAATCGAAAATCCTGAAGCGGATAATATGCGAAAGCACAAATATGGAGCCAAAATTGCACAAGATTTACCATTTTTTATTCACTACAAGAAAATTTTGGATACGGTTGCAGAAATGAAAATGAACGGTAACGAAACCGTGAAACCGAACGAACAAGTTCTATGCTCCTGACATAGCAGATTACATCACCGCTGACTACATGCCATTTGTATGCGTGTGGTGAGGTATGCTGCTCAAATTCGTAGATCTCAGTCTACAAAGGCTTATTAACGCAAACGTAGAATCTTACTTTCATGTCGTAAGAGAACAGATTTTCAATGGAGATACCCGATTGCATTCAATTGGAAGATTTATCGCGATGTTTAATGATTACAGTGCGAAAGCTAGAAATTCCTTGAAAGTAACGGAGATGAAGCGATCAAAAAAGCGTACAGTAATCAAGCGAACAAAAAATTCTCAAAGCAGGGTAAAGGATAAAATACAAACAGTAGAAAACAAGAAGGATGAAGGAATAAAACGAAAAATTCTTGATGCTTCACTTACTTTGCCAAGAAAAATGTCAAAATAACACCCGCGTAATACGGCAGTAACAGGCAACGTAAGAAAAAGGCTCGTATTTGTCATTTTGAAGGTAGAACTCTTGGTAGGCTAGCAAAAAAAAATTAAAGCGGAAGAACAATTTACCGGTCAACAGAATCCGAAAGCTACATTAACAAATGGAAGCATTTCATTGTCTCCGAGATACGACGAAGAATGGGGAATCATCCCTCCTGTTTCACAAACCCGAGAAAAACTGCTCAGCGTAAAGGAGCAAACAATAACCACGACAAATGGTAATCCAAAAGAACGAAATGTAATGGTTCAGACTCTGCCGCAACAAATATCAGTGCAAAATATAGGCACTTCATTGTCTCCAAGACACAATAATGAGCGGACAATCGTTTCCCTTGTTTCGCATAATGAACAGTATAGACAGACTGATCTGGAGTTCTAAACAAATCTTCAACAGTCCTTTAAATTATCATTGGAGAATAAGAACAATAAGACGATACATATTATGCCAAACGGACTAGTCGACAACGTGGAATATTACTTTCAATCTATTTCATGGGAGAACGAAATCGTAATATTTACCGTCAGCCATTATGGTTTACCCAATTATGATCCTGCTTTGGAAAATGGCACCATCGAAATGTTCACGTCGGAGTTCAAAACTTTAAAGGATAAGAACTGAATCGATGGAAGTGTAATCGATGCATCAGTGATGCCAGAACTTGCCGAAAACTCAACCCCACCATACCGCCAGCTCCCATAGGCACAATGGAAACTGGCGGTATAGTGTGGTTGAGTTTTCGGCAAGTTCTGGCATCACTGCGATGCATTTGCAATGTGTCATATGCAAATGGAAAGACGTATATTATATACAGAGTTTTCGTTACGACTGCCGTCGGCATTGGGCGTGTTTACATGCGCTCTTGACGCGTGCCGACTGTCTATGTTTGTCATTTAAACAATTCTAACGGCTTCAAAGCGATGTCTCGTTTTATTCGCACTTTTACCGGGCTTTCGCCGCATTTGTGATGTGAATTGCAAGTGATAAACAATTCGGAAATTTTGGCCTAAGTAAGAGTTCTTTTTGTCAGTACTTCGTTCTGGCAAAACAAGATACATCGGAGCACCGTTAGCATAGCCTGGAACTGTTCATGTGCAGTTCAGTTTTGACAGCTGTCACTCTGACACTCGATCTCTTGCCTGCTGTATTTCGCTCGGCTATCGCTCTTAGTCAAAACATAAGGGAAAGAGTTTTATAGCGCAATCTCGCACGGTAGTCTTCCGTCACAGCAGTTCGCACGTTTGCACCGTTCGCACACACGCAACGTTCGCACACGCGTACAACGCGTGTACAGACCTCGTGCCTGCGAACGCCGTGAACGGCAGCACCTTGCAGGTTACCGTTCAACGCTCATGTCTGACCAGGAAGCAAGCTCCGCTGTTACTCCTCCAAGCCACACGCCCTCCAGCCTATACCATCAGGAGAGGGAGGAGATACTGATAACGCCCAGGCCTCTCGCATCCACTAGGGGTCGTCCGAAGAAAGCGGAATCCTGGCACGCATACAAAGACGCAGCGACGACTGTATTAACTGACTACTACGATTTCAACAAACGACAGCGTTCCCCCGAGGAAGCAGTACACTGAGAGAAATTTCCCTACGTGTCGTTGAAACGCTCTTAAAGCGTGCTATTGGGATTTACGTTCGAAACGCCGCAATCGGAATATCTAGAGACATTACCGTGGACATCTGAACGTCCAATCAGGAGTCGAGATCACAACGCAGCGTCTCGGGCATCCCACCGTAGCGGCAGGATACTCGAGACGCGGTGGTTCGAAGTATTATCACAGCGAGGCGCTTTGGTCTTACCAACGATATGTATATAGAATCTCAGTGTATAAGGGACTCCAACCAACGAGAAGGGAGGTCCAAGATTTTTATTTGGCTTGCATCCGTGTGACATTTTAAGTGCGTATAATTTTCTGATTACTCCCGCGATAATTATTGTTGTTACAATAATTTGTATGTAGTTTTAGTAAATTGCTCAAAGCTTGATCAATAAAAATGATTTCTGAAGAGAAGAAACAAAAAATGTTCATGGATTTCACCTTAGGGTTGTATGACATTCCGTCGGTCCCAAGGTCAGCGATTAATAAAATAATCGGTGAAGTTGACAAACTAATGAGTGATACATTTGTACCATATTTGAACCAGCAGGTTCAAGGTCTATTAAAAAATGAGTGTTCTGCAGATGTTAGAGGAGCTGTTCATGTGTTCATGAATGAAAATAAACATCCATTGAGGAATCTAACCACAGAACACTTACGAATTAAGGCTTATAAACAAGCAAATGTATACACAGAACCTGAATCTATTGAAATTGGAGAAGAAATTATTTTTATCATTATGAACCACTATGATATTGTAGAATCAAAAGTTCCTCGACATGCTACATATATTTCTTTACGAAATTCATTAAAAGTGCTGCTCGAGACACCCGGATTGTTTAATGAAATACAGCAAAACGTCATCGACTTGGCTAATAGCAAAGGACAGATTTGTAATATTATGCAGGGTGACCTTTCGCAAAAAAAAAATGTCAAGAAGAAGGATACATTACCATTAAATGTTTTTACGAATTCGAGACCGGAAACGCTCTTGGTAGCCACGCAGGTCACCAAAAGCTACTCGGTGTTTATGTGTCATTGCCGTTTTGACCTGCACGACTTGTTCATAAAATGGACAATATTTTATTGACAACTTTGCTATATGCCAGACATGCTAAATTATTTGGCAACAGGGCAATCTTCAGACCACTCATAGAAGAGTTAAATTACCTCTCTGAACATGGTTTGGAGTTGACCATTAATAATCGACGACAAATTGTTTATTTCCAATGATTGCTAGTTCTTGGAGATAATCTGGGTATGAACACCACCTGTGTTTTTCACTAAGTTTTTCAGCTATTCGGTACTGCAGAATTTGCTCTGCAACTTCATCGATGTGTAAAAGGCTGTGTGATGAAGACCCTACTTTGGCACGTAATACAACTAATTATGATCAACAGGTGAAAAATCGATTTTTATCTTCCGGAATAAAAGAAGAATGTGTTTTTAACAGTGTGAACGATTTCCACATAGCAGAAAATAAAGCACTGGACATTATGCATGACCTCTGCGAAGGTGTTATCCCCTACACTGTTGGAAACGTTCTATCCAGACTAATCGAAACAGAAAAATTATTCACATTACACGAATTGAACGAGGAAATAAAAAAATTTAACTTTGGAGACTTGGAGGCAAATAGGCCACAACCGCTAATTATGGAATATTCCAAAAATGCAACAGGGAATGGTACTAAAAGAAAAATTAAATTCAAGGAATCTGCATCTGAAAGCCTTTGCCTTTGCAGATATCTGAGCCTCATTATTGATCATAAAGTACCATTTGGAAACTGCTATTGGAAATTATGCATCATCATTCGAAAAATCGTAGACATTGTTACAGCTCCCCAATTTTGCAATGCTGATTTATATAATTTGAGGCAACTAATCCGAAAATACAATGATAAGTATAATGAATTATTCGGGGATTTGAAGCCAAAGATGCATTTTCTTACTCACTATCCTGAAAATATGCGTTCCAATGGTCCACCAGTGTTTTATTGGGCAATGCCACACGAAAGATTGATGGCAACCATATTGTAATTCAAACTCCAGGCAATAGTGGAAGTCTTTTTTATAACTTCAAGAAAACTTTTAGTGTTAATTTACTTGCAGTTTGTGACGCAAATTACAAATTCCTCTTAGTAGACATTAGCGCAGTAGGCTCAGAAAGTGATGGAAAAATTTTTCATGAATCGCGTATTCGACAAATGTTTGAGGAGAACACCTTACAAATTCCCAAAAGTGGTAAATTACCAGGAAGTGATATAAAGTTACCATATTACATAGTTGGAGATGCTGCATTTCCTTCGAGAGACTTCTTAATGAAACCGTATCCTGGCACTGATTTATCAAAAGATAATTTTTAACTATAGATTATCACGAGCACGCAGAATTATTGAAAATGCATTTGGAATTCTAGCCTCAAGATTTCGGATATTTCAAACAAGAATCATTGCCAAACCAGAACAATGCGAATACATTATCCGAGCCGCTGTATGTCTTCATAATTACATTCAGAGTGGTGAAATTAAATAAATAAATAAGCTTGATATTAATAAAACTGAAATTAATAATACTGCTATGATCAATTAGAACGAAGATGAAGACTCAAGTGAAATAATTAGTAGTGGAGTTATGCGCGAGATCTTAAAAAAGTACTTGTGTACAGAAGGGACAGTTCCATGGCAAGAAAAATACGTAACAAGGGGAACGCTTGCAATGTGATCATTTGATGTTTCACGAGGATTAAAAGTATATGTAGAGCAATATGATGAAAAAGATCCATGGACAAACAATGTACATATATTTTAAATTTCTACAGCAGAAAAGTGTGACAGCAGAAAATATTTAATAAATACAATAGTGTACATATTTGTTTTTGAAAAAATTAAAAAATGTTTTATTAACATTTTTGAGATCATTTCTCATTGTACCATGATGCAAATGTGGATTTAAAATAATTAAAATACGGAATACAAATATTGACTTTATTTAAATTATTATTCTTAACAAATTCAGTACATATAAGAAAATTTATCCTGTACATATTATATTGTTGTACATTACGCCATATATTCGAACATAATCTTCTTGGCGATATAAGTTTAATCGGCAACAAAATTAAATATTCCATTTCTTTTTCATAAAAATAAACATTTACATATATTCTCATTTTGATTTGGTAACATTTTGCACTTACATTTTTGTAATGCATATGAAAGCAACATTTAAACGAAATCAGAAATATTTTAATAATAACTTATCACATCCATACATCTTGATACACAAGATGAAATCTTTCGAACTGAATTTAATTTTTCTCAATGATTAATTGCTGCTATAAAATAAAGAAATATATTTTGAATTTATAGATGTAAATCAACAATGAAAAACGCTAGTCCGAATCAGGCTCCAACTCTAACATAATTGTTGTTATTTTTAAGCGAGCCACTTTTGTATTCTTTTTCGACATGTTCTTTAATTGGCTGTAAATTGTCATACAAAAGTTCCACTCAACATTGTCTTCTTTCTTAGAGTCACTGGAAGTATCTGTACATTTGTTGACATCGTAAAATCCTTTGACACTTTACAACGTATCAGATATAGTTTTTAACGTAGTAGTCTCCACCTCGTCATAACTTGTACATGTTTTTTTTCTTTAATCCGGTTTGTTCCCTTCATCAGAATTTTCCTCTTTTGATGGTTTGGATGCGCTAAGGTATGGACTCTTTTTAATTTCATTTCTCACATTCAACGAGTCTGGTGAGATATTTAAAGATATATTCTCCTTATCATGAGATATGGGCATCTCTACTTGACTGGCATTTGTTACAATCGAACCGTCGTTTTTATGTTGAATCAAATATTGTAAAATTTCATTATCATTATCGAGATATTCTACTGACATATCTTCATTATTATTGAAGTTTAACTGGGGCTCTGTGTCAGGCTCTGTCAATTTTGTGCACCTAAAATTGTTATACATAAATTAAGAAATGAAAAATATAACTTACTTTTATACATTATGTTCATAGTATGTAGTCAGAAATAGGTTAATATTTTCATAGAAAATTAAAAATTACCTTCGCACTTGAACGTGAGGTTCCAAAAATAGCATCGCTGAATATAAATTGCTCGGTTGCTTTAATTTCCCACCTCCTGAACCCGAAGGTAAAGCAGCTTTCAGTGATCTTCTTTCTCTTTTAAATTTTTCCCTTAGGGAATTCCACCTAGACTCTGCTGAACACTCTATGAGAAAAATATTGTGCATAATTTTTGTTTATAACGAATTTGTTTATAACGAATGTAATGTATTTTGTATTATTAAAAATGTTATTTTGTACACTACCGGCCAAAAGTTCGTGAACGCTATGAATTTTCCAGCTCGTCAAAAAATGTGTCGGATCTCCGAATCCTTTAACGATATTGAAAAAACTCATAGGACATCTTTTGAAGTACACAAATAAAGCATCTACGTGGTGCATTCGGTTTTACTTTAGACATTATTGTTTCTTAGCTGTCAAACATGGAAAATGATGATTTTTTTAACTTTTTTCTTCCTAATTGTAACTCTGACAGCAAGTGTAACAAATTTCTCTGGCAATTGACAATTTTTTTTATAAATTCTACATTTCAAGACCTTTAAAATCCATTTTGGAAAAAGTCGCTACGATTTTTTGTTCCAGAGTTATGATTTTTTGAACTTTTTTTATTTTACTCATTGAGACAGAGATCATTGAAAAAAGGCCAAAAGTTCGTGAACATGCAGTTTATTCATGTTTCGCGGATCGCAGTGATTCGTACCTTTTAAAGATGATGCAAAATACTAAAATTAATCGAAAAATACACTTTTTCAATGTTAACTATAATTCAAAACACCAAGCTAAGGTGGTATAAATAACAGAAGTAAATATTATTTAATTGGGTTAGTTGTTATCGAACACATACAATATTTATATAATCATGTCAAATTATATAACAATAACAAAATTCAAGTCCATGAACTTTACAAATCCTACTCTAAATATCAAATAGTAAACAATACCGAAAATCCATTCATTACGAGTTCTGTATGTTTATTATTTTTTATTGCGATTTGATAAAATTTCCACAGTTTAAGGACAGACATTATGGCCAACTCGTCGCGTAAAACATTATGTACAACCAATAAGAAACAATGGGAAAGCAAACGTGCCCAAGTTTTGATACTGAGAAAGTCAAATATGACGTACCGGGAAATTGCGAAAACTCTTGACATATCTGTGGGTGCAGCCGTAAATGCTTGTCGTAGAAAAGAGGAAACCGGTGGAAATCAGGATCGAAAGCGTTCCGGTCGGCCTCGGATAACGTCAAAACGTGAAGATCGTCACATTGAGTGTCTCTCAGCAAGAAATAGAAGAACAACGGCGCCAAAAATTACAGCACGTATTAATAAGAGTCGCAAAGATCCAGTGTCATTAACCACCGTAAAAAGACGTTTGAGAGAAAGTGGATTAAACGGTCGTGTAGCAGCGAAAAAACCATTGATTCGAAAAAAAAATAAGCAGAAAAGATTTGCATGGGCTAAGAAACATGAAAATTGGACCATACAACAATGGCATGAAGTGCTATGGACAGATGAATCAAAGTTCGAATTATTTGGTTCTCACCGTAGAGTATTCGTGCGACATCGTTCTGGTAAAAAATATAAGGAAAACTGCATTTTACCAACAGTGAAACACGGAGGCGGTTCCGTAATGGTGTGGGGTTGTTTTGAAGGCAAAAAAGTAGGAAATTTAAAAAGAATTGAAGGCATATTGAAGAAAGAAGGCTATCATTCAATTTTAATACGTCAAGCCATTCCTTCGGGATTGCGCAATATTGGTAAAAACTTCGTATTTCAAGAAGATAACGACCCGAAGCATGCCTCAAAATTATTCCGAAATTATACTTGCAATCGAAAGAAAATGAAGGAACTTTACGACGGATGGAATGGCCACCACAATCTCCCGATTTAAATCCCATAGAATTGCTTTGGGAGGAGTTAGATCCTAAGGTTCGACAACTTTCACCAACAAATACTAGTCAACTTTATGATTGTTTAGAAACTGCGTGGCGTCAAATATCACAGGAGACCCTCGAGAAGCTCGTCAACAGAATGCCAAAACTCTGCAAAGCAGTACTGAAAGCAAAAGGTGGTCATTTTAACGAATCAAATGTGTAAAAGTTATTATTCAGTGTTTAAAAACATTATTTTTGTTTTTCGAATTAATTATTAAGTGTTTATGACCATTAATTATGTTATTCAAATTTTGTTGTGTGAACTATAAATATCATGAATTTCGATTTTGGTAATAATAATTTAACACGATTTATGTGTTAATAACGCCTGTGTGTGTATGTTCATGGATTCATGGACGTGAATTTTGTTATTGTTATATAATTTGACATTATTTATGTATAAATATTGTATGTGTTGCGATAAAAACTAACCCAATTAAAATAAAAGTTATTTTCCACAAAACGTGACAGGTTAATGCTTACCTGAGTTACTTACGTCATTTCAGCTTGGTATGTAGATTCATGTAAGAAATCAATTTAAATATTTTCAGAATTTTTGGAGACGTTTTTAGATTTTTTTGGATTTGGCTGTTTTTTTAAAAACCCAAAAAAAACTTTAAAAATTTAAAAAAAATTTAAACGTGTTTTTCGAGTGATTCTGAACATTTTTTGTCCTATAATATTTTTTCTTAAAGTTGATGGTACTCAAGTTAAAAAATCATGAATGTTTACCCTGCCAATGTGTCATTTCGAACGCCACATTGGATTCGATATATTAAAATGAATTTTTATAGGCTCGTAACTTTTTAGTTCGAGTTCCAATTCCACGATTTTAAAAGATTTTATGTGAAAAGAAAAGATGCTTCAAGGTAAAAATAATGTTTGAAAAAAATTGACCGAAAAAAACGTGTTTTTTAAACTTAATCGAAAAAAATGATCAGATTTTTGTGGTTTTACGGTATTTTAACATCCGCCAATCAAAAGAGAATACCTACAATCGTTGAATATGGACTTAAGGTAAGTTTTTCCCCAGTTTTAGTTAATTGAACCCATACTGAATTTAGAATACTCGAAAACTATAATTGTAGCATTAAAGGGTTAATATTTACTTCTGTTATTTATACCATCTTAGCTTGGAGTTTTGAATTATAGTTAACATTGAAAAAGTGTATTTTTCGATTAATTTTAGTATTTTGCATCATCTTTAAAAGGTACGAATCACTGCGATCCGCGAAACATGAATAAACTGCATGTTCACGAACTTTTGGCCTTTTTTCAATGATTTCTGTCTCAATGAGTAAAATAAAAAAATTTCAAAAAATCATAACTCCGGAACAAAAAATCGTAGCGACTTCTTCCAAAATGGATTTTAAAGGTCTTGAAATGTAGAATTTATAAAAAAAATTGTCAATTGCCAGAGAAATTTATTACACTTGCTGTCAGAGTTACAATTCAGAAGAAAAAAGTTAAAAAATTCATCATTTTCCATGTTTGACAGCTAAGAAACAATAATGTCTAAAGTAAAACCGAATGCACCACTTAGATGCTTTATTTGTGTACTTCAAAAGATGTCCTATGAGTTTTTTCAATATCGTTAAAGGATTCGGAGATCCGATACATTTTTTGACGAGCTGGAAAATTCATAGCGTTCACGAACTTTTGGCCGGTAGTGTACTTACTTACGAGATAACCCTAAAGATGTAGTTATAGATTGCCAGGAATTTAGGCATTTTATTCTGTCTTTAAAGTCTGGATCGCTTTTGTCGTAGAGATGGGGCATGATTCCACTAACTGAATCAATTTTAAATCAGTTTCTTCCATAATTACAGATTTTTATGTTAAAAGTATGTATAATCAAGTTTAAATGTTTGTATGTATATGTGTGTGTGTACCTACAGCAACCATGATTGGGTTATATCGATATTACGGAAAGTATCGATAATATCGAAATTATCGAATTTCATTAAACGTAAACGTAAGCCTAAACTTAAGAAAGTACCCCGTGGAAACGACACCTTACTGCGCGTCGAAATTATCCCACCGCTACGCGATGGTTGAGACGCTGAGATTCGATCTCCTATCACAACGTGGCCCTCGGATGCCTTAAGTGCTGCGCTGCGGATATAACTAAAGCGTCGCATTCTTCCATATGATCTAAGCGCCACGTGATGAAATTTCTCTCAGTGTGGTCTGAGGTTCGGAGGCATAGGCGGGCTCCTCTCGGAAACTCATCTGTCCCTCTGGAGGCCTGGTCGGAGCACTTTTATGGTTCGGAGTTCCTCTACCCTCCAGTGTTCTCAGATTAAGATGCAATCTCGCGCAAGTGCGGTTCGCGCCGTCCGCGACTCCGCGCTACTTGGCCGGCCGATTCCCCGCGAAGCCGATGGGTTTCAAATGGCACGCCGCCGGATGAGTGCCAATGCAAATAAGTCGATTTTGACATAAAAATGCATTTAAATAAATAAAATAAATAAAATAAGTAAAATAAAGAAAATAAAGGAATTAAATAGTATAAAATAAACAACAAAAAAAATAATAAAATGAACAAAATAAAAAAAGAAACATAATCGGGTGAGGATGCGAACCTCCAACTTCTACATCACCACACTGAAAGCCCAGTGGCGCTATTTTCGTATGGTCTCTATCGGGCATAAAACGTACGAAGTCGGTAAGACGTTATGCGTAGCACGCGCCCTACCGGAATCGCCGTAAGTTGCACAGGTTTTCGTATCGGGAATGTCCGCACGAAAAAAGAACGAAAGCAGGTCTATACTTGTTCCAATCTCATGCCGGAATCGTATAGGTAGCCCGATAGTAAACAATCCCTACTCTGTCCTTCGAAATTCGTTCCAGTGGCCATCCCATTTTCGCTGTTGTTTGGAACGTTTTAGTGTTACCACGAACGTACGAGATTCTATAGTAAAGTAAGTGTTCATATATTTACTGTTCAATATTAATAATTCCGATTTAACCAATAATTGTAATACTATGCATGTTCGTGAAATGAGTGCGGTACACTGTAAAAAATCTGCAATGAAACAACCAAACATATAACGGTAATTTTACAGCTCATTGTAATTTCCCTACGCTCAATGTAGTAAATTTATAATGAGTTTGTAAAATTACCGTTATATGTTTGGTTCTTTCATTACTGATTTTTTACAGTGTAGAAAATTCGTGTTGAACCTAAAATTTCAAATTTTATTAACGAGGTGTTACGTACAGACTAGAATTGTTTTTAAATGATACACTTTGTATATTCATTTTTTAAGTAATGGTCTAAATTTGTATTCGTATATAATCCTTATTTTACATTAATGAATTTCGAAAAAGTGGATTTAACTTTTATTTTTTTTTTCTCAAAAACTGTCAGGTTTACAGAAAAATTCATTGATAGCTTTTTTATTTGTTTTTTCGTATAGAACCAGCCTGCATTTTTTATATTGCCCTAAGTCCCTTGATAAAAAAAGTCGAAATTAGACAAAAATCATCGACTACTTGAAATTTCAGAAAAACTAATTCCATTTCGAATCTATTGTACGTAAAGGGCTGAAATTTTCTATAGCACTTCCTTTTAAGCTGTCATGTGTGTTTCATAAATACATTCCTAATGTAAAATAAGGATTATATACGAAAACAAATTTAGACCATTACTTAAAAAATGAATATACAAAGTGTATCATTTAAAAACAATTCTAGTCTGTACGTAACACCTCGCTAATAAAATGTGAAATTTTAGGTTCAACACGAATTTTCTACACTATAAAAAATCAGTAATGAAAGAACCAAACATATAACGGTAATTTTACAAACTCATAAATTTACTACATTGAGCGTAGGGAAATTACAATGAGCTGTAAAATTACCGTTATATGTTTGGTTGTTTCATTACAGATTTTGTACAGTGTACCGTACTCATTTCACGAATATGCATAATATTACAATTATTGGTTAAATCGGAGTTATTAATATTGAACAGTAAATATATGAACACTTACTTTACTATACAAACTCGTACGTCACTTTATTCGGTTGTCACGTCAGCTGTCACGTCTCAGTTATAGAAACACAAAGTAACACTGGTAACACTAAATCGTTCCAAACAACAGCGAAAATGGGATGGCCACTGGAACGAATTTCGAACGACAGAGTAGGGATTGTTTACTATCGGGCTACCTATACGATTTCGGCATGAGATTGGAACAAGTATAGACCTGCCTTCGTTCTTTTTTCGTGCGGACATTCCCGATACGAAAACCTGTGCAACTTACAGCGATTCCGGTAGGGCGCGTGCTACGCATAACGTCTTACCGACTTCGTACGTTTTATACCCGATAGGGCCCATACGAAAATAGCGCCATTGGGCTTTCAGTGCAGTCAAAGAGCGCATCAACTGAGTCAACGAGATTGACATGGAAACTGTGGAGTATTTGTCGCATTTGATCATCGGACAACCGGATAAATTTTTCTATATTATTATTAAGCAATTTACTTTCAAAATACTTTTAAAGAGTCTTTTTTATCATATACATGATAAAAAATAATATTACAATTACATAATGTGCCGTATTTGCGATATTATTCTTTTAATAAGATTATTTTCAATACAGCATACAAAGGAATAATTTATTTATAAATCTGGGAGTGTATTTTTCAATTTTTATTGCTTAAAAGTACGTATCGCATACAATTTTAATAAAAAAAACAGGAATTTTTACACCATCATGCTCACAAAAAAAATATTTCTTATAATTTCCTAATTCTTTCTTCAGTATTTCAGAAAGAAACATTTCTTGCGCCGACTTGGCCAAAAACCCGAATTTTTTAAATGCATTTTTATGTCAAAATCGAGTATTTTGCATTGGCACTCATCCGCCGGCGTGCCATTTGAAATCTGTCGGCTTCGCGGGGAATCGGCCGGCCAACCAGCGCGGAGTCGCGGACGGTGCGTACCGCGCTTGCGCGAGATTGCATCTACACCTGAGAACACTGCTATCCACCGAAACCATCGATGCCGCTATCACTCTACGGGACTCTCGACAAAGACCTTGGCGGCCCAATTCTGCTGCAAGAGTTGAGGGAGAGCATGAAGAGATTGAAGGCGGGTAAAGCAATAGGGCCGGACGGTATTCCGGCTGAAGCGTGGAAACTACTCTCGGGTGAGTAGTTCTCGTATGTTTTGGACCTCTTCAACTTGATTTTAACCAACGAGCTACCGCCCGAAGGGTGGCTGGAGGCAGATCTCTTCATGCTCTTCAAAAAAGGTGACCGAACCGCCCCCGAAAATTACCGTGCGATTGCCATAATAAATGCATTCACGAAATTGTTCATGCAAGTGCTTGCTGCGAGACTGGAGAACTGGCTCCCCCAGCGTGATATACCACCGGACGAATAAGCCGGTTTTAGAAGAGGACGCTCTGCGGAAGACAATATTTTTATATTAAACGCAGCTGTTCAGGTCCAGCTTAGGAAAAAAGCCTCTAATACGTTCTTTTCGATCTTTCTATCCCCCACACAAAACTTTGGCACAAGCTTTTCAGCATTGGGATAAGCGCCAAAATGGTTAGGGTGCTTAAGGCTTTCTACGCGTCTGCCAAATCTTCCATCGTCTGTGCCGCTGGTTCTACTGAGCGAGTTAGGGTAACAGAAGGGGTCCTACAGGGAGAAATCTTGAGCCCTTTGCTCTTTATACTGTACATCTTCGACATTGTAGTGTAAACTTCCCGAAAAAAAACCACCGATCCCTGAACCACCCATCGTTGGAACTCGAAGTGGAAGATCTCATCGTAGACCATCAACGGCACCTCCATGAGCCACATGGCTTTGTCGACTCTCCATTTCTGCACTACTAATCGAGGGTTCTTGCTGAACCGAAAACTGTGGACGATTTAAATGTGAATTATACATCTGGAGTTGCAAGTTAACCACAACTACCATAACCTCCTCTATTTTTCGGTTTAAAACGTCATAACCAGAATTAGCCGTACTCATATTTGGTTCGTTGACAAGATTACCTCGATCATTGGCATTTATTACCTGCCGGGCATTATCCCTCAAATTTAACGGAGTGGGCGAGCTATCCACATCCATTCGTTCTGATGCTCGATTACCAGAATTAACTCCTCTTGTATGAGCTGCAGAATCATCGGTCCGAACTGTCTGTTCATGCTGCGTTCGTGGACCTCGAAAATCTTCAAATGACGGGGCATACCTTTGGAGATGATCCACGATGCTGTGCAAAATTCGTTCTCGAGTATCGGCAATCTCGAGATCCAGCCTCCTGGCTTCCTCTCTGAGCTCTTCGGCCGTCTTCTGAGACAAAAGCTCCAAAAGTGCTCCTTTGCATTTTTCACGAAATTCCGTCGTCGTTTTCGCCTTTTCTGACACGACACAGGAACGACGACACAACTGCGAACTCTCGACGGCAATCACGAACCGAATATAAATTGGCGACCATTACTCAAATAATCCTTTAGTAATTTGAGTTTTATTAAAATCGCTCATATTCTTGCAATACAATACTAATAGATATACTTACGTCGATCACGTGTTGGTTGAGCGCGAAATTTAAATACCTTGAAGTGCTACTTGCTCTGCAGTCGAATCGGTAAGAAGGGTGACGCACGCTTTTCACGCTTATTTATACATTTTTCCCCCGGAACTTTTCCGAAACTTCCAGAAATGCGGAAGTCAATTAATTCGCACGCTTCCTTAATATTAATTATAAATTTGTCCGATCGGTATCGCTCGCTATCGCAACTAACCTTACCATAATTCGCACTGTTCCGGTTCCACTGGCGCATATTTTACAGTAGCATACTTTCGTAACCAAGGATTGAAAGGCATTGACTACAGAATTACTTATGACCTTATGATGCTTCTCTTCGCCGATGATCTGGCGATCTTCGCTTATTCTCCTGATGACTTAAGAATGAAATTGAGGACGCTCGAGTCCTATTGTAATCTTAACAGCCTTGTAGTAAATACGACTAAGACAAAAATTATTGTGTTTAGAAGAGGTGGTCCTCTCGATTCCTCCTCTAGACACTTTTACTATAGTAATCAGCAGGTGGAAGTTGCGTCAACGTATCCTTATCTAGGAACAATCGTCTCTTTATCGGCGAGTGGGCTGAGGGCAACTGAAAACGCTATAGCCAAGACTCGCCAAGCTACGGCGTTTGTCTTGGCTATAATGGCTTCAGCTAAATGTGATTCGACCAGTGCTGCTTTAAAACTATATGGAGCCTCTATTCTGTCTACCTTACTGTATGCTGCGCACTGTTGGTCCCTCGGCCATCTACGCTCTTTAGAATCCGTCCAGGTCGAATTTTTTAAGAAGTGGCTTAAGCTTCCCAAGTCGACACCGCCATATCTCTTGCGCCTCGAACTATGGCTTTACCCAAGAGCGGTTGAAATAGTGCGCAGAACGTTAAAAAGATTCCGCTTTTCAGGCAGTTTTCCGACGGGCTAGCCTCCCTCGCTCCAGAACGTTGCCAGCTCTCTCACTTACGCTTAAAAGTCCAGTTGAAAACGGCTACCATTTTCTCGCGTTCGTTCTGTGTCGGCAGTACTTTTTATGCCTACAACCCGAGCGGTCCGTGTTCGATTTGAAACTCGGGCGAAAGGGAGACATTAATCCACATCTTGTCCGAATGTCCCCTCTCCGCTCCCTCAAGATCTAGACTCCGACGTAGTGCCATTATAGCAAACTGCACCGACGAGAATATGTTGGCCTTCTTGTTACTCTCTGCTGATCCTCGTGCTTTAAAGGTCCTCTTTGGATTTGTTAGCTCTTGTTTTACCAGGCGACAATTTCACCTGGACACGTAGGCCAGCATGCGAACATGGTAGCTCTGGGGCCGGTTTTCTTTTTTATTTTCCTGTAATTTTTGTATTGCTCCAGTTTGCTTTTAGACTTATTGTACATAGTAATTTTAATGCGAATTTTTTTTTTAGATATCCGTAATAGTAGCGTACCGGAATCGTGTGTGTAGCGTTATCTCTATGTATTTTTAGAGCGAGCTTTTTTATGCAACCGTATTAGTAGCGCACCGGATTCGTGGTTAAAGTGTCTTTTTATGTATTCTGTAGAACGTATGTTTTTTTCTTTTTTGTAAAAGTATCACTAGCGTACTGGATTCGTGTGTGCAGCGTTCTTTTTATGTATTTTTAGAGCTCGTGTTTTTTCTTTTATGTAATTCGTATTAGTAGCGCACCGGATTCTTGTGTACAACGTGCTTTTTATGTATTCTTTAGAGCGCGTGTTATTTATGTATTTATTTATGAAATGGTAACAGTAGCGTACCGGAATTCGAGTGTACAGTGATGTATCTATGTATTTTTATATTATTCATCGGTGCACTCAACCCTTAAGAATTTTCTGTAATTCATATATGGGAATAAACTTATACTACTACTACTACTACTATATATCATTTTATCTAAAGCAGGAATTCAATGAATCTTTTTTATTTATTTCTTGAATCTATTTCACCATTAAAATCTACTTTTGGGTTAATAAAATACACAAAATTCACTTTTCTGATATGAGAACACAATTTCATGCAATATGTTAATTTCACTGTATTGTGTGCATGCTGTTATAATTTACGTAATTACTTAATTAATTTGTACCAATTTTATAAACTGTATTTCCATAATGCGATCAAATTTCATTAATCTGTACTTTATAATTTTGATCTTTTCTTCTTTTGAGGATTTTGAATATGGAAAAGAAACATTTAAGAAGTATCTTTTCTATTTAAATCCGAAATTCTATGAATAATTGCTACTTATTTCTTGCATTTATTCTACTTGTAAACTTTTAAACCATTTAATAAAGTATACAAAATTGATTGATGTGTATGATATGGCATAATTTCACAAATTATATTTGATATTGCGCGACGGTAAAATGGATGCCAGCGTTTGTCAATGGGCTTTAATAAATATTTTTATTGTCTTATAATTAAACAGATAATATATAATTTCTCCAGTGTACATACACTTTTATATCCGGTTCTTTTCCACGTAACCCATGAAGAGGAACAACTTCCATCCTAAAAAATTAAACTACAGTGTTATCTTTAACGTTATTTTTGCATATAAACGGTCGTTTTTTCTACATTACGTAGGTAGTCAGTTTAAAGACAATTGTCAGAGAATTGATGGACAAAGATTTATACAGTTTAATATTATTCCAATTAATAGAAATGTTTGTTATATAATATTATCAGATACCTTTCATATTATTATAATTTAATGATATTGTATTAAATTAGACTCTTAAAGATTTGTTTCTTTCTCGTAACGGTTTCAGTAACTTTGGCATTCATGTTTTCATATTTAATCTTTCATTTCTAATCTACAAAATTAGTTTGGCAATTTCTGTTCTTACAAACATTCTGTTTACATAATTCAAGCAAACTGAGTATATTATTATTATAATTCGTAATTAAAAATTTAGACAAAATTTGAGATTCTCAACAAATTTCAACGCCATCATCGTTTTAGTGTACATCATATGGTATGTTAAAAAGTGTTTTTCGGTTTTCCCCCATTTTGGTTTACGCACTTCCTTCCTTTTCGTGACATAGCGGGTAAGCCTGCGAAATCACGCCAACCTTTTCCATTTGCGACATAGCGGGTCGGCCTGCGAAATCGCACTTCCTTCCTTTTCGTGACATAGCGGGTACGCCTGCGAAATCACACAAACTTTTTCCCTTTGCGACATAGCGGGTCGGCCTGCGAAATCGCACCCCCCCCCCCTTTTCTTTTGTGGCATAGCGGGTAGGCCTGCGAAACCACAGCTCCTTCTCTCCTACATATTGCGCACAGCCCACCGAGACGAAGTCGCCCCTCTCACACGACTAATATTCCTGTTTTTATCATTATTTTTTCCTAAATAACTGATCTTTTTTAATTCTAAAAATAGAGACAATATAAATATATATTTAATATTAAAGACCAATTCTTAGGGAAATACCTTCCTCACATTCGATGTTCGAAAGATTTCTAGCAGAGCGGTAACTAAATGAACAATACAATTGATTAGTTTTATAATATTTTGTTGTCTCACTTTCGCGAGTTCTAAAATAAAAAAATGAATATCTAAAAAGAAACAAATATTTTTCAGTCAAACGCCGTCGAGCAGGACAAAAGTTTCAGCGCCCAAACTTGCCAAAGGTCGTTCACCTTATCCTGGAGGAAAATGAGCGACAGACTGCTGAGGAATTTTTCCCCTTAATAGAACCTCCCTTATCCCTATTTCCCCTCATCCAACAACACCACTTTGTACTCCTAAAGAAATGTTATCAAACCAGCAATAAATTAATTAATTTCAACCAAATAAAGTGTTTCCTTATTGTACCCTTATTCCCGACTTTCCTTTGTCATCAGTAGCCCCCACTCACCTAAAGAACCCAGTAATTCTACTGAGTTACACGCCCTTGTTGCAATTCAGTTAATGTCTCGTTCTAGATGTCTACTGGGTTGTAACAATTGTATGCATATATGCATTTCAGAGTCATATTTCCAGTGGATCGTTAAAAATCCATGATAGATATACCATATAATGTCCACTAAAACGATTATGGCGTTGAAATTTGTTGAGAATCTCAAATGTTGCCTAAATTTTTAATTACGAAATATAATAATAATATACTCAGTTTGCTTGAATTATGTAAACAGAATGGTTGTAAGAACAGAAATTGCTAAACTAATTTTGTAGATTAGAAATGAAAGATTAAATATAAAAAAACGAATGCCAAAGTTACTGAAACCATTACGAGAAAAAAACACAAAACATTAATAGAGTCTATTTTAATACAATATAATTTAATTATAATAATATGAAAGCTAGCTAATAATATTATATAACAAACATTTCTATTAATCGGAATAATATTAAACTGTATAAATCTTTGTCAATTCTCAATTAATTCTCTGAAAATTGTCTTTAAACCGATTAACTACGTAATGTAGAAAAACCAATGATTTAATTAGTTTAATTTTTTAGGAGTAAAGTTGTTCCACTTCATAGGTTACGTTGAAAAGAACCGAATACAAAAGCGTATGTACACTGGAGAAATAAAATAATACATTGCATAGAACCATCACTAATGAGTATTATCTGTTTAATTATAAGACAATAAAAATTGTTATTAAAGCCCATTGACAAACGCTGGCATCCATTTTACCATAGGACAATATCGAATATAATTTATGGAATTATGTCATATCATACACATCAATCAATTTTGTATACTTTATGAAATGGTTTACAAATTTACGAGTAGAATAAATGCAAGAAATAAGTAGCAATTATTCATAGAATTTTGAATTTAAATAGAAAAGATATTTCTTAAATGTTTCTTTTCCACATTCAAAATCCTCAAAAGAAGAATAGACCAAAATTATAAAGTAACGATTAATGAAATTTGATCACATTATGAAAATACAGTTTATAAAATTAGTGCAAATTAATTAAGTAATTACGTAAATTATAACAGCATGCACACAATACAGTAAAATTAACACATTGCATGAAATTGTATTCTCATATCAGAAAAGTGAATTTTGTGTATTTTATTAACACAAAAGTAGATTTTAATGGTGAAATAGAATCAAGAAATAAATAAAAATGATTCATTGAATTCCTGCTTTAGATAAAAAGATATGTACAAGATATTTTTTGTTTTCATGAAAAATATATTGAAATTATAAAAAAAAAGATTCATGAAATTATATCATACGAAAATGCGATTTTGAAAATGAATGCGGATTTATGTTATTAGCGCGTCTAGTATACTAGAAAATAATGCGTCTCATAGAAAAATGAACAGCTATTATGTTTTGTTCAATTATAATAAAAGCGAAATATTGAATAAAGTACATTGAGAAGATCCAAGCATCCAAATCCACTGCGTGCATATAATTGAAACGAAGCGAGTTCCGCGTAGCAGCGCGCCGGCAGTCAACTTTCGCGGTATCCCTGCTCGCGCCTGATTGCTCGAGAGGCGGAGTCTCGCGTGACGCGGCGGAAAGCGGTGGGAGAAGAAACGCGCCTTGAGTGGGGTCGGAAATGTTGGTCAGTTTGGCCGCGCTGCTCGCCGGTGCGCGCCTCGCTCCCCTCACGCCCCTCGCGGCGAATTCCACTGAACTCGACCATTGTTTACCTTATTGGTAACAATCAGGCACGAGACATAACGTGATGCCACAGTAATTATAACAACATTTTCATAAAAAGGCATTCACGTTACAATTGAATTCAGTTTAAATCGTCTCTAATATCAACTTATCAGATCTGACAAAGATCTCATCATGTCTACATTTGATTTATTTATTAGATTTATTGATCAATCTCAAATATAGTTTTAAATAAATCTGATGTACTTAAATTTATATTTTTGTCACTAGTATTCATAGACCAGATAGTTTTCGAAAATTTCAAAATTAAAAAGCGATAATGAAAGATTCTCTATGGAGTTCACAAAAATAGAAATTTTATTGCAATTAAATAAATTTGTTTATTTCGGTCCAAAGATTCGATTTTTTTATGTTAATTCATTCAAGAAATAGCTGAAAAATTAAGTCTCAAATTGTCACGGTCTTACATTCAGAATCGTGTAGGGCTTAACTTTTAGTCCAATGGATTTTTTTAATTGGTTCATGTCTAGGCTTACAATCTTGTTTCAATATTGGGAAGTAACTTTTAAGCAATACTTGTAATTCAATAGTATAAAATATCCTTCAACTAAATATTGGATTATGCTGATTTAAGGTAAATCATCAAGAAGAAACATCTCTTATCATGGAAAATTATCTTAGGAATCCCAGTTGGTACTTACTGTAAGTCGAAATATACAGGATATATTAACGGACAAACTGGTTTAAAACTTAATTCTTAGTTAAGCATCGTGATACTAGAAGGAATCTGGCATTGATCATATTACTTACTTATATTTTATTTTGCAAAAATGGCTTTATCATCGAGTTTCCGAAATGGCACGTTCCTCCGATAACCCGACGAAATGTACCGAAAATACCCTGAAAATTGATTGCAAAACCATTGAAATTGTGTGTTATGAAATATATTTTAAGAGGAGGAGCTGCAATTTTGCTTGCTCCAGATATAAAACGTAACAGAGGTACTACTGTAATGATTAAAAATTCAAATTTATAATATGTTTTAAACAGCAATGTTGATATCTGAGAAATTAATTAAGAATAATCAGTATTTGATATTCTAAAAGTCTTGACCTGGACCTTATAGGATGAAACAGACACCAGGTTCGGACAGGTGCCAGTCTTTTAGCACCTCAAAAACGGACAAATGTATTACTTAAATACTATATTAAGATTTTTAATGATCGTGATGAAAATATAAGGAAATGTCACTACTTTTTCTCAAATATTTTTTGTATTATTAGAAATTCGTTGGCCCAAGTAGAAGAATTTGCAAATATATTTAAATAAATATTGTGTGTTTCAATAAATGGTTTTTTCACAACTGTTCCAATTTTTCAGAATTATTTGGACAATTATTTGATTTTCGTAAAAATGCGGAGTACGCACGACAGATTTCATGCGCTGGAAGTTAAGTCCGGTATCTTCGATTGCCATGCTGAGCGGACTGTCTTACCTTGACCCCAACCATATCGTGTTAAACGGATATCGGATTCGGATTCATCGGAGTCAGCGACACAAATTCTTAAAATTTGTCTTTCAAATATCCTTGACCCAGACCATATCGGATTAAACAGACATCAAATTCGGATTCAGCGATCAGAAAAACGTACAGTTATGGTCGTTTACTTCGATATCAAATTGATTCTTAACATTTGACCTTCAAAGGTCCTTGACCCAGACCATATCGGGTTAAACAGACATCATATTCGAATTCAGCGACCCAAAAAACATGTGGCATACCATGGACGTGTCTTTCGGGCCTTTCACTTCATTTTGCGGAGCAATTTTATAGCAAAATTTAGTAACATCCTAACTTTGACCCTTTGTTTCAAGGTCAATACTTGTTGGTAACATAAGTTTCGTATTTTTCCTTGATAAAGTACATGTTTCTGCGTACGATGCAGAAGGATTTGGATTTTTATTTTACTCCAGTCAAGAGCTGCATTCGTGAGACTGAATTTTTTAAAAATGCCCACCGTGCGCCGCCACCCCTGCGAACAGCAATCGCGAGTATCGCGAACATGCCCCCCCCCCCCTGCCACCGCAATCACGGCTGCCCATGCCGACCGCGCCGATGCAGTAGAAACGAGGGTATGCATACACTGTAAAAAAAGATTTTGTATTTTTACCGCAATCTTGTAAATTTACAACGTACAACGTGGGACGAATTATTGCCCACGCTGTAAGTGGGACTTTCAACCGTTAATTTGTAAATTTACACAGCTATTGTGAACGTCATTTTTATGCTTGTAAAATTTTCACGAGCATTGTAAATTTACAACGAAACATGGAAAATTGAAAATTATGGGGTAAAGTTACTCGAGCCTCGAGGACCGCAATTGAGCGGCCCAATTCTGTAACTCGCTTGACACTCGAACGGCCGGAAAAGTTTTGTCCAACGAAAAAAAATGTTCAATTTTTAAAAGTAGATATTTCGATTTTAAAAAAATACATGAATGTAGAAAATGACCAACCGAGCAAGTTTTTCCCAAGAATTTTTAATAATAATCAATAGTTTCCGTTTCAATAAATAAAAACATGCACTATATGTTTAAATTCTTTTATTTCTACCATTTTGTTTAAATTATATATAATGTCATTATGACAGTGTAGATAATGTTAAAAGGCTGTAACGTGTTAAAAATATAACAAATGACCTATCGACAGTAAAATTTGATTCGAAACAAGATTTTACATGTGAAGCTACTTGTCGACAGTAAGCAAAGTGACAGTCTAGTCGAATAGACATTTTTTACAGTATATAATAATATTTATAATAATATTTATTCAGATAGCATATATACATATTATATTACATATCTAATGGTAAAATACATCGAAATAAGTTTCCTAATAAGTAACACTTATAAACTAAATAAATAATATATACAGGGTGATCTCCCAACCCCTACCGAGCGGTGAACAGTAGATACTTGAACTGATTCTGAACAACATTTTCCTCTGAAAAATGTCGTGGAATGTAGAATTTTCAAATTATTCAACATTGAAATTAACCAATGGCACTTTGACATTATGGATTGTCGAAAAGAAATTCGAACAATTGCATTCTTGGCGAACGACACGTAAGAACTCGCGGAGAGACGGGAGATGCCTCGCACGTTTTTGTTTTCAAGCATCAACGTGTCATTAATAAAACCATCGAATGTCTAACCTGAAATATAATTTCGACAGCCAAAGCAGATTTTCAAAATACCACACGGATTGCTCGGCTGCTAAAAATCACTTTGCGATGTCAAATTATAAATGTTCAAAAATTAAAACATACCGGACAATTTCAAAATATTATAAAGTTACATTTTATTTTTTGAATTGCAAAATTCTTATACCATGAGTTTTTCTTTTAACTACAAGCTGCAAGAAAATAATTTTGTAATGATTTACGTAAAAGAGGTAAAACTTATACAGGAAATTGTTTATAAAGTTAAAATTTTGCAAACACTTCAAAAATACTTCAATAACGATTCAATGATAATTTAAGCAATGATTCTAGTAGTGAATTTTTTCAAAACCATATTTCCCTTATTTCTAATTCCATTTCTGAAGTGCTTTCAAAACTTTGACATTATAAACAATTTCCTGCACACGTTATTCGCCTTTTATAGTAAACGTTATAAAAAATGGTAATTTAAACAATCGTTCCAGTAGAAAATTGTTTCTAAACGAAATATTTGTGAAGTGTTTGGTAAATTTTAAATTTATAAACAATTTCATGCACAAGCTATACGTCCTTTATTGAAATTGTTATAAACAATGATAATTTAAACAATGCTTTCAGTCGCGAATTGTTTTTAAACGATATCAAGAGGAGCGGGAGCTCCTCGCGCCAAGTTCTTATCAAACGCCCTAACCCATGTAATAACTGTATATCTATATATAGCGCGCGGCGACCGCTACTGTTTACAGATCACATAGCCTTAGTGCATGTGCACTCAACATACTTTTCGTTTCCGTACTTTTCTGAGTAATATTTCCAAAATTTGGGTATGGCCAATATTTTTTATTTTTTGTTATCTTTAATTTAAGCCTAGTCCGATTAAAATCGGTTCAGTAGGTCCTGAGATATGAATTATCAATTTTATCGGTCCCAAGACTTCACGATCGAAAATTGTTCATCGGACGCTCAAATCATGCGACAGCCCTTTTACAGTGTCCACATAAAAAGGATGTCACTTGTGCCCCAACATGTATGTATATGGACCGGCTGAAACAGATCTTGCAATATGGCGGCCTGCACTCAGCTGATCAGTGGCGGCGCTTTACGTTCAGTACGAACAGCTCCGAACAGCATTTTTGACGTTTGTGGGATTGAAGAAGAACAGCTTTGTGGAAAAGTTATTGAAGTTGACCCGTGAGATGACAGAATATAGAGATCTTGGAGAGGCTTGAAGCACCAACTTGGAATTTTGACAGCGGTCTGCTTCTAGCTTCCTTGCCAGTGAAGAAATTAAAATTTGTAGCTCCAGAAACTCTACAAAAACGTAAGTGAACTTTTCTCAATGTAATGTTGTAATGATCTTGTAAGTGCAGTTTATAATTTACAAAAGAATCTTCGTAGTTGATTGCTGGAAAGAAATTGAAAACGATTATAAAAAAGTGTAAACAACGGTATTAAGAATTTAAATAATTTGTCGTAATGTCATGTATCATGTACAGAGAACAGCAAATACTAGTAGTTTGTCTTTCCGACACAACTTGCTTGTGTCTAATAATATTTTGTTTTTAAAGACAAGTAGTTCGTCTCTATACGTTAGTGAGTTGTCTTCCAATATTAGCCAATTGTCCTCTGACACAAGCCAGTCATATTTAGACATTAATCACTCGTGTCGGATGACGACTCACTAATGCGTAGAGACGAATTACTTGTCTATGAAAACAAAACATTATTAGACACAAGCCAGTTGTGTTGGAAAAACAAACCGCTAGTATTTTCTGCTCTGTACATGATACATGACATTAGCCAAATTATTTAAATTCTTAATACCGTTGTTTACACTTTTTTATAATCGTTTTCAATTCCTTTCCAGCATACAACTACGAAGATTCTTTTGTAAATTATAAACTACACTTCCAAGATCATTAGTATCATAGTTCGTTCAGCTTCTATGTGTACACATTTTTAAGCATTTCTTGGCATTTTGAGTGTGAAAAGCACTAGAAATGTATTTGCGATATATGATAATTAATAAAGAAAGTATCTAATAATATACTTGATTGTTACAGTCGATTGTCGATGATATAAAACAATTTAGATACGAAACAGTCCCTCTTGTTGTCTTCAATGCTCTTTACTGCGAATAATTATTGAAGTGTAGCTGGGGACAGCTTGACGTTATTAGTGTGTTGACATCGGTTTTCTGACATCCTGGTTGCTGAAAAAGTAGACATTTTGTAGGCTCTGTAAATTTATTGATAAGTTAGTAAACATTTTTGAAATGTAATCTTCCAGTGATCTTGGGAGTACATTTTTTCATTTAGAAAAGAATCTCCGAAATTGACTTACAGGAGAAAGGAAAAAACTATTAGAGGCATGTGTTACTTCTGATTATAGTATCAAGAATTTAAGGCTTTTCACGTAATGATATATTCTGCTATTATTTCAAGCTCCAATGTTCTTCCATCTTTGTCTACTTGCATTTTTAAAAATATTCTGCTGTCATTTCAAGCATGAAGTGCACTTGTGATAAAATTATGATACACAACTATTCATAATGAAAGGGTCTCCTAATATATTTATTTTCTAAAGTTGAATTGTCAGGATTCCCATGACAGGGAATGCTACAACAGGTACAAATAGATAAAGCTGGAAGAACTTGGGAGCTCGAAATAATAGCAATATATCATATTAGGATAAAAGATTTAAATTCTTGGTACGATTGCTCACAGTTTCTTTTAATCAGTTTTCGATTTCCTTTCTTCCGTAAGTCAAGTACAGAGATTCTATTGTAAATTAAAAAATATACTCCAAAGATCACTGAACATTACATTTGACAAACGATACTTACGTTTCAGTAATTTTTCAGGACCACCAAAAATTCAATTTTTTTCCAGGAAGGATTTCATAGAAGTGCTGTCAAAACACCAAGTTCGCTAAGCTGTTCCCAGCTACACTTCAATAGTTTCTTATGGTAAAGAGCACCGAATCCATTGTGGTGGACTATTTCGTGTTAAACAGGACCTGCCAGTGGAACCACGGCTACGTATCAACAATCGAGTGCAATAGACATGTGTATCGTTAGATAGTTTCTTTGTCGGGCCCACTTACATTTACATAGATTTTACTGTTTTTCTCGTGAAATTTAAGACCCATTTTGATCAAATCTTTTTTTGTTATTTATATAGACCCTAATAATTAGTAAAAAAAATTGTTTTCCCTTTATTGCTAATAATATAATTGTTATTAACAAAACAAGTGAAAAATATGAGTTTTTTCTCGAATTAATGCAGTTTTAAGAAAACCTCCCATTATTTTTTTCTGAAAATTTTTTCATAGAGATACGGGGTTAGTTTTTTGAAATTCAAAATGGCTGATCTGAAATGGCGGATAAAAATTTTAAATATAACTGTATTTGGACGAAATTTGATATTCGAGTGTTTTCGGGGTCGCCGATTACTAATCCGAGGTTAGATTTGCGAAATTCAAAATGGCGGCAACAACTTTAAATGTAACTCGAGAAAAAATTTATGAAGTATTTAATTCGGATTACACATTGGAAAAGAGGCTAAGGGCTGGGATTCGCTACTTCATAGAAGCTTCCAGGGCATCCAAGACTCACCACGTAGAAGTTCCTCAGTCCGATTTTAAGTCCCTTTTCTATTTTTTTTTAGTTTTTTAGTTTTTAAATTTTTAAATTTTAAATGTAATAATACTAAGATTTATTTATTTATGATACGCAATAAAACAGTTTTTTTTAAATCTCAAGTACAACGGAAAATTGAAAACTTTACACATGCATTGTGTTCTATATTCATTAATTTTAGTGCTTCATTGAGCACATCTCCTTCGCATTTTATTCGGTAACATTATAGCGAAACTTGAGGTTTCCAACAACTCATTCCTCTTCTTAAAGATTTTCGACATTTTTTTATGGATATAGTATTTACTAATAATTCATTTATGACCATTAATCTAAATTGTTTCAATTTCCTGTGTGTTTCCTTATAATAAATGCTTATAAACAATCGGCGAATGATGACATATTAGAAATATTTATTATATATATGTGGCATACAATTAGCTTCAATTTTTACATAATCCTTCACACATATATTTTTCTACGCGAGTAACATCGCATTTACGATCAGCTCCCTGAAATTTGCCGGAATACCGGATATCGTTCAAATAGTGTAATATTTTACAATGTGCACATGTTATATTAGATTTGAGATTTTTAAAACTAATTCGGATACTTAATCAGCCGCAATAAAAATCCTCGACTAACAAATTTTGTCCAAATAGAATTACATCTTAAATTTTTGTCTGCCATATTGAATCTGCCATTTTAAATTTCCAAAAAATAACCTCGGATTCGTAATCAGCGACCCCAAAAAACCCCAAGTAACAATTTTCAGCTAAATTGGACAAAAGGAAAAATGCGTGACTCAATGGGTTAATTTATTTCTGTAAAATATTTCTAGTACATTCCATACTCGAAATGCCAAAAATTGCTTCAAAAATTTTAAACATGCATGAAGCGGGATGAACTTTAGAGCTGAAAATAATAACAACATATGTCATTACGAGAAATGATTCAAATTCATAATACGGTTATTCGCACTTGTTTTTAATCATTTTCGATTTCTTTTTGCTCATAAATCTAGTATGCAGAATCTTTTGTAAATTAAAAAATGTATTTTCAAGATCGTTTCAACATCACATTTGAGAAAAGATTGCTTACATTTTCGTAGAATTTCAGAAGCTGCAAAATTTTCATTTTCAAGCTATGCTTCAAGCAGATCTTAGTTTTGTGTGATCTCATAGGCGGCAATGTTGGACTTTTTATTTCTATGAAGGTGTTTCCGAAATTGTGGGCCAGTTGAATGCTTACAATGTATGTTGTCATTGTAAATAAATAAATAAATTTGTATGTTATTTTATTTCAAATTTGTACACTAATTTGAAATATATGAAATGAATGTATGCTCTTATCTAAATAGTCTTCATTTATGATAAACATTTCCTTATCTTTTCTTAAACAGCTCTTTTTATTTAATTTAAAAGTGTATCCAAAACAATTGCATATATCAGTTTTATCATCACCATTTCAAGGATTGAAAATTCTTTTCTTTATTATGTGATCAGCTAAAATAAGTTCACCAGTTGATAACGATTACCGAATAGGGGGTCCAGATATCGCGCTCTGTAATTTTTCATTTTATCAAATAAAATATTTGTGCCGGGTCTTAAAAGGCTAGTCGCGAAAACTGTCGAGGTCGAGGTCTTCCGCTCCATAGTTTTTTTTATCTATTAGTTATAATACTTTGGTCGCACTTGGAGGTAATTTCAAGGTCAAATAATCTACTCGGATTTGTATATATGTATTGGAGATACCTGTAAACAAGGGTTACTACACGAGTATGCTACGCAGTGGAAAGTCTAGGATTCATGTAAACGGCAACATTATAACAAACAAAACATGTCCAAGAAATTCTAAGGATTTATACGTTCTTAATTTACATGAAGTTTACATTTTCATAAATATGATATTACACATGGAATTTTTTATCAACTATTGTATATTAGCAAAAATGAGTGAAATCCCACAAAAAACACTTCTTGTAAAAAAACTCGCCAAGTTCTTATTAGTAAAACATAATTACCACAAAAATGTTATAAGAATTAAATTATGTACAATTATAAAGCTATATTCTTATTCTACAAAAAGCAGTGAAATCATGTAATAAGACCAAGTTCTTTCTAATGAAAAAAACTATTGATTAATGCAATATACAATAATTTGGAAAGAAAATTTTGCGTACATTGAGACAACCACAAAATTTTTCAAGAAACTTCTTTGAAATCAAAGTAATTCTAATCATTTGTTTAATGAAATTACCATTTAATAAAAAAATGTTATTAATGAATTTAATGAACTTTAAAAATCGATGCAATATCATCAATAATATACACATTGGCTCTTATTCCAAGCATTCCACAACTGGCTTGTCAAAAACTTGGCTGCCCTTTTAGTCAAGTTTTGGGAGTTAAGAAAAAAACGCCGTCATTCAGTAATCTGTTTATGGTGTTAAGTAATAAATGACTCGCTGAGAATAAAAATGGGTCAAAAATATAACGCGGGCAAAAGTGAATTAACTTTTTTAACACGGAAAAATGAATTAAATAATCTCCGCGAGCAAAAATGACTTATATAATATTCAGGGCAAAAATGGATTAAAATTATAATTCACTTTTGCTCTTATGGAATATTTAACCCACCTTTGCTCGCATCATAAAAAGTAAACCATTTTTACCCGTTAGCTGAAATTAACTTACTTTTGCCAATTTCCAAAAGTTAACCCGTTTTTGTATTAATTCGAATAATATCTACACAAAGTGACTTACGAGCATAATCATGTGTAAACATGATTCTATTTATTTAGGAATGTTGTTAAAATATGACATTGTTATAATTGAAATCGAAAAACAACTCAATTATGAAAATAATAAAGTTTTATTTATTTCTTACTATGATTTTGCCAGTGGAGATAGCGATAACGAATAATGTAGCATATTATTTTTGTACTTCATCATTTTTTGTTTAAGAACGCATTTATGTACTTTATAAAATATATCTATATAATTAAACAGGTTTTGTGATTTATTCAATTATTACCGATTAACTTAAACTCGTAAACTTAGAAAGTTTGAATCTTTTGAGACTAGCTTGCGAAGCTTAGCAATGAGAAAGGCCATATTATAAGGATGGCCTTAACATAAAGTAATTGCAAAGTTGATGACAATTGACAATATAAGGTGATATATTAAAACGATTATTAAGCGCGACCGTTCAAGTTCAATAATATAAAATAATAGCGCGAGCAACAACGAATTATAATTTCAGCGCCAGCAAAAATGATATACATTTTTAATTCGGTTTTGCCCAAAAGAATATTTGATAAATGTAATTTTTATCTTCATAATATTTTTACACATTTTTGCTCGTAGCGTCTAATCTCGAAAATGTGACGTAACAGAAAATTCTGCTAACATCATAACAAAAAACACATCGGATATATCGGATATACTTCGCTTGTGAAAAATCTCTTGTGCCCTAAAATTAATCCAAACACATATTATAAATAATTGGTAAATCTTCGGAAAGACTGCTTCACCTGGAAAAAATATTTTTTATATGGTTTCCGACGTATTTTGGGTCGCTGATCACGAATCTGATGATAGAAATTGGCGGTCGAACGTATCTTGGCCGCTATCTCGAAAAAATACCAAAAAAATGTCATTTTTTCATTTTTTTTTGCATTTCTTTCGAAAATTGAACTCGCACGAAAAAAAGTTTCAAACAAAAGTTGTAGAGCGGGAAATTCCCTATAAAAAAGGTTATATGCATTTTTGTCGTATCTTCTATAAAAAACGCGAAATAAACCTGAGATTCAGTAAGACTTGTTCCGTTCAACCGATAATACGGTACGTAGATTCGTCGGTGCGACCGGCGCGGCTCAATGCTAGTTAATGTCCTCTCCGGTAGATGGTATAATGTCAGTTTCGTGACTGGGTTTTATTGCGCAACAAGATTGCACTTCAGTTTCGTACTAAAGGACGGCAGCCGACCGTTCGAATATATATACATGCGTTTACCATGGAGTTTACTCATACACAGTTTGTTGTAAAATGTGCTGACGAGCAATGGTGTGTAAATCTCCTTATAGAATACGGTATTTGGCAACGTGAGATAAATTGTCCAAAATGTGGCAATCAAATGGCACTTAATTATGGCAAACAATGCTTTCGATGCGTTCGACGAAGGGCCGTAAACAAAAACAAGAAAAAAAAATTAATCGTCCAGTGCAATACATATGTTTCGGCAAAGACGAATTCTTGGTTTAAATGTTGCCATATTTCCTTGCCGAATGCTTTTACTTTTATTGCGCACTTTTTATGGCTGCCGATTCCGCGTTTCGCATTTATCTCGGAAGATTTAAGTTTATCATCAGAAACAATTTCGAATTGGAACAGCTATTGCCGCGAAATATGTGTTTATTGGGCTGAAACACGTTCTGAAGTATTAGGCGGCCCCGGGGTAGTTATCGAAATAGATGAAGCCAAGTTTGGCAAAAGAAAATACAACCGAGGTCGCTTAATAGATGGGAAATGGGTTTTCGGTGGCTATGAACGAGGGAGCAAAAAGATTTTTTTAGTACCTGTTCCGGATCGATCAGCTGAAACATTATTAAATTGTTTACAAAAATGGGTTCTTCCAGGAACAACAGTTTATTCTGACTGCTGGAAAGCATATAATTGTTTGTCGACTGAAGGATTCCAACATTTAACAGTGAATCATTCTATGAACTTTGTTGATCCTGATACTGGGGCCCATACCCAAGGCATTGAAAGGACATGGAGGGAGGTGCGCGCGAATATCTCGCGATATGGAGTGCGACAAGATCAATTATATTCCCACCTTGCGGAATATCTATTTAGACGCGCTCATCCCCCCAAAAAACGCATCTCTGCCTTCTTTAGTGTAATAGCTGAGTTTAAAACAAAAATGATGGGCGTTGATTCGCTACAATTCGAGATGATCGACGAAGCTGAATAGTTTCCTGATGTAATTGTGTGTGTGTGCACGCATGCACGCACGCACGCACTCACACATACAAGTAATCAGCCCTTTTCAGGGCCAAATGATGTGCAAAATCCGACCGTGCTTCCTCCCCGTGGTGCACATCGGGTAATGCTAATGCCGGCGGTACGCATGCGTGATATACACGCATAGCACGTAAGCATTCAAGCACCTCTGAGGTTCATGCATTCCTTTTATAACGTATGAATCACTATTTCCTACAGTTTCTAAGGCAATGAGGAACCTCGGAGGTGCGCGCGTACCCAGACCCCCCTTTTATACTAACCTACCCTCCTACCACATAGGTATGGCTGACAATCTAGCCACATGTCATATGGGTTCGATTATATCACTCATAACTGTGTGGTTAGAGGTTAGGTTAGTATAAAAAGGGGGGTCTGGGGGGCCGAGCCCCCCAGCACGCACACACTACTTAGGTTAGTGTGTCCTGGGTTTACGTCCTGGATGCCCTTGCGTGACCTAAGTGGTGCTTGCGTGGGCTCCGCCCCCCAGACCCCCCTTTTTATACTAGCCTAACCTCCAACCAACAGATTTTAGTGATAATCGAACCTACATGTAGTATGTGTCGCTCTGAATAACAATGTGTAGACCGAAGGATAGTATAAATGAGGAGGGGGTGGTCTGGGGGGCGAAGCCCAAGCACACAAATGGCCTTAGGTATACTTTAGTTCTACGTAGGTTCGGCAGTAGTTACGGTGGGTTAGCATAAATTGGATGTTCAGACACATATGCGAGTTTGGCCATTTCTAGGTCAGAAATCCCGCTTTTATCATTTTTCTCATATTTAGGGCTTTATTTAAGGGGTTTCTTTGCAATTTATGAAAAAAATTTATAAAACCTTTTTTGTAGAGAATTTTGTGCTCTACAACTTTTGTTGGAAACTTTTTTTTCGTACGAGTTCAATTTTTCGAAATAAATGCAAGAAACTGAAAAAAATGAAGTTTTTTGATGTTTTTTCAAGATTTTAGCCAAAAATATTGCCGACCGCCAATTTTTATTGTCAGATTCGTGATCAGCGACCCAAAATACGTCGGAAACCATATAAGAAATATTTTTTCCAGGTGAAGCAGTCTTTCCGAAGAGTTACCAAATAATTTCCTGCACAAGTTATACGCCTTTTATTGAAGTTGTTATAAGCAATGATAATTTAAACAATGTTTTCAGTCGCGAATTGTTTCTAAACGATATTTTCCTTACTTGAAACAGTACTTTTGAATCGTTCGCAAAATTTTAAATTTATAAACAATTTCCTGCACAATTTATACGCGTTTTATAAAAACCGTTATAAAAAATGATAATTCAAACAATGACTCCAATAGGGAATTGTTTTTAAACGATACTTTCCTTACTTTAAACAGTAATTTTGAAGTGTGTGCAAAATTATAAATTTGTAAACAATTTCCTGCAGATGTTATACGTCTTTTATTGAAATTGTTATAAACAATGATAATTTAAACATTGATTTCAGTAGCGAATTGTTTCTAAACGATATTTTCCCTACTTGAAACAGTACTTTTGAAGTGTTAGCAAAATTTTAAATTTATAAACAATTTCATGCACAAGCTATATGTCCTTTGTTGAAAATGTTATAAACAATGCTTTCAGTCGCGAATTGTTTCTAAACGATATTTTCCTTACTTGAAACAGTACTTTTGAATCGTTCACAAAATTTTAAATTTATAAATAATTTCCTGCACAAGTTATACGCCTTTTATCGAAATCGTTATAAACAATTAAAAATGAAGCTATGATACCAGTCGCGAATGGTTTCAAACCGATATTTTCCGTATTTTAAGTAGTATTTTTGAAGTGTTTGCAAAATTTTAACTTTACAAACAATTTCATGCACAAGTTATACGCCTTTAACAGAAATCGTTTTAAAAAATGATAATTTAAACAATGATTTCAGTAGCGAATTGTTTCCCAACGATATTTTCCTTATTTCAAACAGTATTTATGAAGTGTTTGCAAAATTTTATATTTATAAACAATTTCCTGCAAAATTTATACGCCTTTTATAGAAATCGTTATAAACAATGATTCCTGTAGTGAATGGTTTCAAAACGATATTTCCCTTATTTCTAATACCACTTCTGAAGTGTTTGTATGGTACAATTACAATTAGTAAAAAATTCCGATAACTTGATGTAAATTGGAAATTGACAGTGAATGTGAAATTCCGGTTTAAACTTTAAAATTCCGAGAAAAGGGGTTTCAAAATTAATTAACAATTTTACTACGTCGTAAAATTTTATTTAACAATGTTTATTCACATTTTTAAAAAATCATTTCAAATATTGCTCAAAATTTTTCCGCGCTGCACCACGAGCCCTTCGCAGCAAATTCGAAGGAAATTGATTATAAAGTTTATAAACGCTTGAAAAATACTGTTGGAAATATGGAAAATATCGTTTTGAAACAATTGGCGACTGCAATCATTTTTTTAATTATCATTGTTTATAACGATTTCTGTAAAAGGCATATAACTTGTGCAGGAAATTGTTTATTAAGTTAAGCTTTTGCAAACACTTCACAAATACCCTTGGAAATAAGGAAAATATCGTTTGGAAACAATTTGGGTCTGGAATCATTTAAATTATCATTGTTTATAACGATTTCTACAAAAATCGTATAACTTGTGCAGGACATTTTTCATAAAGTTACAATTTTACAAACACTTCAAAAATACTGTTGGTAATGAGGAAAATATCGTTTTGAAACAATTCGCGACTGGTATCATTATTTAAATTATCATTGTTTATAACGATTTCTGTAAAAGGCATATAACTTGTGCAGGAAATTGTTTATAAAGTTAAAACTTTGCATAGGCTTCAAAAATACCCTTGGAAATGTGGAAAATATCGTTATGTAATAAATCGAATAACTTGTGTAGGAAATTGTTTATGAAGTTAAACTTTTGCAAACACTTTACTAATACCCTTGGAATTAAGGAAAATATCGTTTTGGAAACGATAATATATATAATAATATAATTTTAATGTTATATATTTATAACTACAATAGCTAAAACCTCTTGTTTTCATATAAAAAAATTATCCCCTGCTGCATTTACCTCAGCTCTTTGACATGTGCCTCAAGTCTCACAGAAGTTCTTGGGAATTGGTCACTCACAAACACTGAAATTCACTCGCGAAAGTGAAGCAGAAAAGTAAGTGGCTATCGGTGCAGCAATTACAAGAAATTGAAATTAAGCCAACAAAAATGCACGTAGCGCAACTTTGAAACTTAGATTTCAACTGAAGGTCCGCTTATAAAGGGCGGTAAAATTATATTATACATACATATAAATGTTAAAGTCTAGTCCACCAGTGTACACTAATTGCACCGAATGTATTTCCCTCTGTCTTCACGTGACGGCTCTCGGATTGGTTTAGGCTTCCCGCCTTTTCATAACCCGAAACAACATTGGGATCTCCTGAACTCGCTGCTACTACTGGGCACATTCGTGGTGTTTACCATATACGTCGGGGCAGGAGTAAATCATTTGGCGTTTCGACTCGGTAAGTATCTCTCTCGCAACAGATATACAAGTCGCGTAGGTATCGTATATCGTATTGCTGTTTCTCAACATACGTTTTTCTCGCACAACAGTTTCCAATCAAAGTTTCCGACAAAAGCATGGCGAGAACTTACGCAGTGTGGGGACATGCGGAACCTGACCCTGTATACGACGCGATAAGGTCCAAGGAGTTGTTGCTCCTCCAATCACCCGAAAGCGAATCAGAGGAGAACTCTTGGACAAGGCGCCTTGACCGTACCCTCGTACAATATCTTTGCGAGGGTATGCGTTTGAAGAGGGTGTTCGAGCCGTCATTGTGGGAGGAGATGGCCGACTTGCCCGAATTTACCGAAAGCAGTCCCCCGATGACGTCGGAGGAAATTCAGAGTCGGGCCGTCTATCTCGCCACGCACATCAATCGGGATATCAATCTCGGTCACTTCGTGAAGCGTATCCCTAGGGATCGCTTCATATTTTGGCTAGAGAGGATGCTGCGCGGTGAGACGGAGTAGAGGAAGAAGCAGTGGTCATAGGCCCGATGCCCTTTTCAGGGCGTTGGGGATCAACCACGTTAAATAAATGAAACGCGCCTGGCGTACCACCTCCTGGGTGGCGTGGAAGAGTACGCGCCTGGAATTCGGGCCTGGAATCATTTTTTAAATTATAATGGTTTATAACCATTTCTGTAACAATGATAATTTAAACAATGATTCCGGTCGCAAGTTTTTAAATGAAAACATTGGCACTCACGGTATCCAATTGCTCGAGAATTTTCATCAGGCGTTAAGAATTTATTTAAGCGAACAGAAAAATAACATTATGGGTAGTTTTAATTAACAAAATTGATTTTTTCATTATTTTAATAGTTTTGAATCATTTTCTCACTTCTCGCAATCCGTGTAGTATTTTGAAAATTTACTTTGGCTGTCGAAATTATATTCAGGTTAGACATTCCATCGTTTTATTAATGGCACGTTGATGCTTGAAAACAAAAACGCGCGAGGCAGCTCACTCGTCTCCCGGCGATGCTCATTTTCTCCCAGTTCATCCGTGACGTTCGCCAATAATGCAACTGTTCGAATTTCTTTTCGACAATCCATAATATCAAACTCCCATTGGTTGATTTCAATGCTGAATAATTTGAAAATTCTACTTTCCACGACATTTTTTCAGAGGAAAATGTTGCTCAGAATCAACTCAACTATCTACTGTTCACCGCTCGGTAGGGGTTGGAAGATCACGCTGTATATGCTGTATGTCACATAAGTACTTTAGGTACTTGAGCGTGACTCTGAAATTTAATTAAAAATATTTCATTTTATAACAGTTTTATCATAGCCGAGAGTATAATACCTATAGTAATACAGTTTTGCGCATCTATCTATTCCTAAAGTAACTTGCTATCTCTACACTGTTCTCATGCCTAAACCATTTCTGAAGTAGTCGTCTAAAAATCTTTCCATCTCTTAAAATTAGTTTAATTATAATTAATAATAACTTGATATTCTTTGGTAACGCATTATAGCAAACAGCTCCATAGTAATCAAAACATTTCCTCCGTATTTCCGTCTGTCTTACTGGGACCAATACTTCTCCATTTGAAGCACTTCTAGTATTGCCAACCAATTTTTTGGTATCTACAGATTTGAATACTTGAATCACTGTTGTAAGATACGAAATTTTCCTAATATCGTAGATGCCACTTTCTTGATAAATACAATCGGATGGATAATATTTTCTCTTTTTCATAATGATCTTGAGTGCCGCTTTTTGGATTACCGCATTGGAAAACCAAAAAATTCCATAGGAGAACACCAATTTGCTATAATTGTAAGATTTTATATTCACAGAATTTCTCAAATTATATTTTTCCATCTTGAAGTATTCCGCTAGATCATGGACAAGAATATTTAAATGTAATACAAGAATATGGCTTCATCCCTACGATAAATAAACGTACATGTATTGATCATATATTCTTGAAAACGACCCTTCGCATGAATTTATTCCAACCAATAATTCTAAGAACTAGTATCACTGATCATTACCCTATTGTATTGCACCTAAAAGCTGAAAATAACTCCACAAATTATGCTGGAAAATGCGAACCTAGGAAAATAAATTATAATAAAATTAAAGACCTTTCGGAAAAATCTTCATGGGACTCTGTATTGCAAAATTCGAATCCAGAAGAGTGTTGCGTTAATCTGGTTAGAATATTAAAAGATATAGTTAATAAGGCAACGAAAAAACTAAAAAGGCAGGACATTATAAGAAAAAATAGGATCACCTCGGGACTGTTAAAATCAATACAAGTAAGAGAAGACTTAAGAAGAAAAGTGGAAACATTGAAAACATCTGAGTTATTAGAAAAATATAAAAAGTATAGGAATCAACTGAAGTCTCTTTTGAAAAAAGCGAAGACGTCCTACTATCTAGATTTAATACACCACTGTAAAAACAATACCAAAGCGCTATGGAATACTGTAAATGATTTCACTGACAAGAAAAACAAGCAATGTTCTACATCAGGAATTATAGGGAAAAACAAAGAAATATTAACATCAAAAAGCGACATAGCAAACGAACTAAATGAATACTTTGTAAGAGTTGGAACACAATTAGCTAACAAAATGACTAAAATAACCAATAAGACCTTTTCAAGAAATAGGATCCAAGAAACATTTTTCATCACCCCTGTGGATGAACTTGAAATTAAAAATCAAATCATGTGATTAGAAGAAAATAAAACACCTGGATCAGATGGTATTACGGCCAAGGTCTTAAAAGCAATGGGAGATGCCATCGTTAAACCGATGGTGCACTTAATAAACTACATATTTGAATGCGGAAATGTGCTTACGGATTTTAAAAGAGCTGTCGTTATACCTGTCCTGAAAACGGGGGATCGACTTCTAGCGAAAAATTATCGACCAATTTCCTTGGTATCCATCTTGAACAAGATTTTTGAAAAATGTCTTAAACAAAGAATGGTAAATTTTATCTCGAGAAATAAAATTATGAGTAAATCAAAATTTGGTTTTCAGATGGGACTTTCCACATCTGACGGACTAGCCGAGATGTCAAAAGTCCTACATCAGAACCTAAATATATCTAAGCCAACATTAGCTATTTTCATCGATTTAGCAAAAGCATTTGATACACTGGATCACATTAAACTAATAGATAAATTAAAAGACATTGGTTTTCGAGGCCACAGTAATCTACTTCTTACTAATTATTTAAAAGACAGAGAACAGACAGTTAGCTGCGATGAAAACCTTAGTAATCCATTACCGCTAACTTGCGGATTTCATATAGGTTATGTTCACAGTGATGAATAAAAGAGAACGCATCATTTAATATTCCAGTAACAATTTGTTACCGCAATAATTTCGCCCAATAAATAAGGTCACATACGTAAATACGGTCATTTTTTTCGAATTTAACGCTCTACTTCCGGTTTTTCACCCAGCAAAACCAAACAATTTCATATAGGATATGTTCAGAGTGATGCATAGAAGAGATTGTATCATCTTAAATTGCAGTAACAATCTGTTACCGCAACATTTTCGCCCAAGAACTGCGGTCACATACATAAATTCGGTCATTTTCCCGACTTTAACTCTCTATTTCCGGTTTTTCACACAGCAAAACCAAACAATTTCATATAGGATATGTTCAGAGTGATGCATATAAGAAATTGTAATTAAATTGGATGTGGTTTTTTTGTTGGTTTTTGCTAGCCTTGTTTTTAAATAATTAAATAAGATAATCGACACCAGCAATATCTCTCAGCAACAAAAAAGTAACAATTTTTCCGGCTATTTCGGTTTGAGTGTGACATCGCTAAGTATGTTTGGTATCGCTTAATTAGGGTTTGGTAGCTTTATCTTAAGCTGGCAAACCCTATGATTTTTTTTTAAATATTTAGCAACAAAATTGGCACTATGGTAACAAATTAGCAACAAAAAAGTAACAAATCTTGCGACTATTTTTATTTGGTTTTGGTAACTTTGGCTTTGCAGCTTTAAGGACCTACATAAATCGTCATATCTCGGCCAATTATTGGTAAAATTGTTTGAAATTTGTGTATGTACACCGAACAGATCCTAGCCGATACCTATGAAGTGCTAAAGCATTGTAAAAGTTAATTTCGTTATCAACAAATTAATTTTTTAATGGCAACCGTTGGAATCCGCGAATAGTCGGCTACGTCGTCGAAAAGTCTGTGGGGAACTTTCGATTTCAAAAAACTTCAAGCGAGTAATTTGTTCCTTACAAGTAATGGATATTTGAATGAACTGTCACTTCGGTTACTGTCGACAAATAGTTTCACATGTAAAATCTTGTTTCGAATCAAATTTTACTATCGATAGGTCATTTGTAACATTTTTAACATCTTACAACTTTTTAAAATTGTCTACACTGTCATAATGACATTGTATATAGTTTAAACAAAATGGTAGAAATTAAAGAATTCAAACATATACTGAAAAATATGGATATTCGACTAGTCTGTCACTTTCTAAAGTGTAAAAAATTGTTAAAACGTTAAAAACTTATTTATTCTCTAACTTTTAATTACATAACTACAGTTGAAATTTGTGATATTTATTGATAGAATGAACAACAAATTACTGTACAATTGTTGTTTGCTAAAAATAATTTTTATATAAGTGCGATAAGGGAACAACATTAATTAATAATTTTGTATTTCTTATTACAGAATCGCCGACGTCGTAAGCGGGGTAACCGGCGAAATTTATGTCGCCCTTACTAGGTTCAACATCTACGCCTAGTTATCCCCCTACCAATATGGTAAATCCATACCACATGCAACTTACTTGGCTGGGGTTTACAGAGGGTCAATACCCCTTACAGGGGCTACTCGGGTCGTGGCAGTGGCCAACCCCTCAGGGTACGTGGCCAAGTCCCCCTACTTGTGTGTGGCAATGTCCCCCTCCTGCGGTGTGGCCAAGTCCCCCTGCGGGCATGTGGCCAAGTCCACCTCATGGCCCGTGGCCATGTCATGGCCCGCAACCTCCCTACAAGCGACATTAACAGAATTTGCGTAAACAATATTTTCAATAAATATATTTTACATACATTGTAATATTCATTGTCAACCTTTTCACCCATTCCTTTCAAAATGTTTTACATTTCTTTTCAGATTGATTATTTTCTCGCCATCGAAACGCCCTTTGATCGGTTACATTTCACACTGTTGGGTAGTATGGTGTTTACTGTAACCTACACTGGAATAAAAGAATACGTTTTTAATATCAAATAATCATTAATTATTATAACTGTTGACGATTATAATTCCTTATCGTTTCTTGCAGCTGCAATAAAATGTATTTTTGTCAATGTTTAGACCAACTCGTGTGAAGATTTTGTTAAAAATTAATTTCTTTCGAACTTATCCCCCTGCCAAAAATTGTCTCATGAGAATTTGAAACAGGATTCTTATGAGAATCGTGTGAGATTCCAGAATCGGCTGCGAAAAATGGTACACTAGGACTCTGATGAGAATCGTATGAGAATCTAGTGTGGCTCTCGTGAAAATCCTTCCTACATTTTTTCGCAGGGTTAGCAGTGTTAATTAAATACATTTCTTTAATTTATTTGTTTCAAAATAAATATACATGAAGTATAAAGAGTATTTTTAACAAGAATATACATGTATAAACAGCGTTACACGCCGCCGCCATCACCCATCTTGATTGACGTGCCCGTAACGCGTTATCGAGATCGCATACGTACCAAATAGAAACGCATTGCTATAACGAGAAAGAATGTCTTCCTATCGGCAGAAAAGAGAACTACTCCGCTCTAGCAGCGCAAAGAGACCCTGGCCTGGGAGAGAAGTAGTTTCTCTTCCCAAGAATTGGTGGCCAAGTAGGGATGGAAAAGTCAAAGTCGAAAGTCGACTAAAGTCGACTTTTACGCTCGAAAATCGACTTTTTGAAAGTCGACTTTTGCAATGCCAGAATCGTCAAAAATCGACTTTGCTCCTCGACCGTCGACTTTTGTCCCTTTTACATTTTATGTATCTGTACTTATGGTCGTTATATAATAAGTGTACATAGGTCCACTAGTATTCGATCATTTTCCCCAGAAAATATCAAAACGCGAAATGCTCTATTTTGTTCTTATATTTACAAACTGTTACTGATACTGAATACTGAACTGAACGAAAGAAGAACGGGTTAGGATCGACTGATCGAGGCATCGAGGACTGCAATTGCAAATGGCGTCCATAGTCCATGTCCACTTTGCCCGTCCATTTCAATTTCGAGTTTTCGACTTTCCGAAATGAAGCCGAGTCCTGTTTGGACGTATTTTAAGAAAATAAACAACGGGACGAAGGTACAGTGCAGTGAGTGCAAAAAAGAATTAACATACAACAAAAGTACGTCAACAATGAGCAACCATTTGTTCGTTGTTCATCAAATTGTTTTAAATTTAAGCAAAAAAGGAAACATGACGAAAACGAAGAAAATATGCAGGTAAAGATATAATAAATTAATTGAAAATTTCAAACTCTTACTTACATCCTTGTTTTCATTTTTGTTTTAAATGTAATTTAAGAATCGGTAAATTATACTTTCGTTTGTAACCTAAAAACTTATCCTAAATATTCAAATGTAAACAATGAACTAAAACATAATGTACATATAGGATAACAATACAGAGCCAAGGTCAGAAGGAGAACCGAGTCTTACTTCAACTGGGCCGATGGACAAATTGTTGAAAAAGGCTGCATCATTTACTGGTAAAAAAACTCTTGTTGCATTAGAAAATGGTATTAAATTAAACTAAATTAAAAAATTAGAAGTTTCATAGTAATAACAGTTTATAATATATTGTTTTTAGTATTATTTGTTTTGTTTTTAAGACAATTCCTTTATCTTTTATTTGAAGGCATTGTCATGAATAACAATGAGAACTTCCACTTTCTAATGAATTTTCATTCGTATTTAAACTGATCGATTATCAACAAATAATTCATTTACAAATGATTAAAAACGGAATGTTATGGGTTTGTTACAGATGTTTTTAATTGATTTTTTTTACGAGAAAGCATGACAAAGTGTATAAAATCATGTAAAATCAATTTTAAAATTTTGAACTTTAGATCAAAACAATAAAACTACTTCCAATTGTGTTCTAAACAGTGCAATTCATAGTTTCAATAAAAAATTATTTTTTGCTTCGTTAGGATTTGAAAAAAATATACGTTGATAGAACTTGCCCAAAGCAAGTTGGAAAAGAAATTTTATAAAATATTTCTCAAAATTCTACTCTTTGCTTATGTTGGAATACCCTACAAGCAAAAGGATTGTTTTTGTTTCAAAACATTTTCACCGATTACTTTTCTCTCAAACAGCAGGTGGATCAAGGGATATTTTGATTTTAAATGCCTTTTTGTACATGATATGCAAAGACAATATGCCACTTTGTACAACAGAGCGTGAGGGATTTCGTACTTTTGTAACAAAATTGCAACCTCTGTGGAAAATTCCTTCGGAACCTACAGTTACCAAGAATGTTAAACTGAAATATGAGCATTTGAGACAATGTATACAGGAACGTTTTTCTATCGCTGAATCAATATGTCTTACGACCGATATTTGGACCCACAAGTATACGATGAAGAGCTATTTAGGTGTTACCGCGCACTATAAAGATATCCTACTTGGCATATTGACAATATCATCAGGGAAAATATGCTAAAGTTATAGTTACCATACAATCCAAAGATATGCTCCTACTGTAAGAATAGGTCTAAAAGGAATTTTACTAAAAGTTTTACATTGGTTTGAATTCAACTATTCTTAAAATTAATTACACTTAAAAAAATTTCTTAGTACATATTTATATGTATAATGCGACAATTTTACTATTAGTTTTGATGAAATTTCCACCAGTAGTTAGAATATTTATTGCACTAAAATTTGTGTGAAAACAAATGATATAGTTATGCTAGTAAACTTTGGTAAATACTATGCTAACTTTCTTCGACAAAATTTCCAAATTTCCTTAGAATTATTATTTGTTACATAACTAAACATATTTGTTATATATTTATTTTTTTTTTTTGAGTAAAATTGCAGTGCTTTGTAATTTTATGTTCAGAATACCAAAAATCTAAAAACCACATAAAATTTTTTCGTGGATACACGCTTTTTAATCAATTTTTTTATTGCTGTTTTAAAAATCTTTTTTTTTCTACTTTATATATCAAATGTCATTGGACAAAAAATGTTTTTCATAGAAAAAGAAAACAGATAAACGAATTTTGTATAATTTCAAACCGGGCATATCACCATATTATGGCAAACGTTTCTAAGTGTAGCAAATGTTTTTAAACATCCATATTTTTCAGAAAACAAGTTGCGTTCTATTGAAATTGCTGCTAAATTTATGAACGACCGAAAAAATATTCCAAATCTTCGACAAGCCTTGCGAGATATATGCAACAAATGGAATATCAGAGATAAACAAATTTCAGCAATTGTCAGTGATGGCGGGGCAAACATTAAGGGAGCAGTGAAGGAAGAATTTGGAATTGAAAAACACTTGACTTGCATAGCCCATCTTCTAAATGGAATTGGTCAATGCGTAATTGGTCTATACAAGAGTGAAGTCCCATCAATGTCAGAAAATCAAACTCCCGATGAAGAAGAAGAGCACAGTTGCTTAGAAGATGTGGCACTAAACGTATCTGAGGTTGCATCAAACAATCTTGATTCTGGGGAGATGTTTAAATCACTGCTTATAAAGATAAAAAAAATAGTAAGATTTTTTAAAGGCAGTGAAGTTGCAACTTCTGAACTTTTGAAGTTACAAGAGCAATCGGGAAAAAAGCCTCACGAATGCTTGAAATTAACTCAAGAAGTTCGCACGCGCTGGAATTCGTGTTACGAAATGCTTGATCGTTTTCTGTCACTAGCCGATTATGTCAGCAGAGTTTTATTACAGTTGAAGTTATGTCGGAATACAAAATCAAATGTTCCAAACATGGTTAGTGGAGACGAATTGGAAGCTTTAAACGAAGCTAAAATTATTCTCAAACCTTTATGGCAGATAACTTTGCAAATATCAAGTGATAAGAATGTCACAGTTAGCAAGATAATTCCACTGATCAACAGTCTCAAAAATGTAAGTATAATTCTTTAATGATAGATAGCACTCTTTATTTCAAAAGTTTATACAACAAAAAATAAAAAATTCTTTTTTTCGGAAAAATTTGTTTCTTTTTAATATAGAATTCAGAGAATATTCTTGCATGTACACCGATGGGCTTCAATCTGAAGCATAAACTGCAACAAGAAATAGTAAAGAAACTTTCTAATATTGAAAATCACCCGATTTATGCGGCCGCTACGATATTGGATCCCCGGTTCAAAAAGGATGCTTTTGAGAATATGCGTTCAAGTTCTTCCGCAATACGTAACGTTGGTCAGTATAATTGAGCTAATTATAATAATATGTGGACAATACCTCAAATCTGGGTATATTCTCAAGCTGATGTAAAATTTAAATACATGTTCAATAATCGAGACTTAATCGCTGTATTATAATATTCTTGTGATTCTTCTTGTTTCTATTTCTAAGTTGTAATCAATAGAGCCCAGAAGATACAGTCAGAAACTAATTTTTCGATACAGCGTGCGCAAAATGCGGTTTTGCGAATTTTTGTACATTTTCTTTCGCATTTTGCGCACACTTCTAACGAAAAATATTGTTCGATACATGTGCAGAAATGTTTTTTATAAGAATGTGAATGCCACCCTCACATTCGCAGAAAAAACTGTTCCGCTCTTGTATCGAAAAACACTATTCCTCCTTAAAAAAAGTAATTTTCTTTCTTCATATCGCATTTGTGGCTGAAGTTCTTTTAAAATGCATAATTACTAATATAAAAGATTTACAAAATATGTGACAAGTTATAACTTTTTATTTGTTTATTTACATTTTATTATGTAGATTTTATAGTTTTCATATTAAGAATAATAACAAAATATATATATATATATACATATTTATATATAAATATAGAATAATAAAGTAAAATATAAACAACATCGAGTAATATGGAAAACAATAGATGCTTAATATATATGATCTGAAAAACACGCTTAAAATAGTGGTTTATATATATAAAAGATAAAATAACATAAAAATTATCGCAGCTCAACTGGTTGCTGCAGAAATAGACAACAACAAAGAGGAGATGGAACGAATGCAGATACAAGAGGAAGAAGTCTCAAATGTGGTACCTAATGATAACAATCTGGATGATATTTGGAGCCATTTCGACAACAAAATTAAAAACAAAAACCCTCTTGATTATTCGGATATTTCATCAGGATATCCAATTCAGTTGAAACAGTATCTTAGTGCTCCAACGGTTCCAAGAAGTTCAAATCCTAACGTATTATCTTTATGGGAGAGTGATCGGTTCAAAAATGAATTCTGCCATGTTAAAAAAATAGCTACGAAATTTTTATCTATTATGCCAACTTCTGTGCCATGTGAAAGACTGTTTTCACATGCAGGTTTAATTGCAAATCAGCTTCGAAACAGGCTGTCGCCGGAAAATCTGGATTGTCTCGTATTCCTCAGGAGTGTGGATGAAGATATTTGGTTCAAATAGAAACTATTGACCACTGTGACTAAAGATTACATACCGTTATCGGCTGTGAGTTGCAATTAGCATATCATTTTAATGTATTATTTAAAATAGATTTGGTTTACGAACGTTAATTAGTTTCTAAATTAATACTGTATCCATAACGCACTAGGTGTTAATACTAATAAAGTGCATTTAACATAGGTTGTAATATATTTTTGTTGTTTTTTATCCTTTTTAGATTCTTTTTCCTATTTTTTAAAGTTATATAAAATCGAGGGCTCGTTTTCCGTGCGATGACTGTATTAAGACATCACTTCCAAATAACTAGTGGCCTAGTCAATCGAACGACTAATTGAATCGGGTTTTTCGGTCATGTAAAAATTCAAATATTTTGTAGTTTTTAATAACTACTTTTAAAAAGATGTTGGAAAAATAAATTATTAATACTGTTGTATAAAAATAAAAATTCATATGTTTTTCATGTATTTACGTATCCTATTTTACATACTCTATTTCTAATACCTGCGTTTATGATCCACATATACATACATAATAACATATATCATCGAATTTATTTGGTTGCAAACTCGTATTATTGTATGTCAGAAATTGAATTGGAAATGATAGAGAATTATTCACTTTCCTAAGTGGAAATTTCTCTGTATCATTCCCAATTTGTTACCTTTTTCTGACTTTTTAATCCTATTTCACTGGGTGGCTTTTCGTATTAAATTCCAGGTTGTCTAGTTAAGTTATTTATTAAACGTTACAGTTTTTAAATGGTGGTACATATGGATATGATAAATTTTTCGAGCAGTTGAAAAAAGTCGACTATAATCGACCTTTCATCACGAAAAGTCGATTTTCAAAGTCGAAACGTGCGAAAGTCATTGGAAAGTCGAAAGTCGACTTTTGGATCTGACTTTCCATCCCTATGGCCAAGTTGTTAGATATGCGATCTCGATAAGGCACGGTCACCTCAGTCGATATTAGTCCAGATCGGCGACGGCAGCGGGTAACGCTATTTATACATGTACCCAGTCATATTCGTTGATTATTGTTAAAAATACTGCTCTTTGTACTACATGTATATTTATTTTGGGAGAAATAAATTAAAGAAATTTCTTTTTGTAATTGTGTGCGTAAAGTTAGTGCGTAAAGTACTTTTGATGCCTGTTTTTCGTGCGTAAAATTCACTTTTACGCACTCCTGACGACAAAATTCGTAAAGTGAACGGTCGTGCGTAAAGTTGTACTTTACGCACTCAACCAGGCATCAAAACTTTACGCACCCAATTACAAAAAATAGGATACCTAACACGAGTGTAAAGTATAACTGTTACGCATCGGTCGGGAATTCTACACATCACTCGTCGCCTTCGGCGCCTCGTATGTATAGTTCCCGACCGGTGCGTAAAAGTACACTTTACACCCTTGTTAGGTAATATACTATTAGTTAACACTGCTAACCCTGTGAACAAATTTACAACAGATTCTCACGTGAACCTCATTAGATTCTCATACGATTCTCATACGATTCTCATACGATTCTCATAAGATTCTCATCAGATTCTAATAAGAATCCTGTTTCAAATTCTCATGAGAAAATTTCTCATGTGATGCTCATGAGAATCCTACATACAATTTTTCGCAGGGCCATCATTGAATTTTAATAATTATTTTCTAATTACATACAAATATATAGACAAACCCAATATTATTTTTTTTATGAAGTTACTTATATTTATACATAAGTTGATTTATGGACACTTCATCGTAGCCTATTTCATCGTCTCCCACTTCATAGTCTTCCGTTTCATCGTCTGGACACTTCATCGTCTACGACACTTCATCATCCGGGACACTTCATCGTCCGGGACATTTCAGCGCGCTCCATACTTTCTTGTGTTGTGAGCTTTTCTACGTGCACCAGGTGTTCAGGCTCGCCGATTACGGGGTCTAGGTGGTGCGCTCCGTAGCTTTTTATGATATTAGCTCAAATACGTGCACCAGGTGTTCAAGGTCGGCGATTACGGTGTCTAGGAATCGCGCTCCATAGTTTTTCATCTTATCAACTAAAAAATATGCACCAGGAGTTTGGGGTCGACGATCAAGTGGTCTAGGTATTGACTTCGAGTTAACCAACGATGACCTTGAGGTCAAAGTTGAAGGTCATTTCAAGGTCAAAATAAATTTTGCTTATTTTTCTTCAAATTTGAACATATTTTGATTTGATCTTGAAATGACCTTCAAATTTTTTCAAATTTGGGCCAAGGACAAGGTTACCGTTGTTTATCAGATAAATTTGATTTGACCTTGAAATGACCTTCAACTTTGAACTCAAGGTCATCGTTGGTTGACACCAAGTGGATACCTAGACTACATGATCGGCAAACCCAAACACCGGGGGCACGTTTTTTAGTTATAAAATGAAAATCTACGGAACGCGACACCTAGACCCCGTAATCGACGACCCTAAAAACCTGGTGTTCAGAGTCACCGATTACGGGATCTAGGTAGTGCGCTCCGTAGCTTTTTATGTTATTAGCTCAAATACGTGCACCAGGTGTTCAGGATCACCGATTACGGGGTCTAGGTGGTGCGCTCTGTAGCTTTTTATGTTATTAGCTTTTCTATATAATTTCCCGGAAAAAATTTCCCCTGGAAAAAATTTCCCCATAGGGAACGGATCCACCGTTGTCCCTATGTCATGGGGGGGGGGGGGGGCTCCGCCCTCCATACCCCCTTCTTATACTAACTGAACGTAACTAACCCCCTCAGGGTGTTGTAAGGTTTGCGAACCCACGTGCGACTCTGAGAGCTTGGATCCACCGTTGTCCCTATGTCCTGGCGGGCTCCGCCCCCCCAGACCCCCCTTTTTATAATAACCTAACCTCCAACCAATAGATGTGAGTAAACCCACGTGAAAAATGCATCCATCCGGATATACCATGAAATGGTTAATTGATTGTATCCACATTTTTTTTTCCAATGGAGGGTGGCCCAATGCCGACCGTGATGGGAGATATAGAGCAGGGGGTAGTAGGTACAACCTGGTTGGGTTTGGTCGACTTTCCCCTACTTATTGCACTACAAGCTCCCCGAGTCGCACGTGGCGTCGCAAACCTTACAACACCCTGAGGGGGTTAGTTAGGTTCAATTAGTACAAGAATGGGGTCTAGGGGGCAGAGTTTCCCCATGACATAGGGACAACGGTGGATTCAAGCTCTACGAGTCCATATATACCGGCGATTCCCTGGTGCACGTATTTGCGCTAATAACATAAAAAGCTTCGGAGCACACTACCTAGATCCCGTAATCGGCGACCCTGAACACCTGATGCACGTATTTGAGCTAATAACATAAAAAGCTACGGAGCGTACTACCTAGACCCCGTAATCGGCGACCCTAAACACCCAGTGCACGTAGAATAGCTAATAACATAAAAAGCTACGAAGCGCACCACCTCTACCCCGTAATCGGTGACCCCGAACACCTGGTGCACGTATTTGAGCTAATAACATAAAAAGCTACGGAGCGCACTATCTAGACCACGTAATCGTCGACCCTAAATACCCAGTGCACGTAGAAAAGCTCATAACACAAGAAAGTATGGAGCGCGCTGAAATGGTCCGGACGATGAAGTGTCCCGGACGATGAAATGTCCCAGACGATGAAGTGTCCAGACGATGAAGTGTCGTAGACGATGAAGTGTCGTAGACGATGAAGTGTCCAGACGATGAAACGGAAGACTATGAAGTGGGAGACGATGAAATAGGCTACGATTAAGTGTACTGGTACCACATAAGTTAACATTCCACTCATCAACAAATCGAGTGCAAATTAATCGGATATGTTTGCAATGTCAGTTTTTCCACTTTAATGGCATATTTGTCTAACTGAATGAGATATTAAATACGTATTCATGTAACAAAGTTATAAAAGTCAATAATAATAGTAATAATAATAATAATAATAATAATACAAAATAATAAAAATAATAAATAATAAATGTCGTTATTTCTTAATTAAGTATAATGTTTCGATAGTTTTTAACAAACTATGCGATTGGAAAAACAAATATTTCAACAGTAGATGTATAGGGACAGAGCCCACGAAGTTCCCGCCGCCGCCACCAGGCGTCGCCACAGTCGCAGCGCTGTCGCAGCATGCGAGGTGGTAGATTCGTGAACTAATTCGCAGACTGATTCGTGGACTAATTCGTGGTTTGAGTCGCGGACTGACTCGCGGGCTGATTCGCGGATTGATTCGCATTTTTTATTTACTGTTTAGTACGCGGGCTTATAATTCAAGACTCGCGGCGCTGTCGCAGCATACGAGGTGGTAGATTCGTGAACTAATTCGCAGACTGATTCGTGAACTAATTCGTGGTTTGAGTCTCGGAATGACTCGCGGGCCGATTCGCGGATTGATTCGCATTTTTGATTTGCTGTTTAGTACGCGGTTTCAAGACTCTCTCATTGGGAAATCTGACCATCACTAATGAGGTCATTAAGATGACGCAAGACTTCGTGGACGGTCCCATTAAGTTTTCGAAGAATAATGCTGTAGCGTTATGCATATATCTTTCGATCATTTAAATGCGCCCCGTTGGGAAATCACTCTTTCAATATGCCGTTACCGAAATAATTCGGATGTTACATATCTTTTTTTGATGAATTGAAAGCGTAGATTTCGATTAGTCTAAATACCAGCTTGAAGCGCAATCTCGTATATCGACGACCTACTTTTTAAATCTCACACAAATTTTAAAAACCTACAATCAGAGCTTTGACCTCTCCCTTGTCACGTTGTAAGTTCGAATTCACCTTTCAGAATTTTCTCTCGTCGGGGAAATCGCTCCACCAATATGACAGTCGCACAACCGGTTTGCGGACCTTTCCCTTGATAAGCCGTTAGCGTAACTCAATGATCTCCAATAGTGACGAAACCGCTGAGATCCTTCACACAAAACCGCTAAGACCATTTTAAAATTAATTTAGAAAAGCCTCTAAGCAAGTCTCAACGCGTTCAAAAGACCTGGTGTCGACCCCCTGATGCGCGGAAACCTTTTCTTCGTGCGTTCTACTATCATCTCTCTCGCTCTCGCATACTCTTATTTAGATCCATTAACATTAGCAGTATACCATTTTTATGGTCGTCGATTACCCGTGGATCACTTATTCATCGTACATTTGTTTTCCTGAAACTTTCGAAAATGTATACAGGTCCAGACACGTTTAAAAGGTCATTGCACAATTTCTTCAAAACATTATCTCTTTACCAAATTTCGGCAATCCGTGACGTAAGAGAAAGGAGGCAGTCTAATTCAAATATTCCAATGTCATAATTTCTATGATCTCTCTAGCTCTCGCATACTCTTTCTTAGATTCATTAACATTATCAGTATACCGTTTTCACGGTCGTCGATTATCCGTCGATCACTTATTCACCGTACATTTGTTTTCCCGAAACTCTCGAAATTGTATACAGGTCCAGACATCGTTTCAAAGGAATGTCGCGTTACTGTGTCTATGTTTGACAGCACGTAAGCGCCTCTATTTCAAAACTTGTATTTCTACATCAATATGGTAGATGTCTAAAAGATTTTTGAGGCCTTGAACAGGGTTTACAGCACTCTTGAAGAAGACGCTGCTGAGGATCAATTTTCCAACTTCATTCGAGAATCCATCAAAAAGATTGAGAAAATCAATTAATTCTTAAGGACCAATCCTCACATTCCAAATGGGGTGAAGTTATCATTGGAGACACGTATTCATTGCATCACGGTACAGAGGGTTACAGATGCTCACAGATTAATTAGCGTATCTCAATGATCTCCAATAGAGACAAAACCGCCGAGTCCCTTCACCCAAGACCATTTTGAAATTAACGTAGAAAAGCCACTAAGCAAGTCTCAACGCGTTCAAAAGACCTGGCGCCGACCCCCTAATATTTTTATAAAAATGTCCAGCCGTTAGATGGTCATTGCAAACGGCCTCTTTCTAATGCGTGATCTTAAGAAATTAGTTCATAAATATTGAAAAGTACTGGCTGGTACACATTAGTATTGTCATGTGAGGAATGTCGAAAAAAAAAAAATTGCAAAAGCAATTCATTAAAGGTCAGCTATTGCTACATCATATTCGCTTCTCGATGCCTATGTGGAAATACAGCGTAGGCTAGGAACCGTATTTTGAATGTGAACATAAAATTCTAATAATGACCTTTTCCTCCTGCGTGCTACTACCATCTCTCTTGCTCTCTAGTACCCGTTGTTAGGTTATACCGTTATCACGGTCATCGAAATCGCCGATTGCCAGCCGATCATTTTCACCATATATTTTCCATGTATACAGGTTCAGACGCGTTTAAAGTCATTGCGCAATTTCATCAAAAGGTATACCAAGTAACACATTTTCGCTTTCCAAAATTTTTAGACAACCTCCACCATAATAGAAAGGAGATGATCTCAGTTCTGTATTTTATCTAGGAATAACATGACGGACCACCTGTAGGCCAACTCACCCCTTTGTTAACAAAAGTAGCATAAATAAATAAATAAATAAATAATTTATAATAATAATATTTAAATAGTAATAAATTTCACATAATCCGAATAGCGTGTATAATATAGAAATGATGGAATAAGCTAGCAGTAATTAGAAAGAGAGGATGACACGCTTATTCCCTATGCATTTATCTATTCACGATATTTACGTGTTTTCATGACGTTCGAGCCATAGCTATACGAGTTTGGACACGTGGGTAATATAATTAATCAGGTTCCTGACCGTTTTTTAATATGTGTACAATTTACGACATCTTAAACATCGCCATACAAGTTTCGACCTGTTAATTACCCGTAGACTTTACTATACGGTAACAATGAATCTGACTTCTCACAAGTGACGAACACATACGAGTATCGACTTGCTTCTAATATAATTAATTAACCTTCATTTAATATTTCCCACTTTTAAAATTTCTGAGAATAAGAAGATCGAAATGACGACGCAAAAATCTAAGAGAAGCGTGTAAAATTCAACAGTTTCTTTCTATCTTTACGCACAGTTTTGTGTCTTTTAAGTAAAAAGTTAAAGGAAATGATAATGCTGCCATCTTTTGGTATGTTTAAAGAGATTGCAGAATCTGCGTGTTGCAGAATGAAATATGTGGGTGCATCTAAAATGCATAAATTCATCGTAGGCTGCCATCATACACTTGCTGATATGAGTGGCTATGGAGCGATTACAATTGAATATGAGATTCTTGAAAATTGAATCTAATTGACAATTAACCTTATTATCGCCATACAAAAGAATATGAAAGTGAAATTGTTAAATATTACCGCGCATCTACTGCAAAGCGAAAGCAATCTCGCTATTTTTAAAATACCTATACTGCCATTACTAGACATCCCTCTGAAATTAACACTTTGCATAGTCTTTAATCATAGGCGGTTGTCTATCTGCGGTATCATCACTCGTTTCAAAACGTTTATTGACGACATTCACGTAAATCTGGATGCATTTGCATTGTGAGTGGTAAGCATGACCATACTTCTTCAATTTCACGTTCTGCAAACGTTGACATGAAATCTATAGGTAGACTCGATGTCTTTTGTTTCCATTAATGCAAGACGTTTCACTTCATAGTAAATTCTCATTGACCTTCGAAGAGATGCAGGCTAGTCTTGAAGATTTTACAGTATACAATTTTAAAGCATTTTAACATTTTCTTTAGCACACTTTCCGTTAAATGTATGATTTTCGCAATTTATTGAAAATCGACGATGTTGTTGTCCTATGAGTTTCGGTAGAGATGGACAGGCTAATATGTCTATGTCGACAATATTGTCAGCATCTAAAATTTCCTGCAACCTATGTCTTTTATTTGTCTGCGCCTTTTATGTATATCTTGTGAGCACATGTAACGATGTCTTCCATCGTTTCGTTGATTCCATCAAAGGGTATATCGCCCGATTCCAATCGTAGACCATGCTAATTGTGCATTAACCAATTGTTTTATGTTCAAAACGTACTTTACTACATTACTGTCGGAAATATCCATAATGTACATTTCCTTCGATATAAACTGATTACCAGATCCGGGGAATCCTTGCACGTCGACAATATTCTACATTTCTAGTATCTAATACTGATTTGCTTGTCCCCTTCATTAATTGACGCATCATTCTCTCTCACACACACTCTTTGCCCCTTCCACATATGGCGTGGTACCTCTAACTTATGGGTATACGTCGTACCTTTCTCTCTCTAGATCGTAGTATCTCTTCGTAAAATCCTATGAATCGGAAATCAAATCAGAGTGTAACAAAAACGTCGATTCTTCAGCGGGCCAACACTTGAGATTTTCGATAGTTTTCTGAGTTACGATACTCAGATGATGAAGAAGTTAAACGTAATATTAAATCGTTTCAAGTACTAGCACCAGTATGATGGTCACCGCACTTTCACAATTGAATAAATCTTTTCTACGATATTCGATCTAATTGAAATGTGCATAGACGTATGAATACAAGTTTCGATTGGTTTATAATACAATTGAGCGTGCCAAAGATCTCTAAATTTTAAATAAAAAATGATCAGTCATTAACTTGACATCCTTTAAACAATTAATTTTTGTATGTATATTAAATAGCGATACACTGCAGTCTTAAATCAAATAATTAAAATCATTACATCTTAAAGTCAGTCCATGCATAAATCTTACATGGTCTAAGTCATCTTATCTACACTACATCTTTCTTTCTGTAAATGCAAAACAAAACGACAGACAACAAAGTATTTATCATTATGATAATAACAAATTCTTTCACATTAGAACCGCGTCTAATAGCCCACATAAGGTCGCCTTATTCGTAGTGAATTTAACTTTCGAACTGTCATCTTTAATTGTCGATCATTCTCTCTCTCTCTCCCTCTCTCATTAGCTACCGATTTGTTGCATCTATACGAATACTCTTACATCAAATCGAGTCGTATGCACATTCTTGTGTTGTAACATTCACACGACTATGGAATGAAATTCATTCTGAAAACCCAACAAGTACAAGCGTAAATGTATTTTAATACTAACGAATGGTATACCTCTTGATTCGAAATTGTATGTAGCGTAACCGACATGACTATTTAATTCCGTTTACAATAATGATTTGGAGATTCACACCGCACGAAAAAAAAGTGTTTTAGATTTAAGTGAAGTGTTCCCCAGTGACATTTAGCGAGATGGACCAAACCGAGTGAAGTGTCCCCCAGTGCCATTTATCGAGATGGACAGATCAAGTGAAGTGCCTCTCAGTGACGTTTAGTGTGACACTCGTACATCCCGCGAAGATGTACTCGAGTCAGGCCCGGGGGTTTGTGAGGTAGTAACGAATCAAACCCGGTAACTCTGATAGAGGAGAGCGTTCCGGGGGAATCCTTCCCCCTATTCGCCGCTGCTCTCGCCCGCCGTACCGGGGGATACGCGTTATGGAGGTTCGTGCCTACCCGCCATCGCTCCTCTAGTCAGTCGCCGTCGGCAGTTCTTTCCCCACATACGGAGACGAGTGACGCCGGGACTTCTCTCTCCTTATCTCCGAAGGCAGAAGCCGAGACGATCGACGCGATCCCGTATCTCTCTCTCTCTCCGAAGGAGAATTCGGTACGAGCGGGCAGCACGACCGCCACGCATCTCCCTCCTTCCACGGATCGCCCCGACATCGGGCCCCGAGGTGGCGCCACTGCAGAATCGTCCAGGAGACGAACGTTCGCGCTTCAGTTAGTTGAGTACAGCCCTTTAATCGGTCGAGGACAGCTCTTGCGCGAACAGCGAATTATTCGGAAGTACGTTTTTTTTTCTTTCTGTGTTCGACGACACCTATAATAGTTATTTAAGGTGTCTTACCTCCCATTAGGGTTCAAAACACCCCCCCCCCCCCCAAGGGGGATGGGACCAAATTTGAGTGATGCGCCAGCACCGCTGGTTGTGCACACTTTAAAAAGATATACAACAATACAGCTCCCAAAATAATTAGCAACAAGCTGCCTGCCTTGATGCTTCTGTTGGTTCAGAGAACCTTTCAAGCGTCGCCACGGCCCGCCAGAATCCAACCCTATTTGCGGATGGCTACCAGGTGGACACGGCACGCAGAAGCGCTCCCCCGTGTGGAACCCACCTGGTAGGGGCTTGACACCGCACCCCAGCTCCCCAGTACGGTGGGTATCTCGAGTCGTTTTACGATCAGGCATTCGACGGCACAGACCAGCCGAACGATCGGGTCCGCGAGGTCGTCAATTCTCAAAACTTGCTAAGAGGAGCGGATCTTTCAAAAGCATTGCTCCTCTTCGAGTTCGGGCACTTCGACCCCTCCCTCTTCCATTGTGGACGGAGTTACCCGCTCCGCTCTCTTCCATAAGTCCCCTGCGGGGTGTGTTCGACGACAGTGGCAAATGTCGGATCCCGCGACAAGTGGACGCAGAAATTTGGATATCCGTGCCTAGTGCTGCAGGATACGTGTCACAAAGGACTCGCCGAGGAGAGGACGCCAATATCGGCTCGCCGACTCCAGGCCCCGTCGATCCACATCCAGAGCGACCATTTCTGGACCCCGATTCCTGCCCACCATCTGGACGGTCCACCAGCAACTGTGAGTATCCAGTTTTACTGGAATTGTGATTGCGCCCCCCCCCCCCGTATTATGGTGTTTCAATTCGGACTATAATTACCCTCGCGCCTCCGCGATAAGTTTTTTCCGGTCTTTTTTTGTGTAACAATCCCATTCGCGAGATTAGGACCCGCGCCGTAGGCGATCTGTAAAATATTGTGTAGTAGATATTTCGGAAAATATATCGATATTAGAAAAATCACCGTTGTAAATTCATTTCGATTCCCCTTTGAGGGTTATAATACGTATGGTTAGAAAAATGTTTCTTTTTTTAATTAATATTACAAGTTGTTTAAGTTTTCCGCTGGTGTAACGGTTGTTCAATAACTCGTGCAATCATCGAGGGTCATTTGTCAGAAGTTGAAAATGACAGAAACTTTAGTCCAGCTATAAGATAAAATGGTAAAACATGATACAAGTTTCAGTTACGGAATGAAAATGAAAGAACACGGTTAAAAAGGAAGAAAGCGCGTGAAAAATATGTAGCTGAAGTTTAAAAAGTTTTACAGCACGACTAAAAAAAAACTTTTCTCTCACAGACATACGGAAATATAAAAGAATTATTTCATAAAATCAATATTTGCTAAGTGTGAAAATTAAATGAACATTAAAAACGATAATGTCCTCTTATGAATATCGTTCTGATGAATGGATATAGTACAAGTTTGAAAGAATGTAATCAAGTTCGCATAAAAAATATCCGCGTTTTTTAATTCAAGATTGTTTATCTAAGAATTTGATGAATTTTAAGTATGTTTACAACGACCGGACTCGATCCTATTGGATTAAAACGAGTAACGTATGGTCAGTTTTCAATGATTGTTAACAATGATGACTCATTAAATCCGTACCTTAATACATTGGTCCTTTTACACCCTGAAAACGAGACATAAAATAGCCATTTTACGCCTACTGAATAGAAAGTAAGATTAACGCATACATTTTATTATATGACTAGATACTACAACTGCAAACAGAAACGACCACGCAAAGATGACCCAAATCAGACCAGGTATGGTGCAGCAGGGGTGAAACGTCCAGGAAAGGAATTTCAATTAACAGCCACCCACAACCACGGAGCCGACGATAATGCTAAAAAAAACTGTATGCAAGGCTGACCTTAAAGAATCGGCAGCTACAGAAATGTACGAGACTTTAATAAATATGCACAAAAACTTAATAGCTAAACCGGAGTAAGTACTTGGAAGTTTTTGCGGCGTATATCCGTGTTTGTTTTATATTTTTGCGTTTATTGGCGGCAGACAAGAGAAATAAATCTTCTATCGTATTTCATACGAACCAATGCGCACAGGTCATGATATGATATATACATATCCCGGCTGAGTATCTATGATCCGAATGTAGGACACGCCGTGTTATCGATTAACCGATTGTAATTGGTCGATTCAAGCGGCAAGGTCTCTTGTCATTGTCCACGACGGAAAGGCGCGCAGTGATGGCACTACACAACGAAAGAACGTTTTTGTCCTCATGTTTACAATGCACTTCTTAATTCAGTATGTCAGTTGGTTCTAATTCAGTAAAATGTACTTCAATCACGTTAGACGGTTTTGGAGGTTGAAAAATATTTTTGTTTTAATTTTGTGTAATAATGTACACGCAAATAAAGTTATAAAAATGTTTTGTAGAGTCGTGTAATTTTCTGCTGGATGAAAACCAATTCTCCGAGAGGCATCCGATGCTGACCATTGCCATCTTGTCAGATAAGTATTGTTATTAAGTATAATAATAAGAAAAATATTGTTAAAGGACTTGATACTTTGTGCATTTATCTTATGCTTTTAGGTCAACAGCAATGGATCATTTATACGTAATGATCGTGGTGCTACACTATACATTCCGTATCACTTCTGTGCGACTTCGTCGCAAGCTTGGGTTACACTGAGAATGAATACAAGAGCGACCCGAGAATCAACAGGGACTGTTAGTTTTAATCCAGTTCAGTTATCGAAGCAACTGTTCCACACAGGATATTGAATGCGACTGAATTCACCCAACAAAATGACGAAGAAGAAAGTAGGTTTTCAAGTGTCGCCGAAGTGAAGTAAATGATGACGCTGACATGATTCACAGCAGATGATGCCGAAAAGTGAAGGTTCTAATTAGCTTCTAATTAGGCGGAAATAAAATAAAAATAAAAAAGTAAACAAAAGCGCAACTGTGCGGTTAAAGGCCATTCATAGTGTGTGGAATTAGATTCTCAACGCGCCCCAATTACTCGGTATTTGGCTTCCCCTCGGAAAATCAAAATTGTCAGATTTACAAAAACTCAAATCTTTAAAAATTGCAATAAGCCTGCTATGTCTTGTAGGGTTAAAAACTGTAATCGTCGTAAAGTAATCTTGGTAGAAATTTTGCGTAGGCCTCTAAAATTGTTTAATATCACTTTTATGCACAGGTATCTCTGCACTATCGAGTAAATGAAATTCTACAAAATTGTAATTTAGATTCATTCGCAAACTTGTAATATGCCATCGTTGAAAGTTAAATGTGTAATTATTATGTATTTTAACGCGTTCTTCTTAAGCATTTTTTACTCTAATTTCGAAATTGTAATATACCCATATTTAATAATAATAATAATTTAAGTTTCTTGGTGTAAATTGAGTGTAAAACTATCTTATCGACTTAGAAAATAAAACTACCTTATCGACTTAGGGAAAAGCTATCTTATCGACTGGGCCGTGAATAATCCCCTTAAAGCCAAACTTTTGAATTTCGATCGTCAAAATTTTAGATCGTTAAAGTTTGTAAAATTTCGAATAATGTCTGGCAAATGATTAAATGGTACTATGGAGGGAACAGTTTCCAACAAGTCTGAGACCTATTCGCAGTAGAATTCGAAAATAGTCCAATTCCCTCTGTAAGTACTATTAAATCAGCCATTGACCGGTTTGAAAGTACTGGTAATGTTGAAAGAGTACATGAAATAGGCATCCAGCAAGTGCAATTGCAGAGGATGACGAATTGCTTATTTGCGCAGCAGTGTACGAAGATCCCCATATATCTACTGGACGTATTGCACAAATGGTTGGGTTATGCCAAAAATCAGTGCACAATGTACTAAAAAGAAATGGATATTTTCCATACCAGGCACATAAGCACCAAGAATTAATTGGAGCAGATGAAGAAAACTGAATGATATTTTGTGAACGAATGACAAACATCTTACATGGAGACCAGGATGTATAATGAAACATTTGTTTTAGTGACGAGTGCACTTTTTTTTGCTAAATCATCACCGAATCGACAAAATTATAGGTGTACAGTAGTCCTTCCCTTATTCTAATTTGTCCAGTCAGCCAAGATGGCGGCATTCTTTCCTTATTCTAATTTTCCCCTCTCCCCCACTACTTCGATTTCCTGTCTCCCTTTTGTCTCTTTCGTTATTTGTATTTATAAAATCCACACTGGGGGGGGTGGGGGGGGGGGGGGGTGGGGGGGGGGGGGGGTGGGGGGGGGGGGGGGTGGGGGGGGGGGGGGGTGGGGGGGGGGGGGGGTGGGGGGGGGGGGGGGTGGGGGGGGGGGGGGGTGGGGGGGGGGGGGGGTGGGGGGGGGGGGGGGTGGGGGGGGGGGGGGGTGGGGGGGGGGGGGGGTGGGGGGGGGGGGGGGTGGGGGGGGGGGGGGGTGGGGGGGGGGGGGGGTGGGGGGGGGGGGGGGTGGGGGGGGGGGGGGGTGGGGGGGGGGGGGGGTGGGGGGGGGGGGGGGTGGGGGGGGGGGGGGGTGGGGGGGGGGGGGGGTGGGGGGGGGGGGGGGTGGGGGGGGGGGGGGGTGGGGGGGGGGGGGGGTGGGGGGGGGGGGGGGTGGGGGGGGGGGGGGGTGGGGGGGGGGGGGGGTGGGGGGGGGGGGGGGTGGGGGGGGGGGGGGGTGGGGGGGGGGGGGGGTGGGGGGGGGGGGGGGTGGGGGGGGGGGCACTTTGCAACGGGGGCAATTCATGTGGATCGGATGTATCAACGTTATTTTGTATTCGGCACCTAATCAAATCTTGTAAATCTACTAAAAAATTAGCAATCGTATCATCCTCGTAGTTAAAAAATGTATTATTTTGCCCATAATGCTTTAAGAGCAAGGACTTATAAGAACACGTAAAATCACGAAAAGTCGGTCGGACGTTTCTAACCCCGTGCTGTCGGATCTGTCCAAATAAATTTTCAAGAGGATCCTGGTTGAACACCCGTGTTACAAAATTGTCGAATCCTAGCTCTTTGATGGTTTTTTTTATTTTTTTAAATCCCTGCAATGTGTGGATCCAATTTTCCAACACTGCAGGGTATTCACGTTCACTTTTTTTGGTTTTCTCAAATTTCATAGTTTTGAGAACTTTTATAAACAAATTCCACTCACTGTCGTTTTCAGCAGTATCGGTGAATGATTCAGGGAGGGGAGTTCGTCTTTTCGATCGGAATGTATACCCTCCATTTACGGAATCAAACAGCTTATTCATAAATTTAAGCAGCATAGCTGTTTCGGCGCCTTCAGTGGGCATTTCATACTCGCCGCATTCGCTGGTGGCTTTAAAATCAGACATGAAAAGCATAACCGATGAAACTATATTACTGAATACTTGAGTACAGCATGAAACTTTCATTTTTTTAATTTTGTCCTTAAAAATATGATGGTCAGTTAACCCTCCTGCGCACTAAGCCGAGTATACTCGTCCAAACGAAACGTGCCCGTATGCATGAGGACGAGTATACTCGGCCTAACGTTCTTGTAATAACTTTTGATCAAAGTACCTTTAAGATGCGAATGAAATTGCAAATTGAAGCTTAAGGTTTACAGATTATGATATAAATAATTGCAAGCCTGAATTTTAAATATTTATAAGTAAATAATACTATAACTTATTGACAAATTTCGAATAAAAATGATCAGTTTTTTAAATTTTAACCCTCTGTGCCACGAACTTTTCTTTTCATCTAATTGACTCAAAACTTGTTACTCGGAGATTTTTTGGATCGCTGATTACGAATCCGTTATCAGATTTTGGAAATTGAAAATGGCGGATCTAATATGGCTGACTAAACATCAAATTCTTGGCTGATTTACACGATCCGCCATTTTGGAAGTCTGACTCCAAATTCGTAATCAGGGACCCAAAAAACCTCTATATACCAATTTAGAAGAAAATCCGACTGCGTGAAAAACTTATGAGTTTGCAAAGCGCTTTTCCGGGGAAAACTCGTGCGCAGGAGGGTTAATTTTGGCATTAAATGAAAAATACGGTTTTGATCTATGCGATAAGCTGTTTCGATGTGAGTCCATTTTGCCCGTCTTGGTATTCCATCAAGAATGTACATCAAACTTTTAGTTCGTAAGTTATTCCTCATGCATTTCATTAAATGCGGAGGATCATATAAATGTACTATTTCATTACTATCCACGACAATCACATCATCGTGGAGTTCTTCATTTTTGTGGAAAGCATCTCTTTTACTTTCTTGGATCATTTCGTGCACGGCTCTCCAATTTCTCGCGCCTTGGTCGCTAACGGAAGCAATGACACGAAGACCGATTGAAAAACAAACGCGAACCAATGCTCTGTACACGGTTTTTATATTTTCGGAACTTTCCGACGACTGACATATAGTAAATGCAACGGGCTGCTTCCACTCATTCCGAACTCCTTTCAACATCCAAACATTAACGTGGTCAGCAATTTCTTGCGTTCTATTTTCTCCATCATCAACAAACCCGTGAACTTTGTTTGTTGATGTGTCATAGAACAACGACGGTTCCAGCGACATTTCATCGAACATCAACGTGCAATATTTGCTGCGTTCTTTGTTAAATCGGCCTATCTTATTTTTTAAAGATGATATAACTGACAAATTAATACCCGGCTCAATTCTTAGACTAGAAATAAATGTCCGAAGGCATTCCACACTGGGAAGAATGAAAATACCTTGTAAAAATGTGTACGCAGCTGCACTTCGTTTCAATAATGCTAATGCAAAAACTTTATCTTGGACACTAAAAGTATGTGCATGCTTTTTGCGTTTAATATTAATGAAATTCGACATAATAAAGTTTTTGGCCGATTCATTAAGTTCGTTGAGAGAATCCCATGAACCGTCGTTTATGATCTTCTCTAACTCGCTTACGCGTTCCTTAAAACTAGTGCCCTTGCGCTGGGCTTTCCGGGCTGAATGCCTTAAGGGAATTATGGCATTATACAAATCCCGATCACGCGCGTTCAAGTTTTTCCGCCTGGTGATCTTGAAATATGCCAACGGCGAAGCTGCATGCAAACCCATAAATACATTAAAAATAAACCCTAATAGGAGTACATTTTATAGTCTTGTAAGTAAGGGGACGATGATGGTTATTCCCAACGAATATAAATATAGTTGTGTAGTGAAGAAAATAAGTCTACGTTATCTCGTCATGAAAACGACGGGTTAGGTTAGGAAAGAGGAAGATAGAGAGAGAGAGACGAGGAGAGGAAATTAGCTCCTGATTGCCGACCGATGGTAGCCCGTTGTGGCTGGAGGATTTTCCTTCCTTCCTTCCTTCCTTCGGGGCAGGCTGGTCGACGAGAGTGCCGTGGTTGGCCTTGGCTGGATCTCGGAGATGAGAGTTGCGACACCTGAAGCCGACCGCTAGTCGGAAGGAATTCCTTTCGCGAGGCCCGCCGCGCCGCGCCTGCCGAAATATCCAAGGACCGCTTCGCTTTTATATTTTCGTGGTTGCTAGGGAGTTCGGATTGGTTGCTAGGGGGTCGCAGAAACTCCCAGGTTCGGTGTCGAGCCGCTGCGCTACCGCGATCGTCTACTGTCTCCTCGGTTCTTTCTCGATCGTCGTAGAAATGGTGAAGTGGAAAGTCGAAAAACAAATACTTTAAAATTAAAACTTTTATTTTATTAAAATCCCGGACTCTGGTCCGTTGGCCGTCGTCGGGGAGAGGAGCCTACTGCTCGGGAGGTCTTGCCGGTTCCGAAGTCCGAACGAGAATGAATCTGCCAGAAACGGCATCGCGTCTTATAAACCTCGGGTTTGCACGACCGCTCACCAATCAGAGCCGACTATGCGAGAAATGAATTTTAAGTTTTACAACGAGCGCTTGTAGAGAAGCAAAAGTTCACAAGTGCGCGTTGATTGGTTGAGAGAAATCTAATGTTAAATTTTCCCCGATCGTGGTGATTGGTCAAGGGAGGGCTTTAGGTACAAATGTGATTGTTTTATTCGCAAACAAGGGCTTAGGGAGTTATAACAGTCTTATACAGCAAAAGAAAATCTTTCTAATGCAATTTACTAAATGAATGTACTCTGGAGTGATATATAAATAATATATTTTATTGCAAATATGCAGGCAATTAAAGCCGAATGTAACAGCCATTCATGAATAAAAGCATAGAAACAGCGATATAGAGAGAAATGTACACACATGATATTTAAAAATCACACTTTTAGAAATTAATCATGTTTCTCTTGATGTATAATGCATATTGTAAATATGCAATATGTTATAAGAGCTGGTGTAAGAAAACTTAAGATATGAACACTCATGCTTAATTAGCAGCATTCAATATGTTTATTATAAAATTATGGAAAAAGGCTTGTCAAAGCTTAAAATATGAGAGTTAAATAGGTTAAGCGTAAACAAACTGCAACGTGCAAATGACATAGCAAACATGCTCTTATTTCGATATTATCAAAAGGAAGTAGATACATGTATTGCAAAGAAAAATCACGAGGAAATGTTTAAATCCATACATTTTTTATTGTTCCGTAATTTCTTTATTTCTTACACAAAACAGTCGTTTAATCTCGTATTAAAATTGTAATCGATTTAATATCTTTGTCGCATAACATGGGAATTGTTGTAATGAGAAAAAAAAACATTTTTTTATGGTAAATATTCCGACAGCGGTAAACAAGGGGTTAATTTATTATCAGAAGTGCATTTAGAGGTCGCAAATAGGTCAATAGGTCATTACATGTCATTAATATCAAATCATTTATCTATCAAAATAAAAATACAACTTACCATCGTCCATATTTTCTCCTACACCCAGTCGTTCTGGTAGTGCAATAATTTCCAATTGCTCGTGAGTTTGCTTCCCAATTCCTGGATGCAAGTCGAAAGCAGGGGCCGACTCAGATTCCAGTACACGGAAACAAATTTCCGGACGTAGCGTTCGGAGAGCCGTACATAACGCTGCGTTCCGATAACCTTCGAGGCATTGCGCTTATAGAGAATACATACGTCGCGTTCAGAAGCACGACCCAGACGCCGCACGGTGTGCCATTTTTCTTAGCGGCGTAAAATTTTTTTCGAAATCTTAGAACTTTTGATCCAAATGAGCTAGAGGAATAATTCTTTCACCAAATTAAAGATAACGCTTTATAGAATAAGCGAAAAATAATTTGAACCCGAAAAATTAAGTTATTGACCGTTGAAATTAGCATGAATATTAATTTATTTTAGGGCGTTTTACGACGTACTCTAGGTAAAAATATTCCTAAAAATACCACAATTTTTTCTCTTTTGATTGCCGTCTCTAGTAATTTGTGATCTGAAAATATTCTGAAAATGTTTGAATTATTATAAAATTTTACCTAATTTTTTAAACAAAACCCGTGAAGTAAATTATACGATGGTGTCATATTAATTACGCTTTTTAAACTCACATTGACACAGAACTGTAAATTAAAAACACATTTGACTACAAACAGGTATGTTATTGTTTATCAAAATTGTTTAAACAAATAATAATATACGGAATGAATGTGGGCATTCAAAATTAAAATAGGCTTCTTAAAATAATGTTCAAGACTAACAAATAATACTCCATTAAAAAAGTTTAATTGTTTGGCTTTGTTGATAAATTTTTCATAATAAATTTAATTTTCATAAATTTAAATCAGAACCATGATTCGCATTCACATATTTATGAATGCACATTTTCTGTTAAATTTATTTCTGATTTTTTTTGCAACCAATGAAGTAAAATTATTGACACAAAAACAATTTCAAATATTATTTATATATCTTTTTAAATAAATAAATATGTTATTTTATCAAAGAATGTTTGGTTCAATTGGAGCTTCCTAGTGTATTGTGAAGCAAAACTGCTATCACTGAAAAAAATTCTGCCTGATATTTCTATTGCTTAATAATATTCAGAAACCGCTTAATATTCGAGAATCAAGCAACACTCCTTCCAATCTCAAATTTAATTTGGATCTTATCTTATCTTCCTATAATACACCATGAAGCTGATATCCTCTCTTCGACAAAATATCACGGGGAAAAATGGATTATATATAATTGTAATTGTATATAATTCTACATCGAGAACTCATGAGTAGTATGTTATTTATATATAGTATTGTAATAAATTTTACTATTATAATACGAAAATGAAATATTCGTTACTTCAGGTAGTAAAATTTCATAGTATCTTGTCCGAAAGTACCACGTAACAAGTAAATTTTCCTACATCCAGTAGTAACTTCTCCAAACATAATACGAATTTGTCCAACTTTTGAACGAATATTTCAATTTCGTATTAAATAGTAATATTTCCTACTGGTAAGTTCTCGGTGAAGATAGAACAATATATAAAAGGTTTGACAGAAAAAATTTCAAAAACCTTAAAGAAACAATCTGTACGTGTAGTAAACAAGCCAATCAACATCAATATTGGCGGAATTAAACCATACAAATACCGTTTAGATAAACTTCATAAGAGCGACATTGTTTATCAAATCCCTTGTGGTTACTGTGACTGTGTATACATTGGAGAAACGAGCAGGCTCCTAAAAACTAGAATTTATGAACACAAAAATAATATCAAGAGCAAAGAAAGCAACTATACAGCATTAACAAAACATAGGTTAGAAACGGGACATAATTTTAATTATTCAAAAGTAAAAATTTTAGCAACAGAGAAAAACACATATAAAAGGAAGGAAATCGAAAACTACTATATAAAAAAATGTAAGAATGCAGTTAACCAGAGATTTGAAAATTTATTTTTTCCAGAAGTATACAACGTTTTGCTTTCATAGTCGTAGATAAACATAAATAATTAGGAGGTATTCGAAATGCGAGACACTTGTTTCAAATTTAAAGAGAAGGCCTGTTTATATTTATGTCGTGGGTGTGAATACCAAAGTTGTGTATGTAAATAGAATATATTTAAATGCCACTTTATGCTACTTCGTTTAGTTCTGACATATCGAAACCTACAATCCGGTACACGTAAAAAAAGTGTGAGTGAAAATTACCCAAGATGCAACCTCGCATCTAAGCGACGAACAAAATCCAGTCGTTTACATCTCTTGGTAAGGTTCTCTACAAAGTGTTATAATACTTTTCAAACCTGTTTTTTAAAAATTATTCATATCACGTTTGTAGGGTCAATTTACACAATTCCATCAACGGATTTTTTGATATATAACCAAATTTCAATTTCATTTATAAGTCTTGTAAGTAACTTGCGTTTTTGTAAATTATTTTGTATTTTATGAAAATTTTTTTAAAATTGTATTTATTTATGTATTTATAGAAATTATACTGAAGAAGGCTTACATCGAGAGCCGAAACGTTTAAATTGTTTTTTCATATTATTATTTTTGGACCGTCTCACCAAGAACCTCCTAGAACTCCTTAAGGGTTTCGCACTTTATTTAATAAGCGTTCAAGGAAAAAAATCAAACAGAATGATTTTTAAATCATTTCGCACTTAGAACAATATATAGTTATATAAAACAATAAATAATTAGGCTACATATTATGTATAAAACTACATAATTGTATATATAATCATATTTAATTGTATTTAATTGTATGTAGAATTATATATGAAAAACGATATTTTTCCGGGACATTAAAAACTTTTATATTGAACAAGAAAATATCTCATTAATAATTATATTCTCTAAATAACAGGATATATATATATATATATAAAGGGTGAGGGGCAAAAGTAAGAAAACCCCCGAGTAAATTTTCAGGAGGTCATTTTACGAAAAAATGTGAAAAGAATGGATTTTCGGAACTTATTATGCTGTAAAGTATGGTTTTTATAGATCCGGTTTTACGTGGAATAGTTTTCACATAGTTGTGGGCAAACAGGAAAAAATGTAGAAAGTTTAGTCGAAACAACAAAAACTTACGGGGCCTTAAATAAAAAAAGTACGAAAAATGGCGTTTTTGAGCGCTCGGTTCTCCATCGGTATATGTTGCAAAACGTTCGCCAACCGCTTTTTGAATTGTTTTCGAAGTAAACTTTTGTTTAAAACTATAGCGAGCAAAAAAATATTTTTCGGTACATCCTAATCTATAGGGGAAGTAGGGGCAAAGTGGAATTTTGGCGTTTCGCTGTATTAAAATATTTCCTATGTGTTCGTTTGCATTGTTTATTTACAAAAAAATTTATTGTAATACAAATTTTGAAACATATTTCGGTTTCCATTCAGTATTTACCAACCGTTCGAACATGACCTAGGAAGTCGAAGTCAATTTGTAAATTCAGACATATTTTCAATCGATTAGTAAGTATCAATAAATTAACCGTAATTAAAATCTGAATTGCATGACTTAATAGTCTTCTATTTTCGTTTTTTATTTGTTTCATTTGGGGTTGAGGATGATTTTTTACGACAAAAAAATTATATTTTGGGGCAAAGCGGGTGTGGCAAAGTGGAATGTATTTCGTTTTGATTTAGGTTCAAAAAGATAAGTAAGAAAGAACAATCTTTCCCTCTCTCTCTCTCTCTCTTTCTCCCTCTTCTCCCTCTCTCTCTCTCTCTCTCTCTCTCTTGAGTTGTGTCCACGGCTCGTAGTCAAAAAACAGGTTTTTCGTAAAATTGAAATTTGGAGTATTAAACAGATACTTTTTTTAAATGTGTTTCATAATAAGTTACTTGAGGATTTAAATAAGGGTTTCTAAACCACATCTAACCATTCTTAAGCCCCATCTTTTTTGTATACAAGTTTTTCCAAAACCACCCACTTTGCCCCTACTTCCCGTATATATTATATTATCCGAGGATATCCGTCTTGCCCGGATCTTTTATATAGCTAAAAACCGATTAGTATTAAAGCACTCCCATTCCAATCGGAAATATATATTTTATTTTCCTTATATATCCTGTACATATTTACAAATTATTTAACTGGTTTCGGTGTCCTCGTCACTTATCCTGTTCCACGACATTGCTGAAAATAAACAAATTTATTTTAATAATATTTCTTTTTGAAAAACAAACACTTTTCTTTTAAATATTTTACTTGTCCTACATAAAAAATGAGCCTTACATTAAAGAGGTACTATTGGCTTAAATTTGACACTTCCCGTTCAAAAGTCATTATCTCAGATAAACCTTTTCACGAAACTGTTTGAAAACACTGCAAATACAAGTATCTCCTTTTGAGATGTTTTGTCCTCAGTTTTGAGTCGTTTAAAATGTTATTTGTCTTTTCTTATGAAACACATTCGTTACAATGTAGGAGCACAAGGGGGTACGAAACACTTAAGTCTTTTTCTAACTGGCTTGAAACTTAAAAGAAAACGTTATCGTTTCTCACATTAAAACTGCATGGCATTTAATAAACATCGTTCATGATCTATCGAAAGTATTTTTTATATATAGTTTAAAATAAGAAGCTTGTGGTGATTGTTTTGAGCATTGTTTATCAACCTTTTTTAAAAGACGCAAATAAGACGTTAATTAAATTGAGAATACTTTCTCGTTCGAGACAATCAATGAGAGTAACATGACAATCAACAGAAACTACAACAATTCTGCAGGTCATAACAGTTACACTCGATGCTGGTTTTGAGTAGAGTCTTTACCACGTTCAACAGGATAAAAAGTATTTTGAATTTTTCGAATTTTTCAAATTTTGAGAGAAGGAGGTTTTGATCACATGACACTGAAACTAGCCGCACATTCGTATACGCAGATTCGAAAAAAAGAATGCTTCTCAATTAAAAAAAAAGGGATTTTTTTGAAAAGCAGCAACTTTGAGATGTCCTTTCACTCATAAGTAACAATAATTGAATAGTTGCAATGAAATAAACAAAAATTTTTACTACTATTCCGAATATGCGGCTAGTTTCAGTTTCATTTTGATCACAATACCCACAGTGACATAGTGCTGCGATTGAGTGTATATATGCAGCTTCTGGGATTGGGTTCTCCCAGTATTACCAATGACGATCTTCGATAATTATATAATGAACACTTTTTCCACAAAAACCGACTTCTTTTGTCTGTGTTTGTTTATAACAATTTTACAATAAATGAAATTTAAATATTAGTGATATAATATTGCAGAAAAATATCTTAGCTGCTCGAAAAACTAATCACTATTTTTAAATCCTTCAAAATTGAATTGTTATAAATAAAATGAGCGGGTAAAATAGGTCGACCCTCTTAGAGACTTTTCGTGTTTCAAATTGTTAAAACGTGAAACTTTATAAATAGAATTTCGATTTGACAGAATCGTTATTAAAAATTTCAAAAAATCCAAAAATCAAATTATTGTATTATTACTATAAATTAAAAATCCGTATTTTCGGTCGTTTTTTAATATTTTTAAAACAGTGGAGTTATAAGGTTCTTTTTTAGCAACCACAGATTTTAACATAAAAAATGATCTTTTTTCATGCATATTTACCAATAAAAAATTTTGTATACAATCGCCTATATATCTCACCTAGACAGTTGTCTAATACAAATTGTGAGATATCATGAATATCGGATCGTTCTTTATTGAATTTCATTCTGTATTCTATCAAAATTGAAGAAATTTTAGGGTCAGATAAGTAGAGTCCTCTTTTGAATACGTCCTCCAACCTATCTTTTCTGCTCGTTTGTCTGGCATGTTGAGTCATATTTTTCCGATGCAACTTATGCCACGCTTCTCCTGCGTCTTCAGAATAATATGCCATAGGCAAGGGAAAATATTTTGCTATTTGGCACCCATGACTAAGGAGTTTGTGGGTCGTTGGATTTATTCGCGCCCATGGATATATCTCATAATGCCTGTTGTACGTTTCCCGACAGAATGATTCTAATTTCTCTAAGTCTAGATTTTGTTTTGATTTAAACGCAGCCAAAATGGTTGCCAAATTATTAATAAATACAAAATCAACTCCTGTACATGCTGATAAAAGACGCGGGTTTTGTAAACATCTTCTGGCCACGTTTCCATTGTTCGTTGTTCCGTGCCCTTGCAAGACCATATCCACTTTAACGCCAAACTTTACGAAAATATTTTTTTTAATTCTTTCTTTTTCTTCATTGAACATTTCTGGAAAATGTATATCATTTTTAACAATAATAACATTTTTCCGTCAGGTTAATATTTTTCAAAATAAATGCCAAAAAAAAAAATATTTCCATATTTCGGCTCTAATTCCATACGGAAAGGTACTATGTAATGTCCGGATTAACTATGTAAGTCAAGACTAATGAATAGTTCAATATTTGGTACTATTGGAATACATAGTAAATTTAAACATTACTATTGGACTCGAATATTAGATGAATAGTACAGTACCTTTCCGTAAGGGATACTTCCGAGCGCCGATTTTTATAATTATCATATTAGTAATCCAGCAGCAAAAATACGTGAAAATAGTAGGTCCTTAAAGCTACAAAGCCAGAGTCATCAAAACCAAACCAAACTAGGCGAAAAATTTGTTGCTAATTTGTTTCCCTAGTGCCGATTTTGTAGCTTAATTATTTTTAAAAATAAACGTAGAATTTGTCAGTTTAAGTTAAAGATAGCAAATCCTTAGTAAAAAACAATATATAGATGTATATGAAGCTAGCCGGACAGAGTCATAGAAATCGAAAATTAAGTAAACGAAAATTAGGTGCTTTTCAGGTGCTAATTAGGTGCTCTAACGAAACATTAGGTGCTGTTCCGGATTTTCCAGAATTCAAAAAACAAAGAAGTCAGCATGATGCAAGCTAGAAGACCATGTATTGAAAATCAGCAAAGGGAAGAATATCAAGCATTGGTATTAGAATGATAATTACGTGCTTTTTAGCTGCTCTTGAAATAATCTACTTCTGATTTAGGTGTTCTCACCCTTTCATCAAAAAACCACCCTTAAGACTGGAATAATAATTTATGCTAAAAGTAAACGAGTAAATGTGTATTATATGAGTATAAGAATTTAATATTATTTAGGTGTTTTCGAAGTATACCGTGTCCGATTTAGGCGTTCTAACCACTTTTCCAAAAACACTCTTAAGACTGGCATAATAATTTATGTCAAAAGTAAACGAGTAAATGAGTATTATATAAATATAAAAATGTAATATTATTTAGGTGCTTTCTAAATATACCATGCCTGATTTGCAAGTTGGTTTTGATGGTTTGGAAACCGGAAATAGAGGGGTAAAGTCGATAAAATACCAGCCATTTTTTTACCAACATTTGCGCAAAATAATAAAAATAAAGATTTGGCTTTGGTTTTGCAGGTATAAAGACCTGAAAATAGTATTGTACAATTCAATTTTTCTGAAAGTTTGCCTTTTAAAATTGTATTTAGCGACAAAATAGCATAATGACATACACTATAGATACGAATACTTCTTATTTACATACGTTTGTTATTTTGACGCATATCCCACATATTAAACTTCATTCGGTAAGCTATATGCAATATATGCTCGAGGGCTTTAATCGTGTAGTGTAGAAGTCCGAGTCCCAATTTTAATGCTGATTCAGTAGGGGTAAACAGCTCATTTAATTTTCCGAACGAATGTGACGATGCTTTACACATAGGACATCTTGATGTTGCGGAATTCCCAACTATTTTGTTTGCACATTTTCCGTCAAATAATGTTTTAAAAATCTGGAAACTGACGCATACTTTTTTCCCAGTTGATAAGGAAAACGTGTGATTTTCTAATTGACTAATTTCTTGGTCGAGTCTGTTATACTCTTGCTCTATTACACTGTCGGTCTCCTTTTCCACAGAAATTCTGAGGCAGCGACAGAATCGCGTACTTTGAGGAGTAGGATTTATCCAACTGCATTCGTTTTTCTCATCTCTTATATCAATAAGAACAAAGTTGGTTACGAATAGTGTATCTTGTGCGTTATTCGTATAATAGGAGCTATCTTCGTCATATCTCTGGTGCGGGTTTACATGTCCTGATGAACTGTCGAATCCTAGAGTAATTGAAAGTTGAAGATTAAGCAACGAATTTTCTGGCCAAGTCAATGCAACTGCTTCGCACAAACGTTCTGCAGTTGTATTGAGTAGAGCTTGCATAGGAACGTAAACTTGGTTCTCCGAAATAGAAATATTATAAGGAAGGCATCCCTTTTTGGCAGTTTGTATGAAAGAATAGTGCGGATATATCGCAGTACCTCTTCGTTTCGAATCTTGTGATAGTCCTTTATACTGGGCTGTCGAGTAATCAAACTCCAAAAAAAATGCCAGTGCTGTTTCACTTGAATGTCGCTTAGTGAGCTTATCATTTTCGCTTTGTATAACTTCGACTTGGACATCGTTTCCTTCGTATTCACAGTCGTTGTTATTTCCATGTTCGTCGTTTCTATTTTCCGCGATGCACTCTTCATTTCCTTCGTTTTCACAGTCGCTATTTTCATGTTCATCGTTTCTGTTTTCGGTGATGCTGTTTTCACATTCAGCGTTCCTTTTACGACATAATCTTAATGCAATTTTCAAAATGTCGATGTCGTAATTTATTAAATTTAGAACTTCATGAGCCCTTCTATACTTCGCATCCGTAGAACATTGTTGAATATCTAGACGCTTTCTACCTGCATTTATACTTATTTTACTCCTTTTAGGCGGTCTTCCGCGTGTGCGTCCACCTCTTCTTATCATTTCAAGATCCTGGCAATTCATTTAATTTTTTTAAAATATGTTCTTACTTCTATGGTAGACCGAGTACCCACATTTTTTACTTGAGTTTTGAGGTTGAAACAATAAGTTAAAACGATTGAAAAACAGGGCCAGTAATTTTTGTTTGTTTAAAAATGTCAAAAGTAAAAAGTTCCAGAGATATGCCCATTTATCAAAATACGGGGTGTCCGAAAACTGACCTACTATTTTAGGTTTAGATTCAATGTGATATTTCCAGCAAATAAGTTCAATACAAAAAATGGATCTGAGGCATAGAATGTGAGCCATTGAAGTTTAGAAAAGAAAATCACTTTTTTTTTAAATAATCTCGGTTTTTTTCAGATATTTACAAGTTCTATAACTTGTCTTGAAGGGTCATTGACCTACGATGAATATTTCTCCTGTTATAGCCATAAAAAGGGGGGGGGGAGGAAATGTCGATTTTGCGGTTTTTCGCGTCTAACTCGTTTCGCCACATAGCTACCGAAATATCACATAGCAAGAAGTTGTAGCCCTTAGAAAACTGAAAATTTTGACCCTTAATACGATGCGATGCGATAAAAACTCATCCCACCAAGAGTCTCGTAAATTCGCGGAAATGTCGGAAAAGCTCGTTTTGCTCATACCAGACTGGTTTTCGACATTTCCGGGACTTTAGATCGCATCGCATCGTATTAGGGGTCAAAATTTTCGTTTTTTCAAGGGCTGTAACTTCTTCCTGAGAGATATATCGGTAGCTATGTGGCAAAATGAGTTAGACGCGAACAACCTCAAAAATCGGCATTTCCACTCATTTTTTGGCTACAACAGGATTCATCGTAGGTTATTCAGCCCCCATAGACAAATTGTACAGCTTAAAAATATTTTTTAAATAAGCCACAGTTTGTTAAGATAACTTCAAAAGAAGCCGAGATATTGCGCAAAAGCGATTTTTTAAAAGTTCAATGGCTTGCCACTCAACTTCTATGCCTCATATCCAATTTTGGAATTAAACTGTTTTTTTTTATTTTCTTTTTTTATTATTGAATAACGGGCGGAATCTATTTACCTGCTTTGGTCGGTTTAATTATTTGCTAAGGATGGATTTTGCGATAAGGGTTGGTGTACAGATTTAGCGGTTTGCATAATTCAAAATACATAAAAAGCACATAATTATGCACCTTTTCCGGATTGTACCTGATTAGTCCTTCATCGATTTTGTGAGTATGCTCTGCTAGCTTCAGTCATGCCAGCAGTACATTATAAAATGTCTATTCTTAGAAAAACGTTAGGAGCACAAAATTTTTAAATGGAGCACATAATTGGCACATAAAAACGCATAATTATGGTACAATTTTTTTTCGTTTTGGGCGACCTTGCTCTGCCAGCTGCATAGACGTGAGAATCTACACCGAAAACAAGTGGGTCAGGTTTCAGACACCTTGTATATGTTTGAAACATCTCCGGATATTTCCAGCGGATATATCTGGCATATATATCGGATAAAGTACTTTTTGCGAATACTCCTGCAATCATTATTTTTTAATTCAAACGCATTTATATTATTAAGTATGACATCGAATTTTTGGATTCAGGGGGATTTAAATTATTTTTAGATTTATTTGGATTCAAAAGGGAAAAAGAGCGAATTCAAAGTTGACCAAATTAATACAAAATTATAAATTTTAATCCAATCTAGATTGCTGGGCCATATAGATTATATGCGCGGGATACATCTCAGGATATATATTTTTTTCTGTGATGGATCATACATATACGGGTAATTAAATTTAAAATGTTATTTTTGTGTTCTGACAAATAAAAACTTAAATTACTAATTTATATATCACAATTATATTAATCAACTAATTTTTGTGATCACCTATTTCGCGCTCAAATTCAAATATTCAGTCGACAGGAGTGCCACTGGTGTACCCAACATTAGTCTGTCATGTCTGAAAACTGTATCATAAAAGAAAAGAAAATTTATCATTTACTTCGTGCCTGAACATTTACTTCTATTATTTAAGTATTACCACGATTTAAACCGTTCATACTTTATTTTAGGCAAAATTAAGGGAAGCAAACAATGTTCGCTAATTGTTTCTTGACGTCTGACATATGTGGAAAAAATACCTTGCCAAACAAAACTTTACTGATAAATTGTGTTTTATTATATGATATGATTTACAAAACGATGCTTTTTGGAAAATCTGACAGTTTTAATTAGTTTCTACTGAAAACTTACCAAAATAATGCGTTGCAGAAATATACGTTTTTTCCGACACACTGCCTGATAATTATAATTTATGTGCTCGACCGCCATTAATTTCCCGCATCATAATTATGTGCTAGTCAATAAAAAATAAATACAACCAACTTCAAATCCAACTTCAAATCCAACATTGTCAAAAACCAACATTCGTAGTTGACAAAAATAACATTTGAAGTTTAATCACCCATACGTGCATAGTCATAGTATTGAAAAATTGCATGGTTATCAATGCAGTTGATTTCATTGTTGCTTCCGGGCCGATATAAGCCTTTTGTCACCATATTCTAGACACTTCAAAGTATCTTTTAAGCCGATAAAAAAAAATTATTTTTAAAAAATTGTACAGTGGGATAACCCCCTAAATCGCGAAAAATACATTTTTTATACACCCAACATCTAAAGATATAGTGTTTAATGTGTGTAATGGTTTTTCAATATATCTGTCTTATTATACTCACTTCTCCTACGAAGTACACTTGACGAAAGTATGACAACTCTCTATTATAAAAATGACTCACAAATTTCAAAAATTATTAACCGCAAAATATACAAATACCCAAATACATATATGAAAGTGCAAAATAAGAAAAACAAATGGTCGTGTAAGATTATTATAATTTTTTCAGTAAGATTAGGTTTTAGGTTGAACTTTACATAGATTACGGTGTATTTTGATCACCATGGATACCTCGCAGACACTTTCGTTCTCTTCTGTTGTTCTGTCTTCTTTTGTGCTTAATGTGGTAGAAATTTCGAAATTAAATTTCAGATTCGAAAAGAACTGTTTTTATGCTTTAACCCGTTTTGTCCCAAAACGACAAAATTTATCGCCGGTTTTCGTCCTCAATAAGTTTATGGATATCTTTGAGATATTCTTATGAAATGTAGGTTCCCTAAAGTCTGTAGGTATGCTCTTTTCGAATGTGAGGACCATTTTTAGATATCACTTTTGATTTTTTGAATATGTCTACTTAAACTAAAAGAAACGTGGTAAAAACTCGAAAACTTTTTCAGTAGACTCCAATTTTTATTGCGAAGGAGTTTCGGGATCGTATCAGGGCTCAGAAACTTGTGGCATAATGAGTTTTACTAAAAGTTGGTCAATATTACGATTTAATTTTCAAAGTGGTGTCCTAAAAATGGCGCTATTGATGGGGAATTTTTTTGTTTTTTGCATTTTATTACAATATTTCTTGTATCTTGCCGCTGAATCCAAATCTTTTATTAAATTTTGGAAATTAAAAATGGCGGACCCCAACACGGCTCATAGTTCTGATCTGTTTACAAAATTTAGCAACAATAGCAAACAATTAAAATTTTTTAATAGAGTATTATTTGTTAGTCCATTATTTTAAGAAGCCTATTTTAATTTTGAATGCCGACATTCATTCCATATATTATTATTTGTGTAAACAATTTTGAATAACAATAACATATCGTATTTAGTCACATTAGTTTATAATTTACAATTCTGAAAACCTATGAGTTTAAAAACCGCAAAAAGTATGACAAAATCATTTCACATAATTTACATTACCGTCCTTCATTTAACTAATTAGTTTAAATATTACAGTAGTTTGAGCAGTTTCTGATGACGAACTATTAGAGGAGGCAACCAATGAAAAAAAAGTACAGTGATTTATTGACAGTGGAATATTTTACCTAAGATGAACCATCATAGGTACCTCATTGTGAATCAAGCTTCCGATTGGTTTATAAAATTTAGCAACAATATCAAACAATTAAAATTTTTTAATAGAGTATTATTTGTTAGTTTTGACCATTATATTAAGAAGCCTATTTTAATTTTGAATGCCCACATTCATTCCGTATATTATTATTTGTTTAAACAATTTTGATAAACAATAACATACCTGTTTGTAGTCAAATGTGTTTTTAATTTACAGTTCTGTGTCAATGTGAGTTTAAAAAGCGTAATTAATATGACACCATCATATAATTTACTTCACGGGTTTTTTTTAAAAAATTAGGTAAAATTTTATAATAATTCAAACATTTTCAGAATATTTTCAGATCATAAATTACTAGAGACGGCAATCAAAAGAGAAAAAATTATGGTATTTTTAGGAATATTTTTACCTAGAGTACGTCGTAAAACGCCATAAAATAAATTAATATTCATGCTAATTTCAACGGTCAATAACTTAATTTTTCGGGTTCAAATTATTTTTCGCTTATTCTATAAAGCGTTATCTTTAATTTGGTGAAAGAATTATTCCTCTAGCTCATTTGGATCAAAAGTTCTACGATTTCGAAAAAAAATTTACGCCGCTAAGAAAAATGGCATACCGTGCGCCGCGCCGCGTCTCGGCTGTCCCGTCAAAATGCTGGGAGACTCGAAACTTTGCATTCGGAATCTCGTCCCGACGTAGCATCTCGTCTCCTTCGTTGAAACGCTGAGAGACTCAAAATGTTACGTCCCGAACATCGTCAATACGAGGCGCCCTTGCTCTTTGTCAAATAAAACTTTATAACATGTAATCTACTGCCCATTTTGTTGTGTAAACCAATATAATATAATAACACAGCCCCACAAAAAAAAGTGCAAGGTCCGAAAGACAAGGCCATGTTATCTGTATGTTTTTTGGGTCGCTGAATCCGAATCCGGTGTCCGTTTGACCTCATCACGTCCAGGTCAAGGTCAATTAAAGGTCAAAGGCATAGAATCAATTTTAGAAGAAAGAAAAGTACTATATCTATATGTTTTTTGGATCGCTGAATCCGAATCCGGTGTCCGTTCGATTGCATCAGGTCATGGTCAAGGTCAAATGAAGGTCAAATGTCGATAATCCATGTTATATGAAAGGAAAGCAATATATCTGTATGGTTTTTAGGTCGCTGAATCTGAATCCGGTGTCCATTTGACCTCCTCAGGTCATGTTGAAGGTCAAATGAAGGCCAAATATTGATAATCCATTTTATATGAAAGCAAGGCAATATATATCTATATCTACATGGTTTTTAGGGCGCTGAATCCGAATCCGGTATTTGTTAGACCTCGTCAGGACATGGTCACGATCATGTGAAGGTCTAAGGTAGAAAATCAATTTTATAAGAAAGTAAAGTAATATATCTATATTAGAGTGTACCGAATTTTTAAAAATCGAAGTTAACGCTGATAAAATAGTAGTTTAAGATGCGTTTTTCACGAAAATTGATAGAAAAAAATTACAAAAAATATCTAGCATTCGCGAAATCGCCTCAAAAACCCTATTTTTGGGTGTTTATTTACTTTTTTTATTTACTACTGGTTTCGTCAATTTTTTAAAAATATTTTTTTTTATTGGAAGTTATGCCCAGACTATATATCTATAAAACCCATGTAATAAATTTTTTTTTCATTACTGGATCCCGTGAAAAATCGCTAAATATGGTCATTTTTTAGAAAATTATTAACAAAATAAAAAAAATTACATTTTTCGGTAAAAAAAATTTTTTTTTAGATTCTTTGCATCAATCTGGACAAGAAATGTCTCTTGTGAATTTTACGTAAAATGCATATTTTTGGTGATAAAAATTGCCAAAGTTTAAAAAAATGTCATTATTACTTAACTGGAATATCTTTGGGTTAAAACATGACAATATATAGCAGACCGAATTTCGTAGGTCTAGTAATGAACAAGTAAGACGGTTTATTGTATGAAAGGCAGATACAAATATGATGTCTAACATTTCAAAGTTTATGCAATTAACAGGTGCAAACCAAATTAAACACCTGAAACACTTTTTACAGATGTGCGTGGATTTCTTGATTTTATATTTGAAATGTTCAGATTAATCAGGAACAGGATTCGGATTTGGTGATCGTAAATGAAAATTTATTTACTTTATTACACTGATTGTCTACTTTCTATATATATATATATATATATACAGGGTCATCGAAAAGTATCGGACCCCCCTAATATATTCAGTTAGAATGCACTTAGGAGAAAATGTCCAATAGCAAAGTTGTATGTTTTCAAGCGGGGAGTAAGATGATGACCTTGACTTTGACCTTGACCATGTCCTTCAAGGTCATTTCAAGGTCAATCTTATTTTTTTAAATAAAACCCCCTACATTTTATTGCATATTCATATAGCTTATCTCGAGAGCTTTCCAAAACACTATAATAAAATATTTTTTTATTAAGTACTTTTTGAGTTATAAAGGTTTGAAGTTTTTCCAAAATGCATTCTTACTGAAAATATTAGGGGGATCCGATTAATGTATTTTCTTTAAACCAATTAATTGGTCTCATTATTCCGCGCACAAAAGTATTAAGGTTATGATTACTGAAAACTAAATAATATTTTACAAGATATTCTACATTTTGTGTAAAAAAATTCGTTAACTTCAAACCTTTATAACTCAAAAAGTACTTAATAAAAAATATTTTATTATAGTGTTTTGGAAAGCTCTCGAGATAAGCTATAAGAATATGCAATAAAATGTAGGGGGTTCTATTTAAAAAAATAAGATTGACCTTGAAATGACCTTGAAGGACATGGTCAAGGTCAAAGTCAAGGTCATCATCTTACTCCCCGCTTGAAACCATACAACTTTGCTATTGGACATTTTCTCCTAAGTGCATTCTAACTGAAGATATTAGGGGGGTCCGATACTTTTCGGTGACCCTGTATATATATGGCTATATTCAATTTTCTCATTTTGAGGTTAGGGAGTTCATCTGAACTCCCAAACATCAAAATGAGACAATTGAATAGCCTCATTTTTACAATAACTATAATTTTTAACTGCGATATACGTACGTCATTTTTGCTAAACATTACCTAGGAAAAATGTACCATTTGTTTAAAAAAGCCTACGGCGGAATATGAAATCCGCCAATTTGAAATTTTAAAATATTACATCAGATTCTTTACAAACTCTTGTGTAAGGAGTTTGAAGTAAATGTTGTGGATTTTGAAACAGAATATCGTCCACATTGGAACCAGAATTTAAAATTTTTAAATCTGACTTCAGAATCATAGGCAGTGACCCCACAAAACCCTGAATAACAAGTTTCAAGTGGATCTGAACGGTTTTCAAAAATTCATTCGCCATTTTGGTTCCGCCATTTTGACATTTCAAATCTACCTTCAGATTCATAAGCGTCTCTACAAATTTCCGAGTAACAAGATCAAACCAATTCGATTATGGAGAATTGCTTTCCACCAGTGCTTACATTCCCCGTTGTTTTTACCGTATAAAGTTTACCGTTAAGTATGAAATATAAGTTGGAGATGCCCAGTAACTTCAGGTCCCCTTAAATTTTCACATGACTTTTCAGATTTGGTTCTTAAGGTAGAAGGTTTAGCTCTCTTTTAAGCCATATGAGAGCTTTTTATGTCTTCACGTTTTTTTTTTACAAGATTTTGAAAAGAAACAGAAAGCTATTTTTTATACCCCCCCCCCTCCTTTTTTATAGGACTGAACAAATTAACATTTTTTTTTTATATTTTCTTTAAATATTTAACAAACACAACATCAGTGATTTGTTGTTACACGGTGTAATAAAGTGAATGAAGTTCGGCTTCTTTTTTCCACAGGCACTATGTTCTATGGAAATAATAGAAATATATGTCGCGGACATAAGATTTATATTCTATGAGAAAAATAGTATTTGAATAACTTACGAGTGCGTCACTTGAGCGTTAAAAATAAAAGTTGATTTGGGAAAAGTTTGATTTACTGGGATTTAGAGGGAAGGACTGAATAAATTTATTTGGTATAAATACATTTATTGGTACAAAAAATACAATAATATAAAAATATTCAATTTTAAATTTATATACAGGCTATATTTGGTACCTAGTTATGACGTAATTAATATTATTTTTCTTAACAAGTAAACAATCTGGCGTCATCTTTGGCAATTTATCCATATGAATTAATTCGACAGTTTTAGCAGTAACTTGTACTATATACGCATGAGCGTGTGTATCGAAATTTACGATTGATATCCGACACGCTGATAGCAAAAACGGGCTAAACATACGCCGCGAGAAAAAATGGGTTATTATTCTGTTCGCGAGAAAAGACGAAACAAATTACAGGCTGTGGGCAAAAGTGAGTTACACTATTGTGAGAGCAAAAATGACTTAAAATATTCTTCAGGACAAAAACGAATTAGAAATTTAAGTCATTCTTGCCCGCTCGGAAATTATAAGTCACTTTTACCAGCAAAGAAATTTTAACTTATTTTTGCTCGTGTTATAATTTTGTATAGAAGCTTGTTCGCTTTGATATCGCAATTTTTAAACTTTTGGGATTCTTTTAAAAATATACAAATGATTTAAAATTTTAATCATTATTTGTGTTAATTCCCTGATTACACTATTATACCTCTTATGTTAATTCTGTAATAAAAGTGTTCAATTTGGTATGCTTCTACACTGAGGAAAGGATTGTTTACTAAAAACAAGGCTTCTTAATAGTTAAGAAATCATATATTTAAATACGGCGAATCCAATAATTTTTTAAGTATAAAATAATTATTCATTTCATATAAAGCTGACATTTCTTAGTGCAAACAATGCATTTTATATCTTAAGAAATATCTATTAAATGCAACCAAACGTTTCTTAATAGTTAAGAAACCCCTTGTTTACTATGAGTTTGTATCTATAAAATAATGTTAATAGCTACAAAATGTAAGGTTGGAGTCGATACGCATCGTAACATAACCTCAAATGACAACCCGACTGCTTTGTTTGGTTTGTTAAGAACGATTGAGCGCCATTGCAATTCAGTGGTTGTTATTGTGAAAACAAATAAATTAAAGATATTGTTTTTAATATTAAATATGCTTATTTTATAAACAAATACATCGTATAAGAGACATGTTCCATGTCTTATTTGTGAATTTGCGCAGCTGTCGAGTTCAAAGTATACGTTTCTTAACTATTAAGAAATGGTCAATTCTGATATAAGAAATAAAATGCTAATATTATATGAATCGCATTTAACATTACAATGCCATCTTTACATTAAAAGAATGATTTCAACTTTGCAATTGAATGATATTTTTTTACAACAAACGATCCTTTCTCTCATTGTACATTGCTTAATTCTCGGAATTTTTGAAAGAGACGTGTACAACTGATATTCATTGTCATTGACTTATTGTTTTCACCAATTTTTTATTACAGGGGCACAATTAAGTATTGAGAGGCATATTATTTGCAGAATATACGCTCCCTTATCACTGTTCGACGCTGATTTTGCCTTTGACAAGCAGAGTATCATATCCGAACTGTTTTTTGATGCTGAAAACGATGACACTAGCAGAATTTTCCTATTCCGTCGCATTTTTGAGAAAAGTGAGGTTAAATGTATCGAAATTAGCGTTTTTGGCTATGTTTGGATTAATTTTAGGGCACAAGAGATTTTTCACAAGCGAAGTATCATATCCGACGTGTTTTTTGTTATGATGTTAGCAGAATTTTCTGTTCCGTCACATTTTATTAGACCAAAAATGTGTAAAAATATTATGAAGATAAAAATTACATTTATAAAATATTCTTTTGGGCAAAACCGAATTAAAAATGTATATCATTTTTGCTGGCGCTGAAATTATAATTCGTTTTTGCTCGCGCTATTATTTTATATTATTGAACTTGAACGGTCGCGCTTAATAATCGTTTTAATATATCACCTTATATTGTCAATTGTCATCAACTTTGCAATTACTTTGAGTTAAGGCCATCCTTATAATATGGTCTTTCTCATTGCTAAGCTTCGAAAAGCTAGTCTCAAAAGATTCAAACTTCCTAAGTTTACGAGTTTAAGTTAATCGGTAATAATTGAATAAATCACAAAATCTGTTTAATTATTTAGATATATTTTATAAAGTACATAAATGCGTTCTATACACAGCACTGTTTTATTTCAAAATAATGTTCTTGATGAAAAACAGTTTTTCGTAATTTTCTCCAGCCTGTCAGATTTGCAGTTAGATACTTTTTTACTTTAGAGGGCAGAATGTAGCATGTGCGAAAAATTGAATAGTCACCTATTATTGACCATGTACCTATTGAACAATTATTTTTAGTAATTATTTATAGAGGCAAGACACTATTAGGAATATAATAAGAAATTTCAGAACTTAATTACAGTGTGTACCAAATACTAAATAGGTATTTAGTATTAGGTATTAGTGGTGGTGTACCTATTAAGGAACCACCAGTTTTAGACATTTCTTTGGACTGGAATTTCGGAGCCATTGTTTGATCAAATCTTTTCTTTCCAAGCTTAAATATAAAGGTTATTATAAAATGTGTTTAAAAGGAACCCTTATTAAAAAAATGACTAAAAAGAAGAGCAACAAATGCTAGATAAATGTTGCCACCTTTAAAAAACGGAATTTTTTCACTATACAAACCGGACCCCGGTAAAATCATTTATTTATGTCCTAAAAAGTCGTAGGAATCGAGCAACAAATGCTAGATAATTGTTGCCACCTTCTAAAAAGCAAATTTTTTCACTATTCTTTAAAAGCTGCTTTTTGCGTAACTCAAAGTCAAATATTTTTGTATGTTACGAGCAGAATTAAACCAGACCCCGGTAAAATCATTCATTTGTGGCCCAAAAAGGTGTAGGAATCGAGCAACAAATGCTAGATAATTGTTGCCACCTTCTAAATAGCGTACCTGTACACTATTTATGCATATAATACCGTTTTTTGCGTAATTCAAAGTCGAATATTTTTTGATGTGACTAGCAGAATCAAACTGGACCTCGACAGAATCGGTAGTAAAAAACGAGCAACTAAGGCTAGATATTTGTCGGTTTTGTTTTTTCGCTTCTTCTATTTGTACTACATAGAGTTCTGATTTATCAATTATTCGAAAAGCAGTAATTTGTCATTTCCTTGTATCGCACCTATGCGGAATTTGATACTTGCTCGGTATTTTGTAAGCAACAAATGAGGAACAATTAACTGCTTATTCGATTTTTTTATTGTATGCTTATTTTTCAATTTTTGAACTATGTTCTGCTGGCTTTTATACAAGCCAGCAGAACCTACTTAATTTTTAAAAAATATTGGAAACAGTTAATCATGGTCCTATATTAATTATGTGATCTTTTAGCAACAAATGAGCAACAATTAACTGCATATTTGTTTTTTGGTAGCATCTTTACTTTCCTTTGTTTTAGCGATGTTCTGCTAGCTTTTAGGCAAGCTAGCAGAACATGCTTATTTTTTAAAAAATAAGCGAGCAACAAATACGGGATTGGGGCAACTTTTGAGCAACAAACGTTGGTCCTAGTTTGGTTCGATTCTGCCACAGGTGCTCTGCCAGCTTTTAGTACCTCAGTACAAAGGCATCGATAGTACAAGACGTATTTTTGATATAAGGGATAATTATTATTTTTTCTTTCTCTTTTCCTTCATACTTTTGATTATTTCGACACAGACCAAAGAAAACGAAGAATTTTTCGTTTTAATGTAGTTTTGAAAATTCAAACCCCATTTTAATCTTTTCCCTTTTCTCTTCTGTTGCTAATTATAGAGATGAGTAGATATGCGAAATATGTTCGAAAAACAGACCAAGCTTGCGTTGTCTGCAAAATTATGGAAGCAATAAACAAAATATTAGCAAAAGGAATGAGTGCGTACTCTTGGGCACCTCATGCAGCAAAATACGAAAATGACATGTCCTCCAAATTATTTATTTAACAAAAAATTTTGTAACTTTCAATACAGCGCGCCCGTTTTAGGGATATATACCTACAGTCTATATTTTGATAAATTTTCAATACATTTTTACATTTAGGTTAGAAAGTTAGAAGTTAAAGTAAGTTAAGTGCGTATTCTTAGGTCAGTTCACCTTACATAATTAACTGCAAATTTATTGCTCGTGCACAATCAATTTTTCCACGTCATGTGAAATTGGAATTTGTTTCTGGAGCTTCATGCGTTGCTGGACATAGTACATCGATAATTTAGGATCACTTAAGTACACAGCCCTATTGAACGTATCCAGAAGTCGATATTCACGGTTACATTGTCGCGCATGTACTTTCAAATTTTTCCGGTAAAACTTATGCCAGCTTTCATTGGCGTCCTCCGAATAGTAGATCATCGGCAACGGAAATGTACGCGCGATATCGGCCGAATGGATTAATAGTTTATGTACCGATGGGCTCATTCGGGCATATCATCGCAGATACGTTTTTTTACATAAAACTGCGACTTTTTCAAGGTTCAGGCATCGTTTGCTTTTGTACGCTCCGATTATAGTGGAAAGGTTTTTAATAAGCATTTCATCGATTTCAAGAGCTTCAGCAAATTTTGTCGCATCCTCTAAGCATCTTCGAGCAACGTTACCGGTGTTCGTTGTTCCGTGTCCTTGAATAATCTGATCGATTCGTACCTTAACAGCATCGTATACTCGTTTTTGAACGTTTGCCTTCTCGAGATTAAATTGTTCTGGAAACATTAGGAATAAGGAAAGTTAAGGAATGTAATGACTGAACAAAAGTGAAAGGAAAAATGGTATTATGTTGGTAGTTAATGATTCGATTAAGTAATTCATTAGTAGGTTTTTTAAAGCCGGCAGCCGTTAACGCATTCTGGATCGACTCTAAAAACTAATCAGATCTAAGTTAGGCCACGCCAAGCTCACAATTAAATGCTGAAATGAAAATGAAAAGCTCAAAATGAAGTAGCACTTCTTACGATCTCTTACCATTCACGAGATATCGCGAAACAAAAAACAGACCGTACGGATGTACGGACGTACGGACGCACGTACAAGATCACGGAGACCAATGTTTTTTGCATTTTTGGGTTTCATCAAGTCTGAAACGTCATTTGATGAAAACCTATGACATAATTTTGTGGCGGGACGTGACCAAATTCAATTTGAGGTAAAAAAAGTTGTCATTTAAAGGTCGTTCAGGCACACCGTGTGGGGTAAAATATATGACATTTCGAAAAATTTATTTCTTATTACTAATGACATCGTTGAAGAGAAAAAATTCAATAGACGACAATGTCAGCGAATTTTAAAAGTTCTATGGATTTACCCATATATGATCGAGCGTAAATAGCAAACTAGAAAGTATAGAGAATAGCTGATTTAACAAGTCGAAGTTTCTGAGAGAAATGAGATAACGATTAGCTACTTACCTTTTAAATTTTTCCGAACATCCCAGACTTGAATATTTTTCCGATAAGATAAATGAACTAAAAACTCGAATGTCTTAATTTCAGTATGCAACAGTCCTAAACCTAATTTCAATGCTTCTTCGTTCGGTGGAAAATCATCATTAACATTGCTGAGCTGATGGGATGTACGAAGGCAAATAGGACACCGACTTGTTGCTGGATTATTTACTATGCAGTTTACACATTTGCCATCGAAAAGGGTTTCCCTAACTACTGCTACAACTTTACAATTTACTCCATTAACGACACAATTCAGTGGTTGCAGAGAAGCGATTTCTGTCTGCAATCGTTTGTACTCTTTAGAGCTGGTTATGTCATCCTCTTTCTCAATCGCAATTCTCAAAGGACGGCAGAATCGCACGCTCTGTGGAGTAGGATTAATCCAAGCTCTGTTTCCCGTCATGCTTTTGAGTTGTATTAAAATTGTACTGGTAACCATCAGCGAATGGTGCGGATTCATATCCTTGTTATTGGTATCAGAAAACTTCTGTTGAGGGTTCGTATGACCGGAACTGCTGTCGAATCCGAGAGTAACCGATAATTCCATCGTTTCTAATTCGACAGCAGTCCAATTTGTTGCCACGTTGTCGCATAATCGTTGGACCGTTTTTTGAAGCATACTTTCCAGCGAAACACGGATCTCAGTTTCCGAGATGTGGTAACTCGCAGGTTCACATTTTTTCATTTCCTTCTGAAGCAATTTATAGCAAGGATATATTTTGGCCCCTTTTAATCGAGAATCCGCAACTAGGCTCTCGTACGATTTTTTACTATAATCGAATTCTAAGTAGAAGGCCAATGCTGATTCAGGCGAATGCCTTTGTACGATTTTTGTCTCTTGAGGATGATCTTCTTCGTCAAAACTACTCTCCAAATCAGGAGCAGCTTCAGCAGTAACTTTTCGTTGCAATATTTTGGCGGCCAATAGTAAAGCTGAGGGTGTCTCTTTATATTGGTTCACAATTGCCTGCGCTCTCCTGTACAAAGTGGCTCTCGATGGACATTCGGAAGTGCCAAGACGTTTTCTGCCTGAATTGACCGATATTTTTGAGCGCTTGCGTGGACGACCACGCGGTTTATTATCTTCATTCTTTTTCCTCCGTCTTTTTCCCATTGCTATATGTATAATAATATGAATTTAATTACATTTTGTACGATGTGGAGAGTTAAATATTGTCTTCCAATCGTAACAATTTATTTTAAGTACAGATACTTCCTTGCAATGTCTCTATATCGTATTATTCTTTTAATAACACAGAATAATCTGAGAAACCTACGATCTGGGTCGAAGTAAAAGAAGTTTTTGATAAACACTATTCATTGCGTTAATAAGAAAAGAACAGTAGGTGAATGTGGGGCAAAACCGGATACCAAGAACTATGTATCGGTGGCGGGGAATCAAATTAAGAAAGCGTTTCGATACACTCCTAGAATTTTTCCCTATACACTTAGTAATTAGAAAATGATGATTATTAAAAAGAAAAAATTGTTGGAACCTGTTACACTATTTTTGTTGAGAAAGTGCAAAATAGACGGTTATAAAAAAGATGGAGCAAATTCAAGTAATATCAAATAAGTATATAACGTAAAATTAACATAAAACGTGGAACAATTATTTTTTTTTTGTTCATTTTTTAATTCATCGATATTGTAAAAAAACAATTTATCTAAAGTGAAATATTGTAAAACACCTGCATTCGATAACATATTTATGTGGCACATATGTGGCATAGTCAAACGGTTCAGCTTGTCGAAAAAGTTCCTAGATGAAAAAACGCCCACATGGAAAAATGTATATTCATAAGATATATCCTGAGATATAAATTAGAAATGCGCAAGATATATCTGGGTATAATTGGATGTGTACAGATATACCTGAGATATATTTTAGGCAAAAGATTTTTTGCAACATCTCCAGATATTTCCACCGAATATATTTGAGATTTATCATAGATATTGCTTATTGGCCTGGATATATCCTGTATGGTTTAGATATAACTAGATATATCTCAGAATATACTTCTACCCTTTACGGGCTATTACGGAAGAACTGAAAATAAAACAGTAAATATGAATCGATGAAGTGTATTACCGTGGATAAACCATCTATGCTCTGAGAGAGAAATAACGCTGTTCCAGCGGGACACTGAAGCCAAAACGGCTACATACTGTACCACGGATATCGATTACAGACGTAAAATAGCGACTAAAATTCGAGACCTTGAAGAAAATTGTTTTTTATTACTAGGTATAATTTTGTCATATCATTAAGAATATTTACGTGGTTATTTCTATACTTTATAAAGTTAAAACATGTTCAATTACGCTCAAGTACAAGCGATATGCACTTAGATGCACAATTTTTTATTGCTCAAAATGTACGCTCAAAATCATGAAGCGTCGAGGAACAGGATGCAGATAAATAAAACGACGCGTTGAATCACATACGAATTTTATTTCCCCTGGTAGAGTGATCACGGGAATATTCGTACAACACACGTGGTCGAGTCCGATTTACTACTCTTATCGGTCGAAAACCCACTTAAACAAAAGGAGTCTAATTATGCGGTTCAGAAGTTCACACACGCCGCGAAACGCCGATTACAAATGTGTGAAAAGGAATCGCGGATGTAGCAATTATATTAAATAAATGTGCGTAATAAATTTTGCGCGAAAGTTTACATGTGCTCGGTTCGGCCACGCTAGCAAAAACTGAAAACGGAAATCTTTCCCGAAAAGAGGGCGCGAAAAGTTTGCCGCGAATTTTCCGACGTTTCACGTCACATCCTGGATCGGAGCGCCTCTCGCAAAGACGTGTCCGCGGTTTCGCGCTGATACCGATTGCGTGAGTTATTATTAATAATTCGATATGCGCACCACAGATGGTACGTCGATGTCTTTGCGTGAGTACATAAACAAAACATGTTCATTATAACCGAAAAAATTGTTAATTTTTTTGTTTCAAGGCTTCCACATTAAAAACAATGTAACAATTTTTTGTAGAGCAAGAAATTTTCTACAAAACAGTCAGTTAGCGATGTAGTCTAAACTTAACAGGTATGTCACGAGTAACATAAATATGTCACCTGGAAAACTTCAATGATATTTGTTACAAATTCATGATCTCAAATTCTTACTCATGGCTAAAATTAACCTTGGATTAGAGCTGTCACTAACTTTTTTGTATGAAATTACGTGCTCTATAAAGAAGGTTTAGTGCAATTTTAACGTACCTTGCACTGTTTCTGATACGGCAGCCTCGAAATAAAAGGAAGTACTGATTGTTTCACTTTTAACTACATTTATTTATCATATAAATGATCGAATAATCTAGAAAAGATGCATGTTTGTTTTATCTAGATAAAGGAAGTATACCTGTTGATAAAAAAATTATTTTACACGATTTCGAATTGAAATGGCTATATATTTCACGTCTCCGCTCGCTATTCACTTTACAGTGTGACGCTGATTTAGCATTCTTATTCTCTTAGTGTGGGGTAAATTAATAAAGAAACACACAAACGAGTACAGAAGTCTTGACAAAATAATGAATATTAACATTGTGTAAAATAACTGGTTTCTCTGTACCGACTGTACATGGTGGAAGCTCTACTGTCCCGCTAATTTTACATCTGATTAGTACTTATTCATTATTATATACTATATTTTCAAAATTGCATAGAAGAAAGAAAAAAATTAATTGAGATAATTTCATTAAATACGTATTTATTCCTCGTCTAACTTTTTGTACAATTACTTACCCAAGGCGGACTCCCAAAACAAGTATGTTTGATTGACAAATTGCGAAACCTCGCAAATAAACGTAATTATGGAAGGAGATATTTATTGAAATGTGCAATAACTTCTCTTCGCTTAGTGAAAATGGGGGTGATGTTCGCAACAGTAATCTTTTGTTTCTCAGCATTCAATTGTTACATGCATTTCTCGTTAAATCAGTTTTTAGGTTACAAAGTTACGGTATGTCCCCAGTTACACATAAATGTAAGCATTAATATAGGTGTGGACAATAAAAAACTTTTTATGAAATAATAATAAGTTCTTTTGGTATTAAAAAAATTATTACGTTGTAAAAGTAACATTGTGCCAACTACGTAACTTTGCATGCTGTTCATTCTACTATTATTATACATGACAAAAGTTTCTTCCATTTTTTCATTCTCTCTAAATCTGAATTAGTAAAAACTACTAATAAAGGAGGGACAAGTCGGTCAGTAATTGAGTTAGTAATGATTTTTCCTAACAAAGAGTAAAAAACTACTAAATCATTAGTCAAATTAGTATTCACATTAGTAATAAGATATGAAAAGAAAACAAAATTACTAATTTAAGAGTAGTATTATCCTAATTAATTAGTGGAATCTGGCGAATTAATTTGTAAATTTTTTTCTTTATTAGTAAAAATCATTATTAATTCAATTAATAAACGACTTTTCACACTTTCATTAAAAATTTCTGGCTAATTCAGATGTAGAGGGTTCCAATATCTCGAAATGAGAAAAGCAGGTATCAACTTCAGCGAAGTTTCTCCAGTAAATAGAATTTTGAAAACTGTTTGCAAGATAGATGTTCCATTATTATCAAGTGCGCTCGATAGGGACCCCACAAAAAACCGCAAAAAAAACGATTATGTACGCAAAAGTTTTGCAAAATAGGTATAATGAATATGCCATGAATTGTAAGTCTTTTTTTAATTTATCACGAGTTTCTTCACCGAAACGTGCTATAATCAGTAAATTGTTTATATAAAAAGTGATCCCGATTGTTGAACGTAATTAACATGGTAGTAGAATATTTTTTATAAGCATTGGCCGATTCAAAATGGCCATGGAACGAAACAAGTTTTTTCAAAATTATTAATTATTTGAAATAAATATCGTAGACGCTTTTCAGTTTTATGATGATATATGATATATTATGATATAAATATCAACTTGTTATGTGCGAAGATTATAATTATTTTAAGTTTATAAATTCAATGATAAATTCAATCATATGACCACCATATGTAAACAGATTCATGCAACAACGAGATATAATTTACATTCAGTGACCATTTCAATATTATTACATCTTCGTATATAACCATCAGTCAATATTTATATCATCATTATAAAACAAAAAAAAAACTTTCTATAAACTTTATTTCAAGGAATTGATCATTTTTAATATATTTGTTTCGTTACGTGGCCATTTTGAATCGGTCATTTGTTCATCGGGCATGTTTGTGAAAAATGTTCTACTAGCATATTATTTATGATCAATAATCGGGATTACTTTTTATGTATGCATTTTGTTAATTATAACCCGTTTCGATGGAGAAAATAGTGAAAAATTTTAAAAAACGATCGACAAATCAGAGCATTTTCATTAATTTTGCGGAGTTTTCGCGTATATAATCGTTGTTTTGCAATCTTTTGACGGAAATTGACCGAGCATACTTTATAATAGTGGGACAGGTATCTGTCAAACATTAAAAAATAATCTTTTTACTGGAGAAACTGAGCTGAAGTTGACATACCTACTTTTCTCATTTTGGGATGAAATGGGTTATAACGAAGTTCAGAAATTGTTTACTACATTTCTGAAAGTTTCTTCAGACCTTAAATGAGTACAATAGGTACACTATTAGCGGAGAGTAGTTCAGTATCTGGTACACGGACACTAATAAATGGTAATTTACTTTTTAAAAATTGCTTAAAATCAGATTAGAAATTGATAGAAGGCAATAACCAAGTACAAGAAAAAATTTACCATAAGCGGTAGTTCTTCAATAGGTATACGGTCAGTAATAGGTACCAATTCACTTTTTTGCTATTGCTAAAAATAAGTTTAGAAATTGCACAAACGGTAGTTCATTGATAGGTATCCGTTCAGTTTTTGGCACATGCTATAGTTAAGTGCAACAATTGTATTATATTTGTGAGTGCGTTTTGCGACCGTAAATGTACAAGCCAAGAAGTTCATGGAAAAGTAGTTCATAATTAGGTACACTGCTAGATAATAATCTACTTTTTGATAATCGCTTAAAATAAGTTTAGGAAATGCTTACTTACAGTCATGGCAGTGTCTCGAGTCTATATCAAAGTTTCAATATAGTTATAATATAGTACAAGGAAGAATTTTCCACACGTGATAGTTTGCCAATAGGAACATGACTTATAGGTACCAATTTAAATAATTTTAGAAATTACATTTAAATTACGTTCCTGTCAGCCATGCGTCTGCATATGAGTACAACGAAGGATTCACAAATTATAGTTCATTAATAGGTACACGACCAGTAATGGTACCTATTTAGTATTTGGTACACGTTGTAACTAAGTACTGCAATTTCTTATTAATTCCTAACAGTGTCTTGCCTCTATAAATAATTACTAAAAATAATTGTTCATTCAATAGGTACATGGTCAATAATAGGTGACTATTCAATTTTTCGCACATGCTACAATTAAGTGCAGAAATTGCTTATTACAGTTGTAACAGTGTATTGCCTCTATAAATAATTATGACAAAAAATTGTCTGCAGATACTATTTGATTACCCGTGCAGAAATGAAAGCGGGGCTCTGATCAGGACCCGTCCAGTTTTCCCGACTTCTGGACGGCCGCTGATGTGGCTGAAATGGAGGAGCCCCTACAGCGCCCTATCAGAATGTAACGCAATTTGAACCAGCGCCAGGTGGGGCGCTGGTCGGTCTCCCACTATGTGCCTCAATTCAGCCCCATGTTTTTCAGGGCTAAACCGTGGATCTTTTAAAGGCTCCTTATAACGCCCGAGAAGCAATTCGGAGTTGCACCGAGTTTGCTCTTGGGTGGTTTCTAGAATTTCCTTCTTTTCCAATTTTCCACGAATCTAATCGTGGTAAACTGAAAAAGGAGGAAATTCTACACGGAAAGAAAGAAACACGACCGAGTCCTGTCTACGCAGCACTGGTTACTTCGTGGCCGGTTCGCATATTTTATTTTATAACAAACTGCATGAGACTGACACATTTTTTAATTAAAAAATAATCGTAATTAGTGAGGTGTATATCCCCCACAACAAAACATGTCTACAATATATTTGCATTATTTAGATTATCAAAATGAGGTAATAATGAGAATTAAACGGAACAAAAGTGTGCGCGGGTTCAAAGGTCTTCTAAACGTTACAATAAATAACAAAATAAATTAGAATAGATAGTGCTATATTTAAACTCTAAACAATCCATGGAACATACATACGCTTTTCATTAGCAATTGGCAAAACCAGCCAAATTTTCAGTTAGGGCGCGTACATACTCATAGCGAATCACGATTGCCGGCAAGTGAAAAGTAGTACAATTTCAAAATAACCAACATCTATTATTATTGCTTTTCAGTTACATTTAAAGCTCAAAATCGTCTTTTTCATAACAAAATAAACTAGAATATATAGTGATATATTTAAACTCTTTAAAAATACCATAAAACATACGTACGCTTATGATTAGCAATCTGCAACATCTGTCAAATTTTCAGTTAAGGCGCGTACATACTCGTAGCGAATCGCGATTAGTGGTAAGTAAAAAGTAGAACAATTTAACAATAACAAAAAATCTATTGTTATTGCTTTTCAGTGACAATTAAATCTCTATATCGTCTTATTCGCGATTGTCTTACGAATACATCTCGTTAAACGTGAAACTATTAAACTTAAGAATTACTTTTTATTCCCGTTCTTTCGAAGAGCTCTGTGTCCTTCCCAATCCTTGGAATTCGAAAACGTCGATCCCACAGATTGATAGAATTTCTTAGCTTTAATTGGATTGCCTTGGTTATCGGCATGATTGTGGACCATAACATCTGAAAAAATGTAGAAATTATAATTAGACTTTGCCCAATTCTCCGGTGCCTATTATAAAGAATTAATTCCTTAAGGTAAAATTTGCACTACTTACTCTCCATAATGGTACAAAATGTCGTATTTCTGAATACTCTTTTATCTGCTGAAGTTTTTACAGCAGTAAACTGCATTGCTAAATTCCGCCGAAAATATTTTTTGATCACATTAGTAACACTTTTTAAGACAGAGTTTCCAGGATCTATATATAAATATAACGACTTCGTCTGCAAAAGAAAAACAACATTAGACCTCCGCAGATATAATATAATACTCTCGCGTTAGTAAGAAATGGTAAACTTACAAAATCATCACGACACTTGGGATCCTTCGTTATTTTTGTATCCAAATTGTCAAAATCAAGCATTGTTTCGAAAGGAATCTTTAAATCGTACTCCGATTCAAATCCGGGTATTTTGGGTCCAATTAGTCCTGCTACTTTTGAATTTGTTATAGTGTTTACTAACTGGTTTGCCGCATGCGTGTTTGTTTGTATTTCTACACTAAGCGTTTTAATGGCTTTCAATATAAGCATTGTATCTAAAAAGTTCAAATACAACATATTAAAAATATGATATAAAACCAGTCGAATAGTTCAACTGATTATTTCCTGCATTCAGTCTTTAAACAATATTAAGAATATTGAAAATATATAATAAAACATTTATTATTTCTAACTTAGTACCATTTGAACAATTTTCATGTGTCATATTCAAGTTGAATTGCGAAGGTAAATTATTTTGAATTGTTGCCGAAGTTGGTGACGAAATACATCCATTTCCTTCTAAATGAAAAAAGAATTGAAATATGTATAATATTGGTATGATCATATTTTATATTTGTAATAATTCAAATTAAAAAGAAAAACGCGAAAAAAAAACACTGTAATACCAACAGAAATATTTTTTCATTGCTCTTAATCGATTTATATTATTTTTATGTTGTATATTGTATAAATTTTCCTGAAATAAATTATATGCAGAGTAAATAATTTTTTTGTATACCTGGAAACCTAATTTGCATATGTTGTTCAGTATTAATAGATGAACGTTTTCTTTTTTCACGCGGAACAATTATTTTATTTAAAGTTTGTTGAGGCAGGTCTTCTATAAATAAATAATAATGATTAGATTGACATATTGTAATGGCAAGCACAAACAAAAGTTTATATATATATATAAATTACCATTTGAGAACAAATCGTTGACTGCATTCTCGGGCTTTTGTATGTTTTTATGACTTTCTACTCTTTTTGAATATGCAGCATTTGCAAAAGTTTGTTCTTCTCCGCTTTTATAGGTTTTGCGACCTTTTTTTATATTAGATTTCTTTTTTACAGCACCTTTGGATACGGTCAGTTTTTGTACAGTCTTTTCTTTTTGCAGTTGTTCATCATTATCACTGCTACTTTCGGATTCATTGCTTCTTTCAGAATCTATAAATATTTATAAGCACATTCAAAATTTAAGTTGTATGCAAATTATAAATAATACTTTTTCGAGTGATTTCATTCAATATTAAGTTAATACTTATACTTACACTCTGAATAATTATTCAATGTAGGTACTTTCAGTAACTCGTCCAAAGATTGCTGTTTATATTTTTCAGTACTTTCCACAGATTTGCTTTCGGCATCCCCTTCTGTATCTGATGTGTATACGTATGATTTACTTTTTAATTTCTCTAATTTTTTCAATGCTTCTTCGTAGGTGTCTAAAACATATTCGGATTATTTAATTTATAAACTCACAATAAATTATTTCACTATTAGTTTTCGAAAACGAGAAATAATATCAGGTCGAATGCTGCCACAACTGGTCCTACACGATCTCTTAGCATAACAAAGAAGCTGAATAAAAAATCATACTGACATTCGATCTTTCTACATGCAATTCCATTCGAACTGTCATGTATAAATGTATTATGTCATAATGAGATAAGGGTTGTTATAATTATAACTATTTATTGTCTGATTACAATATAATAATTAATAAAATAATATAACTCACTAGCTAAACCTCGTAGCTCAATTTCATATTCCGGCCAATTTGACACCGTTGGCTGCAAATTTTCTACCAAAGAAGTTAAAAGCCTTTGTGTTTTCTGCGTGTATGGTGGAGGGGCAAAATACGACACAAGAATCCCTTTTTGAAAATTATAACGTATCCATGACCCTGGTACAATATCGATATCTAGGATGTCTACATTGTCTCCAGTGCCGGCTTTCAAGAATGATATCAGTTGGAACATGCCTTCACTTGTATTTTTACTCACTATAAATTCTAATAATAATTTGTTATTATTTAATGATGGAGTTGCAGATATTTTAAATGCTACAGAAACCCAATTTTGAATAGATTAAAATAATAAAACTGTAAAGATGATATTATTTCTAACGTATTAATTTGTATATAATAGATTTAATCCTTCGTTTGCAAACGTTTTTTCGGCACCTGTAGTCTGCAAACGAGGGACGTTCGTTCTAACTGTTCTTTTTTAAGATGTTAATAAGCTTTAAAAAATTTGAAAAATTTATATATGTGTTTCAAACCTTCAACTTGTAAACAATTTAATTTTTCTAATATATTTTTTATTAAAAAAATGAAGCAAATTATAACTACGTTTCACGTTCGCCAAAGCACGAATGACCAGTTTTTAGACAAAGGGTTAAGAATATATTTTTTCACTATGAAATATTTGCCGGACCCAAATACAAAAAATTCATTTGAATTTGATTCTAAATCACCATTTTATCTATACAGAGAAGTTTTGAAATTAACATTAAAATTGCATTTCACGTATCGAATGCAATATTGAATTTTTATTATAAATCTAAAATCGAACCAGAATATTATATTCTTACAAATATTTGATACTAAAATATACCTTTAACAGTAGTTATTGATACGAGTGTGCAAAAACATTGAAAAAACATTTTCGCACAAATATCGAACAATATTTTTTGACACAGCGAGCACAAAGTGCCATTAAAGATAGGCAGCAGTGTGCAAAGGAGGCACTTTGCGTACGGAGTGTCAAAATAGTATATTACTCAATAAGGGAGGTAAAATAAAGAATGTCTCAGACTGCGTATAATTCTTACCCGAGGCGAAGCCGAGGTAAATGTAAAAATGTATTTTACAGCCTCGTATCGAAAACTACTATTTTTAAATAAAACCAGTCTTATGCTGGAATTTTAAAAGCAGGATATAAATAATTAAATTTACACGGAGAACTTACTTTCATTAATTTTCTGAATGCCACAAAGCAATGGTTCTGCAGTCCGTTTAGAGTTTGTAACGTACCGTAGATATCTAGCCGTTTACCTTACAAAAAAGTACATTCATTAGTACTTTCTAGATTGAAAGTACGTGTGTATAAGAGATCATTTCGTTTCAAGGACGTAAAATAATAGAAATCTGGACGGGAAATGACGAAATGGTCATACATACTTTTTCAGAAAACAACGTTAAGTATGAAAACATAACCTGTCTTGGAGAAAGACACAAAGAAAAGAGTTCTACACTCACTCATATAACTTATCTCTTGAATTCCGCTATGATGTGCTTTTTCTGATTATGTACATTGTTTTACGTACAATATATATATATATATATATATATTAATCTTTAATTAATGTTTGAAATCTCAATATGTAATCTTCAAAAAGGCGCGTACTGCAGCCAACTGGCACGAACCTGCAATGATAATAGATATGTAAGATATCTAACGGTGACATCACACTAGGTCGGTAATGCAGAAACTATGTACATGCATACATAGAGCAACTACCAAGTGGTGGAATAAAACACATGTACCTTATGGGCATGAGAACAAAATCATTTCATTTTTGTATAAATATAAAAACAAATTGTGATAACGTGTTGTGTTTTGAGTAAACAAATTATTTCTGCATCTTTTGATAAATTTTTAGTATATTTCAAACGCCATATTCTATTTAAGGATTACACATCAATGAAGCGAAGATATACCCGTCAAAATTGTAATAGACTTTACTTTTTTTTAAAGAATACATTTTAAATATACACTAAAAAATTATCAGAAGACGCAAAAATAATTTGTTTACTCAAAACACAACACGTTATCACAATTTGTACTTTATTTATACAAAAAGAAAACTATTTCGTTCTGATTAAATAGAGTACATCTTTATGCTACAAATACCATAGTTTTCTCATGTATACTTATCTACATCCCATACATATCTACAGTCGATATATCTACAGCTGTGTTTCGGTAAATGGGTAACGGCCATTGGTACCCAATTGTGATTGTGCCCAAAAAACCATATATGCAACGTGCATGTGCAGTATGTATTCATATTTTCATAAACTTGTTTACATATTAACTCAGATGTGTTTAGATGTAAGATGAAAGTAATTAAAGTATAGTGATTGTGTAATATAACCTGTGAACAAACAGCATTAAAAAAAAAAACTATAATTTGTTTGCTCTTTTAGGTTAGTTATATATGTTCATATATATATACCATTATTTACAAGTATGTTCATTCTAGTTAAATGCCAGTAAATTTATTAGTGTAGCAGAGAAAGTGCATACACTTTTTTATTTTTACATCTATTAGTATTTAAATGTAGCATCATCATTTTATTAAGTACGCAATGAACTGACTTAATTACAATATTGTCATTTGGCTTTTCTTCAAGACAAAATATATTTAGGGTTTTGGACGATGTTGGATACGTATATAAAGGACTCTTTATTTTCCATTCCACACATTGCAAGGTGATTTCATTCGACTCATTTGCATCTCCAATTATTTTAATTATTTCCATAATTGAATTGTCATTTAAGAGAACAATATTATTTGGTGCTTTATCTGTTAAAATTTTTGAATAATATCGAATTTTTTTAATACATTGGTTTGACGTAGATTTTAAAATTCCTATTTCTGGTAGAATAATTGTAGTATGCATGTTTAACAGTTGCTTCATGAATGCGTCGACATATTTGTTCGACAACAAGATTCGGTGTATGAACATAACTTAAAATTTTACCTAGTTCATTTTCAAAAGCGAACGCATCAATTGAACTTAATGAACAACCCATATTCTTGACATCATCTGCGACATGAATAAGATTATGACTATTAAGCGTTTGAGCACTTGAACCGTACAATCGTGGTAAAATCTTTACAAACTGCTCCAGGTATGTTTTAGCTGTATCTGTATGAAGTAAACATAATGTACTGCTGTATAAGATCCGACAAGCTGAATGCAATAACAAAAAGTGCTTATATTGGGTAGCATTTTTTTTTTTTTTTTTTTTTTTTTTTTTTTTTTTTTTTTTTTTTTATGCGTGTATACCGGCCTCGGTCGGTATAGTGACGCTACGACACCAAGCGTTATGGACCACTCCGGAAACCGCCTCTCGGCATTACGTCGGAGGGCCCGCCTGTTTAGCCTCCATGCGCTTTTATTTAGTGTCCTACATCCCCCATCCTCTTCCGAGATTAGGGGTTCGGGCAAGCGTGCTTTGGCTCCTTCGCGTTTTCCTCTTTCTTCTTTATTGGACCATTCTTGTCCGTCTCCTTCCTCTTCATTCTATTCTTCCCTCGGTGTCCTCTGTTTGTTCGGATTCTCGCCGAATTAACTGTCTTATCTCTTTCTCCTTGGTTTCTATGATCCTTCGAATTACCCGGTACGTGGATGTCCATCCTTCTTTCGAGCTCAGGAGGCAATCTACCATGTTCGTCGCTGTCAGATCTAGTCCCGTTTCCTCTCTAAAGGAGTCCCGTTCTGCCTCCCATCTCTCGCACCCGAAGAGTGCATGTTCCACGTCGTCCACTCGCGCGCAGTAGAAACATTCGTCGCTGGTCGTTCTTTTCTTGTCGAAGAGGTACTTCCTAAAGCACCCGTGGCCGGAGAGAGCCTGCGTCAGGAAGTAATCCACTTCTCCATGACCTCTCTCTATCCAGGCCTTCACGTTCGGGATAAGATTATACGTCCATCGGCCGTATTTACCGTCCACCCATTTCTCTTGCCACTTGCGCAGCAATTCCTCCCTCGCCTCGCAGCGCGGGACGCCCTCGGATACTAGCTGCCGCTCTTTCGCCAATAGTTCAATCGGAGGGATGCTTGCGATTACCCCCGCTCCCTCCGCGGATATCGTGCGATATCCGCTACACACCCTTATTGCCATCGTTCTCTGGACTCTGGTCATCTTTTTTCTCAAATAGTCTTTCCCTAAGGCGTGTGCCCAGATGGGAGCAGCGTATAGCAGTTGGGAATGAACCACGCCTACTAGGATTCGCCTCTTCGATGGTCTTGGGCCTCTGATGTTGGGCATGAGGCTGGCCAGGGACGTCATTGTTTTTTCCGCCTTCTGCACGGCTTCCACTACGTGACGTGAGAATGTCATTTTCTGGTCCAGCCAAACTCCTAAGTACTTTACCGCGTTTGTTGGGTGTATTTCGATTCCCTCGATGTTGAAAGTAATCGACCCAATCTTCCTCTTCTTAGTGAGTATTATCGCCTCAGTTTTTTCTGGTGCTATCTCCAGTCTCCGGCTCCTCAGCCACCTTCCAACCCTAACAGTAGCAGTGTTTGCGGTATTCATCAGCATACTCTCACTGTCGGCGGTAACGACGATTGCGACGTCATCCGCAAAAGCCGCTATTTCTACCCCTATTGGTAGTTCCATTCTTAGCAGGTCGTCGTACTGGATGTTCCACAGACAGGGGCCCAGTACCGACCCCTGCGGTACACCACTTGTCACGCTTCTTTTGGTAGACTTCCCCTCTGCTTCCAGGATGATGGATCTCCCAGATAAATAGGAGGCTAACAAGCTGGCCTGATTTTCATCGATCCCCCTGTTACGGATTTCGTCCAAGATAACCTGCCACGAGGCGCTGTTAAAAGCATTTCGGACGTCTAACATGATTGCGGCACAGAGGGGTTTGTTTTGCTTTTGCCTGAATGCTGCTTGGGTCGCTGCCTCTATTACACACTTCACTTCGTCTGCCGTCTGTCTCCCCGCTCGGAAGCCGTGTTGGTTTTCGGCTAGGCCACCAGTTCGGTCCAGCTCGGTCTTTAGACGGGCAAGTATCAGCTGTTCATATACTTTTCCCTCTGCGTCTAGGAGACAGATGGGTCTGTGCGAGCTCGGCTGTTTCATGGGTTTTTGTCCTTTCCGAAAAAGTACGAGCCTTGCCCTCTTCCAAATTTCCGGGAATTCGCCCCTTCTGGCCAGTCCATTATACACTTGCAGCACGTATTCGGGTCTTCTCGCTGCCACTTCCTTTATAATTTCCGGGGGAATGTTATTGGGTCCTGGTGATTTATTGTTTTTAATTTTTTTACACGCCTTCTGAAGCTCGTCGATGGTGTATGGCGTGATTCCGCGTAGCTCCTGTCGCCGAAATTGTACCTCTTCGTGCTCGGGGAATAGGTGTGCCACCACCTCCTCCATGAACTTCATGGACATTGCAGCTTTTGGAGGGTTCCCTATTAGCCTTTTCCTTACGATTTGGTAGCCTTTGCCCCATACATCACTGTCCACGTCGTCGCACAGTAACTTCCAACTGTCGCGCTTTGCGGTCTTAATGGCGTTTCCCAACCTTTTTCTTCGGTCGTGCAATGTCTTCCACCACAAACTCCTTTGTGTCGGGTTATTATTTCCGCACCTCGTGTATTTTCTTCGCGCCTGAATACATTCCTTTCGAAGATCTGCGATCTCTGAATTCCACCAATAAGCGGGCGCCCATTTTACCGGCCTTTTCCTAGGCATGCAGGCCTTGCACACCTTGGTTAACGTCCTGGTGAGCCCTTCGGCGGTTATTGTATGGGGGGTTACCTCGATTTGGTCTACGGCCTTCGCCAGCATCTCGGTGTCGATCTTTTTGACATTCCAGCTTGGGGTTCTGTTTTGGAACAATCCTGGTTGATTGACGTTGCCCACCCTAAACAGGATATAGTTATTGTCACTAAGCGATTCCCTCTCGCTGACCTTCCAGTCTTGGATTCTACCTGCAACTCCCGCAGTCGCCAAAGTGAGGTCAAGTATAGAGCCGTATCCTTCCCGTTCGTACGTTGGTGTTGTACCTTCGTTTTTAACAGAAAGGTCGCATTGGGCGATCCATTCAGCCATCACTTCGCCTCTCCTATCCGTGAAATGCATGCCCCACTGTGGAGACTTAGCATTGAAATCCCCAACGATGATCGCCTCGTCTCGTCCTTGTCTCGTCGTCTCGCTGATTCCATCGAGGATATCCTCTAGTTCGCCGATTTTTTGGTTGGGTGACGCATAGCAGCTGTAGATAGCATATGAGAGGGTTTTCAGGTACGTAAACCCTTTGCCTTTCCCTTGATCGAGTACTGGGAGGTTTGGGTCCAGCACTTTAATGGCTACGCTTAGGTCGTCGTCATGGATCCAACCCGGTTGGTCCCTAATCGCGTTTCTATTTGGCTCCGATAACGCAATTACGCCTGCCCCCATTTCCCTGGCGGTTGCTATCGCCAGGTCGTGGGCTGGCTTTCTGCGTCCCACGTTTATCTGGAGAACCTTAATTTTCGTCCGTGCCCTCTCCAGTCTTCTCCTTTACCATTTCAGAGTGACCTCGGTTGTCGTGGAATTTATGGCCTTTCTTTCGGCAACGTACACAGTATGGGTCGTTTTCGCAGGCTAAGGCCCTGTGTCCCTCTTGTCCGCATCTCATGCAGAGTTTTCTTCTGTCGGGGCCTTTGCATAGAGCCTGAACGTGTCCTGTTTCCCAGCATCTGAAGCAATAGTCATCCGTTTTTCGTTCTACGATTCGACAGTTCGACCATTCCCCTATCCTTATTGAACCTTTCTGGATCATCCAGTCTGCCTCTTTGTCTCTGAGGACTATCGTCACGTTCTGTCGATTCCCAAACGCCGGCCTGAGAGCCCTGATTTCGAAAGTGTCTTTCGCGATATCGAATTCTGCGCAGATGGCATCCTGAACGTCTTCGCTGGTCGTGGTGCCGTCCAAGTCCCTTATGTGAAGAACTTTCTTCTTTATTGGGAGGCGCGTGTCCGTGTCCGGTAACTTGTCAAGTAGAGCTTTTTTCAGTATCTCGGCTTTTTCAATGCCGTTTTTTACCATCACAAGGAGATCACCGTTCTTTGTTTTCCTCGTTCCTTTTACATCCACCCCTAAACTTTTAGGGTGGACCGCCAGCTTCACCTGCCTCAGGACGTCGGCGTAGTTTTTCCCTTTTGCCTGGATTACCAGGGGGATGGGCGCTTCCCGCTTCTTTCTAAGGTCTTTCTTGAGGTCCGTATCCGTAGTTTTTCGGATGGATCGGTGTTGTGAGATGCCCCCTGTCTTGCGCGGTTCCTCTTTGCATAGCTCCACCTGCACATTCGTATCTGCGAACAGGTACTCCAGCATCCGTTCGAACTTAAGGCCTGTCACCCCGTCGAGAGCGGGCACAACGATGGTCTTATTGTTTCCGGTCACTGTGCTTTTCTTAAGGGCAACCAAGGATTCAAACACTTCCACGTCATACCCTTCGCTGCCTGGCGATTTGGCGCTGAGTATGGCGTAGAAGATTTGTCTCGTTGACTGGGCTAAGCTTCCGTCAGCTTTTGGAAAGCCCATGCTCTGCTGCATCCTAGCTACTTTCCCCACAGTGCTTCCCTGCGTTAGCAGCTCTTGTCTTCCACCGAAGATGCTGATGGCCCTACTTACTTGTTTGTCTACAGATGTTATGTCCTCTTTACATGGTAGTACGATATCGCGCGTCCACGGAGCTTCCCAGATGTTACCCGAGATGACCTTCACTCTCGGGAAGACTTCCGCGCACCAGTCCTCTTCCGTTATAGTGCAGAATTTCTCGTAGCTCTCGTTTGACTTCAGCTCTTTTCTTCTCCGACTGCTCTTCCGGGTCTTGGTGCATTGTTCGCATCTTTCTTCCGAGGCCTCTTCTCTATCCTCGGTCGGTCTTTCCAGCTCTATTACTACTGCCGTTAGTCTGTCTCGAAGTCGACTATTCTCGCGCAGTAGCGTGTCTACGATGCCGCTCCTATCCTCATCGAGTGCCCTCTCTATTATACACTTAGGTCCGTCTGACCGAAGTATTTCTGCTTGTAGGAGGAGGGATTTACTGATTTCCATGAGCTCCTTCTTTGGCTTATACATACCTTCCAGGACATCCTCAAGTTTTGCTATCTGCTGCAGCGCTTTTTCTAGGGCAACAAGGTAAGCCTTGCTTTCCTGGCGCCCCCTTTTTCGTCTTTCAGGTACAGCTTCTTCTCTTTTTCTCTTCTGCGCATCCGATGGGTCGCTTTCTTCCAACTCGTTGCCTGATTGCTTGTTCCGGTAGTACTGCGCTTTCTGCGAGTTCGGAAGCTGTTCCGGCAGGGAGCTCGTTCTACACAATTTTCGGGGGATTATTAGACTTGCAAGATCCCTGGTCTCGGTGTTACTAGACATTTCTCCAGGAGGTGTTCTTAGGATAGTGTCTCTTCTGGCGAATGGGTCGAAGCCCTTTTTGGCGTTCTGGCTGTCCTGAACCGCATTCAAGGCCGACTCGGTAGGGCTGGATCCATCATGTTCCATTATTGTATCCTCGAGAGATGTTCGCTTGTATCCAGTAGCCTTATCAGAGCTCTTGGCCTGGTTATCCACCAAGAGTTCTGTCTTGTTCGGCGATCTTCTGCCCTTATCGGTGTTGCCCTCCTGCATCCTTGGGCCACCGCCCACTGCCCCCATGACCATAGCCGTTTGACAGTAGGAAGCGATGGGGGATTCGGCTAAAGCCTTACCCCGCAGGTAATCATTTTTTCCAGCCGACATTTTTTCCATGGGTGGAAGCGGTAAGCCGTGCTTGCCTTCGGGGTTTGTCTTCGCGGTTTTCCTTCCGCTAGAGCGATTGCCCGCCAAGGCTATCGAGCTCGCTCTGCCCGCTTCTATTTTTGATACTGGTTTTGGTCCGCCCCGGGTATTTTATTTCCCCGGTACCCATTATATCTAATGAGCATTCCCCAATCCGCCACCTGGGGAGGCGCCGGATGCGGGACCAGAAAACCCGACACCGGCGGTGTCATTTAGAATATTGGGTAGCATTTAGAATGCCTTTCAGTACGATAGGTCCAATATACAGGAGAAACAGTCGGAGTTCAGTGCACTTCCACTTTGCAAGATATTTTAAAATCCTTGTTTTTCTTTGAAAATCACAAGGAATTTGTGTCTTGAGTTGCTCTAAACGACTGTCAATTTCAGCTTTGCATCTCCGGCTCAGTCTATACTTTAGATCGCCTGTCACCCAAAAATTAAGTAATTTAAACATGATTCCAGCAAAAAATAAATGCATTCCATCAAGGACAAATGTTTTCACCATATCTATTCGAGGCTCTATTTCTAACAATGGTGACTTTCCAAGATGATGGTGAGGATTGTTATTAGAACTGCGAAAGTCTGAATCAGTTCTGGGTGTTGCATTGCATTCTGGATACACTGTACAATACCCTTTACCTTTTTTCACTCGTATTCCTTGCACAGTGCATCTTTCACATGCGAAGTACCCTCTGTGTCCTTTTGTGCATTTCAATAATGATCGGGCTGGTGAATCACATATAAACGATTGAATTTTTATATTATATTTACGGCCGCTTACTATAATTCCATTTGCCTGTAAATTATTTACATCGCTTATGAAAGGCTTCATATATGTATGAAGATCTGCCGGTTTTGAGTCCCCGCAATATATGGCCACGATAAAGGGCTTATACGGATTCACACTCGATTTTGCATAAATCCTACATAATATTGGCCACAATTGATTGTTATTATATTTGAATAACGGCACTCCGTCAACATTTATTTGCAATAAAATGTTTCCATCGGAGTGCAGTTCAACATTAGTTTGTACTTCAAGTTGTGACATAATAGGCAAAAAATAAACATATTTTCCATTGTCACCTATAGTCTTAATTTCATAGTTACATGATTCTGTACACAAAAGTGTCTTTGCAGAGCTAGGGAGTTCTGGTAGGACTCTTTTTCTTAAAATAGTTAATAACTTATCAAGATTTGCTTGAGTAATGTTACATTCTACAGCCCATTTTCGAATTTCATAAACTTCTTCAGGTTTTGAATTAAATTCTGAGGTCAAGTCGTTTAATCCATTATGCTCGAAAGATTCTGATATTTCATCTATTTGCAAATGATTATCTACGAATGAACTCCTAAATTGCCCTTCTGAGTCAGAAAATGATTCCTGAAATTCTTGTTCAGTACAATGTAAGACATCTTGTACATTGGACTCAAACAAGTTAATAGAATCAAGAAAATGAGCACTTTCAGCAGAACTATTATTATCTGCAAAAGGTATGAAATTGGAGATATACTAGTATTATATATTCAAAAACAACATTTTAAAATAATTGTAATATAATAACAAAACTAAAAATAATTTAAGTCAATAAACCAATTTAGAAAGGTTGATTGGATGTATAAAACCTAAATCGAGTAGAAGCGCCAAATTTTATGTTTCCGGTTTTTCTCATCCAATTTTGAACCAATATTACTGAATTTATTATTATGACTTATAATTTTTGGAGGTAAGAAGTATGAAATTTTTTAAATTACCTTTGGCTATATAACTAGTAAAAACAACCATAAATATACACATTTTGTTCTTCGAGTCAAGGAAAAATGTTCGTTTACTTAAAAATTATATTTTTTTCAATATCCATTATATTAGAAGAACTACCGACCTAACCCAAAATTTAGGCTCTGAAACTATAATTCTACACAATTCATATAGCACTCATATGTAATTCCAGTGGATTCGGTTGGACATTGGGCAAGAAATTTCTGAAATAAATAGTGCGTCGTTATTGATAGGAAAAGTAATTTGGTCCGAAAGTGGTCCTTCAATTTTCAACCATTTTCAGTAGCTTAATGTGTTTTTAGTTCCATGTACTTCAGTGTAGAATTCCAGTATCAGAGCTTACATGTTGGAAAAACGTTTCAAAAATGTTTTTAATGTATGGACATTTTTCTAATTTTGAGGTTAGGTCAGTAACTGATTTACTGTAGATTCCTTTTACATTTAAAAATGAGGGAACTATCCAACTGTTTAAAGAAATAATCAGATTTTAACTCATTTAACAAATTTTTTTAACATTAATTGGTTCCTAAATTGATCTAATGATATAAACGATCATCTAAAAAGTATCTCACTTTCAATTTGTTTCATAACATCATCATTGAATTCGCAAACGATTAAGTATTAGGACCAAAATTTGGATATTTCCTTTCCTTTTAAATAAGGATCATCATACTGTATATGTTTATAATGTGCATAAGTTTAGATAATACACACTTACCATTGAAATAAGCATTAACACGGTTTGAACTTTCTTCCTTTAGTGCATCTGTAATTTCACTCTGAATTTTGCGGAACTTTCGCACTCGATGTCGAGTTTTCTCTTGTGTTGTATGTACTCGTTTCCGATACATTACTTTAAAATCTTAATTACAATTGTAGCACATTTATATTACAATAGTAATGTAAATAATATTTTATGTAATTAAAAATTGTTCATTGCATACTTATTACACACGGTTGTTAGACTGGTTATGCACATATGTGCAGTGCCATCTAGATTTCACAGCGGGAATATATAGAATCATAACCAGGATTGGGCCCTAACAGATACGCCTCAACAAAACCCTTATATTAATCTTTAGGAAGGCCACAATATAACCCAATCTGCGCCCTAACAGATATGTCCGATATAAACCCGCAATTTGAGAAATATGTATTTATGGAAGGCTAGTCAGGGCGTTGCGAGAGCCCCTACAGTTTCCCCAATTAGGGAAGCCCCGATTTGGCCCGGTCAGGCGCTCTCCAGACTTCGGGACGCCCTGTCACAATTTCTGCGCGGGTACATGCTGTAATTCAGTTTAGAAATTGCTTATTGTAGTGCTGCCATTTTCTTGCGTCTATAAATAACTACAAAGAAATCCAAAAAAAAATGGTAGTTCATTAATTGGTACACAGTCACTCATAGGTACCTATTTAGTTTTTGGTGCATGCTGTAATTCAGTTTTTAAATTTCTTATTGTATTTCTGACAGAGTCATGCATCTATAAGTAACTGTAACGGAATGCCTAAAAATGGTTGTTCATTAATTGGTACACGAGTATTAATAGGTATCTATTCAATTTTTAGTACGTGTTGAAATTCAGTTCTGAAATTGCTTATTGTATTCCTGATTATGATGTCTTACTTCTATGAACAATTACTACGAAAATTTTTTCGCAATTGGTAGTTCATTAATTGGTACATGGCCACTAATAGGTACCTGTTTAGCTTTTGATACATGCTGTAATTCAGTTTACAAATTACTCATTGTATTACTGCCAGTTTTTTGCGTCTATAAATTATCACTACAAAGAATTATCCATAAATAGTAGTTCATTAAAAGGTACACGGCCACTAATTGGTACTTCTTCGTAATATTTCTGCTTTATATTTATTATTTTGTTACTCTGTCAGGATCTAGTTCTACTTTCCAGAAAATTTTACTTCATTGTCTTATTTGGTAAAAAAAATATACGATTTCGAAATAAATATTGTAACTTTTCATTTTTATTACTTTCACATTCAACTGAAATGCACTAATAAACTATTGAATTTTCCATCTTCTAATTATTTTTCGTCTATTCTACAAACATCAAGCTGTAAGCTCATGGAAACCCTATTGGCCTATCCTATTTGGCTCTCGAGTTCTACGATTTTGAGACAAAACATTTTTGACATTTTTCAAAATACCCCATAGTGCGCCGTCCGAAACTAACTCTTTTATATCAGTTCCGAACTGATTCTTTATTTCATTACAATAAATCTCTAATTTGTCAATTACTTCGGACTTATGACTCATAAAATATATCATGCGATAGCCCGTGTATTCGTCTTTAAAGATTATATAAAAACGTTTGTTGCCAAGCGAGTTGACCTCCATAGGTCCGCACACATCTGAGTACACTCGTTCTCTTGGTGCCCCTACTCGATTCGAATTTTCGGAAAAACTCATCCGATGATGCTTCCCAAGAACGCACGCATCACAAAATTCTGTATCTACTTCAACTTTAATACCAATTGTATTTAAACATTTTTTAACGTGTTGTTTGTTTTGATGCGCGAGACATTCATGCCAAAGTTGCAACGAATCAATCTTATTAGCCGTGTTAGCCGTTGTCGGCAACAAAACGCGAATATCCAATCGATACAATTGTCCAAATTCTAACCCTACTGCTACAGGCGCTCCTTTATTTGAAAATATGCAATTTTTGCCGTTGTTTGTAATCGAAAAATCGACACCTTTACTCGCGGCCCTCTTTACCGAAAACAAATTTCCGTACAGCTTAGGAATATACAAAACGTCGTAGAAAATACCTGCTAACCATTTTCCGCAAACCTTTGTTTCGATATTGATGTTTCCCTTTCCGAGCGCCATCAAAGTCTCGCCGTTGCCTATCCGGACTTGTTTTGGAACTTCGAACGGATGAAACTCGAAGAACCAATCGCCTTGATTCGTCATGTGGTCTGACGCTCCAGAGTCGATCAGCCAATGCCCGTCGTCGTAGCAATAATCCGCTTGAACCATGTATGCTTGAGGCCGGCTCCCTCCTTTCTCGTCGTTGTCTCTCTTCTTTCCGCAGTTGCGCGCTAGATGTCCTTTCACACCACATATGTAACAGCCTTTGCAGTCTTTCTCTTTGTGTCCTTTTCCACCGCAGGAATAACAGCCCTTCTGTGTCTTGGATGATCCGTGTTTTTCTTCGTACTGTCTCCCCGAGTCTACTTTTTCTTTTGACTTTGCAGCAACCTTCAGCTTTGAAAACATGGCAACCGTCGCATCGTTGGCATCTTTGTCTTTATTAATACGAACTTCTTCTGCCATTAAACGCGTCATTAAATTTTCTAGCGTTCGCTTTTGAGTTTCCGTGCTGTCCCACGCACTGTGGAAATGGTTGTATGATGGCGGTAAAATCGAGAGGATTCTAGAAATGACCATCGAGTCCGGGATTTCTCCACCGAGCGACTTCATTTTCCTTACAAGTTGCTCGATATTTGCTATATTTGTCGCAACACTTGAAACCGAATCCCACTTAAAATCAAAAAAGTTCTTTTGCGTTATTGACAAACTTTCTTCGCTTTTTTGGTCATACACAGCACAGAACTTTTGCCACATTTCACGCGCAGTTTCACAGTTCATTACTAGTCTTAGAGGTTCACTTTCCATTGTTGTAACCATCAATTTTTTTGCACCCTTGTTGGCTTTTTTCCATGTCTTTAGCTTCTCTTCATAGCCCTCGACACCTTCTTCCGGCTTTACGTGGTCTCCTCCGCACACGTCCAATAAATCATCATTGTCCATAATGATTTCGATAACGAACTTCCAGTGTTGCCAGTTATCCGAGTTGCGTAGCTTTTCCACTTTTAACCCGCCGCCTTCCATGTTTGATCCGCCTTTGGAATTTTCCTTCGAACCACTTCACAAAATTCCCCACAGATCTCTTGAACAATTAGCGACACGGAAGAAAAAAACGTACAGTTCTTTTGGATTCGTCTCTAGCTTTTGGGCATCTCTGGGCCCATAACCTGTTATTTTCTTAAGAGAGAGGGAATCAAGAACTCTGTCGTCTATGTATAAAAAGAATGATTTATTCGTAGATCTGTCTCTACTGGCGGTCTACACGCAACCACAGAACATATACTAAGAGAAGTGTCAACTCCATGTTAACGGGATGGTAACAGATAGACTACTGCAGCGCTCCAAGTGGGGTGGCATAGAACTGCAGTATTGTCTATGTATGCATGTTTATGTGAGATCAGCGTATGCGTGCGCGCGTTTGTAAATCAGAGTATCGCTTCTTTTTTTTTTTCTTCAATTTATGTATATATAAATTATGTAGAAATGAATTATCTGTAAATTAAGTAAAATATCATAAATAATATGTATAATTTATTATTTGATTAAAAATTTCGTAATATGTATTGACTTGGTGATATGCCGGGAAAAATGGAAAAAAATGAAAGTCATACACAGGTATTTTAGAAAAGCATCGTTTTTTTTTATTTTTTCAACTTGTATACATTATGTAGAAATTAATTATCTGTAAATTAAGTAAAATATGATAAATAATATGTATAATTTATCGTTTAATTGAAAATTCCGTAATATTGACTTGCTGGTTTGCCGGGGAAAATGGAATAAAATGAAAGTTATACACACATATGTGAAAATGCAAATTTATTTTTAGAAATTAGAACCAAACACTGATAACAAATTCATTTTTAATCGTGATAAAAATGTACCCGTTTTACATGTACAAATGAAAATAGGTAAATATTAACTATCGAACATCGATGAAGAAATAACATTCCTATAAATGTACGTTCGATAGCGATGTTTTAAAACATTTTTATACTATTAATTTTTATAATATGTTACCTAAAAAAACTGTTTATAAAATGGAACTGAACAATTATTTTGAAAACAGCTGTATTTTATAAAACTGCAATGTAAATCGTGACAAACATTAGTAGTAATTATATATAACACAAAACCATCACAACATTAGACATAATTTTTGTCACAACAATTTTTTATTAAAAAATACAGAAAACGGACCATGGACATTAATCATGTAAAATTAAATTTTACTTGAGGGGTTACATGGGTTTTGTGACGCAAAATAAGGTCGTTTTTCTCGGTTTTTTTTTGAAGGCATAACATTAGTATTTTTTTTCTTTTTACACGTATATATGTATATAGTGTGAAGATCATGTACAAAAATTTTCATTAAAAAAATATTGAAAATTCAGCCGTTGGCAGCGCCGGAAGTAACGTCAGCTTTAAAAAAGTTGAGTAAATTTTATCTAAAATAAAAAAACCAAAGTTTTTCTGTTAGTATGTAAATATAGCTACTGCTTGAGCGAAGGATTTTTTTTTCATCACTTACAATTCAGTTTACAGGGTAATATGTGGCTAAATTTAGAGCAAAAATGCAATTAATTTGCGAAAAACGCCACAAAAAAATTCAATTTTCAATTTTTTTAAAAATCCTTCGTTCAAGCAGTAGCTATACTCACATACTAACAGAAAAACCTTGGTTTTTTTGATTTTAGATAAAATTTACTCAAGTTAGAGTGACTACCGCGAGGACACTTTTTTTAAGCTGACGTTACTTCCGGCGCTGTCAACGGATGAATTTTCAATATTTTTTAATGAAAATTTTTGTACATGATCTTCACACTATATACATATACGTGTAAAAAGAAAAAAAATACTAATGTTATACCTTCAAAAAAATAAATCGAGAAAAACGACCTTATTTTGCATTACAAAACCCATGTAACCCCTTAAGGACGTAAATTTATCGTCCTTAATTAATTTTAAATTAAGAGAAATATTTAATTGAAATTGAATGTAAACATATGCCGTAACATGTATATGACATATAAGTATAGTAAGGGAGTTCCAATGTGGCCAGTCGATAAGGTAGTAATCTACTCTAAACAGTCAAAATTAAAATTGACTGAATCCATTTTTCCAAATTCGGGGTCTGTTCAAGTAATTTTACTCAATACATAAGATTTCCTTAAAAGATACCAAAAAATGAATGGAAAGTTGACCGAGAATTTTCGGAAATAAATGATTTGTATTTATTTCCGAAAATTCTCGATCAATTCTCAATTAATTTCTTTGTTTTAAAATCGTTTATTGTGATTAAAACTACTTGTACGGGGCCCGAGTTTTGAAAAATCTATTCAGTCATTATTAATTTACATTTTTTAGCGCTGATTACTATCTTATCGAATACCCAATTTAGAATCCTCTGAATAGACGTAAAATATATAAGAGTACGCAGTAACAATAATATACTCTTATATGCGATACTACATGCAAGACCGTATACAAAATCGCAAACGTAATAGTAGATTTTTATTTTTGTTTTTAAAACAGCTAGATCACAGAAATATGAGGTACATCAATTGGTCATTGCCAAGTGCAAAATCACAGTAGTACGTCTCTGATTGGATATTTATAAAAAATATTAAAAAAGCATAACAAATGTTACGCGTTTCTTACACGAATATCAAATAATAATAATGGTTAATAAAAACTGCTCATATGACTATTGTGAAAATATATTGTCCAGTAACTGCACTACGATGCTGCTTTGAAATGCTTAATTTTGCCGAAATGACTTGCAGTTACTTGCTTTGTCTTGTTTGTCAACTTTTCTTGTTTGTTTTTCACATATTGAAATATAAGAAACGGTAAACTTTTATCGACAATCATATTGTCACATCGGTGAGTTAAACAAAAAATGCTCTTATAGTTTTTTAAAAATGCCTCTTTGAAGACAGATTGTAATTTGGTTTTATGCCCATTTTCATCGAGGAAAGCATATATTTCCTTATGTAAATTTTGTACAAGTGTGATAACATGATCACTTGGATACGTCAGAACATCGGCGGAAGGAGAATATTCTTTAAAATTTGTGAACAAATGGTGTGGTAATTGTTCTTTGGCAAATAAATTGTCGTGGCAATTTAAACAATTTTGATCTGGGATGTTTATTTTTTTTAAAATGTAACCGGAAACATAAGAAAGTGCTTGAAGGGAATCGGTATTTAACTTTTCAATATCGGTCCATTCAGGCAAGCAATCGTCATTATTCTGCAATAGTTCATCATCGTCCACTTCAGTGCTTTCTTCATCGGTGGTTGCATTTGCAATGAATTCACGGAAATTGCACACATTTTTAGTGAAATCGTCTTTACAGTTGCTGTTTTTTGAGACTGGTCCAGAGAGATTATTCAGAACAACAGTTTTTAATGCAGCTGTAAATTGGTGACATGTCGGATACGTATTCGAAACTCCATGTTGTCGAATTTGACAGAATAAATTCTCTACAGGATCTTGGTTTAAGTTGCGTAAGTTTAAATATTTTAATCCCTCTTTTTTTAAAAAATTCCATAATGCAATAATTGATCGTATACTTGTCTCCCAACCTTTTACAAATTGGTATGATTTTGTGACATTTGCTCCTGATTTTATATCGATTAATTCCCATTCCCTCAGTTGCGGTAGAACACGACTCCAAAGTTCTAAGTGAGGAAAATTTTCATTCAGACAACAATTGTATATTTTTCCGTGCATTGGTAATGTGGTCCATCCGTTTAACGAATCGAAAAGATTATCAATAAGTTCTACAAATTCTGCAGTATGCACTGCTTCTGCGGGGAACATACCATTCACATTGGTAACACTCCAGACATTAATTGCATTCGCAACGCTTCGACTAAGTTGACGTGCAGCTACCTGCACTTTCATTTTTATGAATGAATCCTTGAAGTTAAAATCTTTTTCTTTTAGTTTGTACAATAACTTAAATGGAAATTGTTGTTCGATTTTGAACGCATTATAAATATATTCAAATTTAGCATGTTTCTGAGCGGTAAATTTTATGATCGAATTAAGCAAGGCATTGCGTGTGTTTTTCAACAAATGCGGAACATCGTAGATTATTACTATTTCCTCTGTACGAACCATGAATGTATACGGGGTTTGTTTAATCTGATTTTCTTTACTTAATTCAGATAAGGCTCTTCGTTGCGTTGATCCCTGATCGCAAACAGTAGCTTTGATTTTGATGCCAATATCTTGAAGCTGCTGAATTATATGCTTCAAGAGAAACTTAAGATTATCACAGGATATAGTATCTTTCGTAAAATAGTACGCCACCACCTGCTTCCATGATTTGCGAATACCGCGAACCATAAAAACAAGAGCATGATTAGCAGGAAACTTAGTTCGGCCTAACTCTCCGAGATCTTCGTAGCCAGAAATAATTTGTTTATTTAATTCATACTGAAACCCTTTACTCAAAGAGATCTCATCAAAAACCAACGATGCGTACCTATTATGCGGATGCATTTCATCTATTTTCATTTTCAGCTGTTCCAGCAGTGCTTTATTAATTCCTGTCTCGAATGGAATTTTCGCTAACACACGTTGCAGACTTCGCGGAGACGGTAGCTCGAAGTATTCGCGCATGAACTTATAAAGACGAGGGCCGCGTTTGTACATGGACAAAGCAAATGCCTTATCTTGTTCACTCCACCTTTTGCCGGTCGTACTGCGTCCTGCATTGACTAATTGTGATGTTATAAAAGCTTTGGTAACATCATTCAGCTTCGAGTTGATACATTCGAAAACACCGTTGTCATACTTCTTTTTTAATTCGGCCAATAAATTTTTTGTCTCGGACAACTTCTTTTTCATTTTTGACAGTTTCACTGAAATACTGCGCTTTACTGCATATAAACGTTTGTACCGTTGTGACTCGGTTTCCGAAACAATTCCTGTAATTGGTCGTGTAGTTGTATTTACTTCAGCAGTAGGGCACGAATTTCCATTTTTGCACGTTTCCTCGGTGCAAATACATATCATTTCATCTTCGCATTCTTTCTCATTATTGCTATCATCTGTGACAGAATTATTAAAATCAGTACTATTTCCACTTAGGATGCCATCACTGCACAAATTCGAGTCACATAATAATTCAGGATTCCCTTCGCGGATGGAATTACAGTTAACATCTGAATTTGAGTTTTCCAAGTTAACATTGTCATTTAATGGCCGGCAGTAATTTAGGTTCACATCGTCTGTTCGTTCTGAAGGCGATATTTGTATTGGAATTAAATTATTTTGTTCTTCAACTCTTCGAGGCACAACGTTCGGATTTAACAGATGCTTTGTGTGGTTGACAAAATCTTGCATTCGGAAGTGATCTTCGCAAACACGCATACTCTGACAATTAACGGATATCCCAATACCACAAATTATTTTCCATTTCGCGCAAAAATCATGATTGTTTGGAAATTTGTAAAAATGTTTATTAATGGCTCCATCAGATTTGACGCAATAACTATTACCACATCCCGGAAATTTGCACGAATATTTCTTTCTTGGACTCATTACGCATTAAACATAAGCCGGGGTTATTTTGAGAAAATGTTCGTATTAATTTCTAGTTCATGAAAGCATCCAAGTAATCATGTAATCACTTAACCTATGAAACTTACATTACTATCGCACAGTTATTATTCACATTTCATCACAGTTACTTATCGCAATAACAATCACACTACCTATAATTAGATTTTTCTATTCTTTTTTTCCTCATTCAGTATGGCTGTTGACATTTCCATTTCCTCATGCAGTCTTACAAAATCATGACGGTTGTCCAATTCGGCATTAATCGCAGATCGGATATTCCAGTTTTCGTACGTATCGTTTTCTGATATTTGGTCACCTTTGAAGGAGGGTTCACGCTTTACGTATACGTTATTAACCATTGCACCAATGGTATTAGCTTGGTAACTACAAACACAGAGGAAAAAATATTAGTTACAAACTTGTCCTGTAGGTTTCGCTGAAACTGAACAACACATTTTACCTTGATCCATACTTAAATCTTTGCGGCTGGTATTGCACCGGAATGCACTATAACTTTTGAGTTTTTCAAGTTAAAGTAATGCATTTTAGCTTTAAAAATCCAATTTCAGTGAGAGTTGAGGAAACGCTTATCGTTGCATTTGAGTCACTTTTTATTTAACATTTTGTTGTATAAATAAATAAATAAACAAATAAAAATCGTCATTTTTATAAAAATACAGCAGTCGCAGGTAAACGATTAACCCATTAACGCTCAGACGGACGAATTGTCAGCATTAGTTTGAACATCGATAATTTGTATATAAATGCCTCTAGAAAAATATGAGCTCTACTGTTTCTAACCTAAAATTGTATGCTCTTTCAGAATCTTTCAATAGAATTTCGAGAAAATGAACCGCAAAAAAGTTATACACGTTTTTTTGTTAAAAAACATGCTTTTTTACGTTTTGTTTTTCACAAAAACATCACTTTCACCTCTAAATGGCGTTGGGAACATATCCAAGTTGAAAATATCGCGTCCATGGACCCTCAGGATTAAAATGTACCATATCTGAATTCATAATTCAAGATGGCAGTTTTCAAAATGGCTCCTAGAAGCTCAAAATTCTTGTTAAAACTTAACCATTTTTTTCTTAAAAACTATAGACTTTAGAGAAAATTTTCTAAGAACAACAATGCTTTGGAATGAGTCAAAGAATACTCTCAAATTTTATCAGCATGCAATAATGCACTACTTGATTTTTCAAAAATTTGAAAAATCGAAATTTTGAAAAAAATTATTTTAAAAATTTGAGTAGGTTCTTTATATAGTTCTAAAATATTTTTATTCTAAGAAAATTTTCTCTAATGCCTATAGTTTCCAAGAAAATAAATTATTGGTCTTGAAATATAGAAAAGTTTAATCATTTATTTTCATGAAAACTATAGACTTTACAGAAAATTTCCTTAGAACAAAAATATCTTAGAATTATTTAAAGAAGCTACTCAAATTTTTTTCAGATATTTTAAATGACTTTTTTCAAAATTTCGATTTTTCAAATTTTTGAAAAATCAAGCAGTGTATTATTGCATGCTGATAAAATTTGAGAGAATTCTTGAACTTATTCCAAAGCATTGTTGTTCTTAGAAAATTTTCTCTAAAGTGTATAGTTTTTAAGAAAAAAAATGGTTAAGTTTTAAAAAGAATTTTGAGCTTCTAGGCGCCATTTCGAAAACTTCCATGTTAAATTATGATTTCTGTTATGGTACATTTTAATCCTAGAGGTCCATGGACGCGATATATTCAACTTAGATATGTTTCCCAACACAATTTCGAGGTGAAAGTGATGTTATACTGAAAAACAAAATGTAAAAAACAATGTTTTTAACAGAAAAAGGTGCATAGCTTTTTTACGGTTCATTTTATCGAGATTTTATTGAAAGATTCCGAAAGGGCATACAATTTTACGTTGGAAACAGTGGAGCTCAAATGTTTCTAAAGGCATTTATATACAAATTATCGATGTTCAAACTGATACTTAAAATCCGTCCGTCTGAGCGTTAATGGGTTTGGATTGGTGTAAGAATGTGTATACTGTTGTCGTCGGGATTGCTGATTACGAATCTGAAATCAGATTTTGAAAATTCATAATGGCGGATCCAAGATGGCGGCCAAAAATTGAAATAGGTACAGGATTCCCAGCAAACGAGAACGAATTACAAAATTGCGATTTCTAATTCATTATTTTGTCTTAGAACGAATTCAAGTTGAAAATTTGTTTTTGTTGTTATTCGATATAACGCGGCCCCGATGATTTTTCTCAGCACAGGACGTTCGTAGCAATTTGAAATAGTGCGTTCCCATTGAGTGTTACCAAAGTAGTGACGATTCTCCTCGACAGATGGCGTTTGAAGCAATTCGTTCCTTTACGTTCTCTTACCGTTTGATAGGAAAGAAAACAAATAGAACAAAAAGGAACGAATTGCTACGAACTGCATCTACCCAGGAGAATCATCACTACTTTGGTAACACTCAATGGGAACGCATTATTTCGAATTTCTACGAACGCCATGGGCCGAAGAAAATCATCAGGAACGCGTTATATCGAATAACAACGAAAACAAATTTTGAATTTGAATTCGTTCTAGGACAAAAAACGAATTAGAAATCGCAATTTCGTTATTCGTTCTCGTTTGCTGGGTTCCGCTGAAAATTGTATGCAGCGGGTTACGGAGGTGTAAAGCTACCTTCTCAATATCACCAATGGTGAACATAAAACAGTAAAGTCTGTTATTCGCCATTTTGATTTTTCAAAATTTGAGATAAGAAAAACCTGTGTATTCCACTTATTATTTAAAAAAACGGTTCCTGTAAACATGTGTGCCGCAAAGGACTAAGGCATGGCCGAAGTGTAGATTGTGGTCATTCATAGATAAAAAAGATGCCATCGCTTAAAGGACACTTTAATAATATCAGATATTTACACCGACCTTTAAATAATAGAATGACATATTTTTTGGTACAAATATACGGTTTCAACATTTTTAAAATCCTTACAGTTTTTCTCTTTGTGCACGCATAATGTTATCTGGTAACTACGTTGTACACAAATAAATACTGTCTTTTATTATTTTTGCATTACAAATGAGTTTTGAAGTACATGACGATCGAATAGTACTGGAGGTATAGGACTGAGGTACTATTCACCTTTCTTGGAAAATTTTCTGATTAATTACAAATAATTTTGTATACTTTTAACAACATATGCTTAAAAAAATGTGTTAAAACCGAACTTTGAAATTAAATTTCAACTTCTGAAGCAACATGAATACAAATATACATACCACATAAGATATTCAGAAAAAATGTTCCGTTTCTCAGCTTGACCAGGAAGATGAATCTGACGGCGTTCATAAGAAAGGGGAGTCTGACGCCCCAGATTGTACTACGAGCAGCACAGGCTTGCGAAGTCTTTAATATTTCAGTCACTTGGGGTTGTGCATGGATGTTTTTCTTTCCACTTTATGCTACAAATACGAATAATGTTAGTATAAGGGACATGCATAAAAATATTATAATATATATATATATATTTTTCGGTGGAGCTCATTTTCCTATATCAAAATATATCAGACAGGTATATGTTTGTGAAGTATCAGTGAACTTTTGTTTTTGAGCTTTATACAATTAGCTCAAGGTGTATCAGCCAAAATGCCGAAATTATACATATTGCTGAGTACGCCTTGTTAATTTTAAACATTATTTACTATTTATTAATTTTTTCCACTGTATATGCCATTTTACAGGTATTTCGTCAGGTAATCATGAGCGGACAGGTTTCGAGATCTCGAACTCGATTTGGAGACTCGAAATTTGTGGTCATTCGATGGGTACGATTAGGGTACGATTGGGGTACGATTGGGGGACGATTCATCCTAAATCGAACGCAAACACATTCCACCACTTGGTAAAACAGAGTAGTCGCCGAGTATGTAAGGTGGTACTCGACAACTATACTCTGTTTTACCAAATGGTGGAAAAAAACTAACCTTTCCGACGTCCGTGAAGTCACGTTAGATATCTCTGTAGAGATACTAGTGTCACCCCCGTGCACGCAACTGTCGAGCCTGCGTGCTCTCGCCGGGCTCGCGTTCCGGGGGTCGCCTCCCTCCACATCATGCATACATTCGCGCCGCTCGCGGGAAAGAGACACACTCAACGCCTACACGGAAAAAAGTCCGCGCATATACAGTCAGGGCAGCGCGTGCGCTGGTAATAGGGATCCCGCCTTTCCGTAACAACAATGGTGCACCGACCATGAGAGTACAGCGCTGTGAGCGCCACTGGAAAGAACGAACCCTCTCGATTTAAATACGAGGCTGAGTGAGCATCAGTTTTTTGAGTGCACACGAGCATCAAGATTCACATTAGGGTTACACGGAAAAACTTTTGGGAGCGCTGCTCACCCAAACCGGGCGGGTAGCGCGGCACTTTTAACTTTTCAAATGATGATTAAAAATATAAGAGCGTAAAAATAAATCTGTTTCTGAATAAATATCGATTCATACTATTATTAAGAAAGTTTATGCGATATTTTTAGACTATAAAATTACTTATATGGTTTATAAAGATCGTTAAAAGCGTAAAAACCGGCACTTTTCCCATTTTAACGCTTCCGTATCAAAAACAGAGCAAAAAAGAGTAAAATTGCACTAAAGCTTTTCTGTAGAGCGTGAAATTTCCTACAAAAAAGTCACCGGCAGCGATAGTGTAATATTAATAGTTTGGCCAGAAAGAAAACACGAATTTAAACAGAATATTCCGAATATTTTACATTGGGTATCGATCAAACTGCAAGTTGACGTTCCAGTGTTATTTCTGGCTAAACTATTAATATTAGACTAGGGCTGCCACTGACTTTTTTGTAGGAAATTTCACGCTCTACAGAAAAGCTTAGTGCAATTTTACTCTATTTTGCTCTGTTTTTGATACGGAAGCGTTAAAATGAGAAAAGTGCCGGTTTTTACGCTTTTAACGATCTTTATAAACCATATAAGTAATTTTATAGTCTAAAAATATCGCATAAACTTTCTTAATAATAGTATGAATCGATATTTATTCAGAAACAGATTTATTTTTACGCTCTTATATTTTTAATCATCATTTGAAAAGTTAAAAGTGCCGCGCTACCCGCCCGGTTTGGGTGAGCAGCGCTCCCAAAAGTTTTTCCGTGTAACCCTAATGTGAATCTTGATGCTCGTGTGCACTCAAAAAACTGATGCTCACTCAGCCTCGTATTTAAATGGAGAGGGTTCGTTCTTTCCAGTGGCGCTCACAGCGCCGTACTCTCATGGTCGGTGCACCATTGTTGTTACGGAAAGGCGGGATCCCTATTACCAGCGCACGCGCTGCCCTGACTGTATATGCGCGGACTTTTTTCCGTGTAGTTTCTTACAACCTCAACAAAATGTGATACTGGTTACGTTAAAGAGTACGGTTTCCAAGGTCGCATATGGGCAAATCCACAAAACTTTTGACTTTGTAAAAATAAAATAAAAATGAAAAAAAAATGAGAGCACACTTACCAGCTTTGGTGAACACTTCTAGTTACCATATAAGATGATCATTTAATGTTCGTTAATCGTTTTAAGGTTGGGGCGCAGAATTTATGACGTCATCAACGTAAAAAAAATGTTCTTTTATTTCAAAATTATTGGTAACAAGCTTCAGTCATGGAAACAAATGAAAAATAACAATAACGGTGAACAAATTTATTTAATACACATAAAAATGATAAACACATAATAATGGTAACAAATATATTGTTTAAACAAATAAATAATCAAATGTTTTCTTATATAATATTATAATTTTTTTTTTCTCTAATTCTGGCACTTCTTCTACTCACCGGGTCTTTACTCGACAAGGAAGTATTGTTAGAATTTTCGGTTTTTCGCTTTTTTGCACATTTCTTCACTACCTTCTCGTCTGAAGCTGTATTATTAACACTGAAATAGCTTTCTGGTTTAAGAGCGAAATGCGAACAAGGAGGATGTAACACTCAAGAAGAACATGTAAGGTAATTTAAAAACAAAGTTTCTTTTTTTTCAGAACTCCAAACAACTTGGTGAATTTTGCTAGAATTTGGTGCCGGTTTTAAATGGTTTATCAGTAACTTATCCATGTCAATTATATTCTTCTCTTCTATCAAAAATATGTGCACTTTTGAATATGAACCACAGATTTAAATTCAACGGTCGCCAAAGCGTATACGTATAATGTTTTATTTCTTGCAAACAAGTTTTATTTCTTTTTTCAGAACTAACAAAAATTGAAAATATCCTTAAGGTATTTCCTTCTTATGTATGCACGGAATTTTAACGCGCTATTTTTGCTTCAGTTAGGCACATCGAACACCTGAATTTACACTTGGTATGAACTGAAAGTATTGAGTAGGTTTCGTGTGCTATTAAAAAAATCGAATTATTGCAATTGTTTACGATTTAGACTATGATTTTATAATGGCTGCTGTACACACATTATTGATAGCACACTTATCGGATTACGCGCAAAACATTCCATTTTCTATAGAAATGAAATGACTTTAGACAATTTGTTGATATCTGAAAGGGCGCACAAGTAAATCTTATAACACTGCTGAGAAATGAAAAAAAGAAATAAATTGGTACGGATGTTTGAGGTCTAGTAACTTTTCAATAAACATAGGCACATATATGAGCTACTACGAATAGTTATACTATACGTATGACTATCTGAAAAACTGAAGAGTATAACGAAATTCGAAGGGGCGTCCAAAAAATATCATTAAGAGCTGAGAATTTTTCGAAAACACGCAGCCATTTTCACAATTTTTCATTCTTTCTTTATTTTTTATAACTTTATTAAAGCCATTTTGATACACCTAATTAAACGAGATGTTTGTTATATAGTTCTAGAAAGTGGAAAAAAATAATGCGGGTGTATGGCAATATTAGATGTACAGTAGACGCTCGATATAAGAACTACGTCCGTTCCGAGCTTCCCCGCCAAGCGCCGATATAAGAACCATTGGAGGGGAATTGATGCTTCCCCTTCCCTTGCCCCAGCATTTCTCTTTGACCAGTCCGTTCCGAGCGTTTCATGTTCATCCCGTCTTGTGAAGAAAGCAGAAAAAAGTAAACATAACCTACTCGATTTGAATGTACATAAATACACAAGCTCTCCGATTTTATTTTTGATTTCATCAACATGTTTGAAAATCAAGACCCAAATACTACTAGTGAGTGTGAAAACGTTAACAATGATAGATTTCGCGGTTTGCAGTACATGTTGTTATTTCTATAATATATTTTCAGCGAAAAAACGGAAAAGTTTAACTTTTCCCCAAAAAGTCGAAATAATTCGACAGTTAGATAACGGGCACAAACAACAAGAGCTCGCCAATTTGTACGGAGTAGGAAGATCGACAATCGCCAAAATATTAAAAATGAAAACTGTCATTCTTGACAGGAACCAACTTCTGCTGCATAAACATCCAAAGAAACAGTCGAAACGATTTTCAGCTGCGGAAGGTTCCTTGATGGAAACGATTTTGTACAGCTGGTTTTCCCAAAACCGGGAAGCTGGAATTCCAATGTCTGGACCCCTACTGCAAGAAAATGCCTTAAAAATCAACGAAAATTTATTTGGCAAGACTACCTTTGCAGCGAGCTCCGGATGGCTTCAAAAATTTAAAGCTCGATTCAATGTTCGGCATATCGGGATTCATGGCGAAAAATTAGCGGCAGATTCAGATGGTGCAGCACAATTTTGTAAAGAAATTCAAACCTTCATAAGGGAAGAAAATATAAACTTTAGCCACATTTACAACGCTGACGAAACTGGCTTGAATTGGAAGCAACTCCCAAACAAAACCATGGCCTCGCGCTCCGAAAAAAATGTTGCTGGATTCAAAGTGGCGAAGGAAAGGGTGACATTAATGAATTGCGCCAATGCCTCAGGTGACCATAAAATTCCCCTTCTTATGGTTGGGAAATTTAAGTCACCTAGGTGCTTCAGAGGGTTGGAAGTTTTGCCAATAAATTATACGCATAAAAAAAATAGCTGGATGGATAAAAGTACATTCATGATGTGGTTTATAAATATTTTTCTTCCAGCCATTAAAGATAGAATGCGGGACCCGAATGAAAAATTTTTATTGATTCTCGACAACGCTCCTTCTCACCCCAGTGCAGAGGAGTTAAACGCAGTGGATTCTTGCTGTATTGTCAAATATTTGCCCCCCAACGTAACATCCTTGATCCAGCCCATGGATCAAGGAGTAATAGTAGCTATGAAAAGGCACTATAAAAAATCTTATCTTCGAGAATTTTTGATTCAACAAGAAGCCACCGAAATGAATGCAGATTATTTGAAATTTATGAAAAAATGGAATCTTCTAGATTGCATGAAAAGCCTTTCGGTAGCTTGGAACACTGTTACAAAAGATACGTTACGTCATGCGTTGAAGAATCTTTTAGATATCCAATCAAATTGTGTCGAAGAAAATTCAGTTATTGAAATTATGGAGTTGGCATCTCACGCCATGCAAGTACCACTGTCTGCAGAGGAAATGACTGAATGGTTGGACAGCGACATTCGTGATCCAGGCTGGAAAGTTCAGTCGCTGGAAGAGGTGACAGCTGAAATCAGAGATGATCAAATGGATAATGAAGATGAAGAGGCGGGACATGGATTGGAGACTGAAGACAATGAAAACTGTGACGAAGCAGGTGATACTGAAGAGCCGGTACAAGTGTCAGCAATGGAAGCATACGAAGGAGCTCATAACTTGTACAAGTGGCTGATGACTCGGTGGGATATAACCTCCGATAATCTGTTGGAGGTGGGTAATTTGACAGAACACGTTGCTGCAGTAATGACAGAGGACAAATTGGCCAAATCAAGGTTCAATTAATTATAGAAAGTTTGTAATAATTAATGTTTTATTTTTAATGATCCGTTTATATAGTGACTTAGTAATTAATTGACTTAGTATTTATCGTAATGCTTCCTTTTTGGCAAAAGAAATTATAAAGTTTTTTTATCGAGCAGTTACAATCATATAAATATATAAATTAAGAAAGAAATGTATTTTCATTTAATAAAATGTCTATTTGCAATAAAAAAGATATGTATTTATTTTAAGGAGTTTTCGACGATGTAAAGATACGTAATCTAATAAGTTTTGTAAGGTATGTAATAAATTTGCACATAATGTTACTCATGATATTTTCGTTTTTATGTCCACACTATTTTTTTTTTATTTTTACATTAATTTAAGGAATTCAGTGGTTTGAAGGTGGTGTTAATAAATAAATTTCTTCTTTTTATCTGACCCTTTCGTAAGTGAAAAAGTTCCTTGTATTAAATTTTCTTATGTTGTCAGATTGACTAGGTGAATTAATTAAATCACTTTATTTGACGTTTCGGCTAATTATTTAAGCCCTCTTCAGAATCAATTTTATTCTATAATTTGGTGAATACAAAAATTACAAAAATTCGGTAAATTTCTTTACAACTTTTCAGTTGTCAATATAAATTTTTTTTAAATTATAAATAATAATTGTTTTTTCTGCTTACCTGCAGTATTTAGAGTCTCCTCGAATGTAAAAACCATATTTTTATTATTTTTAATAAACAAGAATTGTTTTTATTAAAATTCTTGTTGTTTAGTAGTTAGTTTCACTGTAAAAAATAAAAAATGCTTTATGAGTTTTCACTCAGTAAGAAGAAAAAACATAAAACAATTTTACACTTTTAAATACACATGTTATATTGGTGAAAAATACAGTGGACTGAAAAGTTCTTCAGATTACAAACGTTTTCAATAACACTACAAGTAAATCTATTTATATAACTTTGTTTTCATTTTCGAATGAGAGGCAAATAGATGTCCGGTAATTTTGATTTTTCAAAACGTATATTTACAGATTTGTTATTATTTTTTATAAAATAATTTTCCATGTGTTTTCTTTTATGTTTGTTTCTTTCTATTGCTAATATTTTAACTTGTTTAAAATCAAAATTATGACCTGTGTTTATTCTGTGAATCGTTAAACCAGTATATTTGTCTTTATCTAAATAAATGTTATGTTTATGTTCTGTAATTCTATTTTTTAATAATCTCCCAGTCTCACCAATATATACTCCTTCGCAATTGTTGCATTTAATTTCATATATGACATCTTTTTGATGTAGCGTATCGGTTTTATCTTTAAAAGGTTTAATGCTTCCTAAATTTACATTTGTTGGTTTAAAAACTATTCTGATATCGTTATTTCTAAAATTACTTCTTATATTTTCAGAAATATTCTTAATGTACGGTATACTGATGGTTTTAATATATTTTTTATCATTAGATTTTGTATTAAGGGTGTTATAAATTTTATATACTCTTTTCCTAAAGCATTCGTTAATAATGTGCATAGGGTAAGTATTTTCAATCAGTATTTGTTTAACAATTTTTTAATTTTTGTCTCTAAATTTAACATGTGCTAGTGTTAATGCTCTATCTATTAATCCAAAAGCCACTCCTATTTTATAATGTAAGGGATGATTAGAATAAAAATTAATATATCTGCCTGAAAATGTGTTTTTGTGATACCAATCAGTAATTAAAATATCTTTATCATTAATAATCAATATATCTAAAAAACTAATTCTTTTATTTTCTTCTTTTTCTAAAGTAAAATTAATTTTGTTTTGAAAACCTTTTATCTTATTCAAGCTATTAAATATAGGTAAAATTTCATCTAAAAACTCATTTGGTACTGCTGTAAAAATATCATCAACATATCTGTAATAAAATGGTAATTTACATGGTAATTTTTGTATTAAAATATTTTCTAAAAAATCCATTAATAAATCTGTTAATATATATAAAAAATTGGAATCATATAAAATCATGAAACATAATAAAAGAAGTTGATTGGTCTACCTGCAATCATGAGGTCGACTGGGATGACACTTGATGCGTCCACTTTGACAATGACTTCATCAGGTTTCGATATAAGTATAGAAAGTGTGACCTCATCTACTGTTTTCCTTACTTGACCCATCAGAACAACTCGATTTTCCTAATGAGGACGAATTCAATATTAATTATTTGAATATGTATGTTATAATATTGTAATAAACATATCCAACTGTAAATTATATTTTCAGTAAATTGTGAAGTTTAATAAAGAATAAAAGAACTTACTGAGTTTTTATGTAAGAAATCATTCAGCGGGCATATTTTACATTCTTGATTAACTGAATAAGTGCTATTTTTCCTAATGTTTAATTTAAAAACATTGTGTGTATACACCCATTAAGAGGTGTCGAGTTAACATAACCTGACCTACTCCAAACTTTTGGAATGTACGGAATTGACGATACGTATGTACATATGTATACATATGTATAGGTGGACTCGACGGAATGCGCGGAACAGTTCGTACCAGCAAAAAGTGTATGGAGGGGATACATCTCGAATGTTCATAGGCACTGTAATGATCATAAAAGTGTTCTTTTACCGATCGGTTCTTATAGCGATTGTTCTTATATCGAGCGTCTACTGTAGTATTATTTGATAATTTGTAATGCCACGCTGAAAGTTAAAAGTTCTGTGGATTTGCCCATATACAGACTCTCGAGAAAATTCTATGAGAAATAATATATGGAAATCCATGTAAGACATCATATTATGAGAAATCACAACCATATGATGAATCATGAGAATTCACGTGCAAAATCATATGAAAAATAGTATACAAACAGTAATGGTTTTTCCAATATATTTTCGGACATGGAATTATTGCTTAAGTCAATAATTGAGCTCCTTCATCGTAGAACTCGATCGACGCTCGAACTGCCATTCCGTGCACGGTGTGCCTGAACGAACTTTAAATAACAACTTTTTTTACTTCAAATTTTTTACTTGCATTCGAGTCAGGAGTTCAAAAATAGTGTGTAAAATAAATTTTAGCGAAATTCGTCGAGCCGTTTTTAAAAAAAGTGATTTTTTGTGTTAAGAAATCAATTTTTTGGAAATTAAATGTGATAAATATATTATGTCGATTAATTTATTAAGAAAACAGGTTCTAAAAATGATAAAATTTTATGGAAACAAGAAATTTTGAAAATTTACTTAAAATAACAGTTTTTATTATTTAAATACAGCGAAAGTGTTTACATATCGTAACAAAATAACGTAAAATTAATATTTTTTAACAAACAATGTTATAAATATATGAAAATATATTTACACACAAATTATACATGTCGAGCATTATATTCCTGCACTGCTTTTAATAAATGACTTGAATAAAGCGGATGTGAAGGAGAAACTTTATATTTGTCCCAAATTTTTGTGAAGTCAGAATGTGCCGTTTCAATGGCTTGTTCGCTGAAAAATCCAAGCGATCTTCCTGCTTTGCTACAAAACTCACCGACGTGAAAAAATATAGCATGGATTTTGGGAGTTATTGGGATTTTCAAATCACAGTAGCTTCTTTGAAACGCAGAAATACATTCTAAATAATTCGGCATTAAAATTGAGGAAAAGCATGAATTTACAACAGATCGAAACTTTTCAAAACATTTAACGTACTTTAAGCAACCAATGTTACATACGCTGCGTAGCAAGTCAATTTTGTTTAAAAGAGTTTTACAAGAATTACCGGTAAACGCAGGACTTCCATGTACAAACTCTCGAGTCACATTGCACGCCTGGGCCCATTTCATACTCTCATATTCAAATTCTAACAACACGTGTTTATAAATCGTATTCACAGCTCCCAGCATGAGATGTAGTTCCGGTGGAGGAATTACTTCTAATATCCGTATGCAAGAATCTTCGGAAGAAATATTGGGATCATGAATATAACTATTGTACTTTTTCGTTGATGATTTTTGACTTCCACTTTTCTGCCAAGCTGAATAATTTTCTTTACAATTGTCAAGAGTTCTGTATTCTCCACATTTTTGCAAATTATCTTTTGAAGCAGTGCACCATGTACAAGGAAAACTACTGGCGTGTGACATAATTCCTGCTAAAATGTTGGCAAGTTTTAAATCGGTAGCTATGGTTACTCTTAAATTTTGAATCTTCAACGATGACCACAATAATGAAACATTTTCATAGTTTTCTTGTGTATGTGTAATTATTCCAAGCAGTAGCAATTTTTTTACACCTGAATCCTTAAAATTCTTTGCCACCGTACCATCAGAATATTTCTGTCTGCATTTTATATCTTCTTGCTCTGATTCAATGATGGTAGACGACTGTATCGAAAGACACTTTTAAAAATCCTCCGCCACCATCTATTCCCACCTTTAAGTGGACTTCTTCAACTTCCCTTTTTTCTTTAACAAAATAAATCAATTCATTTACATTATTGCAAAAAACTAAAGTTTCTGATGTAGTTGTAATTTGATTGTTTTTAGATTTGGTCACGTTACACTCTTTAACACTGAAATAAGAATCAAGGGTATGATTCAAATTTTTTACTTTTTGTTTTAAATTTGGTTCAAACAGCTTTCTGTCATTTGTAGCTGTACGAAAAGCAGATGCAATTCTATGTACTGTATTAGTTGAAAGGCCACAATCTGTTCCAATTCTTGAGACATCTTCAGCCGAAACAGTTTTTCTTTTTTTAAATTTCGATTCATGCTCAATATTCAAGGAAATTTTTAATGGCTTCCCATGTTTCTGAGATAAAGCAATTGTATTTGTACCTAGATGAGAGATTAAAATATTTAATTATATTTTACTTAAATATCAAGTTTTTATATTACATTTTACCTGATTCATTTTCTTCAGAATTAATTCTTTTTTTTTCCTCTTGAAATATCTTTAATTAATTGACAAACTAAGTGTTCTTTCTCCTTTGTAGATTAATCATTTATAATCTGCTTCTCCAAATTCTGTGTACAAGAAAAATGTGGTTTTTCTACAAATATTTCTAATCCGCACTTTGAGCAATAATTTTTCTTCTTTTCTTTTGTTAATGGTTTATTTTTTACGAAGTTAATGTGTCCTGGCTTTCTCACTAAATTACATAAGCCACAACTACATAATTTGCCTTCGGTACTCCTGGTATAACGATCTACTAATCCAAATTGGGAATAATCAGGAATTTTTAAAAAAATTTACACCTCATATTTATTGTCTTTGGCCGAACTATACAGAAGAATTTTGCAAGAATTTCAAACAACAGTAGGAACACGACTATCTTCTATATTGAAAGTCACCATTTTTTTCACTCGATCTTTTAAAGTACCACCAATTTCTATCATTTTATCTTTTTTCTTTAAAGAGAATAAACAAATTTTCTTTCGATTTTCATCATGGGATCCAGCATGATCTTTTGACTTTTTAGACATGTTATCCTGGGAAAACTCGTAGGCCTACTGTCATGTACATGTAAAAAATCAAAATTTCTTCGTTCTTTTGTCTACTATATGTACCTAAATTAACGCAATTGCGCGGTATTCAAGTCACTTATTAAAAGCAGTATAGGAATATAATGCTCGGAATTTATAATTTGTGGGTAAATATAATATTTTCATATATTTATAACATTGTTCGTTAAAAAATATTAATTTTACGTTATTTTGTTACGATATGTAAACACTTTCGCTGTATTTAAATAATAAAAACTGTTATTTTAAGTAAATTTTCAAAATTTCTTGTTTTCATAAAATTTTATCATTTTTAGAACCTGTTTTCTTAATAAATTAATCGACATAATATATTTATCACATTTAATTTTCAAAAAATTGATTATTTAACACAAAAAATCACTTTTTTAAAACGGCTCGACGAATTTCGCTAAAATTTATTTTACACACTATTTTTGAACTCCTGACTCGAATGCAAGTAAAAAATTTGAAGTAAAAAAAGTTGTTATTTACAGTTCGTTCAGGCGCACCGTGCGTGGAAAGTCGGCGTTGCGAGGCGCGTCGCCATGCGCTTTGTTAAGCACAGGATATTTTGGTCATTTTTAAACCAATCGAGTTGAAATTTTCCATAAAACTTCTTTGAATATAGAGGAACAAATGTCTCACTGACAGTTTGCTCAACTCGAAACTTCCCTCGATGCTTTTTGTCCGCGAAGCGATAAGTTTGCGGTCACCAATCTAGCGTTATTAACAATTAAAAAATATTTAAAAATAACAACTTTGTATAATTTTTAGATTACGGACGTCATCGCTTGACCATCCGGAATAGGTAAAAAAAATTGCAAGCTGTTTCAGGCATAATTGAACAAAATATGACGATTTATATCTTAAAATATAATTAAATTTATGATTAATGATTTTAGTGATTTTTATTTTTTATTGTGAAAGCTATTCGTCGAATCGAAAAATTTCTTTTGAAAAAAATGGGGTGGGGGGGGGGGGGGGTGGGGGGGGGGGGGGGTGGGGGGGGGGGGGGGTGGGGGGGGGGGGGGGTGGGGGGGGGGGGGGGTGGGGGGGGGGGGGGGTGGGGGGGGGGGGGGGTGGGGGGGGGGGGGGGTGGGGGGGGGGGGGGGTGGGGGGGGGGGGGGGTGGGGGGGGGGGGGGGTGGGGGGGGGGGGGGGTGGGGGGGGGGGGGGGTGGGGGGGGGGGGGGGTGGGGGGGGGGGGGGGTGGGGGGGGGGGGGGGTGGGGGGGGGGGGGGGTGGGGGGGGGGGGGGGTGGGGGGGGGGGGGGGTGGGGGGGGGGGGGGGTGGGGGGGGGGGGGGGTGGGGGGGGGGGGGGGTGGGGGGGGGGGGGGGTGGGGGGGGGGGGGGGTGGGGGGGGGGGGGGGTGGGGGGGGGGGGGGGTGGGGGGGGGGGGGGGTGGGGGGGGGGGGGGGTGGGGGGGGGGGGGGGTGGGGGGGGGGGGGGGTGGGGGGGGGGGGGGGAATATTTTTTGACCAGACTAAGGGCATTGCCATCGGAAAACATTCATGAAAAGATATCTCACTTATTAGATTTTTAAAACGACTGCGTTGAAAATGCTAGTAGAAAAACTGAAAAAAATTAATTTCTTATGTAAAAACAATGTTCATTTTCAAGGCTCTTGGGGTACGTGAAGAAGTCAAGATAAAAATCTGAAAAAATTCAGGAGTTAGTTTTGAATTATTTGGATTCGATCTGGGGGGCGGCAGGAAACATTTTTTTCTAACGACCACTCTAATGCATATGTATATGTATATGTATGTATGTATGTATATATGTCTGTATGTATGAATACAGGGTGATCCAAAAGTCCCGGAACAGCAAAATATCTCAGCGGGAGTGCATTTTCGGGGAAAATGTTTTAGACAAAAGTTTAAGAATTTTTCCCTGGCTATTTAATGGCGATATTAAATTTGACCTTGAACATGACCTTGAAGGTTATTTCAAGGTCAAGTTAATTTTTTTAAATGGGAACCCCTATTTTTTTTCACGGATTCGGAAAGAGCACAAAATTTTACGTCCGAATATGCTATGGCCGTTTTTTTCGGCAAGGTCATTTCAAGGTGAAACTTAAAACTCCCGTGACGGCGAAATATCTCAGAGGGTGTGCATTTCTTTGGAAATTGTTTCAGACAAAAGTTTAAGGATTTTTCCCGGGCTATTTAATGGTAGCACAGAATTTGACCTTGAACATAACCTTCAAGGTTATTTCAAGGTCAAGTTTGTTTTTTTTAATGGAAACTGCTATTTTTTTTCACGGATTCGGAAAGAGCACAAAATTTTACGTCCGAATATGCTATGGCCGTTTTTTTCGGCAAGGTCATTTCAAGGTGAAACTTAAAACTCCCGTGACGGCGAAATATCTCAGAGGGTGTGCATTTCTTTGGAAATTGTTTCAGACAAAAGTTTAAGGATTTTTCCCGGGCTATTTAATGGTAGCACAGAATTTGACCTTGAACATAACCTTCAAGGTTATTTCAAGGTCGAGTTTGTTTTTTTTAATGGAAACTGCTATTTTTTTTCACGGATTCGGAGAGAGCACAAAATCGTACAACAATTGAATGAAGACGATCCTGATAGACGCCTACAGTTTGCGGAATTAATGATGAATCGAATAGATGCTGATGCCGGTTTCTTGAATCGCATCGTATTTTCTGATGAAGCTACATTCTTCTTAAATGGGGCAATCAATAGACATAACATGTCTTATTGGAGTGAAACCAATCCTAATTGGATGGTCGATAGTCGTTCTACTCAATATCCTGAAAAAGTAAACGTATGGGCAGGTATTATAAACAATGCGGTAGTTGGGCCCTTCTTCATCGAGGGTACCCTTACTGGTCAAAAACGATATGTTGAGGGACGACATCATCCCTGCTATTCAGGTTATTGTAGGCGAGGATTTCGATCAGACTTGGTTTCAGCAAGATGGTGCAGCACCCCATTATGCAACAGATGTTCGCAATTATTTGAGTGATGTATTCGCAGAACGGTGGATAGGTCGAAGGGGTGTAATAGAATGGCCACCAAGATCTCCGGATCTTACGCCCCTTGACTATTTTCTATGGGGTTATCTCAAAGATAGAGCGTATCGAACGAAACCGGTGAATATTGAGGAAGTAAAACAACGAATACGGGATGAGATCGCGGCTATAGATCCAGATATGATTAAAAAAGTCGTATCGACTTTTTATAATCGCTTGGGATATTGCCAAGAAGTTCATGGCAATCACTTTGAGCATAAGCTTTAGTAAGATACATAATTTCATCAAAATCTTAGTATACCCATCTTGCCTTAACTGTCTGGGGACACCCACACACACACACGCACACGCACACGCACACGCACACGCACACGCACAGGTGACGGCGAGGGGAACCACCTGAACAAAGCACCCCGAAGAGGTGTAAACCCGACCGTGCTACCTCCACGCGGTACATCTTGGGTAATGCTAAAGCCGGCGGTAGCATTGGAAACAATGTAAAAATGTTACCCATACATACGGTATTTATAAACGTATCGGATGTAAAAAAAAATGTATATTTTTATCCGGGAACAATGATAATGCATTGCACTCTGGAAACTCTGGAAACATTACGAAAATAAAACGGGGTTCCAATTAAAAAAAAATAGTCTTGAGCTTAGAATAAGCCTCAAGGTAATTTTCAAGGTTAAATTCAATGGTGCCTCTTGCTGAGTTAATTCGCTGTTCCGGGAGTTTTAAGTTTGGCCTTGAAATGACATTGCCGAAAAAAACGGCAATAGCATATTTGGACGTAAAATTTTGTGCTCTCTCCGAATCCGTGAAAAAAAATAGCAGTTTCCTTAAAAAAAAACAAACTTGACCTTGAAATAACCTTCAAGGTCATGTTCAAGGTCAAATTCTGTGCTACCATTAAATATCCCAGGAAAAATCCTTAAACTTTTGTCTGAAACAATTTCCAAAGAAATGCACACCCTCTGAGATATTTCGCCGTTACGGGAGTTTTAAGTTTCACCTTGAAATGACCTTGCCGGAAAAATCGATCATATCATACTCGGACGTAGAATTTCCCGCTCTTTCAGAATCCATGAAAAAAAATAGGGGTTCCCATTTAAAAAAATTAACTTGACCTTGAAATAACCTTCAAGGTCATGTTCAAGGTCAAATTCAATATCGCCATTAAATAGCCAGGGAAAAATCCTGAAACTTTTGCCTGAAACATTTTCCTCGAAAATGCACTCCCGCTGAGATATTTTGCTGTTCCGGGACTTTTGGATCACCCTGTATATTGATATTATTATTGCAGAGAATGAGATTATTTAAATACACTATTGTGCATGTCTGCTCAAGATTTTCAATTGTTTGACATGGGTATAAAATCTGGAATAATAATTAAATTATTGCATCATCTCGAGAATTATAAGAAACACGGCATTGATTTAAAGGTATAAAATTATAATATAATACGTTTACTTGGCCTACAATTACACAAGAACGAATAAAATCGAATAAAAACGAATTTAATATCTTAATTTGCGTCTGTCCATTGTCATTTATCAATTATTACATCACAACTCCCAATTATAGAAAATCACTAAATTTTCATATATCTTAATAAAGTTAGCATATCTAAAATAGTTTAATTTGAATAAAAACAAATAAAAATTCCATCATACAATGTGAATTTTTTTAAAAACGACAAATGTATGAATTTATTAAATTCATTATTATTTTGTAATTTTTGCGAAAATTTTCAATAAAGTAATATTTACATATTAAAAATTGTATCAAAATGAATTTATAATTATTGTATTTCGGATTGCAAACATTGTTATTAAATTCTTTTGTATTTATTCTCCTTTTTTATAGATATTTAAAAAAAAGTTTTATGTATTTATTTTTCACATTTTAAAAATTTTAACGAGATATGTATAGAGTGCGACTCAACGCCCGGTTTCGACGTCATTCCATGGGGTAGCAAATGAGATCGATAATTTTGAAAATATTTTCTGCTTACAAAACGATGTGTCGACTGAAATCGCCTGTAATTTCGTTGAGGAAGAGGCCCACCAAATTTCATTAATAGAAAATAGCATAATTTAATTATCTGACGTACTATGTGAACAAATATATGAATGAACACATGACATGAATACTCGAGATACAATTCATTTAATCCATTCATCGCCAATTAATGAAACACCTGCGTTTAAATTAACGCAACAAAATATTTCGAACAAAGTGAGTTCTACAATTTAAAAAAATATTTCTCATCTCATCAATATAATGGTATACACTCAATAATGCACATATGTGTACATGTTCATAAAATGCATTAATAATCCACAGTTGTAAAACATACAGACAAATGTGATATTAATTTCAATATTTGTCGATATACTAGTTCAAAGTATCTGAACTGCAGTACAAAATGTAAGTGCTAAAAGTGTAATTTTTGTACAGACGGTGGAAATTATAATCAATAATAGTCTTGAGGGCCAAGCTTTGTTGGCAGAACACCACCAAAATAAAATATTGGACGACCCAAAGCGCAATCGACTCTTGTCAATAATAATGAATATATGTGATGTGACAAATATTGGGTAAGTCACAGGTCTAAAAGAATCATATATTTGACTATTTCAGAAAGTTCTTACTTCTATACTTAATTTAATTAAAATGTACTAAATTTTGTTATGTTAACATTTGCATTGTTTATTATTCTCTCGTTAATTAATAACTATAATAATATTTTTGCAGAAAGACGACTGTCTTTTTAAATAAATTAGCCGAAATTATTGTAGAAATTTATCCGGCCGAAAATAAGGTAATGCCGTTAATGATAAATTAACGCTATTTTTTCTAAACGTTTTTAAAAGTAGCAATGTACAAGAGATTATATGATTTTAGGATATTTACTATATTCCTCCTTTTGACGAAGGAAACGTTTCAAAAAACGCGAAAGGTAAATTATCTGACAAATGGAAAAACACGATTTTTAAATTACGGACAGCAGGCTTAATATGTAACAAGAAATTAAAACTTTCCGTTGAGCATTCGCTCGAAAAGGACGTTAATACTGAAGGTTTGTATTTGAGGAATCTGACGAAAGTGACTTGCTCTCCATAAATTGCGTTTGCTATTATTATATTATGTTTGTTATCATATGATATTTATTTATTAATTTTAAATATTCTTTGTCTGACTTTTTTCTTTATTTGATATCTAATACACCTATAAATAAATAAATAAATGAATGACTTAATTTTATGTGTTTATTTTTTGCTATTAGAGGGAAAGGTGCAAATTTATTTTATTTTGTGATTACAGAAAACATGTAGTACAGGCTCTCAAAAAGTGGCTAGGAACACATCGTGAACTTTGGGAAGAAGTGTGCCAGCACTAGAATGCAACATATCACTCCAGAAGATAGAGTTGTGATTCGGCAGCCATAGAATTAATTTTTAAAGAATGGCCAATAATTTATTCGTCATTAGGACCTCGTTTGGTACTTGCGTTTCTCACTAGTATCAATTCTGTGTATTATCTGTTTGTCTCGTTATTTATTACTATTTTAATAATTACCAACGGTCATATTTCTTTCTTACTTACCCTGGTTTAGATTGAAATTGATTTTAAACAACAATTTCCTGAGAAGGATTTAATTATTGAAGCTAAATGGGAAACGTGTTTCAAGGCAATTTATGAAGCACGAAGAAATTCAGTTCGAGACAAATTTTGTGTGCATTTACTGAAAAAATATGAGGAACTAATTTCAGATACTGGGATTGATCTTGATGGGCTACGAATATTGGTATTACCTTATCTTATCCCTCCACAATCGAGAGTTATGTTTCTGTCAGGAATTAAAAAGCATCATGTGCTGAATGCTGTGAAGGATTCGTTATTTGGTGCAAGGTATGTGTTGGGAATATGTCAGTTATTGCAAAGAACAATTTAGTTTTTATAAGTTTTGTTATTAATAAAATTGGTTATTGCAGTGTACAGGCTGCTGTTATATCATCCATTGAATCCAGATCATCGAGATATAAGACGTTGAAGACACAAGCACAGCCGTGCATAGTTTTAGTTGGATCTGAAGCAACAGTCATAACTGATTCGTATGTGTCTTTGGACCAATTTCTATGGAGAACTGATTCACCTGCACACGCGTTAGACATTACTTTTAAGCTTTTCTTTGTACTCAATTTAAAATATCCGATCGATTGTGAGCAAGTATGGTTGGTACTGCAAAAGTATATGCACGATATTTCTAGCCCTTTTACGATAAGAAGATTCCAATCGTTACAAGTATCTTAACTGTAGTACCAAATGTTTAAGTGCTCAAAGTGTAATTGTACGTTCAAAGACTGTGGACAAATAATACTCCACTACGAGTTACAACATGGCTATACTAAAACAAGTATTTTCACATGTGTACAGCAAAAATGTTTTACAAAGTACTCGACAAAACGGGAATTTATTAAACATTTGAAAACCCATTCAAACAATGAATCTTGTTGTGAACCCGAAATTAATCTGTCAGAGCATCCGAAAAAATTCCTTTTTATAGATAATATAAAAAGTGAAAATGCTTCTACTTCTAATGCCTCGGTCATAGGAAATAATGATAACATAGGCTGTAATGATTTGACTTCCTGGCGTGTGTCGAAAAATATGGAATCTGTAATTAGAAAATATACAGAAAATGTAGAAATCTCGGCACTAGAATTTATAACGAAAATTCTAAGTAATTACTCCATACCTAATTCCATTGTCGACACGATTGTTAAGGAGACTAAGTCCTTTTTACAATGTGGAATAGTGCAGCAACTGGAGGATGTTGTCATGCCGCGCTTAAACTGTCTTCAAAAGACTTTGGATCATATATCACAAATGTTTGGTATTTTAAGGAATGCATTCAAAGATATAGATTCACAATATTTGCGATTAAAGCAACGCCAATCTGAGAAATCATATATTCCTCCGCAAAAATTAATACTTGGCGACGAATTGAGAACTAAGCGTGCACTTAACGGAGATAAAAAATATGTAAATTCTGTGACCATGAACAATACATACCAATAAAACCTACATTAATGTCATATTTACAAAAATCAAATAACTTTGAAGTGTTGAAAAATTACATGATGAAGCTAGAAAACAGCACTTCTGAAGTAATAGAACATTTTTGTCAGGGTTTACTTTGATTAGACATTAAAAAACGATTTGGCAACAAATTTGTTATTCCGTTGTTCATATATTTTGACGATTTTACAGTTGGTAATTAGGTCCCCACAGTACAACAAACAAAATAGGTGAAGTTTACTATAGTCTACCAGGATTCCCATCACACTACATGAGCAAACTACACAAGATATTCGTTGCTCTACTATTTCACTCATCTATAGCAGATCCAAATTTGGTAACGAAACAATATTTCAACCATTACTTGATGACCTTCGCATACTAGAAAAGGATGGAATGCACATTACAGAAAATGGTGAAAATCAAAAAGTGTATTTTGTCGTAGGAAGTGTACTGGGTGATAATTTAGGCCTACGCGGTATAACGGGGTTCTCAGAATGTTTTGTAGTGAACTATCCTTGCAGATTTTGCATTATTTACATACAAATTCAGTAGAAAAAGAAGATGTAGGACCGCTTTCGAAATGTAAATTGCACAGTGTACAGAAATTTAAATTATTTGAGAAATTAGTACCTTTGCCAAAAACTGCAACTGTAAAAGTAATGGAATGGATCAAATTCAAGAACTACATTTACAAATCGGGGTATTTTATTGTAAATGGAAAGGGAGATGGAATTCAATCTATGTTCTTAGAAATTGTTCATATTTTGCTGATAAAAAAACAGATAAATATATGTTTGTTACTAAAGATTGGGTAACCATGGGGTTCAATGAGCACATACATAGTCATTTAATAGAACCATTAGATACATGGACCGTAATATTGCAGGATAACCCTGTGCATTGATGGACCAATGCAAAAAAAAAGTTTTTAATGGCGATGGTCGTTATTATATAATGTACTATAGTTGAAATATAACAAATGCAAATAAATTACAATTTTTATTTATAATATTTTTATATTTTTTATATCTCAATATATACTACAAATTCTTTCTGTTTTAAAACGACTTAATGTGGTGAACTACCCAGATAGAAAAATAAACGATGGTTCAAAATAATCTCATAATTTTTCGCATCTGACCTTACGGAGTTACTGATACGTATATTTTGAATCCTGCTGAATACTTTCCTTACAGAAAACTTGAATGCATTACAATATTTTAAGAAACATTTATGTAAATATTTTTAATATATCTAAATATTTTCTGCAAAATAATACTTGCTAATTGTATGGAAGGTATTGTATGCCAATATGTTCTATTCTTCTGAATGATTATTACACTTCAATATGTTAAAATGCTTCTGAATTTATTTGGAACTATGGATTTAAATATCAATTGTTTATTCCAATTACTTTTTATCATATTAAAATGATTGAAAATTTAAAATTCATCGCATCCCTTGCCGTTTTTGAGGTATATAAGGATTTAAAAAATTGTTAGTTTTGAACCATTTTAAAATCCATTTGCATGTATACATTACAAGTCCGGTAGTCATCGTCCCTTTCATTAATCCCCTTAAATTTTGTTTTAAGCAATAATAAAAGCCATAAGATGTTAAAATCAAGCGTTATACGAGTGCGTAAATATCGTATCAAGTTTGAAAAGAGACATACGCTGTGGACCACGACTGGGTAGGTGACTATTTATATCAAATCTAAAAAGTGTAAAATCTCTTCAGCTCTATAATTCAAGGTGGAACTTGACCATATTTCCAATCTTTACCAAGTTAATTTTGAAATTATTTACTAAAACATACTTACCACGGTATGTATCAAAATTATAATGAATAAACACATATCATAGTTTGAAAACATAAAATTCGTTCCAACAAGAATTACTATATACAGTAGTCCCTCGGTTATTCTAATTTCACTTATTCTAACTTCTTCACTTATTCTAATTTTTTCCCTTCGCCTATTCTAATTTTCCCCTTCATTCGTTCTCCCCACCACGCCTACCATGTTACATGTGTATGGATGTACACATTCATACAACGGTACATATAAGAGAAAAAGTGAAAGGGCAAATCTGAGTAGTGGGGGTAAGGGGAAAATTAGGATAACCGAGGAAGGCCGCCATCATACCTGTCTCGAAAAATTAGAATAACCGAGGGACTACTGTACTCCAACCCAGAGCCGAGTAGATTATACAGTTTCCAAATTATTCAATATCAATTCTTTAACATTTAATACATAGAATGAAACTATACTGCTGGTACGCAAGAGAATTAATAAGGACGATAACTGCATAAAATGAAGATTCTTTGAATATTAAAAATATTAACCTGTACACAATAACCTGCACTGCATATACTCTCTTGAACTCTCTAATAATTCTTGAGATGCATCTTGTGATTTCATTCTTTATTATTCAAGAAATTTAATTTTTATATGTGTTTAATTCTTTATTTGTATACATTTACTTTTAATTGAATTTACCTTTATTGCACAACGTTAAATTTACACAACATATGTTAGTTATAAAGAGGTTGATAAGCCCTTATAAATAAAACTGACTTCATATTGTATTATTTATTTCTTGACGGATCATTTCTAGTCTTTTTAAATATATACAATAGTAAAAATATACAATATAATAAATAATAAACTTATACTATATGTAATCAATATATCATTGTACATGCATCGCTTTACACAACCAATGCAAACAATCAAATGTGAAAATGTCTTCAGTATAAATTGAGTAATTCGTCAAGTTATTAAGTTACTTTGAGATAAAAGTATATATATATAGAATCACATATATTTCATGGTGATGAATGTAAACATATACGTATTGAAATCTAATATAAAACAGGAACTCCATTTGTGTACACAAAATTGAAAAACATACTATATTCATTCAATATTTGTTATTGGAGTTAAGTACAGTTTTAATGTGCATATATTTATACGAATTCTAAAATATACCTTGGCAAACTGTAAAGAACAGATCATTATCGAGGTGTAACCTAATGTATTTATAACCGTTATATTTATAAATGGTTGTTGCAATAAATTGTAAGCTAAACTGGTCTTGATATTTTGTGGATATTAGAACTGTCAGTTCTTATTATTTTATTATATTATATATTATTTAATTGTATACTTTATAAACAATTATACAAAATGAGCAAGGAGTTATGTCGAATTGGTAGGTTAACCTAAAATTCAATTAGAGATACATAACTTGCTGAAAAAGAGAAACTGAAAATTTATTTAAATAAATACTTTCAATTAAGTACCACGTGCGGTAGAGTTTTTGGAGGTTAACAAATTTTTCGTTGGGAAATATATATCCGAAGGCTGCATGCATACCTATCGTATTGAAACAATGGCTTTTTACATGAGTCCGTTTTAAACGCTGTAAATGTAGAACTTCTGAGTCTGCATTTTATAATTGCTGCACACGAATAATCATTTTTTCTATTAGCAGCAAAATGACAATCTCTTTGCTGGAAACTCATGGTTCTGGAGTGGACATGCTACTTGATGCAAATATAAAATCGTTTTGCAGCAAGCGGATTCTCTTCAAAAAAATTATCTTCTTGCGGCAACAAGAAATCTGATTAACCTGTATGATTACTCATATATCAAGTGGATTATCCACTTGCGGCAAGTGAATTCCACTTGCAGCTAGAGGACTGTTCTTAGAGTGAAGTAATTGTCAGATTGGGGGTAAAACAGAAATATTAGTCTCACAATTCAACTCTGATTGGAGTCCTCTTCAGAAAATAATTCAGACGCCAAAACTTAATTATACTTATTGTTATTCTTATAAAACGGTCGACAAACTAAAATCTGAATGTATTATTTACGAATATGATGTAAAAATAGTTGCTAAAGCATCAAAAAACTGAAAAAATATTTATTCTTTAATTTATTTTAAACAATACAATTCTGATTAAAAAATATTTTCAAACAAAAATTTACAGTAAAAAATTCTCTATAAAAATGATTTAATACTATTTCTGTAATTTCAATAGGAAGCTCGTACGTGAAAGAAGACTGGGCACCCTCTACTGTTACTAACATAACCTATTAATGGCTTAATTTTAGTCTTGTATAAAATTAATTGCATATAATAATTACACTGAAATTATCAGAAAAAAATGTCACAGAGATTTTTTTCAGCTTTTAAGAGGTTCACATTGTGAAATAGATTTAAAACAAAATCCAATTGAGCAAACATAAATTTTGTTCACTGACTTCAACGTTGCAAACTTCTCTCAAAATCTGAATCAGCGAAAAGTATAGGGAATCAGTGTATATACACTTTTACTTTTCGCTGATTCAGATCTAGAGAGTTGAGAGGCATCTTCCTCAAGACCATTTTTAACTAACAAAAAGGTTCATTTTTAACATTTTTAACTAAAAAACGTACATTTCTGTATCGCGGCAATTTACAACCAATAATTACAGTAAAGTAGCTGTTTTATAATAATAAAGAAAAATAAACTAGATTATCCACAAGTTTAGAACAAGGAGTATTTATAAAGTATACTAAAGTGAGTTATGTATATCCACGAATTAAAATAGAGTTTAATTCAATATTTAATATATTCTATGCTATTGAACATGTACCGTAAAATTCATACAAAAATATATCAAATGAAAAATTAAACATAACATTTTTTATGTTTTTTGTAAAAGTAAAAGTAAAAAGTTACTTGGTATTGTAGCAGATATTTCAAATGAAATCTGTATCAATTGCCCTATTAATATGAAATTAAATACTACTAATGAATAAATGTTGTCTACATCTAAGTATCATTTACTTTAACATCATTCAATTCATAATTGCGCAGACTTTCAAAACGAAGAGCTCTAGATTTGCTTGAAGAATTTTTCTTGTATAATAATTTTTTGATTTTATGAAACATTCACAGTAATTATATTTTGCCCAATTTGATTTATAATAAGTTTCATTTTATAAAAAGTATATTAACATTTTATACCAAACATTCTGGCATGATATAATCGTACTCTATGTAAACGTATATATAACATTACGATGCGAACATAAGAAAGTTATAAGAATGTATTCTATGCTTTTAATCATATTCCTTTTCAATACGTAATAAAGTATGCAAATTTAACATTAAACGTCAATAATTAAAAGCATATGACACATGTTTCTATAAGTTACATGGAAATGATTGAAGCTCTTGCCATTTCGATTTGTTTAGATACGTTACTTGAGTTCATAGTTATCATAATGCTCCATTATAATTTTAATTAATTCGACTTTTTAACTTTTATTTTTTATTAGCAAGACAGGTTTATTACATTCGTAGTCTTAATTTATTTTTGTATTTGGATTACTTTTATACTTTTACATGCAGTAAAACTCCTTTTACTTGAACACTCGCTTTCTTGAACACCCCGTCTATTTGATTAAAATAACCTCGTTTATTTGAATGATTTCTACTTCCCCTTACCCCCACAACTCGCTCTTACGAGGATGCAAATTCCAATGCGCGTGCGCTACTCACGCCGGACGGGTATATTGCGCGAGGAGTGGGGACAAAATTTATAGGAACGTAACTTATCTTTTTGAAAATGAATATAATAACACAAAGAATTTTCTTCGTCCACTTATTCGATATCACATGTAAATACATATTGGGAACACGTGGAAAACCCCACAAATCGAAAACTTATAAAACACAAAAAGAATTCCAACAAAATAATTAACTTTCAAAAAATGCTTAATTGTATTAAAATACTAAATCAATCATTATATATCTTTAAAATCAAAATAATTATTCAACTTACTTTAAACCTGCTGTTAAATTAATTAAAAAAATAAAGGTATGCCTTTGCAATTTTCCATAATTTTTCAAGTAAAAAAGCGTGGAGAATGTAAAATTAGAAGCGCCGTGTAAATTGTGCTATAGGGATCCTCTCTCTCTCTCTCGGGCGAGTCGCATCCCTCTCACCATGTATGGTTATAATATGCGTCGTAATATGTTATTGCCGATAAACTAAGTTTTTACGTATAATCTATACTCAAGCTTTTTCCATAATGAACTCATTGTGTTCAGAAAGCTTACGCAGCTGATATCGGTTCGGTGTTTATTAGAAAACAAGCTTATAACGAGACAAGATATTGGCAACAGTTTCTAAAAAACACCATAATCGTATGAGTGAGACGAAGATCCAACGATTACCATAATACGACGAATAGTCCATACGAAGTGTCCTAGACGACGAAGTGTTCATATGATGAAGTGTCCTAGACGATGAAGTGCCCTTACGAGGGAGAGTCCTGGATAATGATGTGTCCAGTCAATCAAATTGGTAACGATGAAATGAGGTACTGTGAAATGTCCCACTACATGTTATAGTTATTTCCCAAATGGAAATAATAATCATTATAATAATAATTATAATACTAGGAGACATAAAGTTAAGAAACAAATGGCCCGGTGCAGCCTGCAGCGGAGGACATGGATATCGGAGCCACTTTTCTGCTGCAGACTGGACTTAGGAAGAGTGGATTATATAGGGACAAGGGTTAGTTAGTAAGTTATAGTTTATTGACAAAAATATTTATTGACTTTGTTTGACTGCGTACAATATGTCTTATTCATAAATGCTTTACATAATTTCATGAATTGTCTACAAATATTCCATAATCTTGTATAAAGATATGAATATCTTCCCTAAGCTTCGTTAGTTACATCATCTTTACTATGTTCGTGCAGAAGAACATACTCCCTTGAACTAAATCCAAATTTAATAACATCTCGTTCTAGAATTTCATGAAACCGCCTTGCTTCTAGTTTTACATTATTTACAAATGTACCATTAGCTGAATCTAAATCTATTAAATATGGTCGCACACGTCTTCCTTCAAATCCATTCTCTTTTTTGAAAGAAACAAGTCGATATTGCAAAGCAGCATGTTGTTTTGAACAGGAAGGATGATCCAAAGGAATATCGGCGATGTTACGATCCCTTCCCATTAAATACGCAGATTCTCTATGTATATGCAAGATAGGCAAAGCCTCTTCACCTTTGAAGGGGTATAGTCTCCATCTTCGCTTTGGTTTACGAGCATCCAAAGGTTCGGAATACTTGATAACTACACCATTTACAGTATTTCTATCTTCTGTTAACTTTCCAGAAAGTCCAAAATTGGGCTTTTCTTTATCTTGAGGATTGACTTTGGGTTCTTTTTTAAAGTCCTGTGGTCGTCCCCACTCGTAGGCAGCATCCGACTTCTCACGACTGTTTTCGAAAGCATCTCTCTTGTCGAATCTTCGAAATTTTTCTTTAAAATCTCTCAGTTTCCTGTTAGCTTTATTTCTTCTAAATACTTCGTGTTCTTCATATTTGTCATCACTTCCTCTGTTTCTACGATGTTTGTTCTTAGAGTCTCTATGAAATCTGTCTTCATAATCTCTGTGTCTTTCATCACTTTCTCTATACCTCCTGCGCTTATCTTCAGGTGCTCTGAAATTGGCATTACTGTCTCGGTTTCTATGACGTCCTTCATCTCGTCTTCCATCAAAACTATTATATTTTCGCTTTCTATCACCATCTCTATATCTGGGTCCACTATCTCGTTCGTCCATCATGATGACAAACACTTATATGTTGGTAGTCAAAGTTCTGGGTTAAGAAACGTTGCACAAATAACACGTGTTGAAAAAAACTTCCGTAATAACTCTTGGAAATATCAATGAATATAGACACTTGTACAATTAGAAACACTGATTCCCTGTTAAAGCACAGACATTTGTGACACAACGACACGACACAAGCACGAAGACGCACGAAGACGAACAGGATAATGTGCGACCTCACACTATTGAAACTTACACTAGTGGCACCCACGCACTATTCAAAACTTCTACCAGTTCCACCTATTACCATGGTATATATACCGCATTCAGCTTTCCCTCTTACCCCCCCCCCTCCCTCTACCATATTGCATGAATATTTGCCGATGCGCATGCGCACGCCGCAAGATGGTCTCTATAGAGGGGGTATATATTCCGCCCCTTCTCGTTTTAGTGTGAGGTCGCACTGTGAGCCGCAGACGTCCGTCGCGCCATCTGTCCTGTCGCCTGTCGACGCGTCAATTGTCCGAATCCCTACCCAGACAGCCATATCTGCTGCATATTACCGCATATAAGGGAAAGTCTAGCGGCGAATATGTCAGCAGAAATCCGGATTATGCGACACCATGGGAAATTCTCCTCCGCCGACTATAGTCTGTGGCGATTCTGCCGCATTTCTGCCGAATTTTTTCTTAGTATACCTAAATATTTCTCTTTTGCAATGAATATTGTTCTTAAATTCGTTATCAATTTCTTAGTATATACAAATATGAATAATAAACTAGTGTTGGCGTGGTGCCTCGCTCGCTTCGCTCGCTCAGAAACTTCGACCCAGTGGAGTGTCGGCTATTCCTTAAGACTCGTTTGTTTACTAACAGCTTTCAATTATATTATAAAATTATATTGATATTTGGGGGTCCAATCATATTTAGGTCCAAGTGGCTTCGATAGATGTGTTACAACAATATAGTGTTTCTTATATGTATGAAAATTGAAAATGAGCATTTTCAAAACTTCGACCCCGACAACAGGCCAGCCGAAGTATTAATAAATAAAAGTTGCAAAACACTTACTTCATGCACTTGTATTCTAATAGACTATTCGATTCATATTACATGTTTACTGTGTTTTACTAATTACTGTCTGTATTATTATGATATTATATATACAATATATATACATATAATTCGTCAAAGATATCTTGAAAGTGTCGAAAAGATCTATGACGGATATCTTATTGATATCTATAAGACATCTTTTAGATATATCGAAATAGTTATTTTCGTATCAAGGGCGTAAATGAACTGTGCGCCCGTATGTGGTCACCGCGTCCGAGGAGCTGGCAAAGACTACCCCTGGGGGGTAGAGGGTCGAAACGTCGAAATTTGATGAAAAACAATAGGGTAATTTTTTTGCCGCGATGACCAAATACAATACTTTTTCAGGCAATAGTCATAAACATTTTAAACCAATTTTTATGGCATTATCGTTGACTTTAGGAAGGAAATACATAAAACCTTTTTTGTAGAGAATTTCATGCTCTATCGTTTTTGTTTAAACCATTTTTTAATAAAATTTGTATTTTTCAAAATAAATGCAAAAAACTACAAAGAAACTTAATTGGGGCTAATTTTTTTTAGTAATGGACAGGTGGATCTGCCCCAAAATCTAATCAGATCTAAGTTATGCCAAGACGCGTATTTAAAAAAAAATTAATGTCAATACGCTTATCCGTTCGCGAGTTATCGCGAGACAAAAAAACGGGACGTACGGACGTACTGACGTACGTACGTACAAGATCACGGACACAAATTTTTTTATTGTTGATTTGGGTTCCTTAGGGTCTGAAACGTCGACATTTGATGAAAAACTATATGGTAATTTTTTTGCCCGAAGGGACCAAATTCAATACTTCGTCCAGACTTAGTCTGGGTCGAAGTAACTTGACAAGTGACAGTAATTAATAAAATTGTACGTCACTGTTGAAATTACGAATCATGCTTTATTCTTTGTTATTTAAATAAACATACAAAATTTGTAATCTGTAGAAACAATAGGCAATAATACAGTACGTCTGTAGTGATTTTATATTGAATTCGAATTTTCTACGAAGAGCTAATTGAAATATTGCTTGTTTTTCGTTTTCTAATGCAAATCTATACGCATCGTTTTTTTTAGTTATCTTTTTTTAATTTATTTCAATTTCCACTTTTGTATAATTTCGCGTGGTCCTTCATATTCTCTCTAGGCAAAAATCATTGCAAAACATGGCATAATCAGGCATTCCCGGGAAAAAATGGATTATATATAATTATATACAATTTTTTATACAATTAGATCCAATTATATATTATTATATATAATTATATATAATTATATATGGATTTTGGCCGTATATAATTATAGACAATCGTATATAAACATATATAATTATATATTAGCATATATAATTGTATATAATTGACGGCTTTGTATATAAACATATATAATTATATATTAGCATATATAATTGTATGTAATTGACGGCTTTGTATATAATTATAGACGGCCAAAATCCATATATAATTATATATAATTATATATAATAATATATAATTGGATCTAATTGTATAAAAAATTGTATATAATTATATATAATCCATTTTTTCCCAGGAATGCCTGATTATGCCAAATTTTGCAATGATTTTTGCCTAGAGAGAATATGAAGGACCACGCGAAATTATACAAAAGTGGAAATTGAAATAGATTAAAAAAAGATATATATGGATTTTGGACGTATATAATTGTATATAATCGTATATAAACATATATAATTATATCTTGTTATATATGATTGGATCTAATTGTATCAGAAATTGTATATAATTATATATAATCCATTTTTTCCCGGGTTATTACAATAAAACAAGAAAATTTAAGACAAATGATGCATTACTGTTTTTACCTGGATAATTTCGTAGTTTATATATATAAGTATTCATTCAATATGTTTGCGTATAACAGCAATGATAAAAAATGTAGTAACCGCATTGTTAGGAAAAGTATTCAAAAGCTTGGTTCAAAAAAGATATTAACCTCAAAAAACCAATATGAGGTACTGCTAGTAATTTTAAGTAGTCAACTGCCGAAAGCAGTAAACCAAGCTTTTGAATACTTTTCTTAACAATGCGGTTACTACATTTTTTTATCATTACTGTTATACGTAAACATATTAAATGAATACTTATATATATAAACGACGAAATTATCCAGGTAAAAACAGTAATGCATCATTTGTCGTAAATTTTCTTGTTTTATTGTAATAATGCCTGATTATGCCGCTAAATGCAAAAAACTACGAAGAAACTTAATTGGGGCTAATGTTTTTTAGTAATGGACGGATGCATCTGCGCCAAAATCTAATCAAATCTAAGTTATGCCAAGACACGTATTAATAATAAAATTAAAAAAAAATAAATAATAAAAATTATGTCATTACGCTTATCCGTACGCGAGTTATCGCGAGACAAAAAAACGGGACGTACGTACGTACAAGATCTCAGACACACATTTTTTTATTGTTGGTTTGGGTTCCTTAGGGTCTGAAACGTCGACATTTGATGAAAAACTATACGGTACTTTTTTATGCCCGAAGTGACCAAATTCAATACTTCGTCCAGATCTAAGGTCTGGGTCGAAGTAATTAAATCTCATTTAGAGAATAAAAACCGTTTTTCTTCGCCGCTCGTATTAAATAAATATTAAACTAAATTTCTTAGTGAGACGGCATAAATATAAATTGTAAACAAAAAGGGGATAAACACGTGTCATTCTGATGTGAATGTACACAGAAAATTAAATTATGAGAGATATAAGGCCAGAAAAGTTTAATATTTATTTAATACGAGAAATTTTTTTTAAATCTAAATTTTAAATGTAATTCGTTGTTCGAGTTTCTTCCCCAAAACTCGAAATAACGATTTACATTTATAAAATTACAAATTATTGAAAAACTTGCGTTAACGGTACGGCTGTTGGATCCCTGCTGATGAGCACCGCCAACAGCCTAAGGCGCGAAACGTTTTTTAGTATAATAGTCTTCATAATTGAGGCACGCGATCCTATAATGGGTCTCGCGCTCGAACTGCCGGAAAAGTATTGTCCGGTGAAGAAAAAATGAATGTGTCATAATAAAAAATAAAAAATATGACTTTATAGAGCTCGCCAAACTGAACATTTTTTGTATATTACATGTTTCCCTACGATTTGTATTTTTAAAGATAAAAAATAAAAAGTCTTAAATTTCATAGTTTCGAAATCAATACAATTTTCAACACAAATCGTCGTATCTCGGTCAAATATCAACCAAATGAGTTGAAATTTGCACAGTAAACTCGTGATTTATGCATGAAGACTACGAGCTATTGTCCGTAATTAAAAATAACAATTTTTTATCGCTATTCAATAACAAACTTAAGGTCGCGAGAAATCTTAGTTTGCATCTTTGACTGGAAAAAGTGTGTTACAAAGTTTACTTTTGAGAAAACTTCCAGTGACAAACTTGTTCGTGTAGGATTAAAGAAGTTTTCTGGAAAATTTCAACTTAATCGGTCTGTAATTTTTTAATCTATGATGATTAACAGAGAAGCGCTCGTCGCCCCTGTTATTCTGTCAGCGCGCGAAAAGTCTAAGGTTTGTTGCGGAGGAAATATGAACAAATTTTAGTCTATTAGGTTACAACGTTCATTCTCTGGCAGTATAGATATATTACAGAATTGTAAATTAAAACAGAATTGTATGAATAAGAGAAAGCATTTTATTTTGACATTTCTATAACTCGATTTAAAAACATATACATAATGAATAATAATGATTGATAAATATAAAGCGTAAATTAAATTACAATGAGATTTATTAAGTATGTTGTTTACATGACTGAAGCTGCCACCCGAAATTTAAAATATATCTATGACGTCATTTAAGTATGTTTTCCCTTTCTCTTCATTTCAATGGGGTTACAGTTACATTTCCTCCAGGTCAGAAAAAGTATGAAAATAAACCACATTGGGTAGAAAATATACTCGATAAGAGTTGGTAGTCAGATTATGAATTTTTAATGACTTCTTAACGACCAGGCGTTCGCAGACCAAAACGCAAGAGTAAAAATCATGCTTGTATAAATTATTGCCTTAATCACCTCTGTTGAAATTATTCCTAAACCATTTCTGGCAAAAGGAATTAGAAGCATATTGTTCCCAAGTAAAAAATTATATACCTAGCAATAATGTCCATACTTTGTATATCTTATTGGAGTTATTTTCCTGTCATTCAATATCTCATCAACCAGTTCTCCGGGAAATTAAGAAGGTACAAACTTCGCAGAATGAATATCCCATTAAAAGGTATACTACACTATTTGAATGTATTGTCATCTCCTGATTACGAATCTGACAAAAACGAAAAAATCGTGTAATTTGTTAGTTTATTTTCAATTGAATAAATTGGACGCAAAAATTTTTCTAACAAAAAATGTAGAGTGGAAAGTTCTTGGCAAAAAAGTTTGTATTATTATTTCTTCTAATATCAACAGTAACTTTATCAAAATAAGATCGGTAAGTAGTGTCCCATTTAGCCTTTAACTCGGTACACTGCAGCAACAGGTACATACTGACATTTTACGGTAGGGCGATTAATTACTAAAGTATTTATTGGTTCGAGGTCACCCATTTTCAGGCTGTAGGTAGTAACTAATTACAAATTTTAACGATGCGTGGAGCAGAGCCACACTCTCCTTTTTTAATATACCTTAACATCCAACGTGTGATAACCAAATCAACGTAACATTTTAGCCCCTGTAAGAATTGGAGTGTACTATAAAATTTGGGTGATATGTCGACTTGCCACGCAAGCAATTCAACAGAATGTTGCAATTAAACACATAGGCAATTTAATACATGGATAATTCCACATAAGGACTATTTATGGTATAGACAATTTATCATCCGGTAATGCAAGATATTATATTTAATTATTAGAAGCGATGTTTGTATTCATGGAAAATCTTGGATATATTGCCTGGAATAAGAAATCGTTTACAAATACCCTGGCACGTGTTACAAGGAACGCCATTAATGATGGCTTTTTAACTCGTAATTCTAGATTGGGTTTGGAAAACCCAGAATGTTATACAAAGAATTAAGAATTTTTTCTACTAGAATCATGGAAAGTTTACTAGTAGGTGTTTACAACCTTCGAAATTTGATATGTTTCAGGAAATGTGACATATATGACTATTTAACAGAAAATCGCTGTTTCTGATTTATGGACACGTTCTTAATAAATGATACGCATTTTGGAGAAGAACGAAAATTGTGGTGAAAAAATGCAACCATCTCAGGTTATTTCTGATTTTGAGTGTGGTCTAGTTAATGGTCTGATAATGGCTCTGTTGTGTGTGGGTATCTCTCATCCAATGAGGATTTTCGTCTGACCAATATCTCATATTGTGTCTATTAACTTCTCCACTCAATTGAAACGTAGCTTCATCAGAGAAGCATATCGAGAACTTGAAAAACTCATTTTCGTCATACCGTCTCATCATTTCCTCACAAAATTCTAATCTGCGATCGAAATCGTCTTCCGAAAGCTCCTGCACAAATTTTATTTTATATGGATGAAACTTATTTTGTCTTAGTATTTCATGGACAGACGTTTGCCGATACCAGTTTGGTGCGCAATCTTCCTAACTGAAGTATGGACAGCATCAACAACACAAGCACAGACTGCTAATTTGTTATCTTCGTTTGTAGCCGTTTTTGGTCTCTCCGATTTTGGAGGATCTCTGACAGGGCCAGTATCGTGAAATCGAGAAACAGTTTTACAAACAGTTGATTTAGATATGGGTAGACAATCAGGATGGGTATCATTAAACTTTTCGGGGACTTGTTTGTAAGATCTTTTTTTATCATCACATCCTCGTTGAATAAGGATTTCGATTCTTTCTTTTTCTGTCAAAGATAATTTATATCAAAAGCAAGGAAACAGAATAGAGAATTTAAAAAATAGAAGAAATGTTGAGTAAATATTGATAAAACGAATGAAAAAAGAATAAATAAGAAGAAATTATAATGGTAGAAAGTTAAAAGTAAAATTGCCGTACGAATAAGCGCAGTGTTATCGTATCACTCGAGTCACACTCAATATAAATTTTGCTCCATCTTCCAAGAGAAATTTCGAATGTTTATTCTGTCGGTTATCTTCAACGAAAACGACGTTCTTGCGTAAGTGAATCTTTTTCAGCAGGATCGCATACTTTATTTATTGAGACTCACAAGATTTCGTGATTCGACTGCACTTATTGTAAGAAACTCGTACTAAATTTTTAATATTTGAACCAGTTTAACACTTTAGCCAAGTAACTTTTTCTGAACAAACGAAATCTGCAATAAAAATTATTATTTTTTATTCGACCTGTATTTCTCGCGATATCCGACAGTTTACACATTTTTTACGAAACGGTCCTGTAGAAAGAAACAAATTTTCGAAAATCGCTGAAACACGTGAAACAATGGAAAGGACAAAATGTAAAAAAAAAAAGCATCAGAACTCTGCCATTGATAGTCCTAAACCCGTGTTAAAGAGGAGGGTGCTAAGAATTTTGTGTGCTATGTTGGATCCGAATATCCCCCACTCGACCCACGTTGCCATTTAAGATATTCATCCCCCCTCGTGCCCCACGCACCCCCTTTGGGCGGAGGGGTTGGAACCCCGCAGAAAAAAAAGACTTTTTTAAAAATTGATTCACGTGTTTTAGCGATTTTCGAAATATCTTTTCTTTCAAAAGTTACAGGACCGTTTCCATACTGTTCGGACACCCTGTATAGTCCTTTTCAAGTAAGCAGGCTTTATTATATACGATGTATTAACATTGTTACTAATAAGAATTATTAGTATTTTAGCGCATGAAGTTAAAGCTTAATCTTTACCAACATACCTAATGAAATATCTTCATGATTAAGAACTTAAATGCCTATTTTTATCAGTAAGTATTGATTAAGTAATGGCTATGAAGTAAGCTACCCGAGTGATTCTCGATTTTATATATATTAGGGTGGGGTGAATAGGAAAAGTTTTTTTATAACACTTATTTTTTGGTAGTTTTTGATGCGCTAAGAACGAAAATGACCAAAAAAAAATTCTAAAAAAATGTTTCACATTCGCCCCGACCGACGTCCTAAAGATGCCGTTTTTGGGGTGTTTTTTTTTCGATTGTCTGTAGCTCCGTCATTTTTTTTAATTTTTTTTTTTTGAAAAGGTGCCCACATTTTCCATCTATTAAATCCATATAATAGAAATTTTTATTTTTTTTTTATTATGCCTCTAAAAAATCGATATGTATGTCAATTTTTCAAAAAATTGAATATTTCGATATTTTTCATTTATAACAAGTCAAATATCGGCAAAATCGAAGTGTGGCTACGATTTTTCGACGTATTTTGACCTCCTAAACATGAAAATGATCGTAAAATTTAGCTAAATGTCTTCTCTTAGTCGTTATTTTTTAAAAAGTTCTAAAAATGTAACCTGATTCTATTAAAAGCTATTTTAAGGGCTTACTACGGCCAAAAATTTTTATTCGAGTTTTAATTTTTTATTCGAAAGTACAACATTTCAAGAATATTCTGTAAAAATCTCGCGTCAATCCGAGCAAAACTAACACAGACATGATTTTTTGAACTGTCCGACTGGGAGACCTAACGCGTAAGAGCTGAGCAACAAAATGACATTACCAAGAAAGAAGAGAGAATACGAAGAAGGCAGGAGCAAAAAGACGCATTAAAATCCCTGGATTATAACAATGGCGTCGAATCTATTCCAAGAAAACAAAGTGTGTCATTATAAATTGTAAATAAACAAATTGTTCACAACGACAGAAAGGCCGTACATAATTGGATTTTCGAACAAATATCTACATCTCCATTATCGGTGAAATGTAATTATCAACGTTCGTTTCTTATAAATACCATCCAATACAGATCTTCTGAACTTTAAATTCAACGCCATCCATAGACAATCCCAACTTAGGGTGAATCCACATGGAGCGGAAATTTCCGCGCGGAATCGTCTTTTAGCCAATATTATAGGTCTCGGAGTTGGACAGTTCAAAAAATCATGTCTGTGTTAGGTTTGCTCGGATTGACGCGAGATTTTACAGAAGATTCTTGAAATATTGTACTTTCGAATAAAAAAATTAAAACTTTCACAATTTTTGACCGTAGTAAGCCCTTAAAATAGCTTTTAATAGAATCAGGTTACATTTTTAGAACTTTTTAAATAATACCGTAAGAGGCCGTTTAATCCTTAAGGTTCAAATTAAGCCGCCAGAATCGGAAAAAATGTAATTTTTGTACAGTTCAAGAAGGAAGATATCATTTAAAAAAAAAAGCCTAAATGAAAGATGCAACTGATTGTGGTGATATTCTTTATAATTCTGTAAGGATAGGGCGGACACTTTTAGAATACAAACTTCATCACTATTTTGGATAATGTTATGGCAAATAAAAGAAATCTGTTCATAATATTTCTTATATGCAAAAGTGTATTCTGTCAGATTCTAAAGAATAATTGGTTCAAAGCTCGTTTCAAAAAAGTTACAGCTGGTTTTTTTTCTGAAATTTACAACCGAAAATAGGAACGCTGAGTAAATAGAAACGCAAATTGTTGCTTTCAATACCAGTCATCTTGAAAATGATAAATTACACTTTTCAAAATGGGTAACATTTTCGAAATTCAAAATGACGAACAACATTTCTGAAACATTAACTTTTATCAGTATAAATCAACTTACATATCGATGTCTATATTTATAATAAAACGCCGACATTTTTATAGCTTGATTTTCTAAATTTCTACGTAAATATTTTAGTGCAAATATTTCGGTGACGCGACTATTCAACACACGACTTTTCAACACAAGTACGTTTTCACCACAAGATAACTTCATCATAAACATTTCATCGTAAAATTTTTCAACAAATGACCATTTCAACATAATATATTAAACATTTTAACAAAATAGATTAAGTTAGGTTAAATTAGGTTATAAGGTTAGGTTAGGTTATAAGGTTAGGTTAGGTTGTATGGTTAGTTTAGGTTAGGTTATATGGTTAGGTTTGGCTATAAGGTTAGGTTAGGCTATAAGGTTAGGTTAGGTTATTGGTTAGGTTGGGGTAGGTTTGGTTAATCAGGTTAGATTAGGTTGGTTAGATTAGATTTTTGTATTATTTTGCGTGTATAATATATAATTGTTATTTTCAATTATTTTATTTAAATGCAATGTTTTCGGTTCGTGTTGAAATGATCATGTGATGAAATGTTTGTATTAAAATGATTGTACGTTGAAAAGTCGTATGTTGAACTGTCGTATGTTGAATTTCTGTGATGAGATGTCGTATGTTTAAAAATGGTGTGTTGCATAGTCGTAGTACCAAATATTTCTGCTATACGTTAAGAAAAATAGAGCTCACTTTTCTAAATTTATCCTGCGATAAACAGTAGAATAGTATTAGTTAATTGTAGAATGTACTATAATGCCGTAGTAGATTTTCACCGTTTTTTAATGATTAAGGCGTTTGTTTTACTGTAATGGCACTATAGTTTATGGCAACGTCGATATTTTTATCGGCGAAAAGGGTTCAATAATCAAGGAGGACCAAAATAATCCACCAATTTATATTATTAATCACTGATTTCAGTTAATATTTCTAATCAGCGAGCCCAAAAACTGTTTAGTGACTATTTTGAAGAAAATCCATTAATATTTTAGAAAAGACCCCAAAAACATAAATTTTGAGTATTTGCCGATTTAGAAATTTCAATCAGTTGGCTAGTAGCTAAGTAATATACGCAATCAGGGCCTTGTGGTTTCCCGGTATAAACTGCAGATTTAAGAAAGAACTATTTTAAAAATTTTCGATTGTTTAGAAAAAACCAACTGCATATTAATTGGAACGAGTTATGGCCCAATTGTTGCAGACTTATGCACGTAAGAAACATTACGTGTACATTTTTTTTCTTATCCATAACAGTATCAAATAAAGCGCTAAATTAATAAAATAATTTTGTGCAAAAAGTGTCCTTCCTGTCCTTAAAGGGATAAGACGCTATTTTGCTCTTGTGGGATTTATGAAACATTCAATATTAATGATAAATTGATTTATTCTCTTTGTGTGAGTTTAATAATGAGTTATACCGATTTTCTAGAGATCAGATTGATTTTTGAAGTGAAATATGTGTGTTTTGCGGCACATTTCACAAAAAAAGGTTTATTTCATGTTGCTGATTGGAAACATGACATTTTTTTAAAAACAGATGAAATCCAGTTATACCGTTATTCCCCCCAACTCCTCCATTTGGCTGAATATGAATGTGATGTCAGATTTTGAAAAGGGCAAGATTGAAACTTTTTTCAATCCATTCTTTGATAATGAAACAGACATTTTTTATTTCTGGCAATTTTTTATGGATAACTAGCATAATTATCTGCTAAAACATATAGTACAATAACGTCATGTGATATAGGTTTATGTTTGGTTGGGAAACTAAGTGATTGGATAGATATTTAAAGATCACTGAAATTTTTGAAATATCCTGATTGAAGGTTATCTTTTGGACATCTTTAATACATATTTTTCCTTACTGAGGTAAGATTGACCTACTAGCATTTTCAGTGAATATCCAACTTTTTTGTATTGTCAATTTTTAAAATGATGCCCCTTGAAAAGAAGAAAATGCACTTCTTCGAGGAGGGCCAGACACTAGATTGCGAGGGAAAATGAATAACGCAGGACGGAAGAATGTCAGCGTCGGGACGCCTCATCCGGGACCACGTGACTTTGAGGAGAATCCGCGGCGTCCACTGAAAATCTAAATCGGTCCGAGCCGAGAAGACGAACCGCGCGGGGGAACTCGCGCGATAGTCAATAATCGCCGCTAAGAGACGCCGCATCGGAAAACTCGGGTCGCGGGTTTACGGGTCGACCGAATTGACGTCGATCGACGCCGTTCGAGTCTTTTTTTGCGACGTCTAAAATCACCAATAAAAAAAAATTCAGAAAAATGATACGCGTGGACGAAACCGATCCGGTCGGCGGTAAGATTTCAAATTATCGCGTGAACAAACGGAGACATTCCCGATTCCTTGTCATGTTCATTCCACGCGAATATTTTGTAAACATTGATAATTTTAACTCTGATAAAAATGGTAGCGTTTGAAAATCTCCGTTCCGATGCGTTCCAGCCTGCCAGAGGTGTTTCGCGATTCATCGAGCATTGCCAAATTTTCAAAATCCCTTAGTAACCGAAATTCCTTGCAGAAAAGTGCCGAAGTTCTGTCAAATTCTTGAAATAAACATTCGTGTAGAGACCATAGTAAATTATAGTTCAATCGTCGAATGAAACGATTAAAAATAAGAAAAAGAAAGTAGCGAAATTCGTGAAAGAGGTCAGATACTTCCGACAATACTCAAAAGAAATATTTTTTGCAAATTCATTTTTGGATTTTTAACAGCAAACAACAAAGCGTCGCGACGATATTACGAAATTTGAAACATCACATCCTGTGACACGAGTGATAGCTCCCATAGCATGGATTTTAGTATTTAGTTCCGTGCACTATTCTTAGTTCGTAGCCATCCTCGAATTCCTCACGGCATAGCGATAAAACCAGCGAATTTCTGTTCTAAATGCATATCATAATTTCGTCTTTGTTCTTCGATATATTGTTTCTTTATTATTTTTCTATTATATTTTTTAATACATCTATTCCATCCGTTAATTTGAATCTCATTTTTTTGCGATTTTAATTCCCGATATTGTTAACAATTTTTTGGATTTTATGTAAACGCAAATGCATGTGCGACATTATGTAAGAATTAACGATTTCCTTGCATTTTCATTAGCTAAATCAGAGATATGTTCTTTGCTCATTTGGAGCGTTTTCGCGAATTGTTCTTTCAGAAATCGAGCCAAGTTTTCCGTACAGAGACGTTACCGTGAGGAAGGGAGTCGATTTCAAAGTCCCCTACGACATTCAATCGGAAATTGGCAGGTGGGTACATAAACAATTAATATATATACTTATTAATCTAAAACAATTGTAATTATTTTAATAAAGTGTAAAAATGGTTCTCCTGATCCGCTAGACAATTATCTTTTTTGCAAAAATTTCTATGCATTGAAAACGATATTTTTACAAATTAACTTCCGATACATTGACCTTTTTAAAAGTCTAATTTTTAAACAGAGATCACGGCATTGGAGACGAAAATAAAGTGTATTTCCTGTTAAGGTGTACAGGGAAAGTAGACCATACGACTTGGAATACGTACGGACTGTTTTTACGCGTTCCTCGACTAAATTAATTTTAAGTTATTTTTTAGAGATTTCAGTACTCTTCATTCTCTCCCGAATATATGCGCTAATATTCCCGGAAGTTTTATATTGTATGTTTCGCAATTCTGTGTACAACATTAAAAAATACAATTATAAAACATTTTTCAAATTAACAGCATAATGAGTGAATCGCAATTAATATCACGTTCATTTTGTCATTCGATTAACTTCTAAATACGTAACTAATCTTCTATTTTAGTATATAAATAAAAAATAAATTTATAGATAGTAAAATATGATAGTAAGACATGAAATATATTACATTAGCATTCTATGAGAGACTTGACTTGCTACTGGAAAAATAAAAATAACCGGAATTAAATTTTAATGGTATTTAAAAAGTTCGTAATTATTTTGTTAAAGTTGTTCATTCTGTTATTTGTAATTTTTGCTCATAAAATGTAAGTAATTTATACATAATTTTGAACTTTTTTCCGATCTTAGATTTTTATTATGTATTTTATTTCAATTAGGGATTTATCTTTCTTTTTTCTTTAAACCCGGCATATGTGAAAATGTTATTATAAGATTTTAGAATTAAATTATGATAATTTCTCTCAATTTAAATTATATGAAAAGTACTATTGGAGGAGTCTACTCATTTAATTAGTAATGATCTATTTTATTACTTGTCATAGTTTTTTACTAATGCAGAGTAAAAAATGCCCTTACTCGTTAGTCATATTAACGTAGCTTACGCAGTTTTGTTATTTCTTACGTAAGATTCGTATTATGATTTATTATAGTTTTTATTTCGATATAACACCGAAAAATGTTTGATTGGCATGAAGTATGTATTCAAATTTTACAATTGCACTAAATTCACTTCACTTTGAAGTCAAAAATAAATATTCCATAATAGAATTGTACGGGTAATTATAATATTCTGAAAGGTACCGCACCTGTACTGAAATGTTACAATTTCTTCCGGAAACGTGTTTGTCAACAACAATGTTTTTAGATATAAGTTCCTCTGGGAGCCACTAGGCGGCCCAACAATCCATAAGTAATATCGAACAGGGATTACTGGTAATCTCGCAGGCAACCATATACCGTGCAGTAGGCGCACACTAGAAATTGCTCCTGTTTAAGCAAGAAAAATTAAGGATTTTCTTTTTACTAAAATGACAAACAATTATAATATGGAAAATATTTATATGATAATTAATTCCTATGAAAGTATCGTCTATTTCTAAATTACAGCGATGGTGTTTTACGTATTTAGAAGTAAAAGATAAGAGTAGAATATTTGTTGACAGCTGGGATGTCAGTTTTCAAAAACCTCTATTAAGAAGTGTCTCTTCGTTTTCGGAATTAATCAAATATGTACAAAACTAAGGCAATAAACCGGTTTATAATTCATTTTAATAAATAAAATGTTACTTTTTTTGCTCGATAGCATGCTCTCTATGAGAACTATTTGTATTATAAAACTGAGCTGACTTGTAAAGCTGATTTCAATGTCAAAAGTTCCAACCTCATGGTTCGGAACCCGACAAATCCAGTTGTTTCCTGTTTAAAAATTCGAAATTTGTTTGGGAACTAGATATTTGGTTAATTGTTTATATATTCGCGATTTTGCAAGTTTTTGTAAATTATTCGATCATTCACCGGTAGCAATGAATCTTCATCCATTTTCCGGCATCTTACTTATAATCATCATCCGATCAAACACAGAACTATTATATTATTGCAACAGTATTGCATTATTTGTGCAATGAATTCGGAATCTTAGTGTTATATGTGTGTACGTGTGTGTGAAGGACAATGATACGTGTTCAAGTAGACATTGCATTGTGTTAGAATATTGAATGTTTTATTTATAATCCTAAATAAATTTAATGCATTTATCTTACTCTATCATTTCGTTGATATTTTAAACATGTGAGCTACTCTGGCTAAAGCAGTCAGTGAAAGTAAATTTTTACTTCTAAAGATTACTCTCTTTCAAAGAATGAAAATCTGGAGTGAATTGGACTCCAAACAATTTATTCTATTGATTTCTCTTTGGTATAAGATTGATTTTCAAAAAACTATAACACTTGGAATTTTTTATAAAAAATAGAAAATATGCACTTTGAATAAACGTATTCTCATACAACGTATTAATATGCAATCGTTTTATTTTGTACATATTGAAAAGATAAATATTAAAAGCGTTTTCAGGTTCTGAGACTAAAATATAAGCAAAATATGAGTTACGCGAGTATATTTTTTCTAATTTTGAAAATCAATTAGTTACTGAGCATAGAATGTAGCATCTATATGAGCCGTGAATTTTGCATAAAATAACCGCAAACATCATTTGTCAGTACCGTCAATGTTGGTATCGCCGTAAAGTTGAAGTAAATCTGTTGCAAAATACCTCCAGTTACAATCCGATTCTATTTTGAGAATTCGCTAAATTAGCGTTACCAATAACACAGTTTTTTTAAAATCATCAATAAATTTCAAACATTTTATAAATATTAACCATTTGAGCGTTATGAGATTTTTAAAATTATAAAAAAATTTGTACTAGATAGTTTATAAAATTGAATGGAGTTTAAAATAGCTCATAAATGTTAAATATTACACATATGCAATTATGAATGAAATTTTTTTTTAATCAGTTTTTGTCTCTTGCTTTTTTCCACTTCGTTGAATATATGATTTTTAAAAAAGTTTCAGATGTATTTATGCTCACGTTACAGCTAGTATTGCAAGGAAGTTAAACACTGTTACTACAACCATGTATTTAGTATGGGAATAAGAAAGGAAAACGGTGAAAGTCACATGACAAATTTATTAAAAAATTGACATCAGGAATTCGCCTATAGTACTTTAATAAGATATTTAATGTAATCATACAATTATTTCATTATATTTTGGACGATAAGAAGTGATTAGTGCCAAAGCACGAATGAGTGCCACCAACACAGAAAAAGCAATTACAAACACGAAATTTCAAATCAAAACTCATTTCCCAGTTGTTCAGCATATGTTGAGTTTTGCTTTTAAAACATTTTAAATCGGAGAAAACTCTTACACGATTCTACCGAATACCAAGCCACTTAATATTTTTGCAGTGTTTCGGACACAACATTCAGTCATTTATATTGAAATGTAATGATATGGTGGAGGCTTAAACAAAATACAACGGAATATCCCCTTTTTTTGCAAGTTATTCGACATTTACAAACTGATAATTTCAGAATATTCTGATACAAAAAATCGCGTTTTTTGAGAAAGGTCGTATTTGCATATATACTGAAGGAAAAAAACTATTATAAACAATATTTTTTAGTTCAAAATAGACCTAATAACTGTCAACAAAGATGATGACAATCGTGACTAAATGAGATATTTATTAATAACAGAAAAAAACAGAAGAAAATAGGTTGACCGACGGTAAAAAATTAAGAAAAGTTATATGTTTTGAATTAGAAATCTCATCTTGAAAATTTATGTAAATTAATATGTAACCTGATCAGTTTCACTTGTAAAATATAAATTACATGTTATAAAACTGTAATGTAATTTGTACAATGCTTGCCTCTACCTGACCAGCATAACAAACCTCAATAATTATGAGTTTTGTGAGATGTTTTGTCTTATTTGACGGGGAGGAAGTTTTTTCAGTAAACCTTAATGTGTATTAGGACATATGACGCGGCTCTCCTAATTATTTCCATTTTCCAGAAGCTGCCACACGTTTCAAAAAAGATATATTCGGAGCATTAAGGGGCCTGAGGTGGGCCTAATAAGGAGTTTTGACGTAGTTTGTCATTATTACGGCTGCTTTTCGTTCTTTATATTAAACTTATTGAAAGAACATTTCGAAACACCATAATTTTAGCCTTCATATCTGTCAGAAAAAAGAAACTATTTTTAATAAATAAATAAGCCACTAACAATTTTTATTTTTATTTTACAATATTATTTAATAAATATCATTGTACACAATTTGAGAACTGAGCAAAATGCATAAAATTATTTGGTTCCGCTTAAGTCATGATTCCAGTTCAGTAATTTTCCGCCCTAGTACAGTCGGTGGGAAATTTTAATATGACTCTGATCAAGCCTCTTAAGTTGCAGGAATATAAGTCCAGATCAGGAATGTAACGTTCAATTTTCTCGAGACTTTGTATAGAAATTGTATCTGATTTTGTATTACTTGACAGAAATTATATAAATTACGATTTTGCAACCCCGAACAATTCCATGTACCCAAGTGACATCACGTTACAATGCAAGTATATTTTTACATTTCCGTCGGCCATTTTGGGTCGGACATGTTAAATTTTGTAAATGTATAACTGTGTTAAGTTTAGATTTATAGTCAACATCCGCTAATACCCCTGCACTCCAACTTACGGTTTTGTCTAAAATTTTCATAAATATTGAATTTTTTATTTTAATGAAGACGTTTTTACTAATTATCAATAAATTGACAATGATTTTAAAAACACTGCAAATAAATTTTCATTTTGTAACAACTCGCAAAACATTATTAAGGAATTGGTGGCATCGGGTGATGCCACTATGTCGGAAAAGATGATTAGATCTGATCTTCAATAACAGTATTCGTATCCAAATGGTAATTTATATATTTTATGTGTTTAAACACGAAATAACGTGTGGAATTTGGAAGATATTTTCAAAGCCTCAAATATCATAAAAAATTTGATTTTGAAAATTCTTGAACAAAGACTTAATAAGAAAACTTACCAATATGAAATGTATGATATATTTTTTCAATGTTTTTTAGTAATTTTGCTAATTACTTGTTTTTAAATTTATCTTAATAAATCATAGTGTTCATAGTTGGAGTTTTCGACTCAGTCATTCCATGGATGTTTTGATTTTCAGAATTTCTTATTCAATTTTGCATGATTTCATACGTCATCATAATTCAAAATTTTTTGAATAATGAAAAAATAAAAAAACATAGATTTTTGAAATGTATTTTTTTAATTTAATTTTTTATTCATATTTAATATTTTTATAAGGGGAAAAAAAGGATAGAAAAAAATATTGTTTTGTGGAAATGCTATCGTAGTCATTACGATCAGTGAGGTCAATCAAATGATAGAATTATATAAATTATTGCTATGAAAATACAGACTTGAGTAATTTTTCCACTGGCCTTATACAAATTGCAGGTGTTTATCTAAGAGAAACGGTGAAGAAAGTCTTAGAATTTCCATGAGAATTTTTGAACGAAATAACAATCGATGCGACTACGTTTTAACAATAGACACGTATATAGTCGTCGTAGCTATAGCTAGTCAATTTTCATTATAGCCCCGTATTTGGCAAGCGACATAGCGACGAGCATTTTCGACTCACTGGCAGGAAGCTGCGTAAAATTGATAGGCATGCCTTTCTCGCGCTCGAGCACTGCTGTTTATGCACACAAGCGCATATGTACCATTCGCATTCGAAAATGCATATTCGTATGCTATTCTTATTGGTACCCAATCTCGAGCGTACATGTCGTTCGTTAATCGCAAAAGAATGCGTGCCTGTGCTCGCTTTTCCGCGTCACCTTCGATTTTCGTGAAGTTTATACCTAAAGTCAGCTCCATAAAATTGACAATTTTGACATTCCATGTTAGATTTTGCCTTTCCAGAAGGAAATTTGAAATTAGAATGTCAAAATTTGCTATAACATTGACAATTGGACGTTAAAAGTGGCTAATAAACCGAACAAAACGAAAGATTAGAACTGTGTGGTTGTATGGCTTTAAATTCGTAAGGTGCATGCAGAAAAGTTGTAAAATATACAAATTTTTCCATTTTATGTCAAATATCAAGAGAGAATTTGTATGTGCGCAAATGCAGGAAAGTGGAGAATTACCGTGAATACTCGCTAAATTTTCGGTAATGCTGTTTATATATCATTTTTAAAAATTGTCACAATTCTGCTTGTAGTGATGCAGTGATCCATTGCGCATTGTAATAGCATTCCTTATAATTAAAACAGTACATTAAACGATAGTTTTTGTTAAATATTATTTTAACAGTTAATATCGTATGGAAAATTTATATTTTTTTAACATTTCGACTCCCAATTTGCTTAACCCATTAAGTACCAAATGTCGTCAATTTTCAATGAATTTAAAAAATTTTTTTTTTTCATACTATTTCCAAAAAAATATGGACGTAAAATTGCATGCCCTATCAGAATATGGCTACAGAGATTGTCAAAAGTTAATGCTTAAAAAGCTATACATAATTTTGTATGCTATCCACATCTGATTCCATATAGAAAAGTGTTTTCGGGGCCTATATTTTAAAATGTACGTGGTATAATTTTGAAAATAAATTTGAAAGTATCCAAAATTGCGACTCAGACGCGAAAAAATCGTCAAAAAGTTGAGGAATTTTTTACTTGAAAATTATAGACTATTGGCAAAACTGTTTTTTGAACAAAATTTTGATTTTTTGATAATATTTTACAATTTTCAAAATCTTAAAATTTTGAATAATTGAACCACCATTTACATTTTAAGATTTGAAATATTGTAAAAAATTATCAAAAAATATCGAAAAAAATTCATCGTATTCTTTGGGAATTCAAAGAACTTTTTGTTCAACAACATTTTTTCCACTAGTATATAATTTTCAAATAAAAAATTCCTGAACTTTTGGACGATTCTTTCGTGTCTAAACCGCCATTTTGGATACTTTCACCTTTATTTTCAAAATTCTACCTCGTACATTTTAAAATATAGGTCTCGACCTACAATTTGTTTTCAGTAAAAAATAATGCATTTTTTGCAAAGAATTGTTTATAACTTTTTAAACATTGACTTTGGACAAATTTTGTGGCCATATTCTGTAAGAGCATTACATTTTACGTCGGATTTGGTGTATTGATATTTTTTCTTCATACTTGTAGTATGAGGCGAACTCCGCGCGATACGGAACAGTTTCACGTCATAATGATAATTTAATACTTTCAATTTCAATGAAAATTCATTAACATTTTTAAGTTGACGCGTAGACAGAAATGAAAAGAATAGTATATTATGCAAGGAGTGCGTAACTTCACGCCCTGCACGAGTCGCAGACGATATTTTATGCACAGATTTTGTATGCACTCATAAAAAGATTTATTTGTCGTAATGAAGGCTTATTTAAATACGCTGGAAGAAACCATTTGTTAACAATAAACAACTTTAGTTAATACTTAAAATATATTTCTTAACAATTATTGACATTTGTTAACAGTAAAATACGTGTCTTAATTATTAAGACATGTATTTTAACTATTAACTTAAGTTGTTTACTGTTAACAAATGGTTTCTTCCAGCGTATTTAAATAAGCCTCCTTTACCACAAATAAATCTTTTTATCAGTGTGCATGAAGTAGCGAAATTCAGTGCATGAAGTGGCTGGAATGCGTGAAGATTTACTTCACGCACTACATTTCTACTTCAAGCCTAGAAAATCCGTGCATAAAAATACTTTATGGTATGAATGATTTTTTTCACGTTACGCTCTATTTTTTCACTTCACGCACTACTCTTTTCTTTATGCATTTTGTCTCTGACAGTGCGAAAAAGTTCACTTTAGATGTTAAACAGTGGCATCCAAAGTACTTTACGCACCCATAATTTTGGTACATTATAACTCCATTTTTTTTAAACTGACCACATACAAATTTTTGTGTACTCTTTTCCTGTTTACATACAACAGATTCAATAAATACAGGAATGTTGAAATATACAAACCTCGACCTTTCCTTTTGTAACCTGCGGTTTTCCAGCGTTAATGTTGTGAGACAAAGTTGAACGGTTTAAAAGGGTGTTAAAACTTAAGCGGTTTAAAACGGCGTTAAAACTGAAGCGGGTGTCTATTATGATTATTTTTTAGGGCCTATGATTTGGACTTTCTTTTTTTTCGATGCAGGCTCGTGTGGAAATTTTTGGTATGGCAGCAGTACGGCTTTAGTATGGCTATAATATGGTTGTTATATGCCTTCTCTGTTGGTAAAAAATATGGGATTAGTCTGGCCTATGACCGCTTCCTATATTAGCAGACGAATTCCAGACGGGCGCCAGATGAATCCAAGACATTATTCTGATGTAAAAAATAATTATTACATTTATTTTATTGCATTTTTTTATTTATAAATTTTGTATATCAATGTCTCGCATTGGTTATTTAATTTTTCCCTATTTTCTTACAATTATTAATGCTCGCAAATAAATTAAAAAACTTTACATTAAAAGTTCTTTTTTTAGCATCGTATTCTTTGGGAAATTCTAAGAACCTTTTGTTCAACAACATTTTTTCCCATTGTCTATTATTTTTAAATAAAAAATTTCTGAATTTTTTGACGATTTTGTCATGTCTGAGCCGCCATTTTCGATACTTTCACCTTTATTTTCAAAGTTGTACCAGATACATTTTAAAATATAGTTCTAGAAAACACTTGGAAATGTTGGAATTTTGGCATTGTCACATGCACATCGACATTGAGTAATTCGGCATCCTCCTACGCCGATTTATTTAATTTGAACGTATTATTCCATGTTTCCACATTTATTATTTTATTATTATGCTCAAAGGTAAAAATTAAGTTTCGTTGGAAATTTATAATATTCGTATTCATTTTATTATTTTTCTCGGCCGTTTTATAAATTACATATTTCAATTTGGTATTGATAATCACCGTTCATTATTAATAATAATCTATAAGAATAACTTTGAAAAATTGGAAAAATCATCAAAAAATTCGGTGGTGGCTGTAAGATACACCAATGCCTACCTAGTTTTCCATCAAAACATAATTGATTGAAATCTTTCCGAAAATATGGAAAAACAAGAAACTTAAAAACAACAAAAAATCAAAAAAAGGTCTTTTAATTTAAAGTTTTTTTAATTTATTTGCGAGCATTAATAATTGTAAGAAAATAGGTAAAAATTAAATAACCAATGCGACACATTGACATACAAAATTTATAAATGAAAAAAATCTAATAATTATTTTTTATATTAGAATAATGTCTTGGATTGATCTGGCGCCCGTCTGTAATTTATCTGGCGATAGTATGGGAAGCGGCCATATAGGCCAGACTAATCCCATATATTTGACCCATACAAAAGGCATATATATAACAACCATATCATAGTCATACACTTCCCAATACTAAAGCTGTACTGCTTCCAAACCAAAAATTCGGTATATTTTTCTTCAATATTCGAAAAAAATGTGAAATTTTGTAAGTGGTATTAAAGTGAAATAAAAAACAAAATGAGAAAATAAAATTATTGCAATTCATACGAAATAATTTCAAAATTACACAAAGGTAGTCTCAGATTAGGAAAGTTATTAAATTTCTTCATTTTTTACAGTACATTTTTCTAATAATCTGTTAATATTTATAATACAAATGATTTCATCCTACTATTTGCACGATTTTGTATTCATTTTCAGTTTTGCTCGAATAACTTCAAAACAGATTTATGATAACTTAATTTTTAACGTTTGTTACGTACATTTCAAGTACAATTATTGCTATAATTATTCAAGTACGATTTAACAAATAGGTAGTTCAAAACTGTCACTAGTGGAGATGTGAAGTATAAATTACTTCTAATTCTTCGCCAACAGTTAACAAATTGACTGATAGAGAGACTAATTTCTTTTTACAACTTTTGGCAACACTACTGCACTTAAAAGTCATTGCTACTAATTAGATAAAACATATATTTATTTTAAAGGAGTTTAAAAATGTTGGAATTCTTGAAATTATCAATGACAATGTTTTAATGTTTCAATACATTAGATTAAAATTAGATCAATTCTTATGAGGTGAACTATCATGATTCCAGTATGCATCTTTTTGTCTCAATATGATTCATCAATGTATTTTTTAAACACTAGGTAAACAAGTATTTGTATTCGAAAACTCATATACTATAAAGACTACGCGGTGTCGATGCGAATATCAAATAGATAAGATATAATCGGCACAAAAGTTAAATTCGGATAACCTGAAGTGGATCTTAATTGAAGCTGAATGCCGCCACACCTTCTTAAGATGAGATAAATTTCTCTACGCACACGGAATAATCTTTTTAAATAAAATTTCTCTAAATGTTTTCTGTATCTTTTCTTTCAAAATAGAAAATTTGACAAATATTTTTCTTTTTCAGAATTTCAGTTCAAGAACTATTTCAATAATTTTTCAAAAAAGGTGGTGTAATCTATGAGTTTTTCTGACATTGAATATTAACTTTAGAAATGTTCAGTAATTCCTATGATAAAATATGTTCCCATGTGGAAGTGGAAGCTGGAGATTCACCACACACAAGATTAAACTCGGATCAAACTTGATCTTACAGCATGCAGAGTAGAAACTTGCTTTAATTAGATAATACCTCGCCTAAAATCGAAATATGTTACGTTTACTAAGATCGTTTGCAAAACTCACATCGATCCATGTAATCATAATGTACTTTAGTACACTAGTTGGTGTCCATACCAGCACGAAAAGAAATTTTGAATTTGAGGATTTTGTCTACACCTCGCTTCAAGCTACAATTACTATTTAGAACATATTTGGACGCCTAACTAGAATATAAATGAGTCGAACGGTACATTGTTTAGTTTTTACGCTTTGAGAAACAAGGAGCTGTACGTGACCTTTTGAAAATATCAGCCAATGCTATTACTAATTTGTTAAAGATATGACATTCCAGGAATACTAGTTCTGAAATGTAGCATAGCAGATTTAGACAATGCAATCAAAATATCAGTTCTAAAATTGATCTGGAAAAATATCGCTAAAGCCTAGTTAATTTTATGTTGAAGAAACTTTTCGATTACGAACTTTTCATATCACTGATGAATTAAATGACATATTCTAATATAACAAAGTTTATAAATGCATTTCACACATTCCTGTCGTAATAAATAACATATAAGTCAGCCACAAGAAAATTAGTCAGAATGATCTAAAATAACACACGACTGTCATGGAATGTTTAGATACATTAAAAATTCCCAAATCGGAATAAAAAAACAGTCAAATGGAATTAGCGGAAAATTGTCATGGATCCAACGAAAATATTACTTTATAACACCACAAATACCAGAGCAAGAAAAATACCGGAAGAGTTATGAATAAATTAAATTTGCCCGAACTTCATAAAAAATAGAAACATTATTAATATACAACCCGTTATAGTTTTACTCTTTACGACTAAAGGTGGAATTTCATAACACGTACACTGTGGAGTAGAGTAAAAGATATGGAGTTTATACATATAGAAATAACATATTTTGCTATTTTATATTTAAACTCTATGAATATTATTTAAGTAAGACGGAAGCTATCCATGCATCGGCTGAACTGGAGTAAATATGGATAATTATTGACAAAAATAGAATAGATGTGATGAAAATAGTCGAAATACCAAAATACATTTCAATATAGAATTTCATAACGAAGTCAAGTAGCACAATTAATAACAGAACGACGAAAATGAATTCCTGCAATTTTGTGGCTGAAGAAAAAAGTTCAAATTTACGATTGAAATTGACATAAATAAATTGTAATTAAATAAATTGAAGAGAGAATGTGAAAGAGTTGGTTTTACTATTTAAGTAGCAGACGTGGCTACTTAATTTTTCTAGTTTACTATTTACATACTAACATTCAATAAAAATGTTTTTATTGTTAGGAAATGTAAATAGTTGCTGGCATCCAAATAAAACATCATATATATCATGTAACCACAGATGAAAAAAAGGTGTAATAAATTTGTAAAAAAAGCATAGTGCTGAGAATAATTTTTAAAATCAACATGCATTAACTATGTTTTATTGATTGATGTAAAAAGAACATAAACACATAAATTAAACTGAATCAGTAATGATAATAAACTTTGTGATACATCAAACTTGATACTTTAAACCAAAATACATAGTAGAAATAAGTGACGACATAACGGTAATAGTATATTTTATTTAAAATTTGATTTTATATGTTACATGGCGATTAAAACAAGAATTCTTCTAAAGTTTTTATAAATAAGGGTAATTTTGTATTATAATTAACAATAATTGTGAATAATGTAGGCACGATTAGACAGATAAATATGATCGTCGTATCTTTTAATGCAAAAATTAAAGTGTAAAATGTATCGTAAGCTGTACCTCCAAAATAAAGTAGACATATTTTTCATCCACAAAATCTAAAAAAGTAATAAATTTCGGAATTATATTATATTATCTTTCAGAGTTACTATCCTGGTGCGTTGAAATATGAACATTTTTCGGGAACTTTTGTCGTTGTTACCAATAAATGGATTGAAATTGAATACAAAGGAACAATTACACACATATATGATCCATTTACGAACTTTTGTGTGTATTTTTTGTATAAATTAGCGCCGTAACACTTTAAAACTAAAACACTTTTTTCGAGGCGACATATTTATACAACCTACATTATTAGTAAACTACAAAAAACTTGCAAAAGTATTGCAATTTTCAAAACGAACGTTACTTAAATTGCGATTACGTTTCTTTAAATGAAATTAAAGAAAACATATCTGAAAATAACTGAAATTGTCACAGTTTATTGTTTATTAATTCAGTTAGCACGTCAGCATTGCAATGACCCATAAATTTTATAAATCGACATTTCATCCAATTCGGTTAGAAATGAGAAATAAAGGTCGACGGAATAAGCAAACACGATTTACTTTGGATAAATGTAGCATAGCAACAATTTTTGAAACAGCTACGCAAAAAAGAGTTATTTTGAGTTTTAGTGAAGACAACTTATAAATAGGGTTTAACAAATCAATAATTCTAATTTGAATACTTTTATAATATATGTTGCTAATGGCGACATTAAGGGCTATTCATTTTTGTACTTGTTTTTTAATTTCCTCTCGCAAGTGTGAAAAATGTAATATATGATCTCAAGTTTCATATCAATCGCAGCGAGTTATTTTTGTTGCGTATCTCATTGCTAACTCGTTTGTCCCTTTCAATGTACATGTCAATATTATTATTGTAACAAGTTGTATTTATATTAAACACAAATTTTGCTAGAAAAATTCACAATTTTTTTATGATGGTAACGATTGAAAGATTGGATTGATTTTAATGTTTTTCGAAGATAAATCGCGCGCCAGGGGAGTTGAACCTGGGAACTTTCGATTGTCAGACGAGAGCATTCGATAATCCACCTTCTTCTCTTTCTAGTCTTTCCAATTTGGTCCTCATTTTTTTTCGAAATAGCTTAAAAACAATCCAACCTTTCCATCCTTACCGTCATAAAAAAATTGTGAATATTTTTACAAAAATTTTGAATTAAATTCTGTTAGAGCAGACGAGTTCCTGTCATTAGAAAAAAATTAGCTACAAAATTAAAAGTATGCATCGCAAAAACATCGTGATTTGGTCGTCGAAGACGTAACTCATTTGGTTATTTATGTAAGAGTACTATTTAGAAAAAGGTTATTAAACTACTGGAATTTTAATATATTTGAAGGATATAATGGAGAAATCTTAACTTGCTTGTTATTGCGACAGGATTACCTTTGAAACATTATAAATTGAAAAAAATGCATATGCTGTAAGAAATATCTTTCGAAAATATTTTTAAAAGTTTCAAATACTATATTAAAGTACTGTAAAATTACAACACGAAATAAGGTTGATACTCACAATACAAAAGTTATACCCAATATTTAATAACAAAGAATAATTTCATTGACAATGCTCGCCTACTCAAAGAATTATCATAAATATTTCTATAGCATCGTGAAATTCGGATCTACAGATTTATTGCACTAGGTATTAATTTCAATACATATATAATAAAGGTCAATTTCCTACACTGTAGAGAATTCATATATTTTAACTAATAATTGTGTTCCGTTGAAATGAGGGTAGCCTATTCTTTTAAAAGAATAATAACGGATTTTGAAATATATACGATAGTAAAATACGCAATTATTGAAAGATTATCTTACCAATTTGTAATATATTATTTAAATTCAGCGTTACGAAAAGAATTTACCTCTGTAGATCGTCATAGTATTTTCCATAATGTTCCATTCAGAATGAAACCCAGACTAAGAATCCCCAAACTCACCTGGATTAGTTATGATTATTACATCAATCGTTAAATTTCTCACACTTCATTTCCAACATTTAATATTTGAGGCAGTTTTTTGCGATATTGTTTAAACGAATAAAAGAAAATGGAAGAAATAGAAACAAAACAACAAACGTGGAAAACCTGGAAACAAGAAAAGAAACGGTTCAGAAATGAATTTTTGTATTATTCAGTAATTTTATGAATATTAGATCATCATTATAAATTGTACTAGCATTCTGTCATGTCCATTCATCATCGATGAGTCAAAGAATCCATAAATGCAAATATTTATAAACTTGCGACATTTCATGTTTGTAACATTCGATATTTTGATTTTTGAAAATTTAACGTCAGATTTATGATCAGCAAACCCAAAAACCTCTGTATGCAAATTTCTCTAAAAATGCAAACCTTGTGAAAACATTCATCTGCCATATTGAATCCTCCATCTTGAATTTCGGAAATTTTATGTCAGATTCGTTATCACAACCCCTGAAACCCCTGTATGCAAATTTTTACAACCAACAAAACTTTAATAAACTGAGGTTCAGAAGAAACTTGCTACTTTAATCCGTTATGTATGAAAAAGTAAAAAATAGGATCCGCCATTTTTAATATGATGAACTGAATTAAGTAAGAATGTTCCCCCTTAAACTACAACTTGTCCACATTCGTCGATAGTTTGGAATGGATCGCCATCCATTACACATTTGTAAAAAAAATTGTCAAAAAAAAAATTTTTCTGATTTTTTCGTACGTTTTCGGATTAAATTCGCCATATTGTTTTTCTGTGGTAAGGAAATGGAATTTTGACCCCATAAATCAGTAGAGCATACGCAGAAATAGTAAAGTAAGTTGGTTTCATTATGAACTTTCCATTTTTCGATTTGCTACAGGTCTTTGAAAATGAGCTAAAAATCTCTTGGACGTTAATGGGGTAATATCAAAGGCAAATAATAAATCGTCGAATGTAAATTGTGAAAAAAACGTTTATGGGTACCACAGTTCCAAAACAAAATTACAGAAGAGTCAATGAAAATTAATCCACATAGTCTCTACGTTTGTATGACTGTCAAAAATTGTAATCTTACTACCTATTTGTTATGATATCATCCTCATAATATTTCTCCAAACTGTTCGTCTGCCTGTTAATGTATACACAACATTCCCATGTATCCAAACGAAGAAAAATTAGAAATATTTCATCAATCGATGGTAAACAAGTTGTAAAATGGAGACTAATTTTAAAAACATAGTGTGATGACGCAAAGGGTTGATCAGCGCGTGCCCGATGAATCGACAACGATCATCGACCGAAAATTTTTGTTAAAAAGATGTAATTAGTGATTCACATTTTCGGAATATATCCAAAAGTTGCCAAAAAATGAATCTTTAATTTCCGTTTATTTCATTAAGCACCGTTGAGAGAGACAATCGAGTTTACACTAGCGTCGGTGGTGTTTGGATAATCAAGGTCCCGCATCTATAAATAAGGCGATCTTGTCTTGTGACGAATGCTGAGGATCCGGTATGTGTGTGGGGTGCGGGGTTTGGCTATTGGGCGTCGGTGAATTCGACGACGTCGTGCTCTTGACATCGGAAACCATGCGAACGCGTCCGGGGGAGCGTCGACATGCGTCTTCGAATGACTTGGCTTGATTACAAATCACTCGCGATTCTTAATACCAAAATAAAAAAAAGCAACGACATATTTTCTGGCGCTACGTCCAAATGCAACGGTGGCAAGTGCATCGCGAGAAAACAAAGGCGCCTTTCCTCCAAAAGCGACGTTAACCGGTCGTTTACACAATTCCTTTTGCGAAAACGCTAAAAAAATATATGCATCGAGCACACTTGTGCGAACTATATACAGCCTGACAATGAATCATCGAGACGAATCCCAGGTACGGATTCTTTGTTGATTTTTGACAAAAAAATGTTGATTCGATAGTTAAGATCGAAGCGATCTTCTGTTAAGAGGCTTCCTTCCAAATGTGATTAACCTTAAACGATTGAAAAGACTCCAGAAATCGGAAATTCCTTAAAGTAGATAATCACTTATTCATTTTTCAATTTTAAGTTCGTAATTTTAGTTTGCGAAATGTATTCGAAACTCAAAATATTTTTAAATAATGAAATTGAGGTTTGAAAATAAAGTTTGCTTGTAGGTTATTGACCTCTGTGGATACCATACTAGTATAGATCGCGTGTAGTAAGAGTCCTGCTTTTGATTTTTTGATTTTTTTATATTTATGACATTTTATATTTACCATATTATAAACCCATTCAATATATGAATTTAAAAAGTTTGCATTATATTAAATTTATTTGTAAATTTTATTAATATCCAGCTATTTGAAAAAATACATCGTTTTCTGCTTCATTTCTGCCGTTTATAATTGGTTTTTGTCTAGAATTTGGCCAACAGTTCAGCGAAACCGAATTTTGTTTTTTCATTTTGAACGTGGTGACTTAAGTTAAACTGCGATTCTCTGTATTTTAATAAAATATATCGAGACTCCTCTAAAGCAAATACTCCCTAAAAACGTACCGTATTGGGTTCTTTCAGTGCGATCAGCTGTCATTACTTGCAACGTTTGGCAACGTTTGACTTTGTGGTTAGGTTGTATTTTCGCGCCGAGCAGGTCGTTGGAGGGGATGAAGAAACACGATCGAAGCGCCTATGGTGATAATAAAGTGAACAAGAAGCCGAGACTGTTGTATTGGAATTGAACGCAAAAATTAAATAATGAGTGATAATGTTGTGTTATTAAATGCGAGAATAACGGCAAGAATAATATTTGTAAAGTTTATAGATTTACATGACTTGCTTTAACCAAAAAGTTTTGTTTGTAAATGTTTGAAACTTTATTCAGCTGGTACAATATTATTAATAATTACTTGTATTTTCAAATATAGTATACAAACTCAAATTCAATACATCAGTCAAAACCTAACCTCAGAATGAATCTTAATCAAGTTGCTTGTAATGTAGTTGTTTTGTTATATTAATCGCCTTTTCTCTATTTTTGATATATCTTCATTAATAATTTGAACATAAAATCCCGGCAGTGTTGAAAACGATCGACACCAGGTGGCGTCAATACAGTTTCACGAAGCGAATACATAGTGGAAGTGAATAACACAACTTGAATTCAGTGGAGAATCAAACCGCCACTTTTTTTGACTAGCAGCGTAGAGGGTGAACTTCCTTAAGGGGGGTCCAAAGTGGTCCTCCGGTAAGGTAGGAAGTTTCCAGGAAAAAAGTATACTAAAGATGAAAAATGTTTTTAAAATTCGAACTCTGTATGGGCAATTCTATAAACGGTTTCCCAGAAAATATCTAAAACGTTAATTGAGAACTGACTGAGGATTTTCAAAAATAAACATGCAAAATAAAGTTAAAATTTTGTGATGTTTAAGTGCGACGGAAAAGTGAAATTAAATATGACAAAACTTCAATTATAATTTTATTTACCATGTTTTTAGGTAAAATCAAAGATCATTTAACCGCAATATATATTTCTGGAATGCATCATATGGAGGCGATTTTTTACATTTCTTTTTATATTTTAAATTCCTTTGTTATCTGCTTAGCGTCCAGCAGGTGACGCCAAACATGTTTACAATATTTATTTCATCTCCTGATGGAGGTGCACATCAGTGACAGAAAAATCGAAAGTTTTGGGATGTTTAACCTCACTTTTCTCGAAACTGCAACATGATAGAAAAATTCTGCAAGCACTAGTGTCGTCAGCACTAGAAAATGCTTCTGAAATTCTACTTCGCTTACCAAAAATAAATTTTTGTTTGCTATAAATTTTCTGGAAAACCTGACCTGATATGAAAATGTTGCTATATATATGACTATAATATTACTATAGTATAGGTAAAATTGTATTTAAAAAAAGGTAAAAAATATTTATACATTGTCGATATTTGTGCGTTGTAACAGTTAAAAGTGAGAAATGTTCTTTGGAAATATAATTTAATTATTCTAGTATTTGCGGTCGCTGATCCCGAGATTAATTACTCAAAATCCTCAAAATGGAGGATCCAATGCTGCAGAAGAATATTTTCAAAATTTATAAATTTTTACAAAAACATTTTCATCACACTGGGACGAAAGCAGCAACTTTCCTCCCGCTTACTTCTTTTCCTCCCTGTCATGAAGAAAAATCGTATACTTCCCTCGGGAAGTAAAAAAGAATGCCTCAGACTGCGTGTAATTTTTATCCGAGGTGAAGCCGAGGGTGAAAAACGTGTAGTCTGAGGCATTCTTTATTTTACCTCCCTCGTTGAGTAATATACTATATATTCTGGGAATTTCGGGATTGCTGATCATGAATCTAATACCAAATTCAAAATAGTTTATAGTATAGCGAAATAGAATAATTGAAAAATAGTTCAATTTTTATAAAAATTTGCGTGCAGCGATTTTTTTTAAGAGTCAGGTCATTTTTAACTTTAATTTACAACTGTTCGGTGATGTACAATTATTGTACAATTTTGATGGTGATTTTTGGTGGACATTTTCGTAGCTTTTTTGGAATGTTTTGATATTTAAATAAAATACCTTCTTAAAGGGCCCAACGTCGCATTTTGTTGTTAATGAAAAAAAATTGTGAAAGTTGTGCCTGTCAAAATCTACCGAATTTCATTAAAACGTTCTATCTAATGTTTTTAAAGTTTTTTTTTTCATTTTACACTTTTTGCAGTAATTTCTATTAAATTGCAGTGAATTGTCATATCTTAATAGTTGTTTCAAACTTGACGTTGAAAAATAATGGCTATATTAACTATAAATACCGAGAAGAAATATACATCTGATGAATCATTTGGTAATCGCAAAATTAAATAATTTTGGACACAGACAAATATAGTTTGGGCTCCGTCCAAGACAGGTTTTTGATCAAATGAAAGTTTTTGCTTAATCCCTGGTTAATTAAAAACCTGGTTTATGTGAACCCAAAATTTTCTGATCTGGTTCAAATAGAAAAATATTGCCAAACTAGTGTGAACCAGTATGCAATACTGAGTAAGTTATGTGGAAATCATGATGTAAAGTTATGAATTGATAATGCTTAAAGGAGTATTATTAAATTCTATATAAACTATTCTCATATATTTGATATAACGATTACTTACATAATCTAGATTGGCTTTTATCTCCGATCACCTGCAATGGTGAATTGATTAAAAATAATGCTACGTTTTGTTTTAATTACGGGTTAACTTTTAATTTAACACTTTAGCATCAAGTCAAATTTAACTTCAAGAAAGGTGAGTCATTTATGATTTGTTGTAGGTAAAATTCTAAAATTTGAAATATGTATAATAGAAAGCAATTATGACTAATGTTTTTTTTTAACGATTTAATAATGCACAAATTGTTTTCTTTGTAAGTTTTCAGGAATTATTAAAATAAACTATGTAGCTTTCATAAACTACTATATATTAAATTCACATAGAAAACAGTTTGATTAAAGCGCTTTCTACGCTTCACAGTGTAGTTCATAAGATTGATTAGCATTCGAAATAAGAAAAACATTTGCTAGTCGTATAAATGAAAATACTTTTGGCATCTCTTATGATATACGTCCTATTAACAATGGAATTTTGCCAATAGTAATAAACAAGTGGTTCTCGTGTAGAATCACTAAAATTTAATTTATGGCTGTTTGTCTTTTGTTCATGTAATCGTTTAACATGAAAGTGGGTAGTATTGAATTTAAACAACTGTCACAATTAGGTAACCGATTTTTCTGCACATCAGTGAACGAAACAAATAGTCTTTAAGCAAATTTGTAAGATTTAGTTAATTTTTATCGGAACTTTTTTTTATTTTAAAAGCTGAAAAGTGTACCTTCTCAACTTCTATGTCTTATTTTCATTAAGTGAAAACATGCGAGACTGCAATTGAAAGTATTGACAATGTTTGTTTTTTTTTTCATTATTTTGAACTTTGACAATGTTTTTGATATTATTTCATCTAGGAGAATTGTTTGTAACTGGAGTTTGGAAAGTGAATTTAACATAAAATTTAAAATTATTACTACATGTGATCTCTGATTATACGATAGTTTAAAACATCAACATTGGCATTTATAAACAAATTGCTAGTAAGGAGTCTTTATTGTATACCTTTAAAAAGAGGTCTTGATACACTACCATTTGAAATTTGATAAATTTTGTCCATGTTAAGCCATGCGATTTTAAACATCAATAACAAATAAATGACTTGGTCAATTATTCTCAAATTTTGCCGATGTTTTCATTTATACTTTTAACTTTCAATAGACGAAGATAAGGATATTACAAAACTAGGAACACTTTTTGATTACCATTTCTTGAATTTTGATGCATACCCGACATCCGCGAATTCTGTTTTATACCAACGATTTTAATAAGTGATATCCTCAAATTAGTATTTTAGCCGTATGAATTATAATACCCTCATTACGTTTTGTTCATTATGATGATTTCAATTTATTATATGGGTAATTCTCCTGAAAGGGACCCCGAAATGCGTCACCATCGCTATTTCCAAGATTGCAATGAAATTCCAATATAACGTATATTTTTTTGCAATTTTGAATAAATTAATTCTTAAACTAGAATATATTAGCTAACTTTTGACGTATATAGAGAAAATTTAATACGTCATTTTCAAAGCTAACCACGCGTTTGCAAAGTCGTTGCATATTTTTCATAAAAATTGCATTTCATTGTAATTATTCATTATAACGTACAAAAACAATACAAATAATTTTTTAAAATGCATGAAAAATAACTTTAAGCTATACTACTTATATTGTATAAGGCCAATTTTGTGTAGAAAATTTTTTGGATTTTATATAATTACTCAAACATTATCATTTTTTGCGAGTAAAAATTCGGGTGATCCCCGAAGCCACCTATTTTTAACAATAAATATGTATTAACATACTAAAATCGAATCCTACGGCCTTAAAATTTAAGTTCTAATTAGTCCTAAAGTAGTATTAGAAGAATTTTTCGTTACAGCATTCGATTTTTATCTAAAATCTAATAATATGTCGATTTGTGATCTCCGAAGCTTGGTGATCACCGAGTTTACCTGTATTTTTATAATTAATCATTCAAAACATTTTAAAAAATGTTACTGTAAACATATACGGGAGTTTTAAATCGTTTATTTATATTATTTATACTATAGATATAATTATAAACAACAATATGTCCAGAAAATACCTATTTAGTTGTAGGCATATTCGCTAACCTTTTAATGTTTCATTCCCTCAGATGAACTCGAAATTTGTTACTCATAAGTTTTTGGGGTTGCTGATTATGAATCCGTTGTCAGATTTTTGATATTCAAAATGGCGAATCCAATATGGCGGACCAATTTTGTAAAAGGGTTCCGATTTACCTGAAAATCTTTACTCGGGGGTTTTCGGGGTCGCTGATTCCAAATGTAATGTTAGTTTTTAGAAATTTAAAATGGAGGATCCAATTTGGCGGACCAATTTTGTAAAAGTGTTCCGATTTACCTAAAATCAGTACCCGAAGGTTTTTGTCGTCGCTGATTATAAAAAATGTATAAAAAATAAAAATACCAATCATTTCAATTTATCCTTATGAGAAGTAAGGTAAGTTTTCATAAATTTAATATTCTGCGACTATCAAGTTTCATATTAAACAAAAAAGTTTCGAATTTTGGTTCGCCATATTGGATCCGCCATTTTGAATGTCAAAAATCTGACAACAGAATCTTTATTAGGAACCCCAAAAATCCCCACCTAAACAAACTTCTAGTCAGTCGAGCAATTTTTCTGTTTTTGGTCCGCCATATTGGATCCGCCATTTTGAATTTCAAAAATCTGACAACGGATTCGAAATCAGCGACCCCCAAAACCCCCGAGTAATACATTTCTAATTAATTGGATAAAAGGAATAATTTGTAATACGAAGTTAAAATCATGTTAATATATTAATATTTAAGAAGGGCTATAAAATTTATAATAATAACAATGAATTTTGCGCAACATCATATTTTCACTTTAGAATATACCCTAAACATGTTTCAAAAGTAACGATATTTAATTTCATAAAAAAATTTTGCCTTGAAAATTTTTCGGAAACTGGTCCTTTTCAGTAGAATTACTCATATAGGTATACGTCGTAACGGTTATTCATAAACATTGTAAAACCTGGATATACATTTTAGAGCAAAGACCAATAAGGGCTTGCATAATAAATCTTCTTCTTAAAAACAGGCGCAGTGGGTAAAATGACTACGCAGGTAAACAAATTTGTTGTTAATCTTTTTAACCGGAAAACGTTAAGGAGATTATCGCTTTAAGGACGGATTTCAATATTCCCTCATAATTAACGAGAAAAAAAGTCATTTACCTAAGAAAATTAGTTTTCTCGATCTACTTAAAAAATGAAAAGAATCAAATAATGACAGATTGGTATAGAAAATCCATCTTTTGTAAAAAATTCCACCAAAAAAATATATATGACGATAGAACGTATTCATCCGACAATGAATATCAGCCCCATTTTTCGGATAAATACATAAATAGGAGACTCTCTTCAATTAAAGCTAAAGGAATTATTTCCATTCATTCTAACAGTCTTATAATCTTACGAATATTGCAACAACTTATTAAAAGAACAAACAAAAACAATAAACCCGTCGGGATTTAGTCCCATGTGGGTTCACAAAAGTCGACGTAATATAATATTAAAAAAAAAAAAATTCTGTATATATTTATTTCTTTATTTTTTTTTTTAAATAAATTTGCAAATTCTCAACTTGATTATCGAAATATCATTCTGATGACCTCTGTAATCGATTTTAATGAATGATTTCAACATATATTTATTTATCAAGCATTTACCATTGTAAGTAGATTGCGGATAACTAATAAATTATTCTTAATATTTATGGTGTACCGGATTACCATTAAGTTAGCTCAATATAGAATAACATTGTGATTTTGTACTCTGTGTTAATCTTTAATCTTCCGTTTCCTATGGTTTAATTTTGTTATTGTATTAATGGTTTTTGGTATCGCGATATAAAAATCACCATAAGTTTTTAGGTCGTCCATAAACTTGATGACTAATAATCAATTTTCAAACGTTGATTACAGAAATACTGTTTCATTTTCCACGTGCTTTTATCCATTATTCACTGCCAAGTGCCTCTTTCTACCTCATCTACGTCATCTGATTGATCATAAAGTTTATTCGAAATAGAAATTTTAAGTACGCCATCAATTAGACACTCGACCGACACAAAGAGTTCCAAGAGAATTCATCATATGCGTCGTCGCATCGAGAAGTCATTGCAGCGTGGGCGAACATATAATTTATAAGGGAATTAAAGATTCTAAATGTCAGTGATGTTTGATGCAGTTCCAAATATAAAAATTTGTTATAAATGAATTGTTAATAGAATTTTAATCTTTAGTTTTCCGGAAGCAGTTCTGGATTTATTTAGAAAAGCGTAGAAGTGATTTTCAATAACGATGTTAAATTTTCCCCAGTTTCTTTATAAACTTTTCTTTTAATTTAAAATGTTTATAGGTTTAAAAATAGAAATTTAAGACCTAAACTCAAATCTGATTTAAGATTCGTGTCCACTAACTAAACTTAAACCCCTCGAGCAGAAACTACTAAGTCACTCAAATGCGTTTCTTAAAATTCAATCGCCATATTGGATCATTCATTTTGAATTTATGAAATCTGATTTCATTTTGGTTTTCAGTGACCCCATAAATGATAAATACCATTGTATATATCACTTTATTTGTGTTAAGTTTTGCCTCTGAATTAATGGGAGATAAACACAGCAAATCAATAGCTAACAGCGCTGAATTAAACGCACGATTTCTCAGAGAAAAGTTTTTTTTACTTTGATTAGTACTTTTACTTTGGAATATCTCTAAAACGTGGCGTGCTGGGGGTCTGTTCATGTTAGATTCCGTTTCAACACTCAAAAACCTTTCGGAAAAATATTGTCGGCTTCTTGGTTCTAATTTTTGTGGCCTGTATAATCGGCATTGCTTAAGATATTAATAATTTGAAGTTCTGTAGAATCTGTATCCATACATAGTTAATAAAATTTTATTCCGATTTTTTTCAGAAAAATACTTTTAAACTTTGACTATGCTGCACATTTGCAAATCGTACAGTTAACATGAGAGTCTCTTTCCAGTATTTTATTTGCCAATTATTTGTCTACATGAATGTATCATGATTTAAAAAGAGATCATACTACAGGCGATACATCTTTTTAACCCATTTCGTCCCAAAGTGTCCGTTTTGTCCATCAATGTTCAACGACGTATTACTATATACTTTCAGCCCCTAAAAAGAATCGCCAAAGCCATAATCCACTATTTTGGAGGTCGCTCTATCGATTTACGCCATTTAGAAAACGGAAAGACAATGTCCTAAGCCTCATTTTCTTCAATTAAAAAAAATAAAGGGTAATTTTAAGGCTATTTTTTTCAAAAAAGTGCAATTTTCAATGCGAAATACACCATAAAATTCAGTGAAATGACCAAAAACAGGGCGGTCGAGGTCCATAATAAAGAGTTATGACATATACTTATTTTATTTGTTACATCCAAGGGTTGTAAAACCACCCTTAACCCGTAATAGTCAAAGGGAAACAAAAATGATGAATTGTCGGAAAATCGTAGACTTTTTGAAAAATTTTTGTTGAACAAAAAGTTCTTAGAATCGATCAAAGAATGTGCTGCATTTTTTTTAGACTTTTTTGAATATATTTTGAATTTTTCAAAATCCAAAAATTGGAAAAAATTCAAAAATTCTTAAAAAAATGTTGAAAAAAATTCAGCGTGTTCTATGATCTATTCTGAGAACTTTTTGTTCAGCGACGTTTATTCCGAAAGAGTCTCATTTTCGAATAAAAAATTCCTGAATTTCGCCCATTCGAGAAGTTCCATTTTTGCCGCTGCTTTGTATACAACGTCTTTAGCCAGTACTATAAACGTTACTGTTACCGATATAATAAACGTCGCTGAACAAAAAGTTCTCAGAATCGATCAAAGAACACGCTGAATTTTTTGAACAATTTTTGAATTTTTTCCAATATTTGGATTTTGAAAAATTCAATAAATATTCAAAACATTCTGAAAAAAATGCAGCACATTCTTTGATCGATTCTAAGAACTTTTTGTTTAACAAAAATTTTTCAAAAAGTCTACGATTTTCTGACAATTCATCATTTTTGTTTCCGTTTGACTATTACGGGTTAAGGGTGGTTTTGCAACCCTTAGATGTAACAAATAAAATAAGTATATGTCATAACTCTTTATTATGGACCTCGACCGCCCTGTTTTTGGTCATTTCACTGAATTTTATGGTGTATTTCGCATTGAAAATTGCACTTTTTTGAAAAAAATAGCCTTAAAATTACCCTTTATTTTTTTTAATTGAAGAAAATGAGGGTTAGGACATTGTCTTTCCGTTTTCTAAATGGCATAAATCGATAGAGCGACCTCGAAAATAGTGGATTATGGCTTTGGCGATTCTTTTAGGGGCTGAAAATATATAGTAATACGTCGTTGAACATTGACGGACAAAACGGACACTTTGGGACGAAATGGGTTAAAGCTGTTCGTAAAACTTTTAAGCTTTCTAGATTATTCCTATTAAAATTGTTGGTTTCCAATAAGTAACACTATCGAAGTAACCACTGACTAATTTAAAATTTGACATACGTATTCTTTAAGGAAAAATATTTGATACTTTTTTGTATTTCTTCTAAAAAACGTTTTAATTCATTAAAGACCAAGAGTACAAAAATTACGTTTGATAGAACTTTTTAGTATTAAGATAGAATGAAAAATTTGAATAGATATTTTTTATGGTTCAAACCCTGATCTCTCGAACGGCTTAGTAGAGAATACAACAAGCTCAAATATAACCAAATTACACGTGATTAATTATTGAAAAGTCATAATATTTAAACGTTTCTTTTTCACTTATCGTTTTTTTCTCTCTACAATATCTTAGACGGGTATAAATAACGCATCAAAAATGTCTGCGATTCAATAGTATGAAGCATATTCAAAGCAATTTAATATGCTAGCCCCAAAAGCTGATTGTTTTAGAGTTAGACCATCCTGGAATTTTTTAAACAAATTTTCACTTCGGACTCCATTTCCAAGACCGCCTTATTGAACTTTTTCAAAATAGGCTTCACCATATTGAAACCCAAATAGTATTGACGCCTGACTAAAATATTCTAAGGCGCGTAAATTAAGAAGACAACGATAACTCTTGAAAATCGTGTTTTTTTAATACATTATCCAGGTGCAGTTTATTTTATTTTTTAATTTACAGTATTTTCTGAGATATAAAAAACATCTACCACAAAATGTTTTTCATTACATTTTAATGCTAAAAAATACTGCCAAACTTCAGTTCAACTTTTGTCCATTTGGTTCTTAATGGGCTATCACAATGCGTCACCGAGGGTTTCATGCAAAAAAGTTAAAAAAATACGTTTAAAGGTGGCGGAAATGCATTACTCGTGGGTTTGATTATCGCTGATTATGAATCACAATTTTAAAATTTTAAATTGCCGAGGAATGTTTCAAAATTTATTTTATTTTCTTGAAAATGGGTATGGGTTTTCTTTCTACAGCATAGTACGGTAGAGACAACGAACTGAAATGCTTGTTAGTTGAGTTTTGTAATATTAGTGGGTTTTTGGGGTTGCATATTGCGTCGGACGGATTCAAAATACTAACCAAAATAAGGGTACAGAATTAATTTAGAAGAAACTCGATATTTGACGGTTTTCGTTCTCGTCGAATATAAGTTTATTATAAAAACTACATTTGTTGTTTATAATTCGCGATAGATCATTTAGAAATCAACAAAATGACATAATTACAGTAAAATAACATATGGATATTTCATTATTTTATACTTTAATGGCTCTCCATTTCGGAACTTCGTTTGGGTATATTTAATAAGAAATTAATAATTATAATTGTTTTAATGTAATTTACATATTCTACAGTATATTGAGAGCATAGTGATATCTAATCCATATGTTATAATAAAATAATTATGTAAGTATTAAAATTCAATAAACCTCAAATAGGTATGCAAAACCAGTTGATGATTAACTCTTGGATAGTGTTATTTGTGAGTTAATAATAGCGCATTTTGTTATAAAATAGTGACTTAAATTGAAATAACATTATATGTAATCATACAATGAGGTTGACAACATTGGAATTAACTTTTTAAAAATATATCCATATACGACGACTCCGTTTATTACGCAACGTTTCGTCTAAAAAAATAAAGTGTGTTTAAAAGTAATCTTAACACGTTTGGAGTAAAATTTTTAATGTTATGCTGAAAATCACGTCCAAAATGTTTCTGAAATTATCTTACTATATATTTGATGTTTAGTCTCTTGAAGATACTATTTATTATGGCTGTATTTTGCGGAGAATTTGCATTAAATTTTGCAAGAACACTAAAGTAGAGATTAGCGATATTATAAATCAACGTCAAATTTTGATTTAGTGAATCTGTTTGAATTATAACACGGATTTACTAATAGTATTAAGCGTTTTCGAGTAAGCCGTGTAGACATTGAAGATAACGAGCAGCCTGAATATTCCAGCACGTTAATATATTGATTACTGTAATCTTAATAAGAGGCTTCGTAGTTGACAATATTGTATCATGCCCGTTTTTTTCAGATGTTTACAATTAATTGATATTTGATTTCTATTTTTAACACTCCTTTCATGAGTTTAAATAATGGTTGTACATCAGATCTTCTTGGATGTATTTTTCAAGCGAATGGTCCAATGCGATCGGTGTTTTTCTTATGTACCAAACATAAAGTCAGAATCAATATGTAATAAAAACTTAGATAATGATTAAATCACCAAAGACAATAGTAATAGTAAACATATTAAATAATTGTTATAAACATAGTATAAAATAGTTATTACAATAACTATTATTTAATTTGCAATATATATATATTACTGCATTAAAAATAATGAATAATTTGTGAGTAGTATGCATATAGTATGATAGTGGGTTTCCCAAACATTAAAACCGTATGTAGCTTTAGGCAACATTCCAGAATGTTTACAGTATTTAGGTAATAATAGTTTAGACGTGCGGTCTGAAAAGACTAGAGACTGTCGACAGTTTGCTCAAATTTTGGGAAAGGTACACGGAAAAAATGTAATAGATGGGACTATTAACTAGAGAGTAGGATAAGACACAGCCATCGTTTTCAGTTAATTTTACTATGTAAATAGTGGCCATGACAAATTAGATAGCCAAAGCTACTATTTAAATAGTAAAACCAACTGAAAAACGAAATTATGCCAGATCCTACTATTTAGATAGTGCAACCAACTATTTTTTTTCTTTGTATGCCTTGAATCTGATTGACGATTTCACTAATGTCATCAGATTGAAGAAAGCAGTCATTGAATTTTCGTCACGACGCCACATTCAAAAATAGTTATGTAAATAAAACCTTATTTACTAAGTTTATTATAACTATTACAATGTGGTTATTATTGTTACAAGGTATTTCATCATTATTAAAAGATTTTCTTATATTATATAGTAGGAAACCGTTTATCCTGATTTTGATAATTATTTTCATTTTATTGTTATAGTTTATTTCGTTAGAGAAGTCGATTTTCATTTTATTATTTTTACCATTCGATACTAAAAAAGGGAACGTTTCATTGAATTGTAACAGAATATTTTTTGTCGAGTTTATATCCGTTATTTATTACCTCATTGGTTAAGTACGTGTGTGCTGTATCCAATGCAACCAGTAGAGAAAAAATTATTCTTATACCATTTTTGAAAGTATAAAGCCCCTTATTTTATCTGCATTAAAAGAGACAGGGTTGATTTAAAAAATGTACGGTAAACGATCGATCATCGCCATTTAACTCGAAACTAAGAAAAAAATCCATAGTTAAATTGACTATATCACATAGTTGGAAAAATATAGTTAAAAGACTATGAAAAATAGTTAAATTTACAACTTTCATAGTCGATTTTACTATAATTTTATTACACCAACTATCTCCTCATAGTTAAAAAATCAATTATGTAGACTAATTTAAATAAATATGACAAATATAGTTAAAATAACTATAATCTAGTGTAGTCCTCATTTTACACTATGTCTCGTAGTAAATCTTTATATTTACTATTATTCATAGCTAAAGTTTGTATTTACTATAAATCAATAGTAAAGCCTGTCACACTCCGTGTGTTTTGATGCCGCCAGGTGGCGACGCGGCGTTCGCAGCTTTCTTACTTCGCTCCCGTTAATGAAGTGCATGTACATTTGGCTATAAGAAGGGTGTCCAGATATGATAATACATAACGCATGTTGTATACGCACGTGCATCTATAGACACGTGCGTATATAGTTACACGACATTAAAATTTGTATGTATAATGGCATTGCATAATATAATACGTTTTTTAACTGGCTAACGTGTGACATTTACAAACTTAGCGCAGTTTTGATTTTTTGTTTTTCTTTTTGTTTCCTTGTTTATCTTAAACAAAGAACGAAGGGAGAAAACTGGATTTTTCATATGCTATGATATATATAGTTTACAAATATTTTTAAAAAGTAAATATTGACTCATTTCCATATTTTTTATGATAATTTCTTATACAATTTCCCTCAGTGAAGGTAGTAATTTTTTGAATTGACTATTTCAAAATAGTTGAGTCTTTTTGTCTGTTAGGATAAGTAGAATGTTGAATCATGACACAATAGTTAAATTTTACTGGTTCAGAATAGTTATTTTAACTATTACCATGCCTAGTCCTCATTTCACACTATGATTCATAGTAAAAAAATGGTCATTTCAACTACTTTTCTTTCTGAGTGTAATATTCCTTTACCGCGCGGAAACCTGTGCGCTAATAAATATTAAAATCTCTAAAAGTGGGTTCTGAAGTCCTGAGTTAGATAAGTAGTTTATACGTAAAAATAGAAATTAAAAATTACTGAAACGAATTTTGAAAATTATTGCATATTTTCGAAAATTCTCCATCAATTCTTTATACATTTCTCTAATATTCTATAGGATGTAGTCTATAAAGACTATATAGAATTGCAGTTACGGAGCCTGAATTTTAAAAAACAGTTTCAATAATTTTTAATTCAGATTTTTCAAAATGTATTACTATCTTATCGATTGACGACTTTAGAACTACGTTAAAGGAAAACTTACAGTCTCCACAAGTATGTGAAACAATAGTATACGATATGTATGCGGATTACCTCCGCTAAGTTACCTTCTGCTCTTAATTTCATACCCTAGTTATCTTTAATTTACCGCAGTTTAATCATAAGGTAATATGAAAAAACCTTTACATCTTTTTGAATTTATGCAGTAAATGCAAATGAAGATTATGAAAGGAAGTCACGTCAACCTTATTATGTATAAATATAACTCATACCAACCAAAATAAGCCCAAAAACCACAGATTAATGCTTCTCGTTAATTTAGCATAAATATTTTTTAAACAACTTGCATCCTCCAGAGGTTGTCTTCTGGAGCTTGTGAGGGCGAGAAAATATCTATTTTTCACATCATATTGTTCCCTCATGACATCCTCAGGATGTGGTATGCTTTGAGTATCTTAACAGTACGATAATGACAGATCTGGGCATCATGAGGTGCTCCGGAAAAGACCTTACGGAAGAAATACAATATGTGATTAGGTCAGTCATTTTGAATTTTTAAAAACTGGTGACATATGCGTATAAAACGAGTCTAAAAATTAGTTACTATATTAGCATGTTGAAAATGCTATTATTTAAAAATTATTCATTCAAAAGGTCAAATATCGTTTTAAAATTTTATGCATAAAATAGTAGAGGATTTATATAATGCAGATCTGCTCAGAATTTAGTTATATTAAAATTTGTTATAGTACATTATAAACTAATTTTGTTGTACAATATAATTCTCGGCTGTTAAAAATGATTTTGACATGATACCTATGTCGTTAGTCAACCCGATGACCAAATCGTACAATTAGCATCGGGTCGACTATCTTGTTTGACATTTGAGTTTCGACTTCAGCCACGTGACTTTAATTGTTTATCACGCAGAGGGAAGTTTGGCACCGTTTATCGATGCAAGGAGAAGAAGACTGGCTTGACACTGGCAGCCAAGGTGGTGAATACCTCGAGGAAAGAGGACAGACGATCTGTCGAGCGAGAGGTCGAGATCATGAGGAGGTTACAGCATCCCCGTCTGATACAGCTTTACGATGCTATCGACAACGGGAAGCAATTCTACGTTATTTTAGAACTGTGAGTCGATTCGATGCGGATTCCGCATTCGTAAATTACTTAGGGAGATTCATCGTCATTCATCGCCAGTCCGAATGAGCGTCTCGCTCCAAATTACAAAACGCTATGCCAAAATATAAAAACTAAGCTTAGTTAATTCACGTCTTCAAGTTCATTTTTGACATTTATTTTCATGTTTTTAGGCTGTTTTTGTCATCTTACTTTTATTAAGATATTTTCAGCATTTTTTGTCTTTCGAAATTTATTTTTATCAATTGTATTTTTAATTTCTGAATTTCTGATCAGCATTTATTTTGTTTTCGTCTTCGATTATATGTTTTTGAAATAATTTTCAACTTTTAAACAAGAACAGAATATTTTAATGAATATCTTCAAATATTTTCCTTTTATAAATGACCTCCTATCTTGCTATCATGTAGCAAAATACTCAAAGTAACGTTTTTTAAAATATGGAGAGACCTTCATTTTTCTAAATCGAAAAAGAACAAATCCACCATATATTTAACTTCCGTTGGCTCGCTGAATTCGCAGGTGTATGAAATGGTACAATAAAGACAAGTAAATAAAAAGGAAGTTTCTACACAAAAAATAAAATTGTTTTCGTTTGAAAAAATGGACCATTTCGAAGTTTAAACGTAGAATACGATTCGAAATCAGAAATGGAAGATATTTGGAGATATTTGAGGTTATGCACTCAAAAAAATCTGCTTTCTTGTTTTTATTAGGTTATGTACAGGATGCAAAAATATTGTCTTCTGTACTGTTTGCGTTATTTTGTACTATTATTATCCTGCAAAATAATCTTAGTCGACCACCGACCGTTTTCTGGCACAAATTTTGGGTCGATTAAAATTATTACATTTCATAATTATCGCTATCCTAACAATTTGTTTAGGATATGTATAAGTTTGCTAAATACATAAATGAATTTGGAGAATGCACATACCTTTGTTGGGCTAAATGTCATAAATTAAACTGATCGACTGATAGATTATCGGTACACAATTATTGCATTCGATACATAACCTCAAAAATAGAAAAATGTACATTTTCCTTAATACATAGCCTCAATTATTTAAAAGTTTTAACTTCTTTGGTAAAATTGTAAGGCAAATTTAAATGTTCGGTAAGAGTATATTAAGAGTTTGTATCCCTGTGCCAATCGAAAGTACCCTGTAGGTACATTTAAGTCCCCTTTTTATTTTTTGAGCGTACAAATGTGAATTTGTACATCTGCTTTTTTCGTTTTTATTCATTAATTCATAATATTTTTTAAACTTTTATGTACACTCCAAATGTCTGAGTTTATTTATTCAAATGACTTCCTGTGCGCTTCTTTTTAGGCTTCGTGTAACACCTCTATTTCTACCAAGATTGATGGGCCGATTCTAACCTCAAGTTTAGATTCTACACACAAAATTTCATTGCAAATGACTCCCACATATTCTGACAATATTTAAAACCTGTGTAATTAATTGCGTTCATCTTCAATAAACTGCAAAAAAGACAAAACACGTCAATATTATCAATATTTTCATGATATGTTTATTTGTTCAAGCATAATTTGAACAATTAAAAATTTTAATTACATCGATCGTATATAACAAATTAAATTATAACTTCACGGTTTTAGCGGTCACTATACTAATAAAAGAAATAAAAGGATTAAAGGGGAGGGAAAAAGAAAAACGAGGGAAGGGGGGGGGGGGAGATAAATTTTATAATACCAAAAAAAATTGTTTGACATACCGCTAAAACCGTGATGTTATAAATTAAATAATTTGAACAACATGAAAACTGTGTTCTTATACAAAAAAGCCAAGAAGTGAACATAACAAAGTAATTTTTTTACAAAGTTAGGGGAAAGCAGTTCTAAAATATTTCTTAAAAAGTTACAATCATAATAATTGTTCGTGAAGTTAACAAGTTTCGAAACTCATTTTCTATGAAAAAATTGCGTTTAATAGGAAGTACAATTATTTGTGATTAAAATATATAAATTAATATAATAAAATTCTATTTTGACCGGCAATTCAAAAAAGAATGTTCTTTTTACCCGCCCGGGCGAAAAGTCGCATTTTACGCCCCCTCATCGCATAAAGTACCATTTAGCATTTACTAAAATTAGATTACGTTTATATTACCATGAATTGTTTTTATACATTTTGATGCCTTCAACTTGCACTTTCTTATTCAAGTCATTATTTTCACGAATTTCACTTGAACTTGATACGATTTGCATGCTATAGCAAAGAGTACAGGTCCATAGATCCCTATACATAGATTCTCGACAATTAGATACTCCATTTTTTATTGATCAATATATCCTCTAATAACGTCCTGTTCAAATTGATCTTGGTTAAAAAAAAGATCCATTTCAAAAAATATTTTTGTTTTATTTTTGTTGATATGTTGAATTCGTTTGTTTATAAATTTGTGTTTTAATGTTATGTTGTTTACAAGCCTTCTTATAAATTTAGATAACTTTTTTCTTCATTACAGATATTTGCTATTTGTATATAATGGTATTAAATTTAGGTCAGGTTACGTTTTGTTACCTAGGCTGTTACATGTTGTTGTGTATTATTATCTGGATTAACTTGTTAGACATTTGTATAACTATAGTCAATTATTAAATTTTATATTAATTTAAAAAACTCATGTAGTCATTTCATGTATAATTTTGAATAGAATTTCGTTGTTGGTAAACCTGTTATAACATCGCACAATTAAAAGTATTTCTTCAATTCTTTATTTTGAATTTCTATTCGTAATTTCATTGTCCAATGTGTATTTACCATTATTTGTATTTTTAAAGGATTGAAGGAGGAGAACTATTCGAGAGGGTAATAGACGATGATTTTGTCCTTACTGAACGCAGCTGCGCAGTTTTTCTTCGACAAATCTGCGAAGGAGTGGAGTTTGTCCATGCACAGAATATCTTACATCTTGATATGAAGGTAATTGACATTATAAATTAGTTTAACTAATATAAGTAGAAAATAACTATTTACTTATAATAATAAAAGTTTACATAAAATGTTTCCAAAAAATGAACCGTTTTTCACATCTATTCTTCAAAAATCATAAAACTTAATGTCAACACGCATCAAGTCAATTACAAACCTGATTAGTTAACGTTGCGTACAATGACTACCATATCAGCAATTTCTTTATTCTTTCAGCGCTGGTATTTTCCAAATGAAGTTTAAAATATTTTGAAAGAAATACTAAAAAGTGTAATTTCTACATAAAACATTTTGTTATTAAAAATTAATGTTCGAAATATGTATTATACTTTAATTTGAAACGCCTGATATTTAAAATACATAAAATGTAACTACGGTAATTTATTTCTAAAACGAGAAACTTCATAACGGATTTAGAAATTCTTTAGGATGAAATCTTTAAATTGTAAAGAGGATTAATGAAAGTGAGGGTGGGAATAAGGCAATCACTTGTTCCTCAGAAAGAAGTTATTTGTTCACTAAATTTCTGTTGGATTTACTTACTATTTTGCTAAAATTTGTTTAAAAGTTAAAAACTATATATTAAAAATGGTCAAAAATAAATGGAAACAAAGCAAACAGTTGTTTGCACATTTAGTTATTATTGTTTTAGGTACTAAAATTGAAAGCTTGAACAAAAAAAAATTTCGTGAAAAAGTAAAATAGTTTATAGAAATTTTATAATAATTATTTAAATACAATAATTAATTTCAAATCAAATTCATTTCATTACGAACACGTCAGATTTTTTTTTTTTGCAGCAGTTAAATTTTTCATTGATTTCCTTCTAAACTATGCAGATTTTACCTGCTATGCAATTACAAAATCATCATCATAAATAATATATATTATTTTATTGCTTAATATTGGAACAGTAAGCTACACTAATGCTGTGGATTAGGTTAGGTCAGGTTAGGTTGAAGATCGACGTGGTACGTGAATTGTTATGGTTATATTTATGACGTATTGTAATATCTGTTTAGTGTATTTACTTTTATATATATCCCAGTTCAATTGATAAAAATATGAGATATTAGAACATTGGAAATCATTTTTAGTCAATATTAATGTTGTATGAAACTTTGAAGCAATATTTTATATACTGATATTTTGACGCTGGATATTTTTGCTTCGTATATTTTATCGCTGGATATTTCTGTTTCGGATATTTTGGTACATGTGTTTTTGCTCCGGATATATTTTGGGTCGGTTTAAATTATTGTCGTAGTCTCCATGTCAGTCAGCTGTAATCTTGCCATGCTTTAAAAATTAGCAACGATTTTTGAAAACATATGCGATTACTAAAAAATTATGCAAACACAAATAACATCATAAATATGTACATGAATCATAAATTAGAAGAAATCAAGTACCAGTCATTAACTCATTTTTACTACTCATAATCCAAATGTATTATGTTCCAAGGTCAGACTATTAGTTTGCTAAAAAGCTCACAAAGAATTTAAAACATTAAACGCACTGAAGAATTTCTCATATAATCCAGATAACCTTGAAATTTAATAAAATATATAAATATCTGTTAAAATCAGCCGGAAAACATCTTGTGCCTGACGAAAGAAGGTAATCGAATCAAAATAATCGATTTCGGATTAGCAAGGCACTACGACCCGAAAAAGAAGCTTCAAGTCCTCTTCGGCACACCCGAGTTTGTTGCGCCGGAAGTCGTTAACTTCGATCAAATTGGCTTTGGCACCGACATGTGGAGCATCGGCGTCATCTGTTACGTTTTGTACGCGAGTTTTGTTAAAATAGATGAAATTAATATTTATATAATCTGTGTAAAAATCTGAATTCATTTTTTCTTACAGGCTTTCTGGATTATCGCCATTTATGGGCGACACTGACATTGAAACAATGGGAAACGTCACGATCGCCAAGTACGACTTTGATCACGAAGCTTTCGCAGATATTTCAGAAGACGCGAAAGACTTCATCAGGTGTCTTCTCGTAAAAGACATTGAGTAAGTTGTCTTTTTGACCACGTAACAGTAGAAAACGTGCAACAATGTCGAGATAGCAGATGAAATATCAATTCTCTGATGTTTTGTGTTTGAATAACAAAGAAGTCGCCGTATTTACAGACACATCTAAAACCGATCAATATAAACAATATATGTAACAAAATTATTAGAAGATTTAATGTCATAAAATATTAGGACTCTGTAAACATGGCGATGCATTTGTTATTGTTTTGAACACTGGCAGAAAGATTTATTTGGACGCATCCAAGTCGATAATGATTTGAACACAATACACGATGATGGTCTTTCTTGTCTGATGTTGACAACTCGAAACATATTTGACGCTTTGCCAAATAATTACACTCTACTTGGCTATTGTTGCTACGTTTTCAATTGGTTTTGCATGAACGCTCACATTTTCCCATTTACAAACCTAAACTCTCTTCGTTCGTGTACAAAGTTTCGTCTGGTGAAGTAGTTGACAACATTCGATACAAGACCTGGTAAAAGGCAGTCGTTTTCGATTTGCGATTGGCAGAGATGCAACGAAATTCTGGATGATCTCGTGCCGTCGTCTGCAGAGTGCAGAACGATCAGATCCGTGACCTTGGTTGCAATTGCATGACAGAAAATTTGAAAGAACGTTTTGATTTTTCAATTGCCCGCTGAAATAATAAGACACATTAATTGCAAAACTTCGACGACATTTTCGTCCAAAACCCCTTTTCTAATTATGTACATACACCTCTCTTAGAAATAGGTATTTTATAAATATATAGTTGATATTTGTTTTAAAATTTGTTTTAAAATTCATTTTTCATGAATCATTTTACAATTTGAGGGAAAAAATTCTTGACAGATTCTTGAAATGAACAAACTTCATTGTGAATCCGTTAATGAACAATGCTTGGATCGTACGGTCGTTGAACATTAGGATAGAAACGCAATATTTGGCTAAGATCCACAAACTGGTTTTCGTAGTCAGATCTTAAATAATCAGTTAATTAAGGTCACTTTAATTGGGCTTATTAAACTCGCCATCTACGCAGGATTCGATGATGTTGCTTAGCACGTTTCGACATTGATCAGAAATATCGATAGTGATTTGCGTAGAATCAGGTTCAAAAATATCCGACGTTGTGAAACTTCGATCTGACTATAAATTCAATTTTAATATGACGCACCCATTAATTGCCGAAACGATTGAATCGTATACACTCTTTGTTCTTTAGAAACAATTTTATGATATGTTTTAAACTTATTGCAACCGAATCTTTGGAAAATTTGTTTTCGGTTTCTCTTTATTACTATAGTTGATCTATTAGTGATCTCTGTTCATATTTTACAAATTAATAGTATATTCATTAGATGCATACATTTAAAGAGATGACATTTCTTAGTATATTCGTTATTCAATAATATAAAATTAATATACATAAAATTTTGCAAAATATAAAAAGTCAGAGAGAACGAGTGGAAGAAACCGGGTGCTAATCAATAAAAAGATATGTTGAAAGGTTTACAATATAAGGAACTGGTCACATTTTGAAGGAATGTAAAAGTCGAAAATTTCTCTATATTTTAATTCTACTAATGGTTGTTTTATTTATTATGCGTTCTGTTTTCATACTTGAAAAAGCGAGAATGTTGAGGCGCCACCTGTCGGTGCTTTTAAACCCTAGTTTCAATCATTGAAAAATAAAACAAATAAAATATTATTTTTATAACACGGTTTATATCAAAATGGCACATTGAAACTACTAGGAAAATTAACTAATAAGAAACCCCGTTGTTTATAGGCAAAGAAAATATTTGTAGTAATACCTTTTGATATTTAGCGCACATTTTGCCCATCACATATTCTGATTTGATGGATTTTAAATATCAGATAGCTCAAGCATAATTTATCTACAAAATCACCGTAGATTATTTACAATTACATTTGTACATCTACCATATTTTGAAATTAGTAGCCAAAAAATTCGAATTCCAGTTCAGTACTTAATATTCAAGTGTTCTGCATGAATGTCTATCAACTACCGAAAATTGCCGTTAGGTAATATTTACAAATGGTAATCATGAATGATCTTGATTTTGGTAGCAAATAGCTCAAGTTTTAATTAATCAAACCGTGTCTTTTGAATTACATAATTGCCGCGTTATAAGATGTTTGCTCATATCTGATATTAAAATCCCTGGTAGAGACGTTCACGAGAATCTGCCCAGAATTATCGTACCGATTTTTTGGGGGCAATTTTCTGAAGCGGACGAACTAAACCGCATAGCGGCGCTTCATGCACCTCGTGCCTCCCACCATAGTGCCGATTTTCCCTTCCTTTTAACCCGCGTAACAATAAAAGTGGGAGACAGAACCAGGTTAAGGGGAGTATAGCTTCATAGTTAAACGATGTTAAAATAGACGAAGCAGAATAGTAGGATGTATGAAGAATTTGCGATGCAAATTAAGGGAAGGCCTAGAGTAAAACATGAATGATATTGCTTAAATACTACATTGTTACTAAATACTATAAATAAGATACAAGTACTATATTACATAACTGCATTTTCGGTAGTATTGTTAATACAGACGAAGTTTCGATTCAAGCCTTCCAAAAATATGGAACAGGTCAAAATTATTTAGTGCTAAATATGAAACACCGAACTGACAAATATATTAAAATCCCCATTACCTTTACTGAAGTGCTTTACTTCATATTGCAAAGATTCGTTCTTTTTTATTTATTTTAAAGCGAGGGCCAGCATTAAGAAAATATCGGATATTATAATCTGAGAAAACAAATCAATATATCTTAGATTTTGAGTACTCATATACAGTACTTAGTCATATATAAATTATATGTAATTTACATACGGGTAAGCATACCTCATGAAATATCATGATTCGAACGAGGTTTGTACGACTCATCTGCAAAATGGTGAAAATTGACCTAACAATGGTAAAAATATTGTTTGTTAATCGTTTTTATTCGAACGGGACAAAATTGTCATATATCTGTAGTAGATAATATTGCAAAATGTTCCAGATTATTTTACCTTTATTTTAAAAAAATGTATGGAGACTTCAATAGTTTTAGATATATTACAATTTTCGTGGCGATCGCGCCGCCCATCTGTTTACACACATAGTGCAAAAAATTTGAGTTCTATATTTTACAGAGTGAAAATGACCGATATAATATATTGAACAACAGATCCTATTTATTTAGATCTTCCCTCTTCCCTTTACCGATATAGCGGCGATCACGTAGAAAGTTTATGGCTCGCCTTCGCGAAAATTGCAATATCTCCAAAAGTATATTCAAGTCTTCATAATTTTTTTAACAACGGTCAAACAGTAAGGAACATTTTGTGAACTGTTACAGAACTGTGACAAATTTGTTTCGTTGGAATAAAAACGATGACAAAAAATATTTTTACCTTTTTTTGGTAAAAATGAATTTTTTTTCGGTAAATCTATACTTTAAATGCACATTCTTTCAAATGTAACATTATCAAATTCTATGAAAATCTGATTAATGGTTTCATAAATATTAATAATTTTTAAAATACTTCGATATTTTAATTTCTCTTGTTGGATATTAAAATTTCACCAATTTGCAAATTGATCAGCCAACCTAGTCGAAAACGTGGTATTTATGACGTATTTTTAACCTCAGCTTATTCATATAGTCTTCTGTTTACTACGAATATACCGATTTTGGCATATGTAATTTGTATATAATTTATCAAGATAGTTATACAACAATTATGCATAATTTTAAAATTTTTATATTATTATGGCAGCAAATTTCTCTTAATAATTCTAACCGATATTTGAACGTTTCTAGCCAGAAATGCGAATTTAGGAAAGAACAAAATCACAATCAACTAGTGCGAAAGTCCGCTAAACGACCCATGAAAGAAACCTTTCATTAAAATTTAAATAGAGCCAGCAAATGAACAAATGTTTAACAACTTATTTTTGCAGGTTTGATTTTGTTTAAAGAATTGTAATACTTTCTCTCTTCAACAATGTCATTATTATTAAAAATTAATTTCTTGGAAAAGCTAATCAATAATTTCCACCAAAATACGATATTCTATGGTCTAATTATGTTAATGTATTTGACAATGTAATTGTAGTTTTTAATATGGCGAACTTTTATGGAGGTTCGGAATCTGAAAAAATGTCGTTCTTCTTTTTATTCGATCGTTGGTGAGGTCGTTGCTAAAGTATGTTAAATTTGAAAATTGTCGAATTTCGTTCGAACCTCCACGCGAGTATGTTATATTGAAAAGTACAACGAATTTATCAAACAAAATCATTAAATAAATAAAATGTGATTTCTTCCGGCATGACATTGGTTTCTTTGGAGCCAAGAATTTTATGCCAAATTTTAATGTATGATTATTACATTTCTACCTACTGATGATTTTGAAGCCGGATTTCGGAGGTTTCATTTCCTTTGTAGAAGGAAGGTGCCTTTTTTATCGATGTTTTCTTCGGGTCACTTAGAATTTTAAGTCAGATTTTAGAATCATTTTGCGGAGTTCTGCACTGATAGTGATTTTTCACTTTTCTTCAGTTTTCATCACTCCTTCTTGAAACGGTCAAATATCAGTTAGAATTATTAAAAGAAACTTGTCCTGTGATAATATAAAATATTTAAAAACTATGCATAATCGTTGTATCTTTCGCGGACAGTATATTTTTTATATAAAACCAGATATGCTAAATCTGTATATGCACTGTATAGAAGAATGTATTTCATTTATATATAATTCCTTTTTATAATTATATTTGGTTACAGGGAGCATAATCATTGTATCCGGAAAATGGTCAAGTGATAGTAATAAAGAGAATCAAAACAAATAAAGATGTCCGACATCGATAGGAAATAATAACGCAAGGCAGCAAAACTATTTTTGTTGGGAGATAATTTGAATAAGGGTAGTGAATCTCATTGAGTTTTGGTCGTGCAAAACGAATTCGTTGTCCAATTTGACCCATCGCGTTAGATTTTTCGTATATCCTAACCCCAGATTATCAAAAAGGATATGTTTGAATATTTTTCGGATCAGATATCATAAAATCCCCAGACGAAGAGTCAAATTGAACAACAGATTTGTTTTCAACGGACAAAAATCGGTAAGATTCACTAATCCATTCAAGGCTCCAAACAGGTCGAGATCTCTCAGCGTGCTATACTATAACTTGGCAGTGATAATTATCCAACCAAATTTCCATCTGAAATTTTCCGCAATTCATTTTTATCTATATTACTGTTTTACTCGTAAGAAAGTGAATGCCATTTCTTCTGGCACGTTTCCGCTATTCTGGGAGTTTAAGTTGATTCGGTGGATATTATGAGTATAATTCAATAGCCCATACGGATTCGACTGAATTAACGAGAAACTTGAAAGGGTTTCCGACTAACATTTTTAAAATAGACTATTTTCTGAAATGCTGCATCCATGAGTTTATGTCTTCCGTGGTATTCTCATGCCAGATTCCAATCGAAAATTCGTATACGACAAACTGCTTGAAGGTCATATATTAACCGCAGCTTAATGTCAACGTCGGTAATAATTTTGAAATTCGTCTTCCGTGTTATCTATCATCTCGCGACGTGTAATCCAAATCCGTGGTAAACCTAGCCAACATCCTTCATGCTTACACGATGCTTTACGAGGGTCCTGTGTCGAATCTTTCAGAAAGCGAGCAAGTGCGGCACAGTGTCGTGAGCATCGTTGGCTATCCAGGAGGGCTAGTACCACTAACCAGGTGGACAAAAAATGCGACACAAATGTGAATGAACCCCAATCGTCGCAAGCTGTTCAGAATTCCACCGGCTCAAAAGGGGAATTGGATGTAACCAAGGACAACCTTAGGCAATTCGTAGAGCGATGGCGTGAGCATCCAGACAGTCCGTATGTAATTGAAGGTGTAGATTTTTTGCGATTTGAATTGGAAATGGATCAATTTGATCCAAATGTGGCTGATGCGTCCCTTCGAGGTCAGAGTCCATCTCCATGTGGTAGTATCTGCAGCACTGCCTCAGAATCGACAACTGGCGAAAACGGAATGTTACTCTCCGTACCCGATTTACACTTAGCCTTGGAAAGGAGAGCTTCCGAAGGTAGAAGCACCGAGAAAAAGATCGACCCTGCTTCACAAATTATTCTTGCAGACGAAATCATTCGACTATCTGAGCATCTTCGTACCATAGCTGCAGTGACGCAACCTCAAATTATGGATAAGATCATTCCAAAGATATCCAAACCAGAAACTTCCAAGAAGACAACAGTCGTATCGAAAGCTCCTAGTTCGCGTTTAGTTGAAAAGTGCAAATCAACGAGTAAAGCAGGACTGACAAAGGTAAGTAGCACCAGTGGTAACGAGATATCGGAAAAATTATCCAATATCACCAAACAGAGACAATTGAATGGTACGACTTTCCACCGAAATATGGCACCAGTTGAAAGCTCTAGTCCAAATAAATGCATATTCTCACTGAAAAAATCATCACAGCCTAACGGTAGTATTAAACCAATCGACAAAACTGCTGAGATAAAGAAGAAAGGAGTATCTAACCTTCCTACAAATTCACAGACGAAAAGTCAGTCAAAGTCGAAAGACGTGGATCTAACACCACCTTGGAGGAACGCGCGGGTGAAACGTCGTTTCGGAGAAACATGCAGAGACGTGCCCAGAATCGCGAATTTAAAAGATCTGCATCAAACGTTGCAGCTGGATGAACCAGCAACCACGAAAAATATTTTGTTAAAACTCATTAACGAATGGGGTGATATATCTAGACCTGGAGGAGTAGGAAGAAAATCGGTGAGCATCGACTGGTCCGGAGAAGAATCCTTAGTGAGGAAATCAATGAATTCTCTAGCTGAATATTTTCAATCCGAACAACAGAAAGCTGCAACAATTCCAGTTCCGAACCCAGTATCAGCAATACATCGTTGAACACCAGCGAGTGTGATATCATTTGGAGAAGAGCCGACACAACTATCAAGCAAGATATAAATGGGATGTAAAAATTATCTAGAATATTGTACGAATGTTTCCCCACGATAAAATTTTACTAGCTAAATGTGGCATATTCGCAATGTTGACTTCTGAGTTTTGCTTCACGTAACTAATTTCATGTCGCGGGACTGTGGATGGATGCTTTCTTTCCAAAAGAAGCAAAGGATAAACGATACCAGAAGATTTTTAATCGATAATGATGTGAATTGTATAATTTTTAATGTCATAGTTTGAACTTTTTTACCAAAATCTGTATATATAAACATTTATTTTCAAGAAACATCGTGCTTCGTGCCAACCATTGTCATTCATTTTGAAAACTATGTCATATTCATCGAGAAGTAGGATTACATTTATTCCTTTAAGTTTAAGAATTTGCATCTTTGTTATAGAGTAAGATATTCTTTGTAAATAAAATATAATACTACTTGTGAAAATAATTTGTGATTAATATTTCGATAATACTGTGGATGAATGACGTTGCTGTTGAGCTTCGATAATTTTTACAAGATGAACTGCAAAATTTACGAGTGCATAAACGGAATCAGTTTCTTCCAAATTGTCTCCCTGCAATGCTAACACTGGCGAACTAATCCATACGAGATGGCTTTTGGCTTTTCGCTGATGAAGACATGTCGTTTTCACACATAGAATAACAGGTGACTTGTCTTATTTAATTTTAAACTAAAATGTGTGATGAAGTTTCACAAATAATATAGAAATTAGCAAAGAAGAACATTATTGCTCAAATTTGGCTTATCAATACAGCAAATTTAGCTGCTCAATTGAAGCATGTAAATCTGTTTGAAATAACAAGTATTATATCGTAGATCCAATAAATTTAATTATTGATATTTTTAATGATTTTTTAAAATTGATCAACGTCTAATTACAAAATTATAATATTTTTTATTTACATCCGGATAATTTTTGACTTTCATCATATTTAAATATACGGGCCCACCTCCCTAATTGATCACGTGGTTCTCCCTCTCTTATGTGAAATTATGAGTCTCAAAGGAAAGGGGAATTGCTAGGAGCTGGTAGGAGGTGATCAATTAAGGAGTTCGGACTATGCTTAATCTTATAGTATTTGTTCTTTTCAATTCACATCTCTCGATGTAGTAGCAAGCAAACAAATAGGCATTGTAAACACGCACATTTTTAAAAGAATATAAAATTTACTAAAAGCTGCAGTGCTTCTTTTCAAAAATGTTTTGTTACTTAAGGCTGCTCAAAGCACATAACACAAACGTTGCTAAAAATGCAAAATAGTTAAAAATTGTAGATTTATGACACGGTGTATAATGATCGCAGCAAGCGGCCTGGAGCCGATAAACTTTTGGAGCATCGTTGGCTGGAAGCTCCCATGGAAAATCCAATTTCCAAAGTCAGACTGAAGCGATACGTAATCAAGAAACGTTGGGTCAAGGCAGTCAATACTATTCTGGCCCTGCGACGAATGGGAGCGCATATAAATCTCGATCTTGTTTAAGTTCTTTTTTTACGAAATGTTTGAAATGTTTTGAAAATGCTTCTTCGATACGTTCTGCACAATTTATTTACCAAATATCAGATTGTGGCTGACACTGTAGATACATTTTCTTTGAAATGTACGGATTCCATATGCAGGTAAGAAATTAACACCTGTAGCATAAAGAACACTTTTTAAGCTCCTCAAGAAGAGTTTCTCCGTGACGATTTTTCTATTGCACGAAATACCCCGTAAGATATAAAAACGTTGAATAATACATTTTAGTATATTGAAGGTATAAATTCTAACGATACGGTGAATAAATTTGAAAACATTGTTCAAATTACTTTAAAGTGTCGGTGACAAATCTGCTTTAAAGATCCATATTAAGATGTTGCCTTAGTTAACTGTCGTTAGCATTTCCGACGTAAACTTTAAAAATTATGATTTTATTCTACTAATTCTTTTTCGATTTCAGATGTAAATAATTGAATTAACTGTTAGAATCTATTGAACTGGACAGTCCTCCATCCGTAATTGATGTCCGGTAGAGGTCGAGTTTCTCCTCATGCCCTCTGTAATTGTTTGTCGGCCGTTCCAGCTCCTACTTTCTCTTCTCCTTTAACGAGTGTGCCAATGACGTTGCACCTGGAAGGGGGAACCTGGACAACAATTGCATATTTTTGGACTACATTACGAATGGAATTAGGAAGACAACAATTGTGGAGGGTGACAATTACGGAGGGAGGACTGTATTTCATGGCGAAAGAATAGGAAAATGTATAACTCAATTGGGCAATAACTTTTGAAAGATATGATTCTAAAAGAATGTTCTGTCGGAAATATTAGTAACAAGTTTATTTGCTAAATGATAGTTTAAAAGGTTCACACACCTTGAAATACACATATACCTCAAATACTCGCTATGGAATTTAAAACGTATTCGAATATACTCCAAAGCGACAAATATATATAAATATATTATGTACATTTAATCGACTGTAAAAGTATTATTCCTATTATAGTTACACTTACATAATTATTCCTGTAAAGTATTCACATATTCTAGAGATAATAAAATATTAAATAAAAGACTGTAAACATAAGGTCGTAATACATATTTCGTAACCAATTTCAACATTTTATTGTTTATGACGTGATATATTATCAAAATATTGTAATTTCACTATTATGTAATTCACGAATAAAATATGTTTTGTGAAAAAATGAATTTCTTTAAAAAATACATATTTGAATTCCCGCTTAATGATATACATATGCTGATTAGATAACAGTTGACACGTTGACCAATAGCTGTTACTCAGATAAAAATCGACCAATTAGAAGAGATAACAGAAATTGGACCAATGACAGGGCGGATATGTCAGAATCACCACTGACAACCGGCGGCATCGGCACTTCGATGCCAAACATAACCTGACATACAGTGTACATCGTTTACATAGTTCGTTGTCATTCGTTGTCTGCCGGTTTTCTTTTTATTTTTTGTTGTCAGTTTGTGAAATTTGTGCCTGCAATCTGGATACTTTTTCACAATGGTAAGTTCCTTATTTTAAATTATTGTTGAGAGTTTTCCAAATCGAATTAACAATTACGTACCTGTTCTTTAATTGCATTTACCTGTTTTGTATATATACGTACTTATAATTATAAAGTAACTAGAATTAAATTAGAGTTTTTCAAGACCTGACTAAGAAAAATTCTTTATTTATCATAAACAGGGTAGATATTTTAATGCTCTTAACTATCAACTCGTAAACAAACAAGTGGTGTACGTCTTTGACGAACAAAAGACAATGTTTTTGTGATGCATACTTTTAATTTTACTAGCTAATGCATTTCTGATAATAGAAACTTGTATACTCTAACAGAAATTAATGCAAATTTTGTTAGACAAATTCCCAATTGTTTACAATTCAAAATTAAAAGTATGAATCACAAGACCATCGATTTGCTCGCCAAAGACGAATGTTAGTTTGTTTATGGGATAGAGTAGTTTATTTATGAAACTAAAGAACGAAAATGCTTACGCAAGATATTAGTTAAGTTCTCAAATAACATTTCGGTTAATAATTTACTTCAGAGTTTTATTAATATTACAAATGTAACATTATTTGATTCGTTCTTGTGCAAACAAATTTAGAATTTCTTATAGTACAGTCATTAATACGTGGATATACGGAAGGATACTTTATAGAATAAATTTAAAACCAAAATTCTCATTTATATCCCAGAACTGATTTTTTTGTTACAAATATCATGTAGGCGGAAAATAAAAACTAATAGCGGTTCGTCTTTTCAACACAACTGGCTCGTATCTGATATTTTTTTGTTGATTTAGTCATTCCTACACATTAGTCAGTTGTCTTTCGACATTAGTGGTTAATTGAAATTGAGGAATTCAATCATTAGCGGTCAAGAAATCAACATCATAATGTGTCAGCATGAGATTTTAATTAGTGGTTAATGTCTAAATACTGATAAGTAATGCCTAAACACAACTGACTAGTGTTGGAAGATGACTGATTAATGAGTAGAGACGACTGGGTTGTCTGTAAAAACAACAAAATATCATTCGAGCCAGTCACATTGAAAAGACGAACTAGTAGTATTTTCTATTCTCCGCGTCGGAGAAATGCCTTTATGAAATGATTGTTTTTATATACATAAGTTGTTGGGTATGTCTCTAATTAAATTGGATCGTAAATCTTAAATTAAATAAATTAAATGATATTTAGTATTAAGGATTTCAAGATTTTTGCTTTAATTCATCATTCCATACCAAGATTAGCGCGTTTGTATGTATGTTTTATCTTGGAGGATTTATCCAATGTATTGGCATAATACTTAATACACAATTGGTAGGGCACAGCTTTAAATTTATTGCAAATTAAGTACAACAATATAAATTGGAACATTGAAAAGTAAGTATTGATTAAGGCGACTCGAGCGACCCGGACCTGACATTTAGAGGATGCTTAACCATTAAGGCCTAAACGGACACATTTTGAGCATCTGTTTAAACGTCGATAATTTGCATATAAAAGCATTTGGAAAAATTTTACTCCCACTATTTCTGACGTAAAATTATATGCTCTTTCAGAATCTTTCAATAAAATTTCGATATAATTAAAAGCAAAAAAGTTATACACGTTTGTTTGTAAAAAAAAACATGGTTTTTAAACATTTATTTTTCATTCTAACATTACTTTCACCTCGAAATTGGTTTAGAAAACACGTCTAAGGTGAAAATATCGCGTCCATGGACCCTTAGGATTAAAACGTACCGTGTTCTAATTTGAATTAGAAGCTCAAAAATCTTTCTAAAACTTAACAAATTTTTTTCTTGAAAACTATAGACTTTAGAGAAAATTTGCTAAGAACAAAAATGTCTTAGAATTGGTTAAAGAACCTTCTCAAATTTTATCACAATGTATTGATACACTTTTTGGTTATTTGAAAATTAGTAATTTAAAAAATCTGAAAAAATTTGAGAAGCTTCTTTTTCTCTACTAGTGAATTTATATAATTTATTTTCGTCGATTTATACAAATATTTTTCATTATTAGATGTAAACTTTACATATATATTTTCAATAAAAATTTTATTTTATTATACCGCCCTCAAAAGGAAAACGTGGCAATAACGCTGAATATCTTTCTAATCATTCCGTGATTATATTTTTAAAATATAACGTATATGACGTATATTTTTAAAATCGTAACGAAATCATTAATAAATGATTGATATACATGTGATTTTTTACAAAGATTGGTCTTTTTAAAGTTTTGTTATTAAAATTGAAATGTGATTTTATACTGAGAAATGGGCTTTACCGTGCAGTTCCGTGTAAATCAGCGTTACTTTAATATTTTTTTCTCATTAGTAACAGGGTCTGAAACTTTGCAGGATGATGAGTGGGGTCATTAACTAAAATATAAAATTTTTTTACGCAATTCTGTCGTTGGTCAATTTTTGCTCGAGCCACCTTAAGAGTATCAGTTTTATCTTTAGAATCTATTTGTATTTACGTTCGAGTATTGTTATTTGTAAAATATCATAAATGTAAGAGTTTGTATATCATAAATGAGCTACAATCGTTATTCATTTGAGTTCTGATCGATTTAATTATAAGAAAAAAATTGGAAAAAGAAATTAAATTTTCAATGCATCCAAAATTAATATTGCTGTAATAACAATTGCATATTTGACTTTAAGAAATATATTGAAATAAAATATTATTTTGAACAATAACTGTTTGAAACAAATGCGATAAGTTACTTGGAGTAACAATAATTTACATATAAAAGCAAAGCCTAAATATGAACTAATTTTTCATTATTTAGTGTCTAATTAACAAATAAGGAACAGATTTGCTATTTAATTATAAGAAGATAATTCCATTGGTTTATGTTTTGTAAAGGATTGTATAATATTTGTCAACATTTTAGCACTTTAAGATCCATCTCATGTCTGAATTTGGAATTGCTTTCCTTCGCCATTCATGTTATACAGAGTTTTAAATATGGAAAAAAGTTTATGTTAGTATTATTTCCGAATAAGGTTCACTAGATTGTGATTGTTTAAATAACCTTATTGTTAATGTTGAATCTGTAAAAATGTTTTTAATGGAGACGCTTGACTGTATTGTGTACATTCTGTGTATCCTCTATTTTATTTAACGGCTTTCCATCCCAGCAAACAAAAATTCATTGAAATTCATTGAGTGATTTTGAATGAATCTCAATAGATTTGAATTGGTTTCCTTAACCCTTTCGCTGTGGAGACCGAAAACTCGAAAGTGGGCTCAAAATGTGACGATGTTTCCGGCCAATTTGAAATTTGTGTAAATATGAATATTTATGTTTTCGACGACACTGATTACGAATTTGGAGTCGGTTTTCAAAAATTTAATGAATATGAAGTAAGTTTTCAAATGGTTCAAAAATGAATTATATTTGTCATTGCATGGACCAATTTATGGTGAGATTGACGGGATTCAGCTGTAATTCTAAAGCCACTTGTATTATTACAATATTTTCAATTTATTGGGTTATAATTATAGTGTATTATACGTAATTTTAATATTATTATGATTACAAAAAATAAATTCCAAATTCTACCCCCGCATTTAGCTGGTAAATATTTCTTATTTACGACCCCAGAATGTACCACGTGGAGGTATGCGGTAGGATTTCCACTTCTTTTTTTAATTTATTTTTTCATTTTTTTATTTATTTTTTCATTTTTTTATTATTTATTCTATTTTTTTTTTTTATTTTTTGGGGTTTTAGCCAATTTTTTTCGAAAGCACATGCCATCAAGAATAATGTGTTACGAAAAATGCTTTAAGTTTGTCCGATTTTGAGCGGCCATATTGAGTTTTCAGTTTAAAGTTTTAAAAATTTCTCCTCAAATTTGAATTCAGAGATTCAACATACCCAATAAAACATAACTCTTGAGTATATCTGTTTCTTTATTCTCTATTTATTCATTCTTTTATAATTACGTGTATAATGAAAAATGCTTAAAAATTGTCAGATTTTTAGCGGCCATATTGGATTTGACATTTGAAATTTTTGAAATTTGACCACAAATTCAGTTCCATCGATTCAAATCACCCAATAAAACATAACGCCGGTGTATAGCTGTTCATTCATTTTCTGTTCATTAAATCTTTTATAACTACGTGTATACACGTAGTTCACAGTGAAAGGGTTAATCGCTAAATATCAATAGAAAGCTATTCAACAGAGCTGTAACCAATGATTTTCTATTGTTTTAAAACCATTGATTTCAGTACGTGCTTATTATATTATTGAAATTCATTGAATTTCATTGACTTTTGCATTTTTTAATGATTTTGTATTAATAAAAGATTGTACATTTTATATATTTATTTTTCTAATTATTTATTATTATATTATGGTTCATATTGTCACATAAGACGGAAATATTATTGCTAGCACTTAAATTGTAGTAATTTTCTGGTCCCATGGTGTTTTTCGAGGTGTGAATTTGGCAAAATACCTGAAAAAGTCGGAATAATTTATATTTGCACATATTAGTTCAAATCTTTTAGAGTAGATTATCTTTTAGATTAGAATACCTTAAGAAGATTCCATTAAGTAGTAATCGAAGCTAAAAAAATGTAAATTAAAAAGTTCCGAATTATTTTTTTTAATTCAAGCTTCAAAAGGCAATTCTAACTATTGTTTACTATCTTCTGAAAAGAATAATAAACAATTAATGAGAATTGGACAAGAATTTTCTGCAATACATGATTTTTCGATATTCGAGAAAATTCTCAGTCATTTTTCGACAAATATTTTTGATTTTTTTTTCAGACAGCGTACAAAATTCTTACAATTGCCTTTACTAAACTCAAATTTTCAAAATTCGATTCAGTCAATTTTTATTGAGATTTTTAAGCATAGATTACTACCTAATCGGCTGATCATATCAGAACCCCATTAACACTTTCTTCTAAATTGATTTAAAAATTTCAAAAATTTGGTTGCACTTAAAAACAATTTTCATTAAATTACAGATAGATTTAAAGAAATTAAATTTAAAAAAAATTTTTATTTTTTATTCCACGACCACTAACTTTGTCATTCGTGTAAAAAGTTACCCAAGAACGATTAAAATTCACAAAAATAATTTAAACATTCAAATAAAGTTAGGTGAACAGAAAACCGTATGTCCCAAATAATTACACATGGATTTTAGAAAATTCAATTTCTTTTTGAGGAAAAATGATTTTAGGTCAAACAATTTTTCTACTATTTTTTTTATATTATCTTTGAATTCGTCGTAAAAAATTACTAAAGAACCAATTTTTTGGTATTGTTTTAATGATTGTTTCATTTAAATATTTTATTTCCATTCAAAATCATTTACTTCCCTACCTTGTTATTAGTAATAACCGATTCGATTTCATTCATATCCGTTACATTTTATTCTAATCATTTTTTTAATTTAAAATCATTAAATTTGTAGTCCTGTAATAATTAACTATCTATTCAAATTCATTCGTGGCCAATATAACTATTTTTCTATTGAAATTCATTCAACTTGCAATTGTTCTATTGTCACTTTTCACTTTTAACGAAATCATTAAATCGAATAACTTTTTATGAGCTATTAACCATTAAAAATCATTGAAACACATTTTCTCATTGAAATTCAGAAGTGATGCAGTGAGTGAATTTCAATGGATCTTCAATTAATTTTTGTTTGCTGGGATGTTACTCCCAGTGAACGAAAAATTGAGTATTGCAAATCGAATAATTTTGTACACTTCGAAAACCCCTTACAAAAGTAGAATTTTAAATCAGAATTTAAAATTATGGAAAATAGAGAATTCTACAAAGGCCAACAAATAGTTGAACCTATGAAACTGAATACATTTAAATAATTTTGAATCATATTTTTATTTGCTGGGTAAGCATTAAAAAGATACAGACTTCAATGCTGTAATATTGTCAAAATATTAAACAAACCTTTGCAAGGCGTATGACGTAGGAATTTTTTAAAGCTTCAAGTAATTTTATTGAAACGAGATAATTAATCTAAATCAGATAATTATAATAAACTACATAGAAATTGTGATAAAGCCCTTTCAAATATATTAACAATAATTTCAACTGTTTTCGTTTCGTAACACATAATCAATTTAGAAATGTTGAAACTTATTAATGTGTCACATCATGAGAAACTTGTCGATTGTTTATGTAAGAAGTAATTATACTCAAATATATTTGGTTTCGTTTTCAAAAATAAACTTTTAAATTTAATCTTTCTGTAATTATAAGATGCAGACCGCATCTTCAAGTTTGAATGATCTGCGTAATTGGAGCCCATACGCAAAGCAGTACGATCCGCTAAAAGCGGGCAGTATCGATGGAACTGATCTGGAACCCCATGACAAAGCTGTGTCTCGTGCAATGATTTCACATTATGATAAACCTTATGGATTAAGGTCAAAAGCTGATCGCACATTGTTTGTGTCCAAGTTTTCGAGTGAAATCACGAAACAAGACTTAAAGGAGGTAAGAAATAACATTTATTACTACAATTATTCTCTGAACATTATATGCCTGAAGTATGCTAAGAACAAGGACCATTTCCACAAATAAATATAACAGAAGATTACCTTTTTCAGTTTTTTTCAAGACATGGCGAAGTCGTGTCAATTAGCTATATAATTGACATCGTTACGGGACATTCAGCAGGATATGCTTTTGTTGAAATGCGTACAGAAGAAGAAGCTAGAATGTTAGCTCGAAGATTAACGGATCCAACGATCAAGGAAGAAAAAATTTTTATTGATATGGAAGTAGGAAGAAAAATGAAGGGCTGGATTCCTCGACGACTTGGTAATTACTAATATTCATAACTGTTCTAGTTCCTTGTAGTACATATTGTAACGCAAGCTGTAAAATTTGCAGGTGGAGGTTTCGGTGGAAAGAAAGAGTCTGGTCAACTTCGATTCGGTGGCAAGGACCGGCCATTCAAGCGACCACTAGTACCTCCAGTTGCAAAGCCTGGGGAACGATGACATTCGGTTTAACATACGTTGTACATCCCTTAAGTCAAAATTTGATGTACAGCGTAGCCTCCATACTTGTCTAATGGAGGAAATGTGGAGAGTGTGAATTTTGCGTCAGTGGCAGCAGCGTCGCTTTGGCAACTTTATACTTGACGTCGCGACGCCCTCTCCTGACGCAGCTCCCACCATATATGGCGTCGACGTCGGTCCTTGTATTGTACGTCGGCAACCTCGATGCTTACTTCCAGGCCGGAATCGGGGAATTAGGTTCTTCCCCTTTGATAAGGCAAGGTCCCTCCCCCACCTCTGGCGCCCTCTCCCTATGCGAAGGTCGCTTTTAAAACCAAATCTCGTAGTTTCCTCATCGCGGCTCGCGTTTCACGCTCCTCTCGTCTTTTTCTTATATCTTACGAGTATCGTTTTTCGCCGTTTTTACGCCTACCACAAAACAAAATTTTCACTTCGAAAATAGGCCGCCTGTCGTATTTTTAAAACGATCGAGGAGGGAACGTTTATTTTATAGAAAAATTTGCTCTACGAACTTGAAAGTTTAGTTTGTAATGTTAATTAATAAGTAGGAAAGCAAATTAATATTAATGTAATTATTAATAAACATATTTCCTAGTTTGTAACCATATTTTGTAATAAGTGTTTCAGAAAAAGAAACACTGGAAGCTGGAAGCTGCTTCTTAATTTTTCGTTCTCTATTTTCAGTTTGCATAAATGATTCATTCTTTGAAAACAAACTGAGAATCAAAAAAACAAGCATTTATCAGAAAAATTAAAATCTGAGTTAACACCATTAGTTAGGTGTAAATAATTTCTATTTAAGGTTTTATTTCTAATATTGATTTAAAAAAGTATTGCTAGGTAAGTTAGTAGTAAACACATTTATTGCTGAACATTTTTGTTACTTTTAAGCATTTAATTGTAAGTTTTTACGATTTGTCCTTAATAATAATTTACTTTACAAATATGGACATATCGTTTGTAATATTAAATAAGATACTTAACATGAAATAGTAATACAATTACTAAAATACCGTTTCTTTAAATTTACTTTATAATGGTGTTGGTATTGGAATGGAAAAAAAATCATAATGAATGAAAATGCCGTATTATTTATTTTAAACCTATCACATTTTTTGTTCCATCCGAATAATATTTGTGTGTATCATTCGCCTACGAAAAATTACTATTTTTGTACGTTTTTTTATTCCGAAATCTGGACAATAATTTTGGTCTTCCTAGTTATTGTCATTTTGCACTGAAGACAAAACTAATGGACATTAGTTTAAATACTTAAGCATAAAGCGTAAACGGCACCTGGATATCTACTAAGGTAAGTATATTAATAGGCTTCTCTAATAATTATAAAGAATTCGCAAGTTTATGGATTCAGAATGATTGTCAATTTCTCACAAAATACTTCTAGAAGAATCAGAATCTTCTCCACTTCAGCACTGCTTCGAACAGGAACCCAGCAATCGAATTTGGATAGAGTTGTATAGAATTGGATTCCATTCTTAAATTCTGAATCTATAGTTTGGTCAACGGTGAATCAATTTTAATACGTAAATACAATTCTATTCGTTCAAATGAATAAAAAGGTTACTTTCTCAATTCATATTAATCTAAAAAAAATTTTCTTTTTAAAAATTAAATCTTAAATACTTCCGTATTCAACATTACGGATTCAAAACTATCCAAGTGTATTTATTTCAATGGAATGCTTTTTCTGAAATTCAATCCAGCAAATTACGCTTCCGATTGTATTCGTAATTGTTTTCGTAAAATTGAATACAGATGGATTACTTTTTCTCAAATTTAATCCGGCAAATTATGCCTCCGATTATATTCGTAAAATTGAATACCGATGGATTCCTTTCTTCGGAATTCAATTCATTTGAATACGTATTTACGGAATCAAAGTATGAATTCAAAATGAATTGAAATTTTCAATCCAATCCTATCCAATCTCGATTGCTGGGATGTCTTCAATTTCAACAATTTTCAATGTTCAGACGCCATTTTGAAATCAAAATATACATAATTTTGAAGTAAAACAATCGGGAACACGTTTCTGATAGATTAGAAGGTAATCTGAAAACTCTGAACCGGCATCAAAGTTAAAAATGTATTTAGAAAAAAATTGAGGTTAAAAAATTGCGTTTCTCCCAATATGTTTGTAAAAAATTGGGGTAAACGTCAATTCTCGAAATTTTTAGTAGCGCCAATCGAAGGAGCTACGTGAAAACTAGTCGGATATAGATGTTGCCATTTTTTTTTTAAATTTGCAATGTATAAATAAAACGATGCTGAAATGCGTGTGCACATTGTGCACATTTGGAACTTAAAGGTTTAAGCTGCATAACTCTCAAGGTTATCGGATTGGATAACTTTTTCTAATTTATTTTTCTGATCTGCGCTTAAAATCTGCCATAATCTCGAAGTGAAATTTAAGTAACACTATCACTGAAAAAAATTCCGAAGAAACGTTGTACGCAGTACACTGCAGTGTGTCCCCGTAAATTTCGATGATTGTCCATGCCACGTTTAGGCGAATGGTGGCCCTAAATTGAAGTACAGTGTATATATGAAATTGAGAGCGCATTGATGCCCTATTTGTAGTAGTTAAACTGTACTATTTACTATACAACTGCCATACTACTTTAGGTACTTCGTTGACTTAAATGTTACTGAACATCGTGTCTGTCGCATTCGCGTATGGAAAAGAAATGTCATGCAGTATATAATGCAACACATACGCACAATTAATGATTTTTGGCTATATTTTCTTGAATACATTATTTTGAGAGTACTCGAAACTCAAATGAATACTAATCGTTTTATTACGGCTGACATTGAAAATAATAAACAATTCTATTTTAAAATTAAAACGAAAGACGTTATTAATTTGTACATAACCTACAAAAAGCGCGATATATCCTCCTGTTTTTTATGTCATTCAACAACAATTGTAAGCTACTTTCTTGTTGCTGGAAGTCAAATAGACATAATTGCACTTTGTCTTCATTTTGTACAGTTGAAATAAGCTCTTACATGAAATGAAATTGTTACTTACATTTATTAGAAAAATGGTTGGTTTTTTAATCCTAGATAAGTAAATAAGGTACAAATGTGATGATTGGTTTTACTAACGAAATAGTGAGGACAACCGTGTATCAAGTACCTGCAGTAATCGAAGTAGCTAAAGCGATAAATGGTAATATTTTGCACCCTATTATAAAAATATATTTAAGAAAATTAAGGTAACCGGCCTATTATAATTTATTCTTTTTAGAGCTACGCTTTTTTTTTAATATAACAAACATTGCAACCTCCTGGGGGTAACAAATGCAATAAAGCTTTATTTATAATATACGATGAAATTGTAAATCTAAATGAAAACAGCTGCAAAAAAGCATCATTGATGTATTACAAGAAGAACATATGGATACTGCTATACGAAACGGAGTCTATGGATACTATATTTTTCTTCCGTATTGTACAGCTTGAATATATATTATACTATATACATTTCTTCCAAGTACTTATATATTTATGTTAAGAAATACAAGTAAGTCGAATGTTGAAAACTTGAATAACAAACTAGGTCCTAACTTTACCTTCGACCCGTCTGTCTCGAGTAATAGTGCTTGGCCAAATCGTTGCGTAATTAAATATAAAACAAAAATATATGAATTTCTGACTCGATAGATAAATTATAATAGGGATAGATTAATTAGAAGTCTGGGTCGAATTAAAAAATTGAAACAAACAAACTGAATACACCGACAAGTTTTATTAATCCAAACAAAGCTTATGATCTTTAGAGTTGCATACATATGTTACACTTTTAATGAAAAACGAGGATAGAAACGTATTCAAGTTCGCAGTAGAGGACCTGATAAAGGCGGATACGACTGTAATAAAAATCGAGGAAAAAAACGTACTGGCCCATACGGCATATAATATTACAGTAATATTACAGTAATATTGCTGTGATCTTATTGCAATATTACTGTACTGTCACTGCAATATTACTGTCACGTTACTGTAATATTACGTCATATTACGTACCATGTGGGATGTTATTATTAAGATATTTGCTGGAAACTGATTTATTTACTTGTTTGTTCGGAAAAGTTTTCTATCCACTTATATATTTAATGATTGATACCATAGGGAAACAATTAAAAAACGATTTCAGACATATAACCACAATTGCACAGAAATGGATAGGATCTTATCCATCCGTTTCTATCTCCTTTTTTACCAAGGATTTCATGTGCTTGATTTGCAATTTTGATCAACAATTGAAGAGCTCCCGACAAAAAACGGTTAACTCTATTTTCACTTGACTGTTCGTTTAAATCTACCAATGATTCGGAGCAAGAAACAGTCAAAAAAAGCAACACCGTTCCGAACAACAAATAGTCACAAAATATTTGACCGTTTGTTGCCTAAAACAATCGGTAAAATTTAATGAGAAAGTTAGCTCACAAATTTTATATGTTCGGAGCAACAAACGGTCACAAAAGTGCCTTCGAAAACTCGAACTTGACTGTTTGTTGCCCGGAAGATCTTAAAAATTTATTTTCCCTGTATAGTCTAGTGAAAATAGAGTTGACTGTTTTTTGCCGGGAGCTCTTCAATTGTCATCAAGGTTAAGAGATCAGAAACTTTTCGAGAGGGAAAGAAGTATAGATGTCCTTCCGCATCGGGCGATAACTTTTCCATCTTTCCGTCAATACAATTCGTGATCGTTTCGGCTATCGTGCCAGCACTTTTAGGGCAACTTATCGCCTAAATTAGGAAACTATTTGAATTACGGTGAGAGGGCTCATCTCGTTGCGATTTCGATCACCATGTGTACCACTTGGGTCACCGTGTTTCCTACAGTATTTTCACATTATATGTGCGTTCTTACTGTATACTGAAGTCGTCATTTAGAATTTAAAAAAAATTGACAACGTGTTTGTAATCATTGATCTTGAAAACCCCCAAAAAAGTGATTTCCGGTGAATCTCAAGTAATTTTTAAAAATTCGTCCGCCATATGGGTTTTGCCATTTTCAGAAACTGATGTCGGATAAGTAATCAGCAGCCTCAAAATCTCCCGAGTAACTAGTTCCAAACAAACCTTTTTTTTCGTAAAACTATAATGTTGAATGAAATAATTCATCAGTTCTGTTTTATAGGAAACACTAACTCGTGACACGTTTAACTCTGATATTACCTGATTTCATAATACTTTTTAAAAATTTAAATGGACAATACTTCCGATTGCAACCTTAGCTACCCTGGCTAATAGAAATTCGAATTTAGTCGGGCGCTTTTGTGATCGTATTTAGTTGATATTATTGAATTATTAGAAAGAATGGTAACTTCATCGGAATATAGATTCTTAATAATTTTATCGTTTTTTGCTTTGCCACGTAAATGATAACAAATTTCAAGCATAAAATTTGAGAGGATGTTTTTTAAATAAAATACGACAGAATGTCCCGTTTATTTACATGGATATAAGATATAATTATTGAAACTTAGTATGATAATGTAAATTTGATGTTCAATACGAAAAGTAATATTTATTCAGCGTTTTAACTGTTATTATTACAAAGAGACATGCCAGATGAATGTGAAATTAGCACTTCTATGCGCATTTTTTGAATGAAATATATTTTAATATGGGATTATTTTTAATGACATAATAGAAACGATTAAGTTTTACAATACATAATGAATAACGTTTCTTTTCAAAATTAATAAATAATTTGCTCGTCCGTTCGAAAGTCTCTCGTTTGTAGAACTTTAATTTAATTGATAATTTTGTATCTAGATTAAACCGATTTTTATAGTTCACTCTGCCAGTTTCAGACATATTTTTAAGCCGATAAAATTACATTAAATATCATTAAATTAATAACGAAGAAATGTAATAGAAATTTTAGCTTCATTTTAATTTGCGAATCATGATTTTGAAACGTGTCATTTATAATTATTCAATTACTACACATTTACCTATGTTTATTAAAAAAGAAAAGTAGCTTACATAACAAGTGCATAAAGAACGTAATTCGCGGACACCTGCAGAATACTATTTTTATTATCGTTGTGCGCGAATTAATTTACTTTCCCCACTTGAAATAATCTGAAGGTATTAGAACCAAAACAAAAGACGTTATAATTTGCCTCAGAAGGAATGCAACATTTTTAATAATTATATTGCTTCTATTTTGAAATATATATGAATATAATATAAGTTTTATGTTCAAATTCATCATATGAAATTGGTTTTCCTTCGTAACCAATGAGAAGTTTATTGTAAGATGTATTTTTTTCGTTTTGGTATCCTAATTTAAAACAATCTATGGTAATAATTATAATATGATTAAATAATTAGAACGTGAAATTAAGCAAGATTAAAACTACATTAAGTCTAATTGATACTTTTTAATCTGAACCCAAGCAGCAGAATAAACAAAATCAATGAACTTTAAATGTTATCTAATAGAGGTCAGATGACCCACTTTTTGAGGTTTTCTGAACACGAGTTCATAAAGATATCATAATGACATAACGCTCAGAAAAATCTCAAAAAGTGGGTCATCTGACTTCTTTTAGAGCAAATTTCGACATCATTCTGAACTCTTTTTTATTTTGCTGTCTGGGAATTCAGTTTCTTGCAATTACCTAATCTCTTTATATTTTTAATTTATTTCAATTTATCTCTTTAATAAAGACATTATCTATTTTCTATTTTAACCCTGAGTCTGGTTTGATTTACTTTTAAAAAAAGTTATTGTCATAAATTTGTGTTATATATTTTGTATATTTTATAGTTTTCTGAAGAGGACCCTAAGTAAAAAAGGTCGAAACGTTAAATGTTATTTTACTTTTTTATTATATTGGTTTATTACCAAAGTTAAATTATTTCCGTTTTATCCAAGACGATTCAATTCTATAAAACTTATTCACTTACGAAAACAAAATAACGGATAAGAAGATTTTGTATTTATATAATAAAGAATTACGAAATGGCCAACACAGTTCTTAAAATAAATAGCAATATCCAAAAGAATTTTTATTGACATACCCAACCTTTCGATTTCATTGGAGGTCCTCTTCAGGGGACCTTAAACGTGCTAATACATCACGATGCCTCTGAAGAGGACCTGTAATAAAATCGAAACGTTGGGCATGACAATAACAAATCATTTTGGATAATGCTATTTATTTTAAGAACTGTGTTGGCCATTTCATAATTGTTTATTATGATTTTAACAGTTCATATAGAAAACTTAAATTACTTTTGTGTTTATATAATTGTTGTAAAAAAGATAATCTCTTTGTTTTTTATTCTTGAACCCTTCTTCAGTCTTTTTACATTCCGAATTAATTTGAAATATCGTTTATGTATTGAAACTTTTAGTACTAACTTATACGATAAATTTATTTTAATCCTTCTTACAGTTTTTAAATCTCAACGAATTCGAAATCATAATCTTTCTCAGTAAAAATCAATGAAGTTTGCTTCCTATACGTTTTACATAAGTTAATTTACGCGATAAAATTCCCGTTTGTAAGAATTTAGATAAACTGAAATCGGTATAACAAGTGGATGAATTATTGCCATTTAGCGTGGGTCGTATTTGCGATTGGGTATCCTATTATCGCTTGTGAATTTTGGAAATAATTTGTCAGATTCGTTTGGAGATGCACATGCAAGTATTCTTACAACATTTATATTAAAACACCTGAAAGTCATTATGTCGTTAATATCCGGTACTATAGGCAATATTCGTTAAAATGTGAACGATATGCAGTTCCACATTCCATGAGTTTCAAATGTTTACAGTAGGATACATTTGTTATTGGAGTATTTGCAGTAGTGTTCAGTTTCCAATCAATTGTTCATCATTTCACTACTAGCAAACGAAACACGCAGTTTTAAAAATTATACATCTGCATCCGGTACGTCGACAATATAATGTCTGCCCAAATCAGGAATATCCACAGGAAATTACAACATTTCCCTTCACACTTGATCAGGCTTAGGACTGTCAAGGTTTAATATTTAGCATAAATAAATATATTAAACCTTGGCGTGTTTAAAAATGTTGTAATTATTTCGAGTTAGGCTTTGACTCGAAATATATTTGTCGTATTTCAATAGCTACTGTGATTTGTTCAGCAACTATCATCGCTTCTACTTGTATCATCACTTCTGCGTGGTATTTCATCACTGCCATTAGTTGGCATCTTCATCCACCTCCAGAATTGTTTCCAACTGGGGTATAAATTTTCCTGAATTTTCAGGTTTTACCAAATCATTGTCATCGTCATCGTCCGATAAATTAATTACCAATGAGTGAAAATTGCTAATGGAACTCGTCCAACTATCACTCATGATATTATTCTCAGATATGTCACCGTCGGACCTCATTTCGGAAGTCTGAAGAGAAGACTCAGACTCGTCTCGTGAAGATACGACTGGAGTACGTGCACTCATTTTCCCTGAAAAAGCGAACTGTCACGAGCAAATGACACGAAGACTCTGAAGGCTCGATTCGTACTAAACACCCGAGCTGCAATAGTAAATAAATTTGAGGTTGTTGTTGAAGCCGTAACGCGTCATCGACATGGAACGATGCATACCTGCACCCTAGACATTGTGAGGGTCATTTTTAGCCTTTTACCTGTATAAATTTCCAAGAAGGGCACAGTCGAGTCGGCTCAGTTTTCTACCTTGTTTTCTTCCTACACGTTTTACAAAAGTTAATTTACGCGATAAAAACAAACTTGCGAAAAATTGTATTGTGGTTAAAAAGAAATTCAAATTTGATGTTGACGCTTTGCCTTTTGAAAAAATAGGGTTCCTCTTCAGAAATAATTCGATTAACACGATAAGAAAGATTAATACCTTGTATTTAATTCGGTAAAATTATAAAAACTCATTACTGCAGTACACTGCCTCGTTTCAGTTCAACAGACAGTATTATACAGGGTGGCCGATTTATCTGAAGACATCGAAATATCTCGAGAACTATGCACAGAATCAAAAAAGTTGTTCGACACGAAGGGGGGCATCCAGTGATGATTAAATTTACCCCCTCCCCCATCCCCTGGAGGTGAAGTGGAGGCAAAAACAATAAAACTTAAATAGGAACCCCCATTTTTTATTGCAGATTTGGATTCTCCGGAAAAAAGTACACGAATTTGACCTAGGAGCTATTGCATTTTGGTTCACAGGTGGCGCTATAATCGATAGAAATCCAAATTTATCCGAAGACATTGAAATACCTCGAGAACTATGCACAGAATCAAAAAAGTTGTCGGATGAAAGTTGCTCGACACGAAGGGGGGCATCCAGTAATAATGAAATTTACCCCCTCCCCCATCCCCTGGGGGTGGAGTGGGGGCAAAAACAATAAAACTTAAATAGGAACCCCCAGTTTTTATTGCAGATTTGGATTCTCCAATATTGACAATTTTCGCCCGCGTAGCGGATATGGAATACGGTCATTCTAACAAAGCCGGGAAAAAATACATTTAGCGTTACCCAGGAACAACGACGTGGACGTAGTATTTTTCTGTTCCCTTTGGGGTGCTTGTTTTACGTGAGTCCCCTTGCCTCTCACTGTCTCACTGTTCACTTACTTGAGTAAGTGTTCGAAATGTTGACCTTCCACTTCAATGCATTTATTTATTCTTTCTTCAAATGACTTTATACATGATTTTCTGCGCAAGCAGTTCTTATGCGTTCCACCATGTTTTCACGAGTCGTTGGTACTTGTTCATAAACCTTACCTTTTAGGTAACCCCATAGGAAGAAATCCAGAGATGTTAGATCAGGTGACCTCGCAGGCCAATTAATGGGGCCACCTCTACCCATCCACCTACCATTGTAATCACGGTCTAGTATTTCCCTTGCTACTCTTGAAAAATGTGCTGGGCAACCATCATGCTGAAACCACATTGTCCGTCGGACGTCCATAGCAACATCCTCAAGTAGTAATGGTACATCTTGTTCTAGGAAATCTCGATATTTTGTTCCATTCAAATTACCTTCAATGAAATAAGGACCAATGAGTTTATTTCCATGATTCCACACCAAACGTTCACCGACCAAGGAGGTTGATGATTAACTTGTCGTAACCAATGGGGATTTTCTACGCTCCAATAATGCATATTATGCCTATTGACGCCACCATGGTTCGTGAATGTAGATTCATCTGAAAATAATACATTAGCAAAGAAATTGTGGTTCGTTTGCATTTTTTGAAATGCCCATTCACAAAACACCACGCGGTTATGAAAATCATCGCCATCTAGTTCCTGGTGCAGTGAAATGTGATATGGGTGAAACTTATGACGATGCAATATTCTTTGAATACTGTCTCTGGAAATGCCGGAATCGCGATGTAATTGTCGTGTGCTTACATGTGGATTTTGGTGAATAGCTGCTAGTACAGCTACTTCGTTAGCTTCTCCTGTAACTGTTAATCTTCGCTTCCTTTTTTTCATTTGTACGCTGCCATCAGAGTGAAAGGCATTCACAACTTTGTAAAAAAAAGAACGCGAGCGAGCATTATCTGGAAAACGCTCAGCATACAACGCAACAGCATCGTCAATATTCCTCTTACATTCACCATAAATAAGAATCATTTCGATTTTTTCGGGAACTGTAGCAGAATTCATTTTTAACTTGCAGTTCGATTTAAGCAATGAAGGGTAGACAAAAAATAGTCACGTAAACGGAAAGTTGTTATTCTAAAAGCAAAGTGACCTCCGACCGAATTACTACCAATACAATGGACTTCAAAAACAGTCTTACACTGAGAGACCGTGAATACTAAATTTTAATATGGGGATTAGAAAGTCGCGATATCCATTTACTTCCCTTCAGGAAAGTAGAGAAAAATGTAGGTGAACTGGTTACGTGTGACTCAACTTATGTATAAAATGATATGCTACTTTATTTTCGAGTTATGTCGCCCTCTAGCGTTATGTAACAGAACCGGCGCCGGTGATGGCCGAAATGCAAGCGATGTACATGTATGAAACCACGTGAGTTCTCTCGGGGTCCGGTAGATGGCGACGAAATCCCCAAATGAAGTAAGAGTTTCGTTTTGTTTAATAGAAGCTGGTTTTCCGTCAATGCTTAGCTTATTTATTCCCATTTCGGAAAAAACATACAGAGAGAGAATGAATGAGCTGAGTGAAGGGACATGACGCGTTTTTTAATCGATTGCGTGATGTCCTCTTTTTGTTTATTAAATAATAAATTTAAAACCTAAAATGTAATTTTATTGAAGGTAGAAAACTTATTTATAAAATTGCTTCCATATTGTATGCACAATTTTTATGTAATCAGTTTTGATTTTTAATATGAAGAATATCAATTATTCATAATCTTAATTTTTCGAATGGACATTATTAAAATTTCATATTCAGAATAACAATTTTCGCAATTGATATTACTAAATTCTAATATTAAAAATTCTAATATTAGAATTTTTAATATTAAATTTTCATAAAGAGATCAAATTGACCCTATTTGCCCCCTGGATGCCCCCCTTCGTGTCGAACAACTTTCATCCGACAACTGTTTTGATTCTGTGCATAGTTCTCGAGATATTTCGATGTCTTCAGATAAATCGGCCACCCTGTATAAACTAAAATTTGGCACATCAACGGGTTGAATAGTCTCGCCCCTTTTGCAAATTTGATTAGACCTCTTAAATTGAAAACTTAAAAGAACGGAAGTTTTGTCCTACTTTATATTCGATAATAGGTCGATGCCATATTATAATAATTAACATTTTTAGGTATACGTTAAATTGGAAATATTTATTCCTTTTTACTGTTTGATCGTTTTCTTTTTCTAAATTTCACGTACATCGGCCTACAATCCAAAAATTAGCAAAGTAATAATTTGAAAAATCAGTAATAAATTTTTAACCAGAATTTTACAATAATAAATTAAGAACAGTTACAAAACAATATTAATTACTCAAGAAACATACTCAAGTAAGTATATATTCATATAATCTATAGTCGGTCAAATATAAACATCTTATAATTTACAGGTAGAAAAATGATAATGCACAAATACATTGTAACATTGTCTTCTGCACATACCAGAAACGTAAACTGAAGTTATTATGATGCTTCTTTTATATAGGTGTAATCAAATGAAGCTTAACCCGTTTCGTCCTGAAATGCCGTAAATTTTGACTTCTTTTCATCAGGTGCTTTCTTAGGGAACAAATCACTCAATCGTTTTGATATAACCATATCTATTCTATTTTGTTTAGAACTTTCTAAATCCGGTTTCAGATTAGCCATATCTGCCGCCATTTTTTTAATATGGCGGTTTAAACATAAAAACATTGTGAATTTTGAAAAAATTTGTTCAAATAATCTTATTTTTGAACAGGAAACCGTGTTTAGATCAAGCTAAATCTCTGTATCTGGTGGAGTAATTAGTTATACTAAAAGATAGGATGGTTATTAATTCTCCATTCACAATGACGGTTCTCAGTCAAAATTTTCATGAAAAATTTCTGGACGCTCTAACTCAAAAGCTACGAGCTTTTTAAAAAAAATATTAAGAATGAAAAGTTCTTAGAATTCATGGAGAAATATAGTGAAATTTTTTCAGATTTTTTAAATGAGGTGGTAGACCTTCGGAAAGACTCTATAATTTCTATTTAAGGTTTTATTTGTAATATTGATTCAGAAAGCTATTGCTAGGTAAGTTAGTAATAAACACATTTATTGCTGAACATTTTTGTTACTTTTAAGCATTTAATTGTAAGTTTTTACGATTTGTCCTTTAATAATAATTTACTTTACAAATATGAACGTATCGTTTGTAATATTAAATAAGATACTTAACACGAAATAGTAATACAATGCCTAAAATACCATTTCTTTAAATTTACTTTATAATGGTGTTTGTATTGGAATGGAAAAAAAATCATAATGAAAGAAAATGCCGTATTATGTATTTTAAACGTATCACATTTTTTGTTCCATCCGAATAATATTTGCATATATCATTCGCCTTCGAAAAATTACCATTTTCGTACGTTTTTTTATTCCGAAATCTGGACAATAAATTTTGTCTGCCTAGTTATTGTCATTTTGCACTAAAGAGAAAACTAATGGACATTAGTCCAAATACTTAAGCATAATATACCATATGCAATGGTATTACTCGATGCTTTTGTTACGGCCGGAGGGAAAGGCGTTTTGCAAGGGTTTTTGGTTGCAAATACCGTTTCCTCGACACAACCGCGAAAAGACTGGATCGACTGGAAGAGTCAATCCTGAGTTCGAAAATTTGTGGGGGCTGCTGCTAATGCAAAAGAAATGAATAAAGGTGAAGGTAAAATAAAGAAGTACAAATGTTTTCAGGAAAAATTTAATTTATTTCATTTAAGTTTCAAAACATGGTGTTAGACAGAATGAGAAAGGTATAAGGTAGGAATGATAGGGAGCGATGAAGCGACCTTCTTAACAATTTGGAGGAGCCGTCTAATATTTCTTACCCAAGCATCTGGCACTGAAAACAAAAAAAGGGAATAAGGTGTTAATGAAATACGGAATTTCTATTTAAAGTATTAGTCAAAGGGGCGGGGGAGAAGTCTACTAATTAATAGAAAACAAAAATAAAAATTATAGAAATCTCTGTGCCCCCGCTGGTTGGCCTGCCAAGTTAGTAGGCGGTTAGAATTGAAAAGTGAAGGTAAAAGTGTGAGGGTACCTATGGGTTGATTCCGGGGCGGAGCGCCTGCATCCGACCTCGGGATCTTCCGAGGATGGGTCAGTCTAATTCCCAGGTGAGGGAGGGCGGTTAACTGAGGCTTATGGGCCTCTGTCCACTACCCGTTCACCGAGTTTTAGAATGACCCCAAATGTTCGGAAAAATAATTAAAAAAAACGCGACTGTCCCTACGAGTGCCTATGCACCAGGTGGACCAAGCCAGTCCCTTTGCACCGGGGAAAATAACTGAGGCTGTTAACCTCTGTACTTCTCCCGGGGTTAGTATCGTTGATACTTACTTTTCAAGATGGACGTCCTAGATGAGCCTCGACGGGAGTGGGTGGATCCGCGCACGACGTCTTCGACCTGGAGAGCTGCCCTGGATCTAGCTCGTGCTGGGTGGCTTTGGAGAAGCTACCCTCGGTCTGGCTCTGTGTCCGGGTGGTGCTGGCTGCTTCCGGTGATCTTCTGACTGACCGGCTGGAACTCTAACCAACTGACTGGTTGTTTGCGCACGCCCTTTTTATAATGAAGATGGCCCATGGTCGCGAATCATAAAATTTTGGGAGTAGGAAAAGTGAAAGGAATTCTTGGAAAGATGCTGGATTCTGGTTGTTCCGTCATATCTCTACATGTTTTTAACAATACTTGAATTTCAATATGAATTATGTATAATGTGGCAAATATAATGAGATCCATGCGAATCTTGGACTCTGTGCTATGCCATTTGCAACTTTCAATATATAGAATAACAAACATTCTCGTCGACGTTGGCAGAATATAAAAATGTTTGGAATTGTTAAACTGAAAATATCGTGAAACTATTCGGATACTAATGCTGTCGTAATTAAACGTTATCGCAATTAAATTGGCAATTTTGATCGTCGTAATTAACAGTAGTAATTAAATTTACAAAAATGTATGGTTGAAACTATTGTCGTACTTAAATCGAATTAAACATATTGTCGGAATAGAATTTACAGTTGTTGGCGCACTTAAATATAGCCATATTTGAAATTACAAAAATATTCGAATGTCGCATTAAATTGGAATTAAACATATTGTCGCAAAGAAACGTATAAAAATGATCGATAATGGATATTGTCGCGTTTGAAAAATCTACTGACAATGTTGTCGCAATTGAATGTTTATTAAATTATAGAATATTTATTTAAGATTTTGAAATGCTGTAACGAAGATTACGACATCGTGTTTTCGGAAATTTACGTGTAATATTCTTATTCGGTATACTGTATTATGTACTTGTTTTCTTAGATATAGCGAAGGTTTTTCTTTGGAGGACAAATCTAAGTGCGATGTTCGGCTGACGTAATATCACGTGAATTACTTATTTTACAGAATTTTCGGCATACCGGTTTTGATTCTTCTTTTTCGTGAATAATGGCAAAGTTTTTAGAAAACGATGAAATTGCTGTTGCCCAGTGATTGCCTTCGGTCCAGTATGATTCATGCAAAGCAGTTTATTTGTCGAATTGAATTATTAAGCAATGCTCAGTTACTATGAATGTGGTTATACTTCTCAGAACTGTTTTTTAGTAATTATTTATTTAGTTACGGGGACGTAACACTTTCATTCTTTTTGATCAAATGAAAATTCACTTCTACAATGGGAACAGGAAACGGCGATATCGAATGCGTAAACGGCACCTGGATATCTACTAAGGTAAGTACATTAATGGGCTTGTCTAATAATTATGAAGAATTTGCAAGTTTGTGGATTCAGAATGATTGTGACAAAATACTTCTAGAAGAATCAGAATCTTCTCCACTTCAGCACTGCTTTGGATAGAGTTGTATAGAATTGCATTCAATTCTTAAATTCTGAATCCATACTTTGGCGAACGGTGAATCCATTTTAATACGTAAATACAATTCTATTCGTTCATATGAATGAAAAGGTTACTTTCTGAATTCATATTAATAAAAAAAAAGTTTTCTTTTTAAAAATTAAATCTTAAATACATCAACATTCAACATTACGGATTCAAAAGTAGCCAAGTGTATTCATTTCAATCCAAAAAAAGTTTCCTTCTTAAAAACGAAATATTGAATGCCTCAGTATTCAACATTACGGATTCAGAACTATCTAAGCGTATTCATTTCAATCCAAACAAAGTGTTGTATCAAAAATGAAACAGATCAGAACAATAAATTAGAAAAAGTTATCCAATCCGACAACCTTGTGGGTTATGCAGCTTAAACCTTTAAGTTCCAAATGTGCACAATATGCACACGCATTTCAGCATCGTTTTATTTATACGTTACAAATTTAAAAGAAAAATGGAAAAATCTATATCCGACTTGTTTTCAGGTCGCTGTTTCGATTGGCGCTACTGAAAATTTAGAGAATTGACGATTATCCCATTTTTTACAAAAATATGGAAAAAAACGCGAATTTTTAAATACAATTTTTTTCTAAATGCATTTTTATCTCTGATACCGGTTTCAGATTACCTTCTAACCTATCACAAACGTGTTTCCGATTGTTTTACTTCATAATTATATATATTTTGATTTCAAAATGGCGTCTGAACGTTGAAATTTGTTGAAATTGAAGACATCCCAGCAATCGAGATTGTATAGGATTGGATTAAAAATTTCAATTCATTTTGAATTCATGCCTTGATTCCGTAAATACGTGTTCAAATGAATTGAATTCCGAAGAAAGGAATCTATCTGTATTCAATTTTACGAATACAATCGGAGGCGTAATTTGCCGGATTAAATTTCAGAAAAAGTAATCGATCTGAATTTAATTTTACGAACACAATTACGAATACAACCGGAAGCGTAATTTGCCGGATTGAATTTCAGAAAAAATAATCCATTGAAATGAATACACTTGGATAGTTTTGAGTCCGTAATATTGAACGATCTATACAAAGTTTCGTTTTTGAAAGAAAACTTTTCTTGCATTGAAATGAATACGCTTAGGTAGTTCTGAATTCTTAATGTTGAATACGGAGGCATTCAATGTTTCGTTTTTAAATAGGAACATTTTTTTGGATTGAAATTGATACACTTGGATAGTTTTGAATCCGTAATGTTGAATACGGACGCATTCAATATTTTGTTTTTAAAAAGGAAACTATTTTTGGCTTGAAATGAGTACACATAGATAGTTTTAAATCCGTAATGTTGAATACGGATGTATTTAAGATTTAGTTTTTAAAAAGAAAATTTTTTTTAGATTAATATGAATTCAGAAAGTAACCTTTTTATTCATATGAAGTAATAGAATTGTATTTACGTATTAAAATGGATTTACCGTTGACCAAAGTATGGATTCAGAATTTAATAATTGAATCCAATTCTATACAACTCTATCCAAATTCGATTGCTGGGATTGCTAGTAATAAGTTATTACGAGATTTATTTTGATTTACGGAAGCAGTAATATCCTATAAAATCCAATTTCAAGAAGGCGACTGCCGTGTGCCCATTAGAAATAAGTGTATTTCGAGCTTTGTTACAACCAAAATAGGTGTAAAACTTTGCTAATTAACAATCTATGGGATATTACTGCTTCCGTAAATAAAATTAGGCCATACAAAACTCGTAATAACTCATTTGTACGATTTTAGTACAAAAAAACCTAGCAGATTCGAAATAATAGCAATTTTAAAAATGTTCAACGTTCAGACGGCATTTTGAAATGAATAACGAAATAAATCAAAATATGTGAATATATCATTTTGGAAGTAAAACAATCGGGAACACGTTTCTGATAAGTTAGAAGATAATCTGAATCCGGTATCATAGTTATAAATGCATTTAAAAAACAAATTGTGGTTAGAAAATCGCGTTTTCTTCAATGTTTTTATAAAAAAGATGTGGTAAACGTCAGTTCTCGAAAATTTCGGTAGCGCCAATGGACAGAGCGACCTCAAAACTTGTCGGATAAAAATGTTTTCATTTTTTTAAAATTGTTATTGTATAATTAAAACGATGCTGAAATCCGCGTACAAATTATGCACATTTGGGACTTAAAGGGTTAAGTGCTTTCAACTTCCCTGAATTTAGTTGTGATCGACAATGCCCAACTTTCGTTTTGTATTATTTTTTTAGTTTTTGATTCATGGAGAAACTGTTTCAACTATATGTGACAGGAAAAGTAGAAAGGGACCTACGCCTTCAGTCCGAAAAAAGGTTTCGAGCAAAACGACTTTGAAGATTACCAAGTTGATTTTGAGGCTTCCGAGGCGCACAAAATATTAAAAATATTGAATTATATCTACTGTTTAATAATAATTAATTGCTATAAGAACGTCGAGTAATCCGATGGTCCAAATTTACGTGCTGGCCAGTTTACATTCGATGTAAAATTGAAAAAATTTCAAATGAGAGATTTGTTTCCCACATTTCAAAAAATTTTGTTCGTGAAGATTTCAGATAAAAAAATAGACTACATTACCAAAGAATAATAAAGAAAAGAGTTTGGGTACCGTCGCGAAGAAAAAAAAAATGAGAAATCAGATTCAAAAGAAATTTAAGAAGCAGAATTCATTTTAAAAAACAATGTTTTTAATAATTCTAAATTTGTAAGTTTTTAAATTCTTCATCGCGTTTTCTTTTGTTTCACGTCTTTTTATGTAGTTATTTTTTTATAAAAGTAGATGTTTAAAATAAATAATAAAGTTATAAACATTCTGTTCGTATCATTTAAAAGACTCTATACATATTTGTATTAAACCCTCACATTTACTAATTATGAAAAGCGAATCTGAATAATTTGTAACTAATTTGTCCGACATTTAAATCCGCTATTTGTATTTTAAAAACTAACCTCGGATTCGTAATCAGCGACCCCGAAAGCCCCCGAGTAATGAGTTTCAATCGAATCCAAAGAATTTTGGACAAATTCATCCGGCATATTGCCTTCGCCATTTTGAATTTTGGAAAACTGATAGCAGATTCGTAATCTATGTCCCCCTAACCACCGAGTTTCGAATGTGTTTGTATAATTTCGGAAAAGTTTCTCAGATTTGCTTTTTTGGCAAAGTACTTAATTTTGAAGTGAAATTAAAAAAAAACTAATGCATCTAGAAAGTTGTGGTTTACTGTATTGGAAACAGTGTCCCTTTTACACTTCCGTATCACATATATTGTTTTTCATATGGCAGCTAGAGAGAAAAATAATCTCCGGACCTACAATTCCTGAATCAATCCATCCCCCAACAACAAAAATATCAAATATCAAATTATACAACAAACTATTTAATGTAAAAGTTAAAAACGCTCATTATCGCACAGAGAGAAAGAAAATAGTTAACGGAACCTTTTTGTAATGGTAAAACGCGTAAATTCAAAAAGTTGTTGCATTAACTATTTCCATGGTAAACGGTACAATAAAATTGTTCCATTTACTATTTTTGAATTGTTAAATCGTACGAACATAACCTCAAATATCAATTCTAACCTTACATATAGTTAATTCTACTACTTCAGAGGTTAAAATCGATTCTACTACTTTTTCGTGGTTCCATTAACACTTTTTTTTCTCTCTGTGCGGTTATGCTATTTTTTATATATTTCAGTAAGTAGTCTTCAGTGAATCTTATGCTATCGCTATAAATTTGTCGATTATACTGAATTCGTCGTTTTCAATTAAAAAAAAAATGACAACGTATTCGCAATCATTGATCTTGAAAACCCCCAGAAAAGTGATTTTTGGTGGATCTCAAGTAATTTTTCAAAATTCGTCAGCCATATGGGTTTTGCCATTTTCAGAAACTGATGTCGGATAAGTAATCATCAGCCTCAAAATCTCCCGAGTAACTAGTTCCAAACAAACCTTTTTTTTTCTAATTGTTTTCAGTATTTTATGAAAAACGCCAGATTAATAAGAGACATATGACTGATATTTAATTTGTCACTAATTGCCGTAAAACTATAATGTTGAATGAAATAATTCATCAGTTCTGTTTTATAGGAAACACTAACTTGTGACACGTTTAACTCTGATATTACCTGATTTCATAATACATTTTAAAAATTTAACTGGACAATACTTCTGATTGCAACCTTAGCTACCCTGGCTAATAGAAATTCTAATTTAGTCGGACGCTTTTGTGATCATATTTAGTTGATATTATTGAATTATTAGAAAGAATGTTAACTTCATCGGAATATAGATTCTTAATAATTTTATCGTTTTTTGCTTTGCAAAGAAAATGATAACAAATTTCAAGTACAAAATTTGAGAGGTTGTTTTTCAAATAAAATACGACATAATGTCCCGTTTATTTACATGGATGTAAGATATAATTATTGAAACTTAGTATGATAATGTAAATTTGTTATTGAATACGAAAAGTAATATTTATTCAGCGTTTTATTTTTACAAAGAGACATGCCAGATGAATGGGAAGTTAGCACTTCTATGCTCATTTTTTTAATGAAAAATATTTTGATATAGGATTATTTTTAATGACATAGTTGAAACGATTAAGTTTTACAATGCATATGATGAATAACGTTTCTTTTCAAAATGAATAAATAATTTGTTGGTCCGTTCCAAAGTCTCTCGTTTGTAGAACAGTACCCTTATAACTTTAAATTAATTGATAATTTTGGATATGGATTAAACCAATTTTTATAGTTCACTCTGCCATGTTTCAGATTTTTAAGCCGATAAAATTACATTAAATATCATTTAAGTAATAACGAAGAAATGTAATAGAAATTTTAGCTACATTTTAATTTGCGAACCATGATTTTGAAACGTGTCATTTAGAATTATTCAATTACTACACATTTACCTATGTTTATTAAAAAAAAAGTAGCTTACGTAACAAGTGCATAGAGAACGTAATTCGCGGACACATGCGGAATACCATTTTTATTATCGTTTTGCGCGAATTAAGTTACTTTCCACACTGGAAATAGTCTGAAGGTATTAGAACCAAAACAAAAGATGTTATAATTTGCCTCAGAAGGAATGCAACATTTTTAATAATTATATTGCTTCTATTTTGAAATATATATGGGGCATTCTTTGTGAAAAAAGCCACCCCACCTGTCTAAAAATCAGAAACACCTACTTAGGTCTATTTGGGCTCAAATTGTAGCTTAGAGTGTGTAGTTTCAAAAAGTCACCGGTACTTTCCGAAAAACAAAATGGCATGTTGCAATATGGCGCCCAGAATGCGTGAAGCACGAACCGACATTATGTATTTCGGTAAAAATTCATTCACATGAACAAAGAAAACATTTTTTTTAATGAATATTGTACATTATTGTGTGCACTTTGCATACGTATATTACACATTCAGAAATTCAATATGTCCGATTCAATATGGCGGACGGAATTTAAAATTTATCATTTTAATTAGAAAAATACTCGGTCTTATAGTAAAGTTTAATATGTAATTTAAGTTTTATGTTCAAATTCATCATATGAAATTTGTTTTCCTTCGTAACCAATGAGAAGTTTATTGTAAGATGTATTTTTTTTTTGTTTTTGGTATCCTAATTTAAAACAATCTATGGTAATAATTATAATATGATTAAATAATTAGAACGTGAAATTAAGTAAGATTAAAACTACATTAAGTGTAATTGATACTTCTTAATCTGAACCCAAGCAGCAGAATAAACAAAATCAATGAACTTTAAATGTTATCTAATAGAGGTCAGATGACCCACTTTTTGAGGTTTTCTGAACACGAGTTCATAAAGATATCATAATGACATAACGCTCAGAAAAATCTCAAAAAGTGGGTCATCTGACTTCTTTTAGAGCAAATTTCGACATCATTCTGAACTCTTTTTTATTTTGCTGTCTGGGAATTCAGTTTCTTGCAATTACCTAATCTCTTTATATTTTTAATTTATTTCAATGTATCTCTTTAATAAAGACATTATCTATTTTCTATTTTAACCCCGAGTCTGGTTTGATTTACTTTTAAAAAAAGTTATTGTCATAAATTTGTATGATATATTTTGTATATTTTATAGTTTTCTGAAGAGGACCCGAAGTAAAAAAGTCGAAAAGTTAAATGTTATTTTACTTTTTTATTATATTGGTTTATTACCAAAGTTAAATTATTTCCGTTTTATCCAAGACGATTCAATTCTATAAAACTTATTCACTTACGAAAACAAAATAACGGATAAGAAGATTTTGTATTTATATAATAAAGAATTACGAAATGGCCAACACAGTTCTTAAAATAAATAGTAATATCCAAAAGAATTTTTATCGACATACCCAACGTTTGGATTTTATTGGAGGTCCTCCTCGGGGGACCTTAAACGTGTTAATACATCACGATGCCTCTGAAGAGGACCTCCAATAAAATCGAAACGCTGGGCATGACAATAAAAAAAACCTTTTCGATATTGCTATTTATTTTAAGAACTATGTTGGCCATTTCGTAATTCTTTATTATGATTTTAACAGTTCATATAGAAAACTTAAATTACTTTTGTATTTATATAATTGTTTTAAAAAAGATAATCTCTTTGTTTTTTATTTTTGAACCCATCTTCAGTCTTTTCACATTCCGAATTAATTTCAAATATCTTTTATGTGTTGAAAATTTTAGTACTAACTTATACGCTAAATTTATTTTAATCCTTCTTACAGTTTTTAAATCTCAACGAATTCGAAATCATAATCTTTCTCAGTAAGAATCAATAAAGTTTGCTTCCTATACATTTTACATAAGTTAATTTACGCGATAAAAACAATTCCCGTTTGTAAGAATTTAGATAAACTGAAATCGGTGTAACAAGTGAATTAATTATTGCCATTTAGCGTGGGTCGTATTTGCGATTGGCTATCCTATTATCGCTTGTGAATTTTGGAAATAATTTGTCAGATTCGTTTGGAGATGCACATGCAAGTATTCTCACAACATTTATATTTAAAACACCTGAAAGTCATTACGTCGTTAATATCCGGTACTATAGGCAATATTCGTTAAAATGTGAACGATATGCAGTGCCACATTCCACGAGTTTCAAATGTTTACAGTAGGATACATTTGTTATTGGAGTATTTGTAGGAGTGTTCGGTTTCCGATCAATTGTTCATCATTTCACTACTAGCAAACGAAACACGCAGTTTTAAAAATTATACATCTTCATGTGGTACGTCGACAATATAATGTCTGCCCAAATCAGGAATATCCACAGGAAATTACAACATTTCCCTTCACACTTGAACAGGCTTAGGACTGTCAAGGTTTAATATTTAGCATAAATAAATATATTAAACCTTGGCGTGTTTAAAAATGTTGTAATTATTTCGAGTTAGGCTTTGACTCGAAATATATTTGTCGTATTTCAATAGCTACTGTGATTTGTTCAGCAACTATCATCGCTTCTACTTGTATCATCGCTTCTGCGTGGTATTTCATCACTGCCATTGGTTGGCATCTTCATCCACCTCCAGAATTGTTTCCAACTGGGGTATAAATTTTCCTGAATGGATGCTTAAGTCCCAGAATGATTGAAAATATAAGGAATTTACAACTTAGTGGAGATATAAAGGATCGTATATTACAATTTGATTGCCATTTTTATAGAAATAACTTCAAAATGTAAAATACCAATGCAAACATACAAGATTATTTGATATGATTCGTATTAAATCTCGAACTGAATCTCTTAATAAAATTTACACTACCAAAATTTATCTGTAATCTCTAAATTCCTTGGACAGATAATTGAACCCGCTCTTTCACGAAGAGTGAAATTTTAATTCTATTCAGAGTGATATTTCGCTTTTTGAGGATTGAGATTTGTTCTTTCGTGTTCCATGGACTAAAATGTTTATAGAGTGGAATTTTCACTCCAAGGAATGTAGAGATAATTCCACTTGTTACAGGAATCATTGTATTACTCTCTATAAACCCAAACTTGAATTAATAAAAAAACGACTTACTCCAGCGAAAAGTGGCTTACAATCAATTATTAAGTTTTTTACTGACAAGTAGTACGAAAATACTAATTAATTCGTAAAATTCTACTAATCTAGAAGAAGATATTGACCTTTTTAGCTTAATAGTTTGTAGAATTAGTGATAAATTAGTAGATTTTAAGTTTTAAGTTTTAATTACCAAAAATGATTACTAAATCATTTGGTGACTCACTTTTCATTCTCTTATTGGTAGTTTTTAACTAATTCAAATTTAGAAAGTAGTCCCTTCTACTTAAACCGTTATATGACATGAGACCAGTGCTTTAGGGTCTTAAAAATAATGTACCAAATAATAGCCGATAAAAATTCTAAATTCATTAGTTGAAAACAAGAGATTACAGAATCATCATAACATTTATACAATTCGAAATGGCAGATCCAAAATGGCGCATTAAAAGTTAGAAATGATAGAAAATCTTCAGAGAATATGCTATTGGGGTGCTTCTGAGATCGTTGAAAACATATGTAATTCGATTTTCAAAATTCGAACTGGCATTTGAAAATCTTCACAAAAATAACTTGAGGATTTATCGTGAAGTTAAATACAAGTGTGGTATTTAGAAATTCACAGTCAGCAACCTCGAAAACTATAAAGAAATACGAAGAAAAGTGCTTAAAAAAAACTCTTCAGCATTGCTAAAAACATGAAGCATATAGCGCCATGCAGTACATATTAAACTACCCAATAAGCAAACTTTCAAAATAAAAAATTCTGTAAGTAGTATCTAATATCCGCAATAAATCAATGCATTAAAGTATTCCTAAAGTGGTTACAAAGTAATCTTCATGAAAAAAGGAATGCGTTGAAAATCGTTATCGACCTGTGGTAAGGGGCCGTCCGTAAACCACGTAACCCTTGCAGGGGGGGGGGGGTCAGAGGCTACGATAAGTCTACATGGGGGGAGGGGGGTTCTAACAAGCCGGACTACGTAGTTTTATAACTGAATAAATTTTTGTTTATTAATTGAATATAATAGCGGGAATGAAACTAATCTCATTATAGAAAAAATGATGTGTCACTCATAAAAGAGTGGAATATTCAATATTAACTCTTAGAGCCCAGACGTATTAGACGTCAGACTCTTTAAATCTACTATCTGGGTCAATTGTACCCTGTCATTTGAAAATGCTTAAAATGGGTAATTTAAAAAATACAATTTGAATTTTTTCCCTGGACAATCTGACTCAAGCATGGACTCTAATAGTTAATGAAAGTTTTCATTCCAAATAATTTACGGTATTTCCTTCGAATGATTGATAAAATACACGCAAAAATCTTCACTGCCGGCCAAAAATTCGTGAACACTGTGAATTTTCAAACTTGTCAAATAATGCGGCATATGTCCGAATCCTTCGACGGTATTGAAAATCTCAAAGGTTATATTTTAAAGTATACAAATCGTCGTCTAAGAACTAACATAGCTTATCTCATTTTTTTGCTAAAATGAGTGATATATGTCATTGTATAAAAATTTTTACGCTGAATCGAATGGTCACCTCAGATTTTTCATTTGACCGACAGATAGCTTCAAAATTTTAAAAATTACAACATCGCATATCTCAAACTTTAAGATAAAACAGGCAACATCCCGTATCTCTCATGGCATTTATTATTTACCTGTTTGTTCCATGCAATCGTACCGATACTTCTACATAATCTCAGAAACATCTGTGAAAATTATAACAGAAGTTGAAATAAATCTTAGTTAATGTGGAAAGTAGTTTTTTGGCTCTCCTGAAAAGTCGCGAAAACTGAGAAAGGCTATGTTTGTTCTTAGGCGACGAAATAACGCTTTAAATTAACGACTTCACTTTTACTTCAAATGTTATTATTTCTTCTTTGTCAAATTTTTAAAATGTTGAATTTTGCAACTTTTTTCTTAAGGTTTTTAAAGCTGACAATGTCTAACAAATTTTTCTAGCCATTGACAATTTTTTTATGAATACTACAATTGAAGAACTTTAAAATTAAATTTACTTTTGTAAAAGTCGCATACGATGTTTTTGTTCCAGAATTATGATTTTATTTTTAATTTTCAATTTTACTCGTTGTCAGTCGGAATTCTTAGAAAAAAGTTTATATGCAGTTTATTCATATTTCGCGAATCACAAAGATACATTTTTTTTAAATTTACGAAAAATACTAAACTTAATAAAAAATATATTTTTTTCATGGACTTTTTAAAAAAAAGTTTTCTCAAAAGTTCTGCCTCAATGAATAAATTTTAAAATTTTCAAAAAATCCTAACTCTGGAATAAAAAATCGTAACAACTTACTATAAGGGTCATTTTAAAGGTCTTGAATTGTAGTATTGATAAAATATAATCAACGGACAAAAAAATTTGTTAGACTTTTTGTCAGTGTTAAAAGTCCAAAGAAAAAAGTTGCAAAATTAAACAGCTAGAAAATGTTAATGTCTGAAGTAAACGTGAATTCACTAATTGTAAGCTTTATTTGTGTCATTTAAAAGATAACCTTTGAGTTTTTCACTGTCGTCAAAGGATTTAAAAAACTTATGGCCGGTAGTGTAAGTTCTTGAAACCATCAACTAAATATCGAGATCTCTTAAGAATATAACTAAAATAGGGGTTTACCCTTTGAATAAATACGAAAAATCATTTGAGGTTTATTGCAGACACAGTGAAATAATAAACTTCTTATAATTGATTAAAAATTGAAAATTTACATTTCCAAATGTCAAATCCTACCGTACTATATTGGCCCAAGCCTTTTACATACCATCATGTTACAAAAAAAAAGCAATTACAATGTGGGGAATGTACGTACGAGTATTTTGCTCTCATACTCATTATTATCTATAGGAAATGTACTGATCGATGTGTAAGAGTTAAAATTTTATTGTTATTCAGTAGTATCCTTTCATGGATACGTAGAAAATCACAGATGAAGACATTTAATTATGTAAAGAAACTGTAGCTATTAATTTTATACTAGATGTATTCACTCGGAAAAAGAATTTTGAAGTGACTACAAAAACTACGTTCTTATGGGGGGAGGGGGGGGGGGGGGCCGGTGAAATGCTACGCTGAGCCACATGGGGGGAGGGGGGGTTCAGAAATGACCAAAAATGGGGCTACGTGGTTTATGGATAGCCCCTAAAGTGTTTCGCAATTGTAATAAAAGTAATCCAAAAATATTCTTGGACAATTTCATGATACATCATACACATGCTGCCATATTGAAGTGGTGCATAAAGCGCTGCGTTGAATACATCAACCTTGTGTATTATCATACACAATTATTATTCTCGCAAGTGATGAACGCACAGTTGTGCGTTATATACACTTCGTTTGGAGTGACGTGCATGTGATCACTATTAATAGCCAAGAATGCACAAATGTAAAAGGAAATGCGTTGTTTCAATGTTTTCCTGTATAAGTAACTCACATAAACGTTTACAAGTAGTTGTAATGATATTATTTATAAAGAAGCATTTAGTAAAAGAATTCTGTATGAACACTTTGTTATGGGTTTTTAAGAATTTTTCAATAACACCATTTAAAAAAGAATTCTTATCCAACTCTTAATTTAATAACTATGGCGGACATTCCTTATGTTTTTAAGCAGGCATAAAGAATTCTTTTGGAACATTTTAAAATTTCTCTTTGCTTATTCGGTTAACAGAATCGACCAATAGTCATTTATTAAAATTTTACTAATATATTACTGAAGTTTCGTTATTTGTTAATAACAATTTTACTAATTTATGGTAACTTTTTCATTTTATATTTGTATTTTTGTACTAATTCAGATTTAGAGAGAATTGAATTTTCGTTTCGGTAGTAAATATTTTAGTGAATTTATTTATATTCTGAATTTATGCAGCTTCTAGAAGATATATTTTTATAGTTTACATCAAGCTTAATCTATCTCATCACACGAAATTCGATTGAAACTATTGATATTAGCTGAGTGTTCGACATCCGAATTATATTTCTGAGCCTGTCCCAGTCTTTCTGTATCTTGGTAAATTTATTTGTAATTCGTTTAAGTTTATTTAAATCAATGACGTTTAATTTATATAGATTCCTGCAAGTGATAATTATTCTCGAATTATTTTCGTGAGATTAAAAAATTGAGTTGGTATAACTCCATTTATGTAAAAGAAGAAATATTAGAAATTGTGGGTGACTTTTCCTAATCTATCAATACAAAATTATTAGGACGAATAGGATAGCTTTTAAGAGGACTCATATCAGAGTCGAATCTTTGCTAAATATTTATTTATTATTTATATTACAAAAACCCTCCAAATTATTGACCCTTATTGGTTTTTTTTTCTTCTTCTAATTTTTAAATTTTTATTAAACTCTTTATGTGACCGAAAAACACCAAGACTATTTTATAATACATTAATGAATAGAATTACGTTTATTTTATTTATTTTATGTGTAGGTTGCACGGGTAGAATGGAAAGAAAAGATTGAAATTCAAATTCTCATATTTTTCCAGTTGATATCAATACTAATCAATATATTCAACATTCTTCTTCCTTTGAAGGCTCAGCAAAGAAAAATAGATTTGCAAATATTCATATTTTGAATTCTTTTGAATACGTCAATATAAATTCTTAATGAATAAGCTTAAATTAAAAATGCTGTATTGTAGCGCTTTGAGTATCAAAATGAATTTAAGATCAACTAAATTCAATAAGTGTTTTGTCAAAAATGAAATTTAGACATCGATCACTCTATTATTACCCATATATTTCGATCCAGTTAATTCCGTTCAGTGGAGGTTGTCAATGGGAGAATCATTACAAATTCTTGTTTTCCGAAAATAGATAACCTCCTCGGTTCTCGAAAGCCTAATACATTAGAAGAATTTTTTTCAACATTTCTTCCTGCAGACGGATGTATAAATACATTTCGAAAGCAAATATATAAATTACGCAAGAAATAATTATGAACTGCATATTTTTGTCAAATGTCTTTTGCCAATTTTTTATATAAAATGAAAATTAATCTTCTGTGTCTTTTTTGGACATATTTTTATATTTTCGTAAACATCCTAATTATCATTCGAGAATAAAATGTTGGGAATTTTTAAGTCCTTATAAAAAATTAGTATACCTTCGTTACAATTTGTTTTCATTTATGCTGATTTTAATACTATCTTTATTTCTTGGTTTTATAGATTTTTTCAAACTTTCTTATGAAAGTATTTATTTTTATTTAAATATAAATAATTTAAATACAAAATAGTTAAACATTTATTTCATACATTCAATTTCAGTTACAAGAATATACGTTCCTCGTTACCTATCTTCGTCAAAATTCGTATTTAATGTTTCAATGTTTATGTTAACATATTGGGGTAATCAATTGGCCGATATGATATTAAAAAAATATGGGATGAAAAGGGTTAAGATATTAAAATTTTATTTAAAACGTGCTGTCGAAAAAGAAGGTTCTTGAATAGCACGTTTATGCATACACTTCAGGGGATTACTATTAGCAAAGTTTAATTGTTCATAACTTCTACCATATTTGCGAAAAAAATGAGTTTTTTTAATGGTTTCATTATTCATATTGTCAAGTAATTAAGGTAATATGTAACATAAGTCATAATATAACGTAAATGATAATAAGACATGATTAAGTGATTATAAATTGAACATTTAATTTAAAATTTTAAACACGTAAATTTCATAGCGCAACAGTGTATTATCAGACGTACTCTGTAAACGGTACATATCTTAAAATAGATGGTTAATTTTGAAAAATGTTTTAAAAAATTATTGGGAAAATAACAATTGTAAAAATTTGGGTAAATTACAACATTTTCTAAAAATGTATAATGACGGTAAACAAATTTTTGTAAGGGCTAAAATTCAAAATTTATATTCCCGAATGATGATTCAGGATGATCACAAAAATGTTGTTCTAAAAAGTGGTTCTTATATGACCCCATACGTTCTCTAATTTTTGCAAAAATCTCCTGTAACAATATTCAGTCTTGTTTTGTAATATTATTAAATAAGATACAGAATGATAAAAGTATAAGAATTCCATTCATAAGTTCATGAATTCTTTATTTCGTAGTTGACTTTTAAATATCAAGAGGCCGCTACCTTTTTTGGTTAAGCGTTCCGGGTCTATAAACACATTCTATTTATAGGAAAAGTACAAATATTTTAAGTCCTATCAAATTGGGAATGTAATGTCAGTTACAAATCTCATTACATATATCGAATTTATTGTTTTGTTATGTTTCAAAGTAATTTTTTCTATGTAGTTTGCATATATATAAAAGAATTTATAAATGTGTAAATAAAATTACGTCCGAAGTAATGGAGTGGAAGCTTTAAGTTGCATATATTTTATATAATAAGTAGTTATGTAATTTGAGAACTATATGCATTATAACATTTTTTGAAAATCAAATTGTTATTTTCCATTTTTATCATGAGAGACTATATGTTGTTCGGTAAGGTAGATATTCCTATTCTGCCGTACCTCGTAAGAAAAGTCGTAACTCCATTTTAATGATTTTGAGATATTGATGAAAAACTGTTTTTGAGCAAATATGAATTTGTTTATTTTCAATAATTATTTTTGATACTTGCATAATTTATTTCATAACTTAATGTATCATTTGATATAAATTTGATGCAAATTAATTAATAAACAATAGTTGAAAATGGACATACCGAATAATCAGGAAGCATTGATACTGCCGAAAAAGGTCGTAACTCCCAATTTATGGACATAGCACCTTTTTTTATTGTATTCTTGACATTACATATCCCTGCCTCTTTATTGAAAGTAGAGATACTATCCAAGAAAGTCGTATGTTACATTTTTCATTTTTCAAATACTTTGCGCACTATAGTGCAATATATATATTGCTGTAAATATAATTAATTATGCTTTAATCCTTTTAACAACAGAATTTCGGGTATCATATAATGCAATAGTAAGAGGCATAAATTTATTTATACGTAGTATAAAATTATAAATTATGCCTATACTGTCAATAATAGCAATGACATTAGTTAAGTATAAGAATATTTATTATGAATTTCGTGTATCAACATATTTGCTTCATGTAGCTAGTACGAATAATATTAAATTATATCGTACCTTAGTTTTCTTTTGATGATTGTGCGAATAATAATTTTTTATTATAATATTGGATTGCAATGTTTTTGGTACACCTAACGTAAGACACCTTGTTTATATCATGATATTTTCTGAAACCACCAGAGGTATGTCTCCTAAAACCGATTGCCCGCTTCACTATACCAAAATAAGTATTCTAAGGCCCCTTTCTAATTATTATATACTGTAAGTAACGTAGGTGTAACAATCCTTTATACGTTCAGCCATGAGATTATTTCATTTTGAAAAATAAATTTAACCCTTAGTTAAGAATGCAGGATCGTTTTCGACCCTGGAGAAAATGGAGGTGGTACTTTATAAATTGCACACTGTAAGCATTTTCAAACGGCAGGAAACAATTAACCCAGGTAGTGTGGGAAACATTCTTTAAAATAGCAGTCGGAACTAAGGGTTAATAATATTGGTAATATAACTGTAACTATAAAATAGCGAACTCTAATTATATAAAATATTATACAATTTTATATAATGCTTTGTACCCATTTAACCTTTTTTGTCCGAAATGAGAAAAGCAGGTACGCCAACTTCAGTTTAGTTTCTCGAATAAAAAGATTTTTTTTTTCATTCCTGAAAGATAGCTTTCCAACTATTTTTAAGTATGTTTGCTCTATCGATTCCCGTCAAGAAAGCAAAAATTTTGCAAAATAAAATAAAAATGCTATGATTTTTAGGTCTTTTTTTAATTTTTCACGATTTTTCCACTGAAACGGATTATAGTGAATGAAATGATTACATAAAAAGTGTTCCCAATTGTTGAATATAAATATTGCCGATTCAAAATGGTTATGGAACGAAACAAATTTATTCAAAATTATTTATTCCATGAAATGGAGATCATACAAATTTTTTTTCGTGTTTTATAAAGATGATATAAATATTGACTCGTTATGTTCGGATATTATAATAATTTTGAGTTTATACATTCAAAATGGCCGTCTGAATATATATAATATTCGTAATTATCTAACATATGTGTTCAATTTTGAAACAGATTCATGCAACAATGTTACATTTAAGAGATACATACGGTGGCAGTTACGGATCTGCCATTTTGAATTTGTACTCAAAATTATTACAATCTTCGTACGTAACCAGTAAATATTTATATCATCATTATAAAACTCAAAGAACTTTCTGTGATCTCTTTTTTAAGGAATTAATAATTTTGAAAAAAATTTGTTTCGTTTCGTAGCTAGTTTGAATCGTCCATTGCTTCTAAAAAATATTCTACTGGCATATTATTTATATCAATATCACTTTTTATGTATGCATTTCATTAATTATAATCGGTTTCAGTAGAGAAAATCCTGAAAAATAAAAAGTGGCATTTTTATTTCATTAGGCAACGTTTTTGCATAAATAACCGATATTTTACCATTTTCTCGACGGGAATCGTTATAGAGCACATTTAAAAATAGTAGAACAGGTATCATTCAAAAATTAAAAAGATTTCTTCTTTTTGTATACGGTGAACCGAGTCAGTAGAAATAAAAATAATTTTTCATGAGAGAAAAAACTGATGATGACCACTAAGATGGTTCGAAACGTTGGGACTTTTCTCTCGTGAGAAATTATTTTTATTTTTCTACTGACTCGGTTCACCGTATACAAAATAAAGTTATCATTAATTTTACCGTGTGACAAATTCATATTATTCATCTAAAAAGATTTCTTTTTATTGGAGAAACCGAGCTGAAGTTGACGTACTTGCTTTTCTTATTTCGGGCAAAAAGGATTAATTAATTGTATTTATACATTATAGTATTTACAATAAATTTCGTTAACCTAATGCAGAATATTAAATTATTAATAATAATAATTTTACCTGTAAACAAGATGTATTTAAGGCAAACGAAAGGCTATTTTGAATTTAATATATGTCAAATTAATAATTTATTATAAATATGATTATTAGACTATTATTCATGGGCTTTTTCTTTGTTATTTATTATTTAATAGCATATTCTCTTAGATTTAGTTTCACATAAATTGCTGTTATTATACAATCCAAAAACGTCGTATGTGCATCAGAAAGTGTACATACGACTTTTATAGTCAGTATTTGGAGATACGACCTTCTTATAGAATATAGGTACTAAACTGACAAATCGAGAAATACAGCGGCAACTGCTATATGTGGCACTTACGGCTTTTTTAGGCAGTATACCTATCAAAAATTCATTTTTGTAAGAAACAAATCATTTTTTAAAAATAATTTATAATAAATATTAGTAATTTTTTTTCAGAATATGATGTATTTCATTTTGCTGATTACAAATATATTTTTATCTCATTTTTGACAAAAATGGAGTTACGACTTTTCTTACGAGGTACGGCAGTATTGTGAAACAGTTTTCAATACAGTACAACCCTTCTTATTTTAATTGCCCCTCTCATTTCAATTATCCAACCCCTCTTATTTTAATCGTTAACCACCGATCGAACACAACATAAAATATCTCGATGTTAATATCGATATTTCAAAATATCTGTGTTTTCGCATATCTCGATATTCAGCTTATACAACGTCAAATTTTATGTGTATGTGAGTGGGGGTAAGGGAAGAATTGAAATAAGAGGGGTCGGCGCCATCTTGAAAAACTACCTTGGGTCGCTAATTGAATTGCCAATAATTTTTACCAATACACTATGAATAACTACATACTAATTCCAAAAACTACTAATCAAAAGTATTCGTTTTCGACTGTTAGATTAGTCGAATTTTACTATTAAATTCGTAGTTTTTTTATTATTTTCTAGTAAAAAAATTTCCAATTGGTAGTAACCCATTTTTTGGATTAGTAGTTTTTAGCTATTTTAGATTTAGAAAGTAACGTTTTCAACTGATTCCAGTTTTTCTATCACGAACTGGGCAAAGCCCTTCTGAATATAAAATTTAATATTTAATCTAGCAAAAAAAATTTTAAACAATTATACAGACCTACTGTATAAATGTCGGTAGGTAGGTTATATATAAATGTAGGTAGGTTTCCAATTTTAGGTAAATATAATCTGTAGTTTTCATGAATAAAACTTGATTTTTATGGGAGTGGATGCTTGTTGCAGTATTCTTCGAAACAATTGAAAAATAGTGCTCTTTAAAGAGAATATTGAATATTGTAAGTCTCAAAATGTGTTTCATACATTGGTATAAAGAAGACATGGAAGTTATTAAAAAATATTTTTGATACAGTGTGCTCACTTTGAGCACGGCCCATCACATTTCTAGAAAAAACTTTGACGCCCTTGTATCCGTATATCGAAAACTACTATTTTCTACTGTTTTATAAATAGGTGCCTGCATGGTGCATGAGACGGTGTACCCATCATTAAAAGATGTTAACTGTATATAAAATCGCATTAAAATTGTTATTTTTTTATACAACACTAAATATTAAATAAATTAGAATTGGGTAATTACGGAAATTGCTTAGAATATTACAAATAATATTATTGAATTTTGTTTGAAAACATTAATGAAAACAAATATTTTTATTGCAAGCAGTTGTTTATTTACTTTACATTTAACAGAATTAAAATCATGCGAAAAATAGGAAAACAGATTTCAATTTTTATAAAAAGCAATATTGCTACTACTATTTTCATTAGCTAAATTTCAACCACAAATATTGAATTTGCTTGGTTTATTCTCTTTCGTGGTATTACACGTGACTATTTGCATTTTCATTTTTGACCAACAATACAGTACACATGTGATCTATATATGTAGGTGGTTTTATAAATAAACTAGTTATAGTGGTAACAAAATATTGTCTCTTTTATTTTTATTAAGAAATATAAATTAAATCTATGATTCAGTGCCAAATTCTATTGAATACGTTTCCAGTACTTAACGATATTTTAAGATTTGTTATAATAAATCATATCAATTACATCAGTTTCAGCATCCGCTAAAATCCATTTTACACAAAACGTATTACTCTAAATAATAGTAATGAAGCAAAAGTTATACAAATATAAAGTAGTTTAAACAATTGTTGAAAATTATTAAAATCTTTATTACTGAAAAAGAAAGGACCTCGCACATTTTATAGGAAAAAAAGTTCCCGGTGAAAATGGATGCAATTAAAATATAATGTGGTTTAACCCAGTAACGCGAAGTAGGGCACTTTTTTCGCTTCAATTTCCATAAAGAATTTCATATGAAAATCCAACTTCAAATAAATTGAAAGGTACATATCTTACTATTTTCGAGGTCGCTCTTTTCAGTGCTGTTGTCAAAATTGAGCTATCTTAATTAGAAAATTAAATATGGCGATTTAAATGTCAAAATAACGCGAAATATCGAGTGTTCTTTTTTATAAAACATTTTTTTCTCATCGAAAGAATATTTTTCGTCAGAAAATTTCTTTATTAAACGTGGACCCAATAGTTATAGTATTAAGATAAATTTTTTTAATATTTAAAAACTAACATGGTGATCACAAAATGGCGACTTCAATGACAAATTTCTAATTAAATAGTAAGACATGTACCTTTCAATTTATTTGAAGTTGGACAGTTTTATATATAATGTTTGATTTGATAGATAGTACAGTTAATTACTTTTTACTCAACTTGTCCAGAAATTGAGTTAAATATTGAATATTTCTGAAACTAGTACTCATCGTTTGGATTAGCCAACTTCATAAGTGATTAAAAAGTACATTATTTAGTAGAAAACTATCCATTAGTTTAACTAATTTATCCATTTTACTTTCACTCCATTCGAGTGACTTTTTACTGTAAGCAATAGTGAAAACCGAGCTGCTCTGATCAGAGGGAATAGTCACTGTTGCAAAGAGAGACATTATTTCACACCATTCTGTAAGCGTGAATATATCATTCTAATAAAGTAAGATTATTTAAAACTATTAATTTACTCCTAAAGAAAATATTAATTTAATTATTAATACATACGTCGTTCTAATAAAAAGCTGTGAAATGGTAAAGACGTATTAGATACGTTTCGAAAAATTCTTTTAACTCTAATATACAAAATAGAAATACGTTTCCGAAACGACAGCAAAATAGAACCCGAGAGTCGCGAGCACTCCTACACTGCTAAAAGTATTTCTTTACCACTAATAAGTATATTTATTTGCGTACGCCCAGGAAATATTTGTTAATATTTAACAAATTTATTTCCACTAAATGTATATTTATGAACTATGAAATTGTTACCTTTTTAGCGTTTGTTCAATAAAAAAAATCACTTATTTGCGGTAGTTTAGTTCGTTGAAATGAACATATTTTTAATACAATCAAATAGATCGCTTAATTTCGTTGATTAAAACATTTATTGGACTTAAAAATGTCAGTGCTAAATGTAAAAATGCATTTCTTAATAGTTAAGATTTGTCAGTATTGAATTGAAAAAACGAAACGTACGAAGTAAACAAGTCCCACGCTGCATTGCCTCTTTATATGGCTCTGAGTCACCGTAAATTTTGAAATTTACCAATATAAAGAATTAGTACCAATTAGTAAGCAGGGCCACCTATTGTTGGTGTGTGCGGATGAATGGTATTTCCTATGAGGTTATGTTCGCAGTAGTAGGTTAAATATACTACAGTAAGTGGTGCAATTATCATAAAAATTACTCGATGATGATATAATATAAATGCGACATTCAGGTCTTGTAACGAGCACAGTGTAACGAAAAGGAAAGCAAAAATGTATTATTATTGGTTCTTTTGTTTGTCAAACTGATTTTTCTCATACATTTCTAAGTTTCTGATATGAGGAGAGATTGAGAGAATAGATGGATGGAAAGGAAATGCATTCATTTTCATCAAAATTTGTTCGTCATAAGGCCGTACTAGATCATTTATATTGCAAACTATAAGCATATTTTTCTTTCACATAAAAAATTCTTTGTAATTAATAAATAATTTCTTAGTATGTTAATAAATGTATTTTTGGCCGTTAAGAAATATTTTGTGTATTTTATTTATTTATTGTAAAGAAGCCCTGGCGCGGACCCAAAGGGCAGATATACAAGTATATATTACAGTCAGATAATTTTAAGTAACTTAGTTAAGTAAATTATAAGTAACATAAACTAAATTAAAATTTAACTAAACTAAGATAACTAAATTGTTCGGGCATGTGGAAAAAAGCATTCAGTGTAGTGAAAGAAATGAGTTGTTTAACCCATTAACACTCAGACGGACAAATTTTCAGTATCAGTTTTAACATCGATAACTTGTATATGTAAGTAAATGCCTTTAGAAAATTTGAGCTCCACTGTTTCTGAGGTAAAATTGTATGCTCTTTCAGAATCTTTCAATAAAATTTCGGTAAAATAAACCCCAAAAAAGTTCTACACGTTTTTCTGTTAAAAAATATGGTTTTTTACGTTTTTTTTTTTCATTAAAACATCACTTTCACCTCAAAATTGCGTTGGGAAACATATCTAAGTTGAAAATATCGCGTCCATGGACCCCCAGGATTACAATGTATCACATCAGAAATCATAATTCAATATGGCAGTTTTGAAAATAGTGCCTAGATAGGCTCAATATTCTTATTAAAACTTTAAAAACGATTTTTTTTCTTAAAAACTTCAGACTTTAAATTTTCTAAGCACAACAATGTTTTGGAATAAGTTTCGTTTCAAAATTTCGATTTTTTGAATTTTTAAACAAGTGAGCAGTGTACTATTGCATGCTGATAAAATTTGAGAGTATTCTTTGACTCATTCCAAAGCATTGTTGTTCTTAGAAAATTTTCTCTTAAGTCTGTAGTTTTTATGAAAAAAATGGTTAAGTTTTAAAAAGAATTTTGAGCTTCAAGGCGCCATTTTGAAAACTGCCATCTTGAATTACGAATTCTGATATGGTACATTTTAATCCTGGGGGTCCATGGAGGCGATATTTTCAACTTAGATATGTTCGCAATGCCATTTCGAGGTGAAAGTGATGTTTTTATGAAAAACAATTCTCTTTTTACAGAAAAACGTGTATAACTTTTTTGCGGTTCATTTTATCGAAATTTTATTAAAGATTCTGAAAGAGCATACAATTTTACGTTAGAAACAGTAGAGCTCATATTTGTCTAAAGGCATTTATTTTCAAATTATCGATGTTCAAAATAATTCTGAAAATTCGTCCGTCTGAGCGTTAATGAGCTAATTAAACCTCAATTTCAAGTAAAGAAGCCTTCCTTACAAGGTCTCAATAAGTGACTTATTAATAGTTAACAAATATTTATTTCTTTAATAAACTTTTAGTTTTGGTATTTTTCGGTCTAATATTTAATTAACAATAAATTTTTAACTATATTCAGAATTAAATTTTAAGGAGGGAATAAAGTATTTCATTTAGGGAAAACATTTTTTTGAAAAAATGTTTTGAAAGTAGATCATTATAATGAGAGCAATTTTTGCTTAAAAAAAAATTTTTTTGTAATGCAATTAATTATACGTTTCGACCAAGGTATAGGTCCTCTTCAGTATTAAATGTGAAAAAGTTATGCCAAACTGTTTATATTTATACTAAATGCCGGAGAATACATGAATTTAAAGATGGTTTATGTGTTTGTGTTACCGAGAATAAATGAAAGTAGTTAATATGGACTGAAGGGTTTTTAAATTAATGTAACTGAAATTTTGTTTCAAGTAAAGACATTGTAAACTTCGGGTAGATTTGACTTTTCGAATCTTATATTGACGTTGTTTTTTTCCTTTTTGATAAAAAAGTTTTCAACGTGGGTCCTCTTCCTCCAGTATTTTCCCTGGCTAGAATTATTGTATTGGCGTAATTGAAATCATGTCCCGTTTTTTGTCTGAATATAGTTAAAAATTTATTGTTAATTAAATATTAGACCGAAAAATACCAAAACTAAAAGTTTATTAATTTATATTTCGAACGGTCGATCATTATTATCATGTATTATTCAAATATTTATTTCGCCAAATTCCACAATTTCATTTAACTGTTAAGAACACTTTTTATCAATGTATTTCATAACATTAAAAAAATGTCAGTTGAACTATTAATACATGTTTTTTCGAAATTTGGATATGGAAGTCATAAAGTATGGAAATTTTCATTATCATGTTCACAATGATTAAACGAAAAAATAATTTATGGATTATACTTATTAAATTATTCTATAATACTTACGCTTTCTGCCAGATGCTTTATTAATACAGCATTGCAATGCTGCAAACACGTGATGTCATCATTGGATTTTCAACAGCTGATTAATTATAGAAGAAAAAGTTTTTACATGAGCATATTTTAATGAAATTTAGAAACGATTTTGGCAAATAGATAATCAGTAACAACGTAAAACTAAACGTCGTAAATTAAACCTTAATTCAGAGATCGGTAAATAATAACCTGCAATTTTAGAATTATTCCCTTTGCATTACATGTCAACCGAATTGTTGCGTCCTGTTCAAAAAATAATCTATGTTTGCAGGGAATGAACCAAATTTTATACTTGCATCTATTTAATTAGTATTTCTTACAGAAATACTTGAGAAAACATTATTTATTACTTAACTAAACGTGTAATTTATAAATTATACATAATTCGCTATAAATTATTGATTATTCTTGTTAGTTTAAAAATGAAAAAACGCGTTTTTTTGTTGATTCTAGGAATTCATAGTGTTGACAAGATGTCAGATGAAATTTGATATTCCATATTACATAAAAATTGTTTTTTTAATCGTAAGGTGTACTTAAATTTCCTTGTTGTATTTTTCGAATTCAAGACACCCGGACACACATTTACGGCCCAAATGACCCTTTTTCATTTTGAAATCGCCATCTTGGTTTTGAAAAATTTCATAGCAAATTAACACCTATGTGACTTGTATACACATTTTTAGAGGATCTGATCAAACTACATAAAATTACTTCCACCATTTTAAATTCGACAATCTAATAAAAGGTTTGTTATCCGAGACGCAAATACTTTTACGAGTTATGTATGAAAAAACCTTGTTTGTAATTTGTTATATTCAAAAAAATCCAAAATGTGTGTAATTTTCCACATTCAACGATTGTACGTAGATATAGTAAAGCTAAAAATTGTATTTCATACATTTTGAAGTCTAATTGTAAATAATAACAAAAATAGCAGAAAAACCTTTTTTCTTAGTAAATGGTCGAACGTAGCTATTTCAATTCGTATTTTTTTGAAATTCCTATAGCAGATTCATAAAGTTCATCAAATCATATATCTGCTTGTTATTTGATTAAGTAAGCTGAATTTTGTTAATATAGAATGCTCTTGTGCAACGATATTTCAATTGTTGTGTTTGCTTATTCACATTATTATTGTCGGAATCGTTTTGAAATTACATAATTATTACATCCCTACTTTCAGTTTCTTATGAGGATTAAAAAACATTAACCCTGTTAAAAGTTATGATCGAATAACGTTGAAAGTACCAATTTCGAAAACCATTGTTTATAAAAGAACCATCACAGATATTTACATAATATGTCAAACTACAATTATATTTCTGTGCAAGCTTTACGAGTTTAGTTTTACGAATATTTTGGCTTACCTTGAACTCAATTTTCGAACTGTTCACTTTATGAAATGGCTCGGTTACTACCCCACCAAAGATAATTTCAACAAATTCTTTAATCTATTTTTATTCAAAAACTTCGACAACAAAAAAATTCAACAAAAAAATAACCAAGAAAGTAGTGGACAAACTTCAACTTGCGTAAGTTTAGCAATAATAAATGAAAGATGTGAATTTTTTAGGTGTGGAATTATTCTGTGACCTAATATTTTTGTTATTGTAATTAGTATTTATTCGTTGTTTATCATTATATTAACGTAATTTCTATATTTTTGAGCTTAGAGTTAGCAATGCTCAATTTTACTTTGAATTACACTGTGGGTCCCTGTGTATTATCTAAGAGATAATAAATTTTGCAGATCGATTTTATAATTTTGTAAAATGGATATAATTTTAGAAATAATCTTGCGGTCTTTTTATTAAAACAGTAGATAAATTTTGTCTTTAATGCCAACTTTTTGTAATTATCAATCTCATGTTATAAAAAATTCTGGGTTTGCATTTTCTTATTTGTTATGTTTATAACTAACGGTTTAAAAATCATTTGAATCACAGTGAAAAGATACAAGACTATTGTTGGTTAATGTTTAAATTAAAAGTTCAAAAATAATTTTTGTATAATCAAATTTTCATTTTGTTGCATATTCAAAAAGTTTGAAAACAATTTTAAAAATTGATCGATTTTAATTAATGATGACCGATTTTTTTAAGGAAAAGATTCCCTATATCTTCACCGAAAAATGTTTACAAATTCCTTAAGTAACATGAAATATCTGTATTTTTTAAGACAAATAATGACTATTCTACATTTTATAAATAATTGTAGTGATTAGGCAAAATATTTGTTAAAAATCATTCTTAACTTGTAAAAAATTTGTTTCTTGAAAAAATAAGCTGTCATTCGTTAAAATCTTTTCATATTTAAACATTTTTTTGCAAGGTAATAAGAACAAAATTCGAGTCAGTAAAAAAAAGTTAATTAACAAATTATTTTTGCACGTTTCACTAATGACTACTTTAAAAAACTGTTAAAATTCTCAACAATTTTGTCGAAAGAACTCTGAGAATTTAATGTATTAAATATACACACTTACTTTTATCAATTTTCATAAACTTTTTGTTTGTCATTTTAGAATAAAATTTATATTGCAGCAATTATTTATATTGAGTAACATTTGTAAATGTCTGAAATTAATTTTTCTAACGAATTCATGAAAATTTTGTTTGAAAGAATTCTCATTCCTTAAAAATGAATTTTCACACAATATTATAAAAATTGTATTACTTATCTGAATTGTTAAACAAAACTGAAACAACGGCTGATAACAAATTTCGAGTTCATATAGGTTTTTATATTTTAAGTCAAATGATGTTCAGATCTATATGTTTAATTTTTTTTTCCTGGTAAGTATTGTTTTTTATAATAAGAACATTATAAAAGGAATTCGAATTAAATATATCTACGGCAATCTGTAAAAGTTTCTATTTCCGAGCTACAGTTGAAGTATTTTCGTCGACTCACGAGATTGTTGTTTTATTCTCGATTTCACTCATTTTACGATGCGGACTGTTACAAGTCCATTTGTGATGATGTTCGATGTAAGTCACATTTTAAACTTGGTGTATTTTTAATTTTGAAATGTATCTGTAAGAATGAGATAATATTATTTCCTGTCAAATGAAATATTTACTTTTTTCAGGAGATACGAAAGTGCAATTAGTGAAAGATGAATTTTAAATATGTTTTGTTTTATTTAAAAAAAATAACCGTTCTTTTGGTTAACAAGCAATTGAATTCTTAATCAAAACATTTTTAAATTTTATATTTTTAAATTTTTAAATGCATTTTTATTTTAAAAAATTTGTCAATTTGAGCAAATAATATACAGTTCCCATACTTTTTAAAATTATTTCTCCTAATTTAATCCAATTAAAAATTAACTCAGATTGAAAAGTAATTGAAATAATTTATTTATTTATCTTCCAATTTTTTGTTGTTACTGTATTTAATTTATTTAACCATAGGTCAAAAATATTAACCTTTTGCAAACTCCAATTTTGTTATCATTTATCACTAAATTTACTATACGACTTTACTAAAAACTGGAATTAAAAAACGTATTAAATCTTTACTATTTTCTAATTTCATCTCGTCAACATATAAAATGGATTAAATATTTAATCGTTTATTTTCAATCAAATGTTAATATAGCAGGCAAAATTCAGTTCAATATCCTGAATTCCTGTTTCATAATCTCTGTTCTATATTTATTCCAGAAGAGAGATTCCGAAATCCTCAATTCCTACGATTAAGGTAAATAAAATCGTAATATAAGAAGACGGAAAGACAATTTTTAATTACATAAATGGGAATTTGATTTATAAATGAAAAAAAAAATCAATTCTATTCATATGTGGCATTTCTACTATATTATTAACTTATATTTTGATTCGTTTCCGGTCCATGAAACAGGCAATATCTTTTATAACGACTTAACCGATGTACATGTTTAATGATGATGATATTACCTAACCTAATATAAATACCGTCATCTGTCGATAAATCAATGATTTCAAATTTCTAGCAAAATCTTTTTTAAAGATACCATCTCAACGAAATAGTTCAAGTGACCAATGATCAAATGACATGCGAGAATGGTTTATTGCAATCGCCACTAGATGTCGGTTTAGTTGCGTTTCCCGCAAGTAAAGGACTTTCATTCATGACTGCCTGTAGCACGAGTCAAATTGTTGAATTATCTAATATAAATAGTTAACAAAAATAGATATTTCATGTTAAATACGTGACCAGTATTAGTATTAGCAAAATATCTATAAAAATGTTGGTCATTTAAATTTATTTATATTTTTTTCTTTCGTGTGGAAATTTTCTCGGATTTCAAACTGATTCCGTTCTTTCATAAAATATGCGCCAATAAGCCATCAGTATTATCGAAACTAATTCGAAAGCGGACGAAACGACCCGTAACCGAGAGAAAATCGAAATAAACAGAAAATGCGATGCTGGGGGAAGAATTCATGAAGAAGGTGTTTCTGTCTCACACAGAAACCCTGTTTTCGGTATGGAAACCAGGGGACAAGAGGGAGGTATTCTCGAAGAAGATCCTCTCTGTCGGTACCGACAGAAATAGTATCACCCGAAGACACGGCGCCTGCGCTGATACTATAGGGCCCCTCGTAGACGGTGTCCGAGACTGTCGTCTACCTAAAAATAGGTCTTAGGTTAGGAAGGATCGACGAAACGGGAGGAGGTGGCGATGACGAAGGAGAGGAGGAAACCCGACAAGTCTTGATTCTGGCCAGGGCGACGGGGTCGAACCTCAGAGCCGCTCAAGCCGTCGCGCGGACACATTCCACCAGAAAAGCTCTCGCGAGAACGACCAAGAAGCTTTTTCTCGGAAAGGGCCTCGAGTCGTCCCTATCTTACACACAAACACACACCTCGATCGTCTGTCAAAAAACCGAGTGTAAGTCGCCATTTTGGCACTAATCTCTACGTACCGCGCTCTTCTTTCGCTACAAAATGTCTTTTTATACTTTTGCATTCTCTTTACTTCACGCTTGACACGAATGTGCGCGAACAGTGCCGGGAGTGCAAGTGCAGTTTCCGCCATTTCGCGTCGCCGCCGCCATTTTGTTCGGAGACTAGGGGGACCAACCCTGCTACCAGTGACGCGAAAAGCGAGGGATTTTTTTCGTGCGTGCTGTTGGTACGTGCGTGAAGTGAAAAATCGGCCAAGTGTGTTACCGATTCCTTCGAGGATATCGATGCAGAGCTACCACGGATCTTCAACGCGGAAGATTCTATATCTTTAACGGGACACGTAATAAATTTACGCGCGGTACACTTTATTTTTAGGTTAACTCGAATGTCGGACGGAGCGCGTGAAAGACTTTTCCCCTATGTTTACGTCGCGATTATTTAGGATACGGTAACACGGGACAATAGTGTTTTTCAACTTGAAAATTGCTAGGAGGCGTTTCGTATGTCGATTCTAAAATTAGGCTTGTAGGGGCCATTGGCGCGGCTGGAAGGGGTCGACTCCTTATAGAGCTTGCAGCGGTGAGCTTTCGACCAGGCTGTGCAGATCGTTCGGATATCGGATTACTTCGCATTGGTGCATTGATTTTCGATTACTTTCTCATTTTCGAATTTTACAGTTTTACATTCCGAAATTATAACCCCCACGAAATTCGCGCCCAAAAGAATTCACATTCGACGCTTAATTTTCCGCTTAATATTGAAAAATTCATTAAATCCGTAGTTTGCAGTTAAAAAGCACGAACATTTTTTGTTACAGTTCCTAATCACTCACAAAAATGTCGGACGACGAGGAACAATACTCGTAAGTATCGCGATCTTTTAAAAGTTGAACATTTACAGAAATGTGTAAAGTTATTAAGAAAGTTATAAAAAAATATTTTAAAAAATCATTATTGATATATATCATTACATTGATGCTAAAAGTAGGATAATTCTAAAAATAGGTTAAATGCAATTTTTTTATTTGTGTAAATGCCCCCTTTTGAATGTTATATATTTTATTAAAAATTAAATTGTTAACTGAACTTAAAATTATTATTTAGTTTTTGGCATATTATATATTATTACTAACATGTTCTATTTTTGCTTATCTATTTTACAGCAGCGAAGAGGAGGTCGAAGAAGTGTAAGTATTCACTAAAACATTTTACTTGACATTGACAGTACCGATTCTAAACTAATTTTTTAATTAATTTCCTTTCCTTTTTTAACCTAATTTTTTTAGTAAATCTTCAACAGAAAGTGTAAGGTCAAAGATCAGTGATTCTATTTGTATTTTGGTTTCGATATTTCAAAGTTCTTTCTGTCAAATTTTTGGTACAAATTCCTCCTGAGTGATCTTAACGTATTTCGTAAAGACAAAACTATGTTTAAAATCGGTACGAATTAAATACAATATTGTTTCTTTCGATATTCCCTTTAATCACAATCTTTTCTTTCTCATTACAGGAAGTAAGTTCCAGCGATGACTACAAACTGCTTTGAATGCACCGTTGATACTCATTAGTATTTTACCAGAGAAGTAATAGGGTTCTCCTGATCTGAAGATTGCAATATGTCGCTAAAAATAGATATTTTTTCTATTAATAGTAAAATTATGTTTTATTTTAATGAAATATGAATTATTAGAATCTAGACAAAAAACTTAAAAATTGTTTAATCGCTAGATCAGCTGATTTTATTTCGGACATATTTTTAAATTCCTTTTTCATTTCAGTAGTTATTTTCATTTATTGAGAAAAATTATTCAATATTTTCAAAACGTATATTTAAAAAATATATTGAAATCTTCAAATCCTCTATGCCTTTATTAGGTAGGAGATAATCGCGCACATTAATTTTTATTTTCATTATTTTTAATTTACACATTGATTAGTTTTTATCTTGATTTTTCGGGTTTTTCGGTCGTTGAAAAATTGGCCGGTTACTTCGGAATTTCGGGCTTATGCAATATCATGATAAGCGGGAGAGAATCGTCACGTTCTAAAGCTCCGAGGAGAAGAGAAAGGGAGCGTTCTCTCAAAATGCCGGCCGGTTAAAATTAGAGCGTGTGTTTCCTTCACAAAAATAGAGCTGCCGGATGGTGGCTGTGCTTTACCTACCCGGATACGAATTTAGTAACACGATGCCGAAAATCTCTTAGACCCGCCTCGACGGGGATTTCATCGTCTTCGGGATTTTTCGAGACTCCAAATTTCTTATTACGATTTTTCTATTTTTAAACCCCCCATACGGAGCTTTTTTCAAATAATGTTACGCCACGTTAAATGACCAACGTTTTTGGAACGAGGGTAACGAGTATGTTTATTTCGAGTCGGAATCAATTTTCTGGTTAATTGATTTTCCTACTTCATTTTTAATAATTTTATTTATACTAATTAAATTCATTTTTATTTTCAATTAATTCAAACATTCAAAATATCATAATGGGTTCATCGATAATTTCTTGATGGTATTCAAATTACATGCGAAATTTTCAAATCGTTATAAAAATACTAAAATATTTTCGTGGAAAAATCGTTAACGTTTAAAACTTCTCTCGTATACTTAATTCTATGGCTCTATACATTTCCGCTATTCCCGAATCGTTTAACTTCCACCTGACCTAAATGAAAGCCAATGACTGACTCTGGTTTTTCTCTTTTTCTCTTTCCATTTTCTCTCACTACAACAAAAAAATAAACAACACAAAAACCAAACCAAACATCATCCAAACCGATCTTCGTTCCATCAATCGACGCACGCGTCACGCGAATCGTTCGATTTGTTCGAATACAGGCAGCCGGAGAAGAAGATCGAGTAAGTGACACAGTGGTTTATAGCCTGTCGTAATTTTTTGTCTCTGTCTTTTTGCATATTGTCGGTGACAATTTATGCCCGTCCATTATTGTAAATTACTCATTGTACAGTCGCAGCACGACATTTTTTAAAATCACTAACGACAATTGTCGCTTCAACACATTGTTAGCTTCGTATCGATTTTTCTTCTTCTTTTTTTTTTATTTTGGCAACAGCAAAAATGAAACTAGAATTTCAATTCTTCCGCGCCACGAACTTCCATGTCGCTACTACAAAAGTTTGCGCAAATCTTTTACTCTTTCGTAAAACGACTTCAGTGTTAATATTAACTGTGTTTTTTTTGTATCTAAATTATCTTCTTTGATCTCGTATCGTTTTGTACATTTCTAGCAATAATAAACGCCGCAAGCCTGGCTGCAGTCTATTTTCCTTCGCTGCGCTACTTCATTTTTTGTGATGTCCCGTGTTCAATTTTTGGTAGTAACACGTGCTCAATTTATCAATACTTATTTATTAATAACGTTCAGTAGGATCATTTTCAATTCACACTTTTTTTAAATTTATGTGTTTTCTACATTTTTTGGAAATTGAGCTACTTCTCGATCTAAACATTTTGCTTCATTATTTGTTTGTATATATGTGTTGTTCAAAATTAAAAAGGCACACCTTGTCATAAACTTTTGTACCTAACAAGTCATGATAATATAAGTTTTGAGAATTGCAATGTTTTTCTTGATGAGAGAGTAGTTCAATCTTCTATTAAGATATAAAGTTATAAAGTCATATATTTTTATTCTGTCGCTTTCGGTTCAGACGATACTGAAAACACATTGGAAAAGACCGTTTTGAAAATAAAATTATTCGTATTTAAATGTTTTCTCAAAAATTGATTCGTGCAAACACACACGCACCTACACAATGCATTGCTGAACGCCTTTCTAATTATACTTACGTACATTCGTGTAATTAAGTTGTGATTTGGCCACTTTAGACATATTAATCGTAATAACTTGGAATTGATGTAAATTAAACAACACATGTGAAGCTCAAATTAATCAGAGAAGATAATCAATTGTTACCGATTGAGTAATTCCGTTTGCAGCGTCGGTAAGAGCCTAACGGATGCTAAGGTTATTCCTCTACTTCTTTTTTTGGCACTCGAGGTGGCAACACTGACAAAAATAGTGAAATATAGACACATGGAAATTGTGTCTATATATACTTTCGACATTTTTGTTCTGCAAGTCAAAAATAGTTTCGAATGTCTTTCCAAGTCCCTTTTGAAGAATTCAGATTACGAGTGTCTTTTTTTATAATTCATATTTTGTAATGTCTTACTAAAGAACTGCATTTTTTGCTATTCACCATTTTTGTAATTTCAAAAGAATGAAAGTAAATTTATCTTTACTTAATCGACCTACTTACACGCTTCGCAATGTTATTACGATTATAGCTATCGAGCCATTACCACGATCATCATAATTATGACTACTACCACCTTTAATATTAGCTCTTTCTCTCTTCTCCTCTTTCTCCTATTGTTCTGTACATAACGATCTACGCTCTCTTCAGCTTAACTTTTGTTCTCTATCGCAGCGCTCCATTTTCACAACGCGGCCTTATATAGCGAAGTGTCTCGTTCATGTTTTAGTTAATCGCGTAAGGTCAATACAGTAATGAAGATTGTTGAAAATAAAAAACAACGACATGCACGAATCGCAAAATTCCGAAATGTCATAGAAATCCCAACAATCTTCATCCACGTCGCGACTGATTGAAGCAACGACAGAAAATAAAAACATAAAAATAATATCGAACACTGAAAATAAATTGCAATAAAACCGCTTGATATGCAGTTCATCAAGGTGCGAGCGATGGAAATGCTGATAATTTTCGATTTTATTAATCGATCTGTACTTTCTCTTTTGTAGGGGTAGGGCGTCCCAAAAGTAAGTTGAATCCCGAGGTTGTTGTTTACACGTCGTTAACATTACTCGTTCTCCAAACGCTCACCTGTTTTTCTTTGTCCATTGTCAGATCCTATTTTTGGGATGGGCCTTGGTGAAGATCGAAATTTCACCACGCTATTAAGTGGATTTAGAATATTGACGATTACTGGTTAGTTTTGCATGAATCGACGCTCAAACTTAAACGTCATTCTATTGTCACCACTGGACAAGGCCCCTAGATCGCATTAATCCTAATTGATCTGGGAACTAGTCCAGAGTCAAGTGATTTTCACTCGTTCATGACTTAACTTAACCAGTACTCGAATTATGAAGATGTTCTTCACGAAGGGTCCACCTTTGACTCGTCTAAATGTGCAAAATTACCTACGTATCTCACAGCCATGTTTTTGTTTGTTAATAATAATTAACGAATGATAATTTTTCTCTATGCGAGACACGTGTTCGCGCAAGCCCCAGCTCAGTCATATCCGAAAACGATCATTCATCACTTTTGTGTTTGTCGTGATCCCCGACTGTTTTTGCGTCAATTCGAAAGTATGATCAAGCGAAATGAGTCGAATTTGTACTCTTTCGTATAGAATCGTTTCACAGATGGTCCTCGAATTGAAGCAGCTTTGACCTTTGTTGTGTCGATAAATCTGACTTTGGCGAATCTCCAAAATCGACTCTCGTAAGTCCATACACGTCGCATTAAACTCGATTTGCTAAAATTCAAGGTAAAGTCGAAATTCTTAAATTATGCACTCATATCTGTGATAGAATCGGTTCGATTTGTGGAGATTCGCCAAAGTCACGTGAATAAGTTCCCTCGTGATTTCGAGTGCAAAAACGTCTGAACGTCCGGCTGGCAAAGTCGAACTGACACTTGATAGCTGATTGAAATAAACAAATAACGTGGCTTCTTATGCAAAACCTTAACGCAACGATGGTGGGCTCTTGCGTTCACGGTACTTAATACTTTTTTGCACCCTTTGGACGAAACGATGACAAAACACGCGTCTGGCATTCCGTAACAAAGATCTCAGTCGATCATTTTTTATGCTGGAATACATTTTTCTGCCCATCATTTCCGAGTGACACCAGATAAACTTCCGCTTTTTAATTTTTGTTATCCGTTAATCGCGTTTTTTTAAAATGTTTTAGATTTTTATTTTATTATTATTTACCGGGATTTTTTACAAACATTTTTCCCATGATTTTTGTTACTCGATCTATAAATAAAAAAAAATGAAAAACTCCTGTTGCATTCGAGCTCCCAGCGGGTTCGTAATAAGCTTTTTTTTATTTTTTAAACCATGAACATTTTTCGAACCGCGTAATTTTATGTTAAGAAATAAACATAATTCAGCACGCCTTCGCACGGCCTTGGCCTCTGTTACATCGATTGTTGATTAATAATACCAGCCTACGGCTTTTATGTTGACCACGTGCTTGCACATCACTTTTGCAAAATTGCCTGTCTGTCGTCTGTCCGTTTTTGAATGTTGTGTATGTCCGTTCGTAAGAAAAGTACTTAGGAAAATATAGGAAGAGCGAATGCATAACAAGAAGCGGACTTTAAGTACGCGGCTGGTGGTGCAATTGAAAAAAATTCAACATCATGAATCTAAAGACAGTTACTTTTCTTTTTCCTCCGGCCTAACGCAGGGAGTCTGGCGAGAACCCCGAGTTTATGAAGGTGAGCTTATTATATTTTCATAATCTTTTAACTAGTTTTAAAACAAAAGTCATATCGTCATTCATCTTTTTAATTAGAAAGTAAATACCTATTTGTTTAAGAAATATTTAACATTAATATTGAGACATCCTAAATAATAAGTACTTTAAACGTTTTTTTTTTTAATATAAATTTTTTAATCAAATATTTTGAGAAAATATTCATTTATTGTTATTTAACTCAAATCTGTTGTTTAATCAGAGGCAAGAACAAAAAAGAAGTGATCTAGATGAACAATTGAAGGAATACATCGCAGAATGGCGGAAACAAAGATCCAAGGAAGAAGAAGAACTCAAGCGGCTGAAGGTATAACAAATTTTTATCAACTATTTTGCATCTATGGTTTTTCTGAACCAAAACTAAATAACGATAGATGTATTATATTAAAAAATATTACGTTTTTTACGTCGTAGGAGAAACAAGCCAAGCGCAAGATCTCTCGAGCAGAAGAAGAGAAGCGATTGGCCCAAAAGAAAAAGGAGGAAGAAGAACGGCGCCAACGTGAAATCGGTATGACCCTTTTCATAATAAATAATTTTCGAAAATCCGTATTTAATCACTAAACTAATACTTAATGTAAGTAGAATTTAATATTTACTACAATATTAAATTAAATGCATTTAATTTTCAGAGGAGAAGAAACAACGAGACCAAGAAGAAAAGAGGAGGTGTGTATTTTTCTAAACACAAATAATTTTTATATTATTTAATACCTAAGTTTTTAACGGAATAACGTTTTTATGAATTTTTATGTAAATATCCTAATTTGTACGTCGATTAATTCATTTTTTACATCATATGATATTCAACGTTAGTCAAAGATTACTTATTATCAGTTTATTAGAAATTTAAAATTAAATAATTATTTTATTGGTTATATGAATACGTTCGTAATTAATTGTCATTTTATTATATGCAACAGACGCTTGGAGGAATCCGAGAAGAAACGCCAGGCTATGATGCAAGCCATGAAGGACCAGGCGAGCAAGAAAGGACCAAACTTCACCATCACAAAGAAAGATCTCGCCGTAAGTTTTATTCTCATTACCATAATTTTTCAGTATTTTTTAATAAGAAATATTCTTCAATGTATTGCTGGACAAAAGAAGTCTTAAAAACCCATTTTAAATATGTTTAGGGAAACATGTCTTCGGCACAACTGGAACGCAACAAAACTAAGGAGCAACTTGAGGAAGAAAAGAAGATCTCCCTCAGCATTCGTATCAAACCCTTGGAAATTGACGGTCTGAGCATCGACAAACTCCGCACAAAGGCAACCGAACTATGGGAAGCCATTGTAAAACTAGAAACGGAAAAATACGATCTCGAAGAAAGGCAGAAGCGACAGGATTATGACGTAAGTGTCAACTTTTCATTATAGATATTCTACAAATTAAAATTTTGTTATTTATATTTGAATAGTTTATATTTTATAAATGTTTAAATTGCGAAACTAAAATGACTACTATCTAATATCGATATTTGTGAATATTATAGCTTAAAGAATTGAAAGAGCGACAAAAACAACAATTGAGGCACAAGGCTCTCAAAAAAGGTCTGGATCCAGAAGCTCTCACTGGAAAATACCCTGTAAGTTATTTTTCAAAATCATTATTTTTTTGATCATTCGTCAATACGACAAAATATAAATGCATTTCATTGATCTATTACAGCCGAAAATCCAAGTTGCCTCCAAATACGAACGTCGTGTCGACACCAGATCTTACGACGACAAAAAGAAACTCTTTGAAGGCGTAAGTGTACTTTTCACTATTTTTGGTAACCCCCCCAAGACGTGCCCGACATAAAGAACATTCCATTATAGTCCAACTCATGATTCAAAACAAATTTTCTAAAAAATCACGGTTAATTCAAAGACATCTAAATTAAACAGTTACCGATACACTTTTTACGTAATCAAAGTAGCAAACATTTTTTATCGTAGTAAAACGACGAAAATTGTTGTTCGATTCGATCGCAGGGTTATGACACGATTTTAGCGGAGAACACCGAGAAAATGTGGAAACAAAGATCGGAACAGTTTATGAAACGTACAAAAAGTGAGTGGACGTCGAATCATCCATTGACCGAGTATTGCCTGTTTGTTTGTTTGTTAAGAATTTCGATTTCTTCCTCGTCACGTACCCTTTGAAAATTACTCGATTAACTTTTCATCATTTTCGAGCCAATGATGATGTACTCGTGGATAAACGCACCTTGTCCACCCTCACCCCAAATAATTATGAGCCTCGTGACTGACCATTGTTCCCTTGAAAAGAATACTGAGTTGGTGAATTACGTTATTCCTTTCCCCCTTTTTTGGCCAAACCAAAATAGGACCGGGATGGTTCCCGTGTGTCAATCCCAGCATGCCATCTTTTCCTTTGCTGTTACAGGGCCTGAACGAACAGCTCAAAGAAACCATGGAGAAACAATGGACTGAACAAAAGCAGCAGTTCCTTGGTCGCCAAAAAAGTACGTATCCTTACATGGGGGACTGCACTGCTTCGTTATTTAATTTAGAAAATCTGTACCTATAGTGACCTTATTTCATAAGAAAATCCTATTAATAGTAACGATTGCACGAAGCATCACTTTTTTTGTAGCTCACTTAAAATTATGCTGGTATTATTTAATTGTCTATAATCTAATAATTTCGACTCAAAAGGACGGTTATTTTTAATGTATTGTTTAGTTGAAGTTTTGACTAAGTACGTTGGTATTCATTTGTATTATTTTTATTGGAGTATAGATTATTTTATCAGACTATCATGTGGAAAAATTGTATTCTTATGATTTTGTCATCAGAAAATGTTCAATCAGTTTGAAAAAATGGGAAGTGCAATAACGGGTTCTATATTTTTTTTCAATATCTTCTATCAAAACGTGAAGCGTCGAGTCTTTTTAGTCCACCAAATTAGGATCATTCTTACCATACCATCTTCAGTGTTTATGAGTACGTAAAGGTTAAAGTGGTGAAAACCGATCTATCCTGGTGAATTAAAAAGACCTTTTTATAAAATGAAGGAAAACTTACCTTTAAACGAGAAGAATAATAAAGAATAGCAACAAGAAAAGAAATCGAATGCTAGCGTGTTTCGCTGTCAATAGAATGTTTCCATCCCTTACCTGTTTATCTAACTTTCGTTACTTTTATCCTCGACTAAAAAAATAACAATTGTTATTATACAATTTTGGAAATATTATATATTTCTTTTTTAAAAATAGCGAAGCTACCAAAATGGTTCGGCGAGAGGCCCGGCAAGAAGTCTGGCGATCCCGAATCACCGGAAGGTGAAGAAGACGTGAAGGCCGCTGCGGACGACGAACTTGAGGAACCGCAATTTGAAGATGAGGAAGAAGAAGCAGAGGAGAAGGAGGAAGCCGAGGAGGAGGAAGAGGAAGAGGAGGAAGAAGAAGAGGAAGAGGAAGAAGAAGAGGAGGAGGAGGAAGAGGAGGAAGAGGAGGAGGAAGAGGAGGAAGAGGAGGAGGAATAAATATTAAGTTTATTTTTTCGAAATAATATTTACATTCGCGATATCCTCTTTCTATTGTACATGTCATACCCGGAGCGTCGTTTCTTTTATCTTTATCGGTATCTCCTTCTCTCTCTCTCCTATCTCCGTCACTCTGTCGCTGTCATTACTGCTCGAAGAGATAATGATGAATTTTCGTTTGAATGTACCACTCATCAAATATCCGTGTTCATCTTCGCTACGATGGCCGATTTCGACGAAACTCATTGTCACGTACGGGCCCAGTAAATACTCACTTTGTCTTCTGTTACTATTATACTACTTCTACTGTATTATTTATGATTACAATTATTATTAATAATAATGATAATGCTTACAACAAAGCGCATACGTTATTAAAATAAAATCGTCTAATGCTCATTTACCATTCACTAACTTAGCATTTTAACATTTAACATTTAAGTATACAAGTACAGTCAAGAGTTGGTCTGATTCCTACTGATCTATTTATTAAGATCTTGGTTTAAGTATTTAAATGTAAGTATCATTATAATTTGTTATTTTGAAAGAATCATTCACAACTTGTGCAGAAGTATTCGGACCTTTTTTGGACCTTCAGTTTCGTAACATTTACTCCAAAATCTTATAGTCGGTATGGAACAATTTTGGAATAGAGGCTGCATCTAGCTGATTAGATACGAGCTACCCAACAGACAAATAAGTGTTACAATATGTTCTTCATGAATAATTGTCAGCAATCATGAAAGTCAGGTAATTTTAAAAGAAGCTAATGTTATACATACTTACTCTATGAAATTAGATATTCATATCACAAAAAAACCTCTAAAATAAGCAGGACTCCAAACGTATTATAAACATTTGTAACTATTCTAATCATAATAAAAATGCAAGCATAAGATCATGCCAAATGTAATTTGTCTTATAATTATTAAAAAAAAAGCAAGATTTAAATGCCGCCTCCAAAAAACCATCCGCAATTAAGCGGTTAATTGGTATTGTAGTATATGGGTGATTTTCGAAAAACTGTGATATTTTACGTCTTAGACAATAAACGTAATATTATGTGCGTATAATCAGCTTAAATTTGTATTACGTAATAAAACGCATTCTATTTTTTTATACGTAATAAAAGGCATTCTAAAATAAATTATTTCTAATATTTTTACAGATAAAAATATAAACAAAATGCCAGTGCCGCTAGTATTATTTTTTCGAGTTATAAACAAAGAAGAATCGTATTCATACAAAAATAATTAGATTCATAAAATGAAAGTTAAAAGAAACTATTGTTAATGCACAATTCAATTCCACTGATTTTTAATAACAATTCGCTATAAATTTATCGGAAATATATCGGATACTTTAAATTGTATGTGTTTCATATATTTTTTAAATGAAATAAGAGTTTTGTAAAGTACAAACATTACTTAATTCGCTCTCAAAAGATCATACTTTTTGAAAATCACCTACATATGCACATTTTGATTAACTAACTATATGTTTACGGTAAATATGTCTGAAATTTGGTATTCTATTGTTATTTGGATCGATGAACGCCAACTTCAAAATTTAAAAAATTGGTGATCCAAATTTGCATTTATTAGGTTACATGACGAAAGGACACAAGTAAAAAAATACACGACAAAAAAACAGACGACAAAAGGACACAGTGACAAAAAGACACAGCGCCAAAAAGGAACTATAGGGGAGGCGTGGGGTGTACCGCTCACCTAAGGAAAGTATCGCTTTTAATAAATGCATAAATAATTTTAGATTTGTTTAACGATTGAAATCGATTCTATAAAGCCCCGACAGTAATATGCAAGAAGATCTGAATGTTTACTAACGCTAAACGTATTGAATTATAGAATTTAATAAATATCAAAGATCCAACAGGATCTCCTGTCAATGTGGGTAATACCGCTCACTAAATTTAAGTTGTTAAACTTATTCATATACACTTAAAAACAATGTAATGAAAATGTAATGAAGATGTAATGAAGAAATATCAGTACAGGCAATGAAAATGGTAAAGAAGAATGGATTCAAATTAATGATTCATAAATAATGAATGTACCTAACCTATGAAATTCAATGATATTATAAATCAATTTGTTGTTAACTCACTTGTGTACATTCAATGTATATGATTAATTACAAGAAGTTCCATTTCAAATATCCATTATTTTAGTACTTTCTGTACATTTATTTGATCAACAATATGTGAAATATGCCATAAACTCTGTGAGCGGTGTTACCCACTAACGCGCCGCGTTGAAAAGTAATGAATAATTAAAAGTCAATGTTGTTTTTAGTAGTTTACCAAATACCATTTGGTAATTAACAGTACAACAAGTCTATTTGTTCATATTTTTTCCCATTAGGTACTAGTAAAAAGATGGAAACCCGTATATTGTAAAGACCAATAATTCTTATCGTATTTATGTCAACTACGTTACAAAACTTTCCAATTTTTTTTTAATCAACTTTTAGCAATAAACTATGTAAATTTTTTGTTGAAATTAGATTTTGACATAAAGTTCTTTAGTAAAAAAATATAAAAAATAATTTTAACTTAACGGAAGGTTGAGAAATATGAGTGAGCGGAATTACCCACTGAGCGGTACAACCCCCGCCTCCCCTACGCCAACAGGACAAATAACAAAAAAACACACGGACATACTTACAAATCAATATGTATATCAATATCATGAAAATTAGTTTGAAAATTTTTAAAAATTACAATATAATGAACACGTTTCAAAGAAAATTACAATTCGGAATAACCAAACAGTAGTGCTCAATAGGAGTTCAACCATGCCTCTTTACTTTATATTGAGTTAAAAAAAAAAGTTGTTAGTAATTGATTATGACGTCTACAGAAAAATACGGGAAACAGAAACTTCTGTGTCGTGATTGTGTTGAATATTTAAAAAAAATGCACTCGTAGAGCTTAATAAATCACGATTGTTAATATTCAAATATATAAATATTGCAGGTGAAATAACCAATAGTCAAGAAACCTACCATAGAAAAGCCGACAGTAAAAAGACCAACACTTCAAAAAATGACTGTCTGCTTGCCGATGCTTCTATTTTTTAATGTGTCGGCTTTTTGATTTGTCGGTTTATCGATCGAAGCCTATGACCGTTTATATTTGTTGGTATACAAAATGAATATTTCTTCATTTTTGAAAGCTTTTTTTGCATTTGAGGGTTTCTATTTCAAAAAGTGATTTATACTCAATTAGAAACAGTTTTGAGTACAGTCGCATGCTATATATAAGGCATTCATTACATTCGTTTCGATATGAAAAAGGGAGGAATAAACGGAAAAGAAACCCAATGAATTTACGATCCCTCTTACACAAATAATGACGTTATTTCTTTAAAAAAATCATGCTTGTTGTTGAATAGGCAGATTATTGTTGTGCTTGTACGTAGTATGCATTCATTAACACGAAGAGAAACATTGAACTAATGTTGACATTAAACAAATTATTAATGCTTATCATATAGAGTTGTGCTGACCGAGGATGCAAATAAATCTGTTCATCATTTTGTATCTCAACGAAACGATAATTAAATGTTACTAATTCAGCGTAAAATGCACGATGGGAAAAAAAACAATAAATTAACTACATTTTTGTGGAATATGTGTATACACAGAGTTTTGGCATTCCATTGCTGTGAAACATATATTCGTTGGAGGATTATATTTGATGTTTTATTTATCTTCAATAATAAGGTTATTTTTGTTCAAATATTTAAAGTGTATGATTTTCTTGACAAAACAACGACATCAATAAAGCTTAACAAAAAATAAAACATATTAAGTAACATGTCGGTTTGTTTTCTGTAGCTATATTTTAATAACTATATATGTGATGAACTTAAATACTACACTGAAAAAGGATACTTGACTATAAAGATGTTATTATTGTAATATGATAAGTTAATCCATTAAATTAGCCCTGTAATGTCGGAAACTGTTTGTAACTGCAAAATGCAGTTTAGGGGAGTTTCGGATATACAGGGTTATTGTCGATGGCAGCAGCAATTTGCATAATTGTATAAATGATACTATTAATCGCTGTACAAAGTATTTAATTTTATTAAGCTTTTTTATTTTTACTATCTTCATTCATAATAATGTACGATCACAGTAACTAAGTAGCAGTTGCTAAGCAATGGATCAAATTCAAATTGAAATTCAATCTTGATAATCCCAATTATGCCTGCAACAACAATATTCAATTCAAATTCGATATAAGCTAACCCGAGTAGAAATTTTGATGTGGCCCTGATAAGGTCCTGTTCAGGTTGCCTGAATATATTTCAGGCCCTCATCAGGCTGTACTACCAGGGCCTGATCAAGAACGTAACGATTTTATTGGCCCGGTTCGGATCAGATATCAGACATCCTGATATCCGGCCTTGATCAGGGCTTGATGGCTTAATCAAGGCTTTATAAGGGCACATATTTATTGTGAAACCTCTTTTAATGATGTTTAAAACAAATTCTTATATGCATACAATTTAAATTGTTCATAACTTTATTATTTTAATAAATTTAAAAAAAAATCCTTTTAGGATTTTATTTCTAATATCTAATACTATATTTTAATAGTAATTTATTAATTTTCATTAATGTTGGTGAAATAGGGGGTCAGTTCATAAATTCTGACTCTAGAATTGATTAAGTATGAAAATGAACCATTATACCTGTTACTTGTAATAATGAAATATTTTATAGTATCTACAATGATTTCATCATAATAATCATGAAGTTTTGTTTTCTTTACACAAGCATGCAAAACCCTCGTTTACGCACCGTTCAAAAGCATCCAAAACAGCTGTTTCCTGCGCGGTGTGCAATAGTATATTTCTCACGACGGAAAGGAAAATAAGGACAAGTCCTCCCCGTCGTGAGAAATAAACTATTTCTGTATACCGAGAGAAAAGCAGCAACTTTCCTCCCCTTGTATCGAAAATATCTATTAACTCATGACATTTGAAGAGGTAGTATGACATCTGCTTGAGAATTTGATTCCTGATAGATACGTAGTCTGATTGTAACTTTGTGAAAGGAAACTGATTTAGGATTACATCTCATAAAAACTAAAAAAATATTACATTCCATGATAAGAACGGTTGAAGATATATTTTTGTTACAGTGTTTGAGGTAGAACATACAATCACAAATAAATGATACATAAACATAAATGATACAAGGATGGTTTGATGGTCGCATTCAGGAAGTTTGAAAGATTGCATTAGATTAATATATTTTTGTTATATTTAAAGGGGAGACTGGATTGCAAAATATATTAATAATGAAATTCATAAACTTCTAAAACAGTAAATAAATAAAACTATTTTCTATCAATTATTTCATCTTACGTACTGGTTTGCGTAAGTTATCAAAAACAGTCTAAAGTATGTGAACAATGTGTTACTTTTTTGTTGCTAACTTGTTACCCTATTTGTTTCTCAATTATTTTAAAATTTGTCAAACAATCGAATTTATGTATATGAGCGTTCTGGGTCGGTTAAAATAACAAATTGTTATCATACTTCATGATAATACATATTATTGTAATATGTATATATTTTTGGGAACATTTCCGATGTTTTGGTTTTGATGAGTCAGAAACCGGAAATAGACATGTAAAGCAATCATCTTTTACGGGTTTTTAGCCTACACAGCAATTATTTTCCTTAATTAAGGAAAAAAAAATCAGATTTGTGGTTTTAACGTTTCGGATCGTATAAATTCCTCTTCAGGAGGAATATTATCTCAGGATGATAATCATTAGTCACCCTGTTTATATTTTGATTTATTAGAAATTCTTCAAAACCAAAAGATAGTTGCACAAACCAAATAAATTGAATTTTGTTGTCTACAGGGAGTTCAATGAAGAAATCGGAGTGGTTCGACACATGGAGATGTTTTAACAAATGAAATTAGGCTAATGTACATGTTCCAAGGTATTTACTATGAATTTTGTAATACATGTTTAATTTATTCTTTCAAAATTATGTCAGTGGTATTTGGCATCATTGATCATGAATTCGAAATCCATTTTCAAAATGGCTTATTTAATGTACGTACAGCTCTAACGATACCCAAAACTTATTAGTAAATGACCAGTAATTTTTAATTTATGTTAGTGAATATTCGACTAGTGATTAGCAACTGTAAACATGTAGGTGGCATATTATTATTATTATTCATTACACAACTTATATATTATATTACATATTACATTACATATAATTACATTACATAACTGTTAAAGTTACTTTTATAAGTTAATAGATCTTATGTTAATCTAATGGAAATCATGACATACATTTAGGAAAAAGCTTTTGATCATTTGTTCCTGGTAATATACGATGGTTGATAAGAAGAAGTTGCATCATCTCTATAAGCGCATTTACCATATGTTAATATAAATTAAAATTGATAATTATGAAAATACGAGTCATGAACATTCCTATAAAAATGTGCAGTGCAGATAAGATTAATTTCAAATTGTACTGACGAGTTATCTGAAAAACACAATGGGAATGCACAATGTTTGAATGCCGTAGGATCGAAGGAGCTGAAACTGCAACACCTATAATTAAATGTTGCGAAATAAATACAGTATAAATATCTTACATATATAATTAGTTTCATTAGTTGATGCAAATTCAAATGTTATGAATTACTTAAAAACCATATTGTATAGATCAAAGAATGGATATCCAATTAGATGGATAGTTAAATTTTGTTCACAACAGAGGCGAACTGAAAAAAAGGAGGAAACAGAGCATTGTTTAAGAGAAGCATAATAATAATACAAACCACAAAAAAAAGGATAAAAAAACGAAAAATATTACAATTTGGATACCTGACCTGAATGACCGTCGTAGTGCCTGGGATCACTGACCTGCGCTCTCACTCTAATAGGCCTTCACAACTTTGGCGATTGAACTCCTGCAACCAACTGAACTCTTCTGCACTAATTTAAAAACAAGCTCGACTTTCGCTAGTGAAGAAGGTGGATCAGAATCCCGCCTACCTTTGGCACCAATCCATCTTAAAAAAGCGGGTGTTGTTTTTCAAGCCCCGCCTTCCTCTGAAGCATCTCGGAAATCTCTTGACCCACACAACTTTGAATAAGAAAAAAAGAACCAATTAGGATATAACTGGCTTAATTTCGTATAGTTAGTTTCTTTAAAAACCTGATTTATTGTATTTCATTCAAGGACATACGGCCCTAACAATGAAACAAAAAAAGTCATACACTGAGCTCGTTCGAGATCATTTGTGATTAATTTCATGTTGCACCTTCAAGTGATAATTATAATTATAAACATGATTTACAAAATCTCACTAAAGTTCGCACATTAATAGTTATATTATTATAAACTGTACTATTCTAATGAATCGGGGATAGTTTAATACACGTTTATAATTGGGTGAACCCTGCAGGATAAACATAGTATATTTAACGTATATAAGGCAGGTGGATATAGCGTGTCGATGTGTGGCTATAAAATGTTTTGATTTATCATTTTTTACATGCATTTTTCATTTTTGTATTTATTTCGATAGACCTATTACATATTACACAGCCTAACAAAAATGTAGGAATTTAATGTTGCCCTATAAGTAAGAGTCGATTATCATAGGATGTTTGCTCCAGAATCCAACTATGACAGCCAAAGTATCCAACTGGCTCTAATTTTTGAGATATTGGAGGTCAAAGGGGTAAACAATTCGATTCTAGGAATTTTTTTTGTATCTATTCACAGCCTGAAAGAATGATGTTGTCCCACCCTTAAGAGTCAATTTCGGTAGGATTTTTCCCGCAAAATCCAAGTGTGTACATAAAAATAATCGATTAAACCTAGTTTTTGATAAAATTGAAGGTCAAATAAGTAAAAAATCAGATTTGCGGCATTTTGAGTATCTATTTACTGCCTAAAAAATTCTGTTGTCCCACCAGTAATAGTAAATTTTGATCCAAATATGTAGGCCAAAATATTGATGTGGACCTAGTTTCGGAACAAATTGAAGGTCAAACAGGTCAAAAACCATGTTTTTGGATATGTTTCACATCTTTACTAGGATTTTAAACTCGTTATCGTTCTTAACTATTTTTCGGGAAAAATGAAAGAAGGCCCTAAAACACGATTTCTTACCTCTTTGGCTTTCAATTTAAGCAAAAATTAGGTCCAATTCAATATTTTGACGTAGATATTTGGATTCTGCGGGGAAAATCATGTCAGAATTGACACTTAATGGCGGGACAACTTTGTTGGGCTGTGTTATCGTTAAATAACCGTTTAATTTACGGTTAAGGTAGTAAAAAATCGTTATTTTAATCGTTTATTTATCGAAAATCTCGAAATATTGTCATTTTTTTTAATGAATTGTGTGTTTTAATGAAATGTAATCAGAGAGATACACATTAAAATAATTTTAAAAACATCAACTTATGGAGAACCAATTTTGCTACAAATTCTTTCCTATAAAAAAATCTTTATGTCATTAATTACGTAAAACATTGTTTTAAACCTTTTTACTTTTTTCTTCTGCAAATGCAAAATAAAATGTTTTTTTTTTGTGGGAACGTGAAATTCAAAATAAGATATTGATAACTGATTAAAAAAGATCCTTAAATATGCCACATTTTTCGGGTTCTCTACCTGCTGCTCTTAAGGGGAAATGTGTCACTAAAAATGTTCTCTATCACGAGTAATGCTACAGAATGTTTAACTTTTACAGTATTTTAAGATATATCATGAAAATGATTGTAAAAATATTCTTATTTGCATTTGAGAACAATACGTGTTAATGATGAAGAAAACGAAGCTCAAATTACGACTTTCGACAAATTTTAGAGCGTATTACTGATTTTGTTTTCATATTACTATTAAAAATTATTTACTCTAAGTGGCCGGCTAAAAAACATTTTTACTTCAACTCAATTTGGGGTTTTTAAAACAAATAAAAAGGAAATTATTAGAGTTTTCCCTATCTAATGAAGAAGGAACATTTGTTGAAGTGCTAAATAGAAATCTGCAATAAAAAATGTTTGTTGCTGGACAAATTCTAGAAATAACCTCAAAAGATAATAAAAAATTAGCACTTACAGCGATATAGGCTTAAAAAAGCCACATTATGTGGTTTCTTACGGATAAAGACATTATTATTTTTTTATATTTTGACCCACTAAATATGAATCTGCAGTAAAAAATAATGTCCACTTTGCGAATTTCACAAATAACCTTAAGAAACAGTAAAAATCGTAATAGCGATGTACGCTTAAAAGAGGAAGAATGCGAATTTTCTCAAACAGCGAACACATTAATCTCGTCTTTTATAATCCGTTGAATTTACTACGGAAATAGGTGATACATAGTAGTAATGTGTTATAAATGTGAGTTAGTCACAGTCGTTCTTTTTTGTGCATATCTCCCTATAAATAGTATATTTCTCACGACGGGGAGGAAAATAGACAAGTCCTCCTCACGTGCAAGATTGCCACCCGAGCCGAAGGCGAGGCCCGTAAACAAGTGGGGAGTGCGTGTCTGTTTTACTTCCCGAGGGTTGAACACGATTTTTCTACCTAATGCATTGAAAGTGACCATTCTAACCGAGCGAGGTTGGAATATGTCACTTTCGGTGCATGTAGGAAGAAAAACTTATTTTTTAAGATTTTTTGAGGTCATATCCGAAATCTCATCAACACCCCCCTTTTTTTATTGTAGATTAATATTCATCGAATCAAAAAAATTAAATTAATGCGTTCTCAATTTCAGAAAAGTTATATCATTTTTCTTTTAAACCGACATATCTTTAAAAAATGTTTTTTATGCTTTCTTGATGTTATTATTGTTCTTCATTACAGATTCAACCCATATGCTGTATCTATTTTAAGCCTATATCGTTATAAATGCTAATTTCTCATGATTTTTTGAGGTTACTTCTAGAATTTGCCCAACGAACCCTATTTTTTATTGCAGATTGGTATTTAGTAACTCAAAATACGTCGTTGGTGTGGTCTCAACCCCAGCACTGAATACAACATTTTTAACAAAAAACTTTATAAGAATGGTTTAACATTGAGATAAGTTATTTTCTGAGATAGTATTTAATCGAACATTTACATTAGCACAGCTAATACCATAGAGTATGAGGCCAAAAATCAACACTATGTTCATTTGAGTTTTAAGAAACTCAAAGATTTTTTATATTTTGACATTTAAACAAAAATTGAATAATTTTGTAATTGCGTATGGGGCCAAATATTCCTCTCGTAAAGAAAATGAAAACACACGTACGTTTAGGTATGTGCCATTCATATCGACTTTTCTGTGACGTATTAACCCTTTAAGTCCCAAATGTCCAAAATTTTCACATGGCTTTCAGAGTCATTTCATTTATAACAAAAATATTTTAAAAAATTCAAAGATCTATACCCGACTAGGTTTGGCGTCGCTCTTTCGAATGGCGCTGCTGAAATTTTCAACAAATGAATTTTAAGACATTTTTTTTAATACTTGAAGACTTTTAGCTACAATTTTTTTTAAATGCATTTATAACAATGAATCCGGTTTTTGATCATCACTATCCTTTCAGAAACGTATTGCCCATTGTTTTATTTACATATTTTGATTTATTTTGTTTTCCTTTTCAAAATGGCCTCCGAACGTTGAATAATTTGAAAACTTATGAAATTTTGCATCTGCCGATTTGTTTGTAGCAGTACGCGTATTTCGAGTTCTATTAGAACCCAAGTTGGTATAAAATTTGCTAATTAACCAATCTCATAGGTTTCAGTCATCGCTAATCCCCAATCTAGGACCAATTTACCGAAATTCAATATGAAAAACCCGTTATGTAAAATTTCATCATAATTCAGTTGACTACTGAACAATGTTCAATGATCGCATATTTTAGACTTTATTGTCCCTTCGCTTGTGTCGAAGATTCTAAATCTTAGATTCTTTTTTTTATTTTTGTTTGCATATGTACAAAAATAACTTTGTTAATATACGAGTGGCAACAGTTTTTTTAACGCTATGGGTCCAGAGAACGGTAACGGTACCCGTTTTTTTTGGGGTGAGATGAGAATACAAATTTTAATTTTAATTCGTGAAATTTCCCCTTGAATGACGCTAAATCACCCCCCCCCTCCCCAAGACATTTTGGAGACATTAATGTAGGGGCCAGGTATGATAATGTGGCCTTTTATATGTTCGCGACTAAATGAAGTCGGTTCTTATTTATTTTGTATATTAAAAATCCGAATTTTTTGGGTAGAATTCCTGAAAGTGGTGCAATTAATTGTTATTAACAAGTTTTGTTATTAATGTAAAAATTAAAATTTTTCGGCATTCAATAAGTATTAATTAATGTTTATCAATTAATATGAACAAAATTTTAATAAATTATAAACAATAACTAAATTCAGTAATTTTATCGTATTTAATTATTATTAGTTATACAAATTATTCAGAGTTTCCATTCAAGATGGAAAACGCAAATGATTTTCTATTGTTTACAATCTTTCGATTGTATAAGTTGGCAAACGTGTTTAATCGTTCCGTCCATCCTACGGTCTTCTTAATGACGTCTATACGCTGACTCCGTTTTGGTTTGCTAAAGATGTTGAAGGATGTCTAGTGCTCTAGGCATCAAACATTTTGGTGTTTATTCCAGCGTCATTCAAGGTCTTTTTAATCCAACGACCGCAAAATGCCTTTTTTAACACTCTGTGCGAGAAACTCGATTTTGAAGTTGGACATGCGTTGCTTACAATATTTTATGCAATTCTACATTGCGCAACTTGTTAATTTGCGCCCGAAAATTTCGATGCGCAAAGAAAATTTTGCCGCAAGAGTGCGAAAGCTGTGAGCAAAGTAATGGAGAAGAAAACGGAATTTTAAATTCTGACACCCAACTTAGAATGGTTTCATCTGTTGTTAAAAATGTCCAGTTGTTGAAAAAATGAAGATAGTCGTCCTGCCAAACAACTCACCTTTATTGTCTCTTTTTCGTATACGTATGGTTGTGTCTTCATTCGAGTGAAATTGTTCCTTTGCCCGCCTTCTCTCGATTTGAATGACGTCCGAGGAGTCGGGTTGTAGAAGTTTTTTGAATTGTTAGCCTTTTCAGGTAATTTGCTGAGTGCTAATTTTAAATCTAAATCTAAATATTTTTTCTTTTCCGCTGGATTAAACTGTATGATTAAATCAATAAGTTTTCCCACACCGAATAGAGCACTAGGCATTTTTTCCTGTTTTTCGATTATTCTTTCGTCTCTTTTGATTATTGTAATATCTACTGCCGCCTTTACTTCTACATTTAATTTAGGTGGTGACATTAAAGAGCAATTTTCTGGTGGGTTAAACTATGTTAATAGCAACTTTCTGTCGTCTGACGAAAGTCCTTTGTATATAATAATATTTGTCCACATTTTTGTTAATTGAGTGTTAATAGATGGTGCGAAAATGTGATCAGAAGAATTGGGTTCACTAAATATTTCAAGAATATCTTCATCCTTTCCCTATGTCGGCTTTCCTTGAGTTGAATTATTTCTATTATTTTCAGTCTTTTCTGAATCCTAGTTTGATCCTGATGTTGAGTTACATTCTTGTATTCCTCATTTTCAATTATTCGATTACTATCGACGTCCTCATAAGATATACTTTTATGTGTTTGAATTTTATGCTCATCAGTTTGGATACGGAGCTATCAGATAGATAATAATTATCATAATAATTTCGATGATATGGACTCGGTGTACGGTTCCTATATTATTGAATTGTGATAAAATATAGTTTCTGTATTGATTTACATGTATAACGGAGGTTAGACCTCAGTATACATACTTATTTTGATTAATCGGTTGAACCGTATAATCAATCGATTCCTCTCATCGTCAGTGAAGGTTAGATGAAACATGCTAATGTCACAAGTTAGTTAAACCAAAATGTGAATTAATTCACTTTGACATAATAATATTTATATATTGCGCAAAAGAAGTTGAACCTCAATGTAAATACATAGACAAACCTTTACAATATCGGTTTTAAATTCCACACTACGTAATTTTAATCTAATGAACTTGCGACTTCTCGAATGTTTTCTTTTCGTATGTTTTTTATTCTTCCATCGTAACAATTCCTTTTCCAAGGCTTTCATTTGCTTTTTAAAATCATCCTCTTTAATCTCAGTATCAGAAGAGCATCGTTATATTTTCTTTTACTAATTTTTTGTTAAAAATTTCTTAAATTCGATGTAACATATTGGCACAATGAAGAGGAATGATGGTTTCAAAAGATGATGTAACAGCTGACAAACGAAAAGAACTTCTTGACATTAAAAATTGTGACAGAATTGGTGCATCGCAGAAGCACTACAAATATAATACGATTTACGCGTAACACGATCAAACAAACTACTTGGATAAAAATGTTAAAATATTGGATCCTATTGCATTCGGTTTTGAGGTAAGTGACGATGTTATAATTCCCTCAAGGGTAAAAATTTTGATACCATCCATCGATGAGCTGGTATCATATTGTACTATTAAAGTTAGTTCAAGAAAGTCGTATATCTGTGCGGCCGCTGGGCTCAATTATAATAAATCGTGTGATGCCTTATTAAAAGAACGTTACATTGAGGACCTTGAGTGCATTACACCAAACACTAGTTTGAGTACGGACGTTACACACATAAACTGCAGCCATAATTTACCGGTAACTGCATATAATTCAAAATAAGGGCATCAAAAGAATCTTCGCGCATGCTAAATTTAAAAAGAAATTGAAATTTATATCAATACCCTATAAGGTTAATTCCGAACAAAAACATTAAATTTCAGCCATCGTTTTTTATTAATAACATGTTAAATGTACAAAAAATAGCTCTTTTTAGAAGTTCGGAAATTTTTATCTCCAAAAATGTGCATTTTTCGAATAATTCACTACAGACATTTCTTGTTCAAAATAAATATTAGAATCTAAAATAAATTTTTTCGGACCGAAAAATTAGAATTTTTAAATTATTAACAAAATTTGTTAATGAAAATTAACTGCACCACTTTCAGGCATTCTACCAAAAAGTTCGGATTCGGGAGCCCAAAATGCATAAGAATCAATTTCATTTGTTAGTCGGGGACATATAAAAGGCCACATCACCATACCTGGCCCCTACATTAATGTCTCCAAAAAGTCTTGAGAACATCTCCAGAATATTAATGTCTCCAAAGTAATGTCACACGCTCTAGTGCACAATTGCCACAATATATATAGTACGAAATCAAAATTCCCAGGCCCCCTGGTAACTTGATTACCCGCGCTCATCTTTCTTTTTCTTTATGCGCAAGGAACGCCATGTCAAATTTTGTTCTGCGAAGTATTCGAGTAAAAAAAGGGGGGAATAAACACAAACGGTCTAGCGAGGATATAAACAAGGAGATATTCAAGGAGTTGAAGTGAATACGACTAAAGCAGAATAAGCAGAAGAAGGAAATTAGAAATCTCAAACCTAAACGGAGTTAACTCTTTTTGCCTCTTTGTAAATAAATTTCATGGTAGTTGCGACCTAATGTCGACGTAATAGTTCGTGCAGTCGTAATGTCCTTTGAGTAAGGATGGAGCATTCTGTTTTAATTCAACGGATTAAACAGATTGCATCGAACGGGACAAGTTCCCAATCGAAAATTAAATATTTTCAAATAGATCACAATAACGAGTAATGTTAAAATTACTCGTATTTCTAGTTAACCTATGAGATATTTCTAAATGATCATGAGTAACGAGCAAGTCACAACAAATACTCTCAATATCAGCTAACCTGTAAATTAGTCGTTAGCCTGATACTTTGTCAAGAACATGTATTGATTTTGTTTCTCATTATATCTTGTTTCATAGATTTTACAAGTCTATTCTCTACCTAATGACATTTTTCTGGCTAATGTGGAGTGTCAGAAACGGATAGTTTGAAAAGCGAAAGTCGGACGAGTAAACGTTCTTTTCGACAAAGAACACCTGAATCTGACAACTGAAATACCGATAGTCGGTCTCGCAGTCGGTCACCATCTCTAACCGGTCAATAAGAAGAGGTTTTTGCTAATAACAAAAAATATGCAGCAATACATTCTAAAGTAGATGTGTTTCCATACCAGCAAATCGCATCGACCAGTGAACAACAAGGTACCAAATCCAATATGTTGATAGAGAATAATAAAACATCTCAATACCCAGTTGTCGTACTAGAGGTCTTAGAAGCAATTGGAAAGAGGCTATACACTGACAATAAACGACCGTCAGCAATTCACAATGATATAGTGGTCTGTTTAGAAGAAATTCTGAAAAAAGGACTCCCAGAAGAAGAGCGTAAGGTATTATTTAAGAAACACCTTACACCGGTGTTTTTGTAGAGTCACCGAAGCTGAATCCAGAAATAAAAGCGGCACTCCCAGATCCGTTAATCAACAGAGACGGGAAAATTCTAGATAAACAACAGAAAATTACAGTTTGTCTTTCTGACATCGGAACCATGCTCTCGAATGTGCTCTGTGGTAAAAACTTGGACCAAATGAACCAGATAATCAACCTCAGCGAGACAGGCCGAATTCTTATCGATTTATAGCATGATCAAACGATAACCAGGCGTCTTATTATTTCGTCTAACATAAATCCTTCCATGAAAGAAACGCTGAATTCTACCTCGTCTGACGAATGGTTATATGGAAAAGATCTTGACACTTACCCCAAAGCGGCGAAATCTCTTGAATGTTCCTCAAAAGACTTGAAACCAAACGTCAAATCTTCACAGTCCACAGTGAAAGCTTCAAAAAACTTGAAAGGCCCCCGTCAGCAGCGGAAGAAACATTTCTCATGGACGGGGGATTTCTAAAATCAACCAACCCCCAGTTACAGAAAACCTACTATCACCAACAACAAGCCAGGGGAATGGATCGTGTTCCTCCGAGGCGACGCCAATAAATCCGGTGAGTGTACATGCAGGACGACTGAGACATTTTGTAACTGTATGGAATGATCTCATTTTTGAGAAAATCTTTCTTCAATGTATCAAAGGTAATGTCATTCCCTTTTCTGGCCCCGGTGAATCCCGGAATATCACTATCTTCGCATCATATATTCAGTCGTCGGAAAATAAAATTGCTGATTATGCATCTAGGAGGCTAGAACCAGAAGCTGAGTACAGACAGAAGCCTTCCATGAATTATGTAGACAATTCGGTAAACCCGAAATAGACCTATTCGCAAGCAGGACCAACGCGAAGTGTGAAAAATACGTATCGTGGAAAAAAGATCCTGGTTCTGTTACTATAGATGCCATCACTCTAAACTGGGAAAAATATTTTTTCTACGCTTTCTCACCTTTTATCCCGAGAGTTCTGAAGAAAATTCAGAACGATCATGCTAGAGTAATAACCTTAGTTCCGAAATAGCCTTCCCAAGCGTGCTACCCTCGGTGCATGAAAATGATCGAATCTTTATAATTTTCAACTCAAATAGTAATCTTCTTTCTTCCACCAACAAGACACCTGATCCTCTGTGGAATCAGCTTTCCCTGTCGAGAGAAACATTATCACCCAAGCCATTTCATTAAGAGGAATGGCACAGGAGACTATTAACTTGAGTACCGTATCATTAGCCAATTTATCTCTGATGCAGTATGAAGTAGCACTGAAGAAGTGATAAAATTTCTGACAAATAAACAATACTTCGGTTTTCTCTACTACTGCTCCTGATGTTCTTAAATTCCTTATTTCGGGTAAACCAAAATTTAATCTCATTTTGGTACCCCAACGACGGTATCTCACTACAAAAACTGTCAAGAAAGACTGCCGTAACAACGGGACAAGGAATTCAAACCTTGGCTGCAATCGACATCAACGACCTAATTAAAAAACTGCTGGATGGACAAACTCGTCACAGACATTCGCCAAATTTTACGACCTGGAAGTGGTTAAAGACCCAGTTGTTTTCGCGAAAACTATTCTGATTTCAATATGAAAGTATATTTTTGTATTTATCACTTCTATGATTATTATCTCGTATGATTACTTCCATAGTAACACTTATGGTGCCTTCATTCTCTTTAAACATCGACAAATGGTGATCCGATGGAGGAGACGCGTAATACAATTGTAAGATTAAAGGAACTTAACTAAGTGAATTGCTATCTTAATTGTATGAAGCTCCTCCTCCGAATAATCATTCCCATCCCTTCTATACTTCCCACTATTAGTCTAAGTTAGTCCCAGATATTCGGCAGCACTTTAATGTAATGACGAGCGCGGGGCAATCAAGTGACCAGGGGACCTGGAAATTTTGATTCCATACTTTCAATATTGTGCGCTAGAGCGGGTGCTATAAATGGTGATCATTCGGAGGAGGCGCTTGTTACAATTAAGATTCACTTAGGTAAGTTCTTTTAATCTCATAATTGTTTGGTGTAGCTAACTGATGCAACAAAGCGCGTTTAAATTATATGGATACAGCAGAAGGAAATCACTTAAGAAACTTAAAATTTGAAAAATTTAGAAAAATATAATTTTTGCAAACAAAATGGAGGGTATCCCGTTATTCCATCCAGCCTCTTATCGATTTCGACTTCCAAGAAGAAAAAATATATTTTTTTTTAATTATCTTCTATATTCTTCACGTAATGTTACGTTGATCTTGTCCTCATTTTACTCTTAATCCTTTTAGGGGCATATTATTATTATGAATGTTTTATTATTATTTTTGTAATTCTTTTTTTGAGCCTTAGGTGATTTACGAGTCATCAAATGAAAATTCACAATGGCGGCTCAATGTTAGAAAAAAACATCGTAAAAAAGTGCATCTTTTCACTTAAATATCAGCAATCATCACCATATTGAAGAAATTTTCAATATTATCGTATAGATCCCTAATAAAGAAAGATTGCGAGGTTTCAACAATGAAATTCATCAATCACTTAATTAATATCAATAAAGTTGAATCGATTTTTATTTTTTGGGGGAAATTAAAATGTTACTTAAGAATGCATATATCAAAAAGTTTGTAGTGAATTTTTAAGAAATGCAAAGAGTATCGAATAAAATTTCGCAAATCTACCTTAAGACCTTTAATATTTTTTATATTCATGACACTAATAAAAAAAATTTTGATTAAACAATAACAATTTTACCACACGGATTTAATTCGGCGTAGATGAATTGAAAATGCAGATATTTCAGAAAGTTGATTTTAGTCACTGTTAACAATACGGTATAAAATTTATTTGTTTTTTTTAATTTGAAAAGGCTTTCGAGAAAGAATCAGAAAAGAAATTTGAAAATATTTTTTTTTACACTCCGGGAGTAGAACTTGTGCAACACGGGCGAAATTTCGATTACCGACGAGTGTGATTGTCGATTTCGCTTAGATTGTGTGACAAATTTCGAACTCGTTGAGGATCAATGATTGCATCCTTGTTTCATAATATAGGTATATGTTACGCATAAACATCAGTTAATTTAAAATTTTCCCATATCAACGAATGGATGTCAGTCGCAATGCCCGCCCTGTTATAGAAATTTACCTTATTATTAAGAGAATAATTTATAATAAAAATTTAAAAGTTCTTGTAAAAAATTTTAATTGATCAACGATACAACATGGCATCTTACCATTATATAGAATCGAAATGACATAATATCGAAATGCGGATTAGACCCATATTGCACAGAGTTTTGAATGGAATTCGTATGGTATCGCGATCGAGTTGACGTTGTATAATACTAAAATATCAGTTATTAATTTACTTGATATTAACAGTTTTTTCGAATAGAAATCATATTAAAAATAATTCTCAGTCGAGTTAGTATTCCTTTAATTCTATGTACAGGCGCTTCGAAATGTTCTAATTTAGGACTGCTACATAACATATAAAACAAAAACTGCCTCTATTATTATAGAGAAAAATAGTACGTGGAATATCATTTATATTATAAACAAAAAAATTACAACCGAATGATATTGATGGTTCTGGATACCATCAGATATTATCCGGTAACATCAGTATGTCCTCGGATACAATATTTTTCTCTCTTTGTATATAACATGTTTCTTTTGATAACTGCTGTAACAACTTCCTAAATTTAGTGGAGTGAAAATTTCACTATCCTAAGTTTATAGTTTCAACAGTATTTATTGGTTTCCGTGCGTGAAGTTCGTACATGAATGAGTAACAAATTTATCTGTCATAAACATTCCTCTAGCCATACGTCACACATAATATTCGTTATTTTTCATTCCTCGTATGGCCAATATTCAAATTAAATAAAAATAACGACAACAAAGAAAATAGTTGGGTAATAGCCAAAATGATAAGTACTAAAAAGAATCGAAATAAACTTAAACAAAGATCGTGACCTTTAGAGAATATTGGATGAAAAGCAGGGAAAAGTGTACTTTTGAATATGATTTTCGACACTGATATTGCCCCCTTTCCCTCTGTTATGTTCCACGCAAGGAGCATTACCGGGGCTCATGAAGTATTACGTAATGGATTGCGTTAATTTTAGAAACGACCAAAATGAATTTTCATTGTGAAGGACCCCTGTCGTTAATTAATACACAAAAACTCACATGGATGTTTTAGCAGACATTCCAAGATTCCAAGAGTCACCCGTGGAAAGTCGCCATATGCGTTGTATCTTTGCCACTTCACGCTTGACACTAATATGGGTGAGCACTGTAGGCAATGCATATCAAGTTTCCGCCATTTCGCGTCACCGCGGCCATTTTGTCAGACAGGGGGTCCAATCTTCCTGACCAGTGACGTGGATGGGCGGTTCTTTTTTTTCGCACAGTTGGTACATGCATAAAGTGGAAAATCGGCTAAATGCGTTATCGATTCTATCGGAGAAATCATTGCCGGACTGTCACCGACGCGGAAGACTCCGATTGTTTTAACGGGGCCGCAACGAAATTAAGTGTCGTGCCGTATTTTTAGGTTAATCAAAGGACGGTCAGAGCACTCGAAAGACTTCCCCGGATGTTTGGTTCGTGGTTAATTCGGATACGGTAACGCGGGACAATAGTGTTTTTCAATTTGTAAATCGATAGGAGGCGTTTCGTACGTGGCAGGAAGGGGTCGACGCCTTATAGAGCTTGCGTCGAGGTGTGCTTTTGACTCGGCTGTGCAGACCATTCGGATATCGGACTACTTCGCATCGGTGCATTGATTTTCGATCATTTTTCCGTTTCGATTTTTTCCAAGTGATCCCGAAGTATGAATCCGATGAAAATCACGCGACAAAATTTTACATCCGATGCTTGAATTTTTCATTAAAATTACAAGACAGTTCCAAACCGGTTAATTGGAGTTCGAAGGAAAAAATATTTTTTGTTGCAGTTTTTAATCAACCGTAAAAATGTCGGACGACGAGGAACAACCCTCGTAAGTATGACAATAGTGCGGATATTGCAATTTCCAAATTTTTTAAAATTCTGATAATTCATTTTTTGATAATTTTAAAAACTGATCTAATTTTTGTTATAGGCATAGTATGACTATCCTATATTTTGAGCGACTTTTCTATAGACATTTAGCACCTATCTGTTTTAATGTAAATCTTACCACTTACATTCCGTTTTATGTATTTGAACATATGTTGTCACTGTTTACTTATCCCTTCGTTAATGTACTTTATTAAATATAGAAAACAATTTTTAATCCTGGCATGAATTTCCTGATTGTCCATGTGATTTTTCATACTCTATTTTACAGGGAACAAGAGCCCGACAGAGATGTAAGTGTACGTCTAAATAACCAATTTTTACTCTATATTTTGCATGATACACCATTGACTTAGTTTTTTTTTGTTCGTATAAACATTTTAACTACCAAAAAATTTAATATCGATCGAAAAATCGGATCAGTAAGATTTAAGCAGTTTTTTGTTCAGTTAAAATATCTTGTATGGTTTAATTAAAAATTCTAAATATTCAAATTAATCACAAATTTTATATAAAATAAAAAAATTTGATGAACATATACATGTCAGAAATCGTTATGTTCATTGTAACTTTATTAGTTTTGGCCTTTCATTACTCATAAATTATTGTTATTTATTACAGGAAGCATTTCAATGTGCATCGATTGCATCGTTGACTGACTTATTAGCTTTTCGCAATACAAAGAGTTAAGACTGTACAATCTTATTTAAAATGTTTTATTTTTATTAAGTATAGATCTTGTTTGATTTGAAAATTGCATTTTCTGAAACATAAGGTGATATTGTAAAAGGGTACCAAAATTCAATAAACCGGAGATTGTAACATTTTATAACCTTTATGATCTTTGCGATTTATATTGTCTTCAATCCGGATTTTATTTCAGTATTATACAAATTTGTCTTAATTTTTCACAATTTGGTTGGCATGAAATTTGGGATGGTTTGTAATTTAGGGGTTATGCAATATCACGATAGGTGGAAGAGGTTCGTCAGCTTGTAAATCGTGAGGAGAAGAGACAGATCATTCGAATGCCTGCCGGTTAAAATTAGAGCCAATGTTTCCTTCACAAAAATAGAGCTGAACTCGTTTGGAGTTTGACAATTTTTATGCTACGTACGACTCGGTCGGTACGGTCTAAAAGTAAAATCTTAAAATAATTGTACCTCGATACTTTATAATCGAAATGAAAACCAAATTTGCGAAACAAGTAAATGGTTTTTTCGAAAAGCGGATCTAAACTATAAAATTGAATGAATTTCTATTTATACTTGTAGATTCAAGATAAAACAAATAATTGGATTTATTTGCAATTAAGTTATATTTACATTATGTGTTCATATTATTACCAGAAGGGAATCATGGGTTACCGATTGAGGACTTTGAGTTTAAACGTCGGGTAATAGTCCGACGGATTTCACCGTTCGTTTAATTCCTGCTATGAAACTGTAGGTGGCAACACTGATTAAAATATAGTGAAAGACTTATATAAAAGAGTATATCAAAACGAAATGAAGAGTATAGCCATAATTCTCATAATTCTTGAAGAAAAAGAATATAAGAATTTAAATAATACTCTTTCAATTTGAAAGAGTGAAATTCACTGAAAAATAGTCAATATCTATTGAATTTCAGTGAGAAAGTCGCCACTGATTAAAAACGGACTATTCACTATTTGCACTATTTAAAAATTGCGAGAGTATATTACCATAAAAAAAAGTATACATTCATAAAAAAGCTACTGGAAATAGTGAACATTTTAAGGGCTCGTACAGGGCACATGGCAACTGGTTCCGTTATTTTTTTTCAAAATTGTATTTTTTTTGCAATTCAAATTTTTACAATTTTCTAGACAGGGTCTGCTGATTTTGGATTTAGCATTGTTCGTATGCAGTTTTCGGTGTTTTTCAATATTCATAAAATAAAACGTTTGCTCGATTTAGGAAATAAATTACATTTCATATTTTTTCATAACCTTGAACAGTTTAAATAAGTAATTGTGATAAATATAAGACAGAGTCTTCCTTTTTTATGAACACTTCTCTTAACACAGAATCTCTGAGTTTAATATTTTCTGTGAATGAGATTCTTTCTTTATGAGATGCCGGAACCCGATGTATGCATTTTACTAAATTATTTTTGTTGTTGTTGTTGTGGCAAATCATTTTAAGACTCCAGAACCAAAGTTACAGAATGAAGTTCCGTTTTTTATTTTTTTTTCGTACTTTGTGTTTTTTCTTTTACAATTTGCATATTTAATTTTTTGGTACATTTTAGTTTATTTTTATTTTTTTCGTATTGCTTATACGTCTGCTTTTAGGTGGACAGTTAGCGCTGACAACATCGGATCTATTACCGGACTTTTAGTGAACAATTCATATTTTATTTTTTTGGGCAATATCTAAAATTTAGAAAAGGGAAATATGAAATTTCAGACTCTGTGTAAGTCTATGATTTTTTATGTGTTTTGGCCAAATCGAAACGTCCATTCGACAACTAAGAGCCCTAATGTGTACCCTTGAAATCCTCGAATATCACAATTTTATTCACTGTTACAAATTGTATTTGTCAATAATTATCTTGAATTACAAATTATTAAAATTACGCCAAAAGAATTAAAAACCATGATGAATGGTAAAGTCAATAAGTAGAAATGTTGAGATGCGCAAAAAGTTGAATTGTAAATGAAATACAAAATTCTGTAAAAAATTAACGAAACAAGTTACCGTGAGGTGCATGCGGATACATTTTTTAAACGTAATTAGTACTTGTTTTTCTTGAACGACTTCAGTACCATAATTTCGGCATGCCTAAACCAGCACGAGATAAAATGTTATTGAAACAAAACCGAAAACCAAACAATACATTAAGAAATAAGGTGAATTCATATGCGACATTTTGAAGTCATTATTTCATGAAAACGGATTCTGTAAAGTGAGCAACCTGGGAGAAATTTTAACAGAAAGATTTCGTTGCAATACCTATTTAGAACTCCTTAGTTAGTCAAACACTTTTTTGTGTAACACATTATCGCTGCATCACAGCGGTAATAATTATTACTGAAAATAAAATAAATAATTTTTGCAAAATTCTCTTAACCATATAACGACACAATTTGCACATGGATTTTAGCATCGTTTTATTTATACACAAGGTGTTTTTTTAAAGAGTGACAGATTCATATCTGACTAGTTCTAAGGTCGCTTTTTCGAATGGCGCTGATCAAATTTTTTAAAAATGCTCTTTAACACATTTTCTTTAAAACTAAAAAAAAAAACATTTTTGAAGTACAATATATTTTAAAATGCAATTTTCTGTACGATACCGGTTTCTGATCGCCTTCTGTTTTTACAGAACCGCAACCTTTACAAATATACATTCACATATTTTGATTTTTATGGATTAGAATTTTCAAATGGCTACGGAGCCCGGAATTGGTTCGAAAATGGGGAATTTTTGTTGCGCATGTATCAAAATATTTCACATATCCAAATCTCCATATTGGATCCACCATTTTGGATTTTGAAAAACTTAGTTTTTATGGTCGTAATCCGGAATGTCCAAAAATAAATAAAATGGTAGTTGATATATTACAATTCGTTGAAAATATACAATAACGCCTAATGCTGTTGCCACACATGTCAATAAACTATAATTAATGTTAAGAAGATTTTGTTATTCATATAAACTGTATAGAAAATCATGAATTAATAAAATTTCACAGGTTCTAACAAATTTGGCGTACCTAAGGCATTTAAAAATTAAAATATGTGAATGTACATTTTTTAGGTAAAACAATGCGGAACACGTTTTAAAAAAAATTTCGTTATTAAAAAAAAATGTGTTAAACGTCAGTTTTCGAAAGTTTGACCATCACCATTTGAGAAAGAAACCTCAAAAGTAACAGGAAATGGATGTGTCTATAAACAAACAAATATTTTTGAAAATAAAACGATGCTGAAATCCATGGAGTTTTGTCCTTAAAGGGTTAATATGGAAACTCTGGTGCATTAATAAAATGTTGTCGCTGAAAGCAAAAGAAAAATCAAAGTAATATTCCATGCAAATATTCCCTTTGGAGCATTAGTCACGTCTCGCGAATCGATAACGCCTTTAATTGGCATAATGACACGTTTTGCAACGTTACTATCATATAGCTATACAACCATTATGGCCATCCTCATAATTATGACTACTATCACCTTTAATATTAACTCTTTCTCTCAGATTTCTTTTGTCTTGTACATAATGATCGACGCTCTTTTCAGCTTAACATTTGTTTCTCTATCAGAGCGCTCCATTCTCGCGTCACACAACGAGCGGCCTTAATTAGTGAAGTATCTCATTCATGTTTAACTAAACTCTGTTACGTCAATAGAGTAATGAAGAAAAGCAACACTACAATCACGACGGATAAACAAAGTTGTCGCTGTCGGTCCGACTTGATTAGAATTGTTTCATGGTATAATTGATAAAATATCAAAATTATATATCTTTAAAATCAGTTATAGTAGTCACGATAAATATTAGTAATTTCTTTGAATTTTTTATTTAATAACACGAAAGAATACGATTAAAATGGTGTAGGTATTTGTAGATATGTTTCTCCGATGTATTTCAAAGCTTTGAAAAATATTACTATAAACAAATATTTTGGAATATAACAACAATAAAATCATTCAAAGCATCTTGTCGGTCTAATAGCGACATAACTTTGGTGCTACAGTACGGATATTTTTCTCACGTCGTGTCTGATATATATAAATATTGAGAATCGTCCGACCAAATTTTGTTAACAGATTGAAGTAAAATAAAAATCATGATTATAAACATCACATAAAAGTAGCGAGCAACTACTTCAAATAGTGACACCAAATGTTTAGTCGGATCTCGTCTTACTACTCAAGTATTGACCCTAACTACTGATTTTTCCCAGAGCTCTTGACCATGCTAAATCAAAATAGCAATGTCTACGCTTATCTGCGCCTTTGATAAGTTTTGTAATGATTTGTTCACAAAAGAAATAATTAATATAACATAACACTTGTAATTCTTATTTTTTGTTAAACTTATTTCTTTCGATTCAGTCTGCGTATATCCCTCGTTCTTGTTAAATATGGACTCAACCCATTGATGTATATTATGTTTTTATTTATTGATTTTAATTTTTTGACAAATAAAAGAAGATTACATTTTAACTAAAGTTTTATCTGAGGAGGACCAAAACTAAATAGGTCGAAACGTCTATATATGGTTTTTATTTTTGACCAAGTTCAATTATTTCCGTAATTCAAGAAGCAATTTATTTCAACAAAATATATTTTCACTTAAGAAAACAATATACGGAAAAGAAGATTTATTATTTTTTTTAACTAATTATTTCTTTCGACTTTATAATTTTATTTTTACTATTTTGAAATTTATCTGCATTCCAAAAATTGGTGTTCAAAGGGTAATAATGACATGGAAGTTTTTTTAAACATTGTGAATGAGATAAATTATTTTCGGATTTTGTTGATTCCAGAATCCAGAGCGTTTGGAATATTTTATGACTGTGGTGCAACATATAGGCCAGTCGGTATTTTATGATCAGTCTTTTTTCTCACAGATGCTAATAATATTAACTTGAGAATAGTGATATACACGTAAAAATATACAAAATTGTGTAAAAAATGTGCCAGTATAAAATAACAATTTTCGACACGAGCGGAGTAAATAGTACTGCTTTTTAAAACCTCACTAAAAAAAGATGTTTTGAGATAAATTTTTAAGCATTATTACAAAAGTATCCGCAGTTTAAAATGTATATACACCAATATGAATTTTTTGTCATCCTTAAATATAACGAATGGTTCCAAAATGACAATGTTTGTCAGACAGCGATGGAATATTAATAGTTAATCATTAATAATTATTGAAATTATATAATAATTATCATAATATACAATTGTTTGTAATATAAATAGTTAATTAAAATAAATAATAAAAATGTAAAAATACACTATTTATAAGTATATGCGTAAAAATAAAAAAGACTTTAGAAGATCTCAAAAAGATCTTTCTTAAATATGTCACTATTCAAGATGTATTTGAGAACTTTTTAAGACTTCAAAATACTAATTTATCAAAATCTTTTTGAGATCTTTATGAGATCTTTAAGAAAAATTTGTACTACTTTTTGAGATCTTTTTAAGATTTTCTTTTCACAGCATGATTTTACGAAAACATAATTTTATTAATCTTATCGAGATCTTTTTGAGATCGTTTCAAGATCTTTTTTTTTTTTTATATTTTTCGGATATGAAACAATATATTTGTAATAAAATGCTGAATTCTCGTATTTTTTACCAAAATTAATTATCGAAGATGATTTTTAAGGTGATTACCCAGTTTACTGGCTTTCTGATCTGCTTTCTACTCTCAATTTCTTAATAATTAAGAAGGAATCAATACACTATACTTTTCTTAAGATATCGGTAGTAAACTTCATTATTTGTAATACGTTGTGTTGCAGAAATTATAATGTGTATAGGTAAAAGAAAATGTATCAATTTTTGTCTAAGACACGTAAAATTGTGGCGTTTTTCGTGCTTTCTGAAGGATGACAAATTTTTATTTCTTTGTCTTCATTGCATAAAAGATTGTCAGCGCATCGAAAAACAACTCTGGAAATCTCTCGTCTTCGATTTGTGTTATAAATATTGAATTTTCGTAATATGAAACTTTCTGTCTTTGTGACATGAATCGCTTGTATTAACGCCTACTATGAGTTTATTTCTCATCTTTGACTCGTTGTAAATATTGACCCCATATTATAAAGTGAAGTTTTAGAAATCAGACAGGAAAGCAAGTAAAAAAAGGTAATTACTTTAAAATTCATCTTTAATAATTAATTTTGGTAAAAAATAAGAGAATTCAGCATTTTATTAAAAATATTTTTTTTATATCCGAAAAAGATAAAAAAAAGATCTCGAAAAGATTTTGATAAACTAGTAGTTTAAAAGCTCTCAAATATATTTTGAATAGTAACATTTTTAAGAAAGATCTTTTTGAGATCTTCTAAAGTCTTTTTTATTTTTACGCGGGGATTTTGGAGGTTGCGAAATGCAATATAACAAAAATTAAAACTTAGAGTAAATAATTTTTCATTTTTAAACTCTGTAATTCATTGCTAGGTTTATATCAATGTGTTTACGTCATTAAATTATACATCGAAAAACGTCATTAAAAATACATTGGGCATGATTCGTCTTTCATATGTGTCGTTCCGTCTCATAAGCGAGATGCCTGCGAGACTGAATGTGAGATCTCTCAAAGATCTTTCGGAGATTATTTTTTCTACTCGGGATAATTACACACATACAACTTATATTTATGACCTTTATTTATTCTGTTATAATAAAGTTACACTGCATAGTACATAGTTATATCGTTACAATACATAGTATGCATACCAATTTACAAATGTGTAACAAAAAATGGATAAATTTCTACCAGGGAAGTACCTAAAACTTTGCATGCTGAACATTAGCAATTAAGCCTTGCCGAGAAATTAATTGGTTCCACAAGTTTAATTGCTTATTTAAGGCAATTGTATGAGGTATATTTATTATGCAAGACACTGAATTTACTATAGAACCAGGCTCAAAGACATAATAAATAAATTAAACTGTGCGACGCGAGCTCTCATAACAGTGCGCATTGCAGCCAGAATGTACCAAATGTTGAAGGGTTCACAAATGAATATTTCTCACAAAAATCGAATTTCGGCGCGGGAAAGTACTATTCTTCGCCTCCATATGCATGCGGAAAATCGAATTTAATTTAATAATTTCCTTCTAGTCGAAAGTTCGCATTTGGGCATGCTCAAAATTTATTACAGATTTTATTCTCTGAAAATTGAGGTCCTTGTAGTAAACACCCGTAATTTACAGTTTGCGTTTTTGATGCGATCATTCAAAATTAATTTTTGTATTAAAAAATAAGCATCTCTAGTTTGTATGAAACGTCTGATTATTCAGTAAAACAGTTAAAAATATATTTTTAAATCTATGGGACTAGTTGCACCAATGCCTCGAGGGTTAGTACTTCCGCAAATATGCCAATAGCTAGTATTAAATCAATTCACGAAATCATAATCTGCTATATAAATAATGAATTAAAAAAATTCGAAATAAAATACTTTAAAAAGCTGCATACTTTAAAATAATATTTTATTTTTAACTTCTGGTCTATAATCAAAATATTAAATTTGTTTTAAAAATATTAAGTTTTGCTTTTTTGTTACCAATGTATAACGGACTCGTTTTGTATATTACATTCTTTATTTTTTGACACAAAATGCTTGAATTGTATCGTGTCACTTTTTGTTTAACAATAGTTTTTTACATTGTATTGTTTCTATCTGGACCTTGTGCATGTCTGTTCTATAAGAAAAGTTGATAAAAAAAACCTAGTAGAAGTTATTGGATGAGAACAAGCTGGATTGAAGTACATGGAAAGAAAAATTTCTCATTTTGAAAAATATGTCGCACAGTTTACTATTAAAGAAAGTTAAACCCAAAATATAATTTTACTCAATCCCTTACAATTTTTCTTTAACAAAAAAAGCAAAAATAAAACTTTGTTTTTTGATGTTCTGGTTTAGAAAAACATATATATCTGAAATATCTCTACGTCACCATATTATTAAATCTTGACGAAATCTATTAAATTAATTACTAAGAACGTAAAGTAAAATTGATTTTCTAATGATGAAGAGAAAATTAACCATGAAATCAATTTGGTCTCTTTATTTTTTTTTTTTTGACAATAATTATTGGATTATTCTTTCCATGTATACTACTATGCAATCTGTATTACAATATTGTACAAAATGACACTACATACTAAAAAATACTTACTTTTCTTTTTGATGCTACCTAATGCAGGGAATCCGGCGGGAATCCTGAGTTCGTAACGGTGAGCTATTTTTATCAATAAACACTATTATTTGTTAAGCACACATAATGCTTTTATTTTGTTTTTATAAAACATACTTTAAAATATTGACCATACCAGTTTAGTTAAAATACCTTTTTATGTCATATATCAGAAACAAGAACAGAAAAGGAGTGAGCTAGACGAACAGTTGAAGGAATACATCGCAGAATGGAGGGAACAAAGAGCAAAAGAAGAAGAAGAGTTGAAGCGGCTCAAGGTATAAACCAATTTTCCCATAAACAACAATTTTTGTGATCGCTACAGTTATTTAATATTTAACGAAAACAACAAATTTTGAAAACGAAATTGTTTACCTTCAACAGGAAAAGCAAGCCGAACGCAAGATCTCACGAGCCGAAGAAGAGAAACGATTGGCTCAAATGAAAAAAGAGGAGGAAGAACGTCGCCAACGTGAAATCGGTATGTTATATTTTTGTTTTATAATCTGACAACTCCATATTTTAATTTATATTTATATAAAATCTTAAATTGAACATAAATTGAATAACATTTTTGTTTTTCAGAGGAGAAAAAACAACGGGACCAAGAAGAAAAGAGAAGGTGCGTTTTAAAAATTAGATATTTGAATAAATATTGTTTTCCAATATTTCTTTCAACAAAATTCTGTGTATTTTCTGGATATTTTTGCGGCATTGAAACAATATAGTGTTACTTATTTTAGCAGTTCAATTTAATAATTTCTTGAAGATATGCATTATTTTTAAATATTATTGACATATTATTACATAAATATAAATATGTATTTTTAAAATTTTAACAGACGTTTGGAAGAGTCCGAAAAGAAGCGCCAAGCTATGATGCAAGCCATGAAAGATCAAGCAAGCAAGAAGGGACCGAATTTTACTATCATAAAGAAAAATCTAACGGTATGTTTTAGTATGAAAAACCTTTCATTATTTACAATAATTATTAAACGCTAATTAAATTTTCGACAAAAATAACGTGAAAATAAATACAAATTTAGGAAAGTATGTCCTCGGAACAACTGGAACGGAGTAAAACGAAGGAGCAACTTGAGGAAGAAAAGAAGATATCTCTTAGCATTCGCATCAAACCCTTGGAAATCGAAGGATTAAGCATTGACAAATTGCGTTTCAGGGCGACCGATCTGTGGGATGCCATTGTCAAACTCGAAACGGAAAAGTATGATCTCGAGGAGAGGCAAAAACGACAGGATTATGACGTAAGTGTAATTTCTAATTTTTACGTTATTTGAAGAATATTAGATGATTTTCAAGATGCATTTGTAATGACTATTCATATATTTTGATACACGAGATTTCAGTACTAACACTCCAAAAGTTCTTGCACACTAATTTTTTCTGATATTGTTTCAGTGATGCCACATGATTCTTTGAGACCTTTAAATCTATTCAAATAAAACAATCTTTTTTAATTTCCTTTTAGAATCTTAAGTACTTTGATTCGTTTACTGTAAAACAGCTCACAGCTAAAGAATTGTTGAAAAATTGATCACAAACGACTATTTTTAGTTATTTTTGAATTGTTTGGGGATTTGAAGTAATTATTCGATTTTTCTATCATGACCCATATTCCTCGATGCTAATAGGAAGATTTAAAGTCAAATTGAACTTGTAGGCGTTAATTTAATAAAACTATATATTCGATAACCTGCAATAAATAAAAAAATGGAGTTTGACATCACTGAAACAATCTAAGAAAAAAAATTGTATGTACAAGAACTTTTGGGTTGAAGTTAGTTAGAATATACTTTACGATAATTCGTTTAAATTTGAAAAAAAATTTAAATGTTTTAATAATAACTTACTAAAATAAATAAATGAAATTCTCATCTTTAATCATCTTTAGAGATCCTTTTGATCGGCGGTGACGTCATTGTTCACTACACTCAAATAATTTAATTTTTTTAGTCTCTAATTGGACTCTCAAACAATTCAGAGCTCTCTTGAAAACCATAGTTACAATTTGTGCGTTTCTCATTAGCCATTACAGCAAATTTCTACTAATCACAACCGTTTCTGATCATGACCATATTTCCAAATTTCCATAACGTATTTTGATAACGTATTATTATAGCAAATATTGTTCAATATTTTCTTTAATATAAATTTTTCTGGATTTTTTATGTTTAAAAGTAAAGTGTAAAACTATGGGTTTTTAGTTTTATAGTTTACTATTAAATGCGTTCATTATAAAAAGACACAAATATAAAAATTTGAAATTGCAATGCTCACTTTAGTATATTTTTTGAAAATATCTATATTCTGTAACAAAAAGTGAATCAACTAATATAATAATGTTACCGTGTACTTTATAATTGATTGCATATTATTGAATGAAAACGTATGCTCTTCACAGCTTAAAGAATTGAAGGAAAGACAGAAGCAGCAGCTCAGGCATAAGGCTCTCAAAAAGGGCCTTGATCCAGAAGCACTTACTGGAAAATACCCTGTAAGTATTCTCGCAATATTTTCAAATATCAAAAAGAATTTTTTCCGTAATATTGATTGCATAATGTTAAAGTACAAATTGCGTTTTGATGCCCTGATGAGTATACTAGAGTATATATGAAGAAAAATTACACTGAATATGTTGGGGAGGTTTTGAAGTATCGAAATTGTCACTTGTGATCCCTTTATAAAATGTTCGACAAAATGTCGCTAAATGGCAAAGACAGTACTGGCAATATGTCACCAACTAAAACTCTAACCTCAAATTCCTGATCAGCGACCCTGAAAACCCGTTTTCATTCTAGGATACGAATTTTGTCAATAAAGTTCATAATCGATCAAATAAGGTTTAGTTTTTCGACATACTCATGTCTTGAAAAGGTTAGCTTAATACAAAACAGGCAACATGAAAAATGTCTAGTTATTTTGTGCTGCGAATAGGCGTCGATCACGCATCTTTAACGATGCAAAAAAAAATTGACAAACAACGAAACATACGAAATTTTGTTCATTTTTTATGTAAAATGTGCCATATTAGTTATTGAAGCAATTTAAATGCGATTTTGAGGACGCCAATCAAAGATCATACACGAAAATAATGCATCTAAACAATGTGCATCTCTCGGACTTGGATGGGTTAAATATCCCGATACCAACTATTTTTACTTGGGTCAGTATTGGCCGGGGAACAAAGTTCCGAAAATCAACACACCGAAATGCCAAAATTTCGATATAGTATGTCTCCAGTGTGATTTTCTTCACTTTGTCTTTGAAAATTTGACAAAAAGAAAGCATATTAATATACCTTGGACTCACGCAATATCGAAATTTTAGACTTTCGGAGTTTTGATTTTCGGAACTTTTTTCCCCGGCCTCAGTGTTGGGATCTGACATTTGATGGCGGTTTTCAAACTATTCAAAGCTTGCATTTGGAGAAAAGTGATTCGGCCACAGGCCAATATGGCGATTGAAAGCTGGCAAATTTGTTGACAGCAGCGCCAAATGTCAGATCCCAATAGGCAATATATAGAAATTTCTGATTCAAAACATTCTATGTTTCAAAATTATATTTATTATACCAATTGTCCAATAGTTTGCATAATAAGCTAATTCTTATCAGAAGTAATTGCATTCGTCACAAAAAATTGCATGGCTGACAAAAAATCATTAGATGTACAAATGGATTTTATTTTATAAGCTCGTTCGGTAGTATTTTCTGAATTTTTCACACATTTAGCATCTTAAAGTTGCATTTTTAACATTTTCATTGAAAAATATTATTTCAAAAAAGCTCGACATAGGGTACTTGAAAATATTTCAGCCGCGTTAAAATCTTTTAATAATGCAAGTACCATTAATTGTTTTTGCAAGTTATACTGTCTAAAAATGAATAAGTAAACATTTAGTTATTATAAATTATAAGTCGTAGAAAAATAAGTGCATATACATACACTTATAAAATAATTGTCTCTTATCCAAATTTGGAGAGTGACTTCGTCAGATTTTATTTGTTAAATGATTATCATTAGCTGTACTCTAATGATAATTAGAGAAAATTTTACTTATTTTGTGTCAGGACATTTAATTGTTTCACTTAAAAAACGAGTGAAATCGTCGTCTTCACTTCGTAAATAAGTGAAACAAGCTTTGTGCTTAATTAACGCATGTAGTTAAAAATATAAATAAATTTATATTTTTACAAAATTAATATTATTGCCATAAGTGTTGACCACAAATTCCATCTAATATTCGTTAGTCATCATGGTATACATGGAGTCTATAAAAAAAAAAACTTAATAATCAACAACTTTGTTGTATTGTGATCAATAGTAAACGACGATAGAAGATAGATATAGGATTAAATGATAATGTAACAATTAGATACTGTTGTAGTGAATTAAATATTGTAGTGTTATTTAATTTCTTATTTAATAAGTGAAAATATTCACACATTTAATAAGTGAAATATTTATGTATTCAATCTTATTGAGTAGCAAAATTTACAGGAAACATAAATAATTTGTAAATATGCTGAAAGTAATTTCAATATTCATTTAGATATGTAGAAATATAGTTTTTACTCTTACTTTACATTTAAATTTATTAATTAAGAGTTGTGTGTTAATTTAAACTTATATGACACATTACATTTCTATTTTGAAATTAAAGGTTTCTAAGTATTTTCGTGATAATCATTTTATGCTTATAATTTGCATATCCTCAAATTATGAAAAATGTTGGTACTTCACCCACATTTTTAACAATATTTTTTAATCATATACATTTGCATTCAACTTTTTTCAAGTACTATGTAACTGGCATAGAATGCATACACTCGGTAAATGAAAATGAATGTTTTTCGGTTGCAAATCCAATTATTGTACGTATAGAGACCATGAGATCTGTACCTCGAACATCCGATGCACATATTTTAATCAAATTATGAATTTGTCTCACTTTTATTATAAAGTATGATGCTATTTTAGATGGAGGCTTTAAAATTAGTACACGCTACTACAATTTTTCATCGTTTATTTACGCGACTAAATATTGCATTACATGTACATAACAGACTATTCATGTTTACTGGGACGCAGCAAAAAATTTCTGTAACGATACCTGAAGTTTAATGCTACATTTTAACGGTTTATGTTTATTTTATCTCGTGAGTTTAGCGCCATTTAAACATTTATGTCTTTTATGTTCATATAGCATAGGGCTCGAAAGTGTACTTTTAACGAGTGACTATTGTCGCTCTTATAGAGTGAAATGTGAATTCCTCTAACTGACTGAATTTTTACTGCCTAGACACTTTTTCGAAATTTTTCATTGTAAAAGTAAAAATACACTTCAAAAGTGACACTTTAATTTCAGAAATTATAGTCCTCATTATACAGCTGCATAATCATTACATTTAATCTCATAATGGCCATTATTCTTTAAACTAATACTTCAATTGTAATGAAATAAACGGTGTATTAGAAGTGACTGCAAATGTCTTTAATAGATGATCAGGTATTACAGGTTGTAATTACGCAATTGCTGATTGAATCCATTGATTATTATCAGTAACTATTTATGGGCTTATTCGAAATTTCGTGTAGTTTTTCATTTCTTCGATTTTGTTCGATGGAGTTTTTAGAAAAAAATGCAGTTCATTTCAGGTGTTCTTCTTTTATAAAAGCTACCTTTACATGCAAATTTTAACTTTGTTTTAACTATCACCGTGTTGTTTCACCGTGACATTTTGGCCTCTAAAATTCAAAAAGCAAAAAATATAATCTTGTACTGTTTTCTGACAAATCTCAATTTTATATCTTACAATATTATTGATTTTAAGAAAATTAACAGTAGTGTAAAACAACATAAACTAACAATAAAAAAACAGGGAATTACATTAATTTCTCAGTAGTTGGTAGTGATCAGATAATAATATCTTCAGATATGTCTTCACTTTGTATAGATGTTCCTGCAGAATTAATAGAAAATAGTGATACTGTAGAGTGTCAGATTTACATGCTGCCCAAACAAAAAATTCCATTAGATGATGTTTGATATTTGACCCACAAGACACAACCTGTTTTTAACTTAGTTAGCCCTGCTTCAAACAAATATTCGGCACACGATCATTTAGAAAGAGAATATTTAAAAAGGTTATCTTCTAAACTGACTTCATAATGCAGATACATCGGCAAGATTACTACTTGCATCCTTAAAGAGACACTTTGGAAAGTTTCCAATAGTTATCCTGATACACTGCAATTCGTATCAGAAATAGAAACTCATAATAAAATCGCCTTTTTGGAGTGGACATGAATTCGAAATACAGAAAACAATAAATTGCATTTTTATTGGTTCCAAAAACAGATTTTCTAATTTCAACTCATTTACATCAAAAAACCTAAAAAATAACTATTATTTATAATTTCGTTAATAGTGCCTTAAAACTATCCATTATACATATTTGCGTTACAAAAATTAAAAAAACAATTTTTTAGTATATGAAAAAATACCTGACATCATAGCAAACAACTTTTATACCTAACATTTTTTTATTCGAATTCACCTTAAAAATGATATAAGCCAAAAACCACAAATTTCCACGTTTAAGTTTAAATTAAAGTGGGACGCCATGCACAGTCCTTGTCAACTTTTTGATATGTATTTCCTGACGCCCTAAACTTAATTTTTTTTAGACTTAATTTTTTAAAGACGCGAAAAAAATCTCCAGTATCGACGAGTTCCACCCACTTTCCTCTTTTGACTGTAATATGAAACATTTTATTTTTATGAAATTATTTGTTGAAAATATGATAGACAAACTCCAATTTCGTAATGATTAATATGTAATATTCTACAAATATTTATGAAATTGCGATCATAATTTATTAAATAACGTCTTAAATAGTTTATATATAATTTAAATCATTGAATAAATTTTCGTCCTTTACTTTATGAAAACTTTCGAAATCCATAATAACTTTTTATATTTCTTCACAGCCAAAAATACAAGTTGCCTCCAAATACGAACGTCGCGTCGATACCAGATCCTACGACGACAAAAAGAAACTTTTCGCAGGTGTAAGTGTTTTTTGCATAATTTTCAAATACTTCCTAATCAAACATATATAAATAAACATATTTAAAAGGCTCTTTTCTATACATTCAAACCAACTTCAAAATTGTTTCACAAAAACCATCATTTAACGATGTTCGGTGACAAACAATTACAGAACAATTCATCGCTATAGTACGTCAGAACAATAATAAAACAACAAAAATTGATGTTCGATTGATTGCAGGGTTACGACACGCTTTTAGCGGAGTACAACGAGAAAATGTGGAAACAAAAATCCGAACAGTTCATGAAACGCACAAAAAGTGAGTAGATATTGGGTCATGTATTGATCCAGTATTGTTTGACTGTTGGATTGGTTCTCAGTCATATATCCTTTAAAAGCCACTAGATTAATTACTTATTGTTTTTCTATCGTTTTCCTTGATTTCTTTAATCATTTTAAACTTCGTGTCCTTTGTCGTACTAAAACTAGTTGGTGTTATCTAATTTGCATTGAACCCTTTCCAAATTGTCATTATGATACCAAAACTTTAAATTTTATTTTCTATTTCTTGTATAAGAGTAAAGTTTTTTTTAAATATTGCTAGAAAACGCTTAATGATAATTCAGTAATTTTTGTATCAGCAATAGGTTAAAAGATATTTTCTAATGCATCAAAAGCCACTCTTAGTAAAACTTTCCAAGTGATATTCATAATTGCTATAAATAATTGCGATTTAAAATATGTTACCATTTTTTTTTTTTAATATCTTCGTCAGAGTTTTGCGCAAAAATGAGCATAATTTGATTTCTTGCAGAGATGCAGAATGTATTTCTGCAAAATGTAGTTGCTTCAAATAATTATCAATAGCCAGTGGAAATTTAAGTAGCAAATTTTGCTTTAATAACATCAATAAAATGTGGTAAAAGATTTGTTCAGAGTCATTGTTAAAAATGTCTACAAGTTATTATTTTCTAACGTACCAAAACATATTCTCGTAAACAAAAATATGACAATAAATTTTACTTTTATTATAAACCATGTTATTGGTTGTTTTAGTAAATACACTTATTTCTTAGTATAGAATGATTAATTAAATTTACCAATTATATTACCAATTTTATGGTATGAAATTGGATGATGTATGATCTCTACTATGATTTCGATGATCATATTTCACGAAAGACTCCTCTGCATGCTATTCGTAATGATGTTATTATCGGAGCTGCCTGAGATAATCTAGTTATGTACTACGAGTATTAAAATATGTGATAAGCCTCAAAGCACATTTCCCATTAGATTGATACTTCGAATTTCAGAAATTACGCAATTAATGTCTGTAATCAGTTTTTGCATTCTGCATTGCATTTTGGTTTACAGTGCAATAGTATTGCATTATTGTTGTTATTTTAAACAATATTGTTGGTAAATTCTTCAATTTGGCTTCAGTTGATCTAAAATTACTCCATATAAAGGTTTCCAATTTTCTTTACAATCTGCATACACTTTTAGTTAATTGTATATTAAATAACATATCAATAAGCAATAATCTGCATTCCAGTTCAGATTTTTAAAATCGTTACAAGCTTGATATCCATAATTTTATAGTAATAATAATATATATATAGCTTGAATCTAACTCATACTGTCCTGCAGGAAATATGCAGATTTTTTTATAAACATGGATTAAGAAAGAAAAATGTTGAATCATAAATTAAACATTAAAGAAGAGAAGATTAATGAAATATTTTAAAAATACTTTAAATGAAAATTTTCTCAAAAATATCGCTTAAAAAACCTATATTCTCATTGTGGAGAAAAAATGAATAAAAATGAATATTTCAAAATTTTTTGACAATTTTTTGTACATTTGGCGTAATATTGGAATTCCTAATAGCTGAAACTCAATTTGAACCTCAGAATCTTACTTATAGAGGTACAGCCACCTCGAAATAGTAACGCCTTTAAATTTTTTTAACTCGATTTTGATTTCAATTTGAATTCAAAATGATTTTGAATTAAAGGGCTCAGTTAATTTGTACGTTCATAAAATGGCGTCATGTATTGGATAATATATTGTTGAGGACTTTTAAGAGTTTTTTGATAGTAACTTACCAAAAAAAAATATTACTTCATTTATCCGAAGGTAATATTTTCCGAATTTTGACCCCCCCCCCCCCCGAAAGTTTAACGGATTAAAGTCGTATTTACTCGAAACAAAGGTTACTGCAGTGAGGAATGATAAAACGCTGGGTTAAAAGTATATGCTGTAACCACAACCAGCAATACTTTTTTGCAGAAAAGGAAATAAAATTTCAAATAAATTCTATCATCCATAATTTTAAATGGAATAGGAAAGTTCTGTTAATGAACTTTAACAAAACAAACCTTTTCTTACTTAAATCGCATAATCCCATAATCGTTTTATAACTATTTCTTCGCAAAATTGAATTACTTGAAATGTTTTTAAAAATCTTATTTTCTTTTTAAAAAAAGCGAAGTTACCGAAATGGTTTGGCGAGAGGCCGGGCAAGAAGGCTGGCGATCCAGAATCTCCGGAAGGTGAAGAAGATGTGAAGGCCGCTGCTGATGACGATCTTGAAGAACCTCAATTCGATGACGATGATGAGGATATGGAGGAGAAGGAAGAGGGAGAAGAGGAGGATGAAGAGGGTGAAGAGGAGGAGGAAGAGGAGGAAGAAGAGGAGGAGGAAGAGGAAGAAGAGGAGGAAGAAGAGGAGGAAGAGGAGGAGGAAGAATAAGAATATTAATTTCATTCATCAGAATTATTCTACTGCAGATGGGGATATCTATATATGACGTAATGTTAAGAAGAACCCGGGTTCAGAAAGTTGTGCCTAAGAATGAAAAGGAAACGATACGTGATTCGGTGACACTAAAATGTTTTTGCACATTTTTTAAAATATCTCGCTATCTTCCTCACTCTTTAGGGTGTGTTTCAAAAATACTTAAATTATTATTGCGTAATATACGGATAGCCTCATGTTAATCTCGAAACATCTCATCTTTTATCTTTATGGGTATCTCTTTCTCTTTCTCTCTCTCTGTCTCCTGCGCAGCCACACACATACATATACATACTCTCTCTCTCTGTCTCTCAGTCGCTGTTATTACTGCTCGAAAAATAATGATATAATTCTGTTTGAGCGTACCACACATCAAGTACAAGGGCAGATGTACGATGGCCGATATCTACGAAATTCCTTGTGATGAACGGTCACAGTAAATACTCTCTCAATCTTGTGTTACTGTTATACCACTTCTACTGTATTATTTATGATTACAGTTAATAATAATAATAATGTAAACATTAATGAGTACATTTTATTAAAACTAAATGGTCTGTCACTCACATAATATAGTCCTGACACCTTCAATGTCATTTGTAAGTATTAAGCTTTGTTTCCTCTAGCAAATAATTGAATTAGGAAGCTTTGAAGTATTCGATGTTTTTTGTATTAATAATTTATACAAATTAATTATTACAAATGTTTAGAACAGAAGAGAAGATGTTGGTTCCAATAATATTTAGTGATAACTAAAAAACGTGTAATTTAAATTCGTCTTTGAAAGCCAAACAGAACAAGAATTTTAAACACACATTATGTTTGCAAATAACTCTTACTTGACAGACTGGAATCTTTTAGTCCTTATAATGGATGCAAATTTGAACGATTATGAAAATAGAAAAATTATCAAAAATTGTTGTTTCTGATGATATAGTACCTCTCAACCAAATTTATTGTTTGGAATTCATTTTCGAATTTTGTGTGTAGAATCAGAGTCCGAGGTCCGAGAATTTCGAAATATTGGAGATTATGTAGTCATATAGTCAAAATAATGCAACTGGGGAGCAAAATAGATTTTTTCCGAGAATGAACCTGTAAAACCTAAAACTATTTTGCACCTAATATGTTCTCATACGAAAGCGTGCTATTTTACATCCGCGATGCAGGTAACAAAATAGCATTTTACGCACAGTGGGTGAGAAATTTTTTTTACTCCCGGCGAAACTTATTTTGCTCCCTAGGGAAAGAAATTGCTATCTTGCTCCAGCGATGTAAGGAGAAATTTTTCTTTAAATTGTGCGTATTTTCATTAGGTAATTTCCCTCGAAAATTTGTACTAAGGTGTTTTGGGATTGTTAATTATGACAGCAAAGCAAAAAATGACAATATCGTTTTGCAAGATCATGGGCTTAAAATGGCGGACCTAAATCGATACAAATGCATTTAATATAATATCTGTTTATAGATTAAATTAAATATTACGGCTTATGCCCCGCCATGAAAAATGTATATTTTCTTCATATTTAATTTAATCTGTTACAGAGCCACGTTACATCGTTTCATTGTCAAAGCTGTTTATAATCTCGAATTAATGAAATCGTCTGTAAAGGATTATCATAAAATTTATTTGGATTTCCTTATTAGTAACATGAAATTTCATTGCAACTGATTATGCCATAATTTTATTGACTTTTAATTGTAAATGAAAATATGTGGACACAAATCTATATTGAAGAGAAGTTTGTTTTAGGACTTATTTAGATTATACAGAAACTGTTTTTGAAAATCTATTAACATATTTTTTTTCATTTTTATGGGACGTAAATGTAAATATTGAGACTTCATCATCTTCACTCAGAGAACCAAAAACGCTCATGAATACATTTTCAACACAAAATATTAATTAGAAACAACTCGAGCCTTCATCACTTGCGCGAATGATTGCGAATGAGAAGACATGCACGTATTGAACACAGTCCTTGATACACTGCCATTCGGTGGCCGTTCGAAGCTTCAGCTGCTATCGGCAGTAGATCATCGCGATTCAGTGTCAAAAATGTGTGTCATCAAGAATTTGTTCACAAAGAATATGTTAGAACTACTTTTACCACACGTTTGCATTCTTCGCCTAACCTCAAAAATAGAAAACAACGCATTGTTCGAGTACATAACCTCACACAATGTATAAAATACCTCAAATATCAATATATAAACAAATTTTTGATATTAAAAGTTTAAAATGTGTTTAAGGTAAACATTAGTGTGTGCACCCCGCGACAGCTTTCTTAAACATCGGCAATTTTGTCTACCGCAGACAGATTTGATGATGTAGGTGAAGAGAAAAGAAGAAAATACTTTCATTGATATTCAATTTTAAGTGGAGATCTTAATACCTAATAATGGTTTCTGTAGAGCCGAAGCTTTGGTGCAAATTTCAGAACTTCGCAGGATATACGCTGAAAAATGTATTATAATTTAACTTTATTTGCATTTTTCTTAGAAAATTTAAATCAACAATGAAATTGATGTTGCTGAAAACATAATGCGCATGGTATTAAAAGAATTTCAAGACTTATAAACCGGTAAAAAAGTTTTCTATAAAAATACTTTTCTTCTATCTACACGGAGAAAAATTTATTTAATAGTCATTCAAAATATTAAATATTAAAAATTGCCATTATTTCTGGTAAACATTACTAGATTTTTTGTAATGTTTAATGTCTGAATAGTAAAAATTCTAAGAACTCATTCAAGTCTCTCTCAAAATTATTATTGGGAATAGAAAAATTTCCAAGAAAATTTGTCTTTGTATATTTTTTTTTATATATAACCTAGATATATCAAATTTCACGTTATTTAGAAAACTGTTCAGGTTACTATATGTATCTTGACAAATTGAAATAAAAAAATTGTTTACGGAAATTTGGAAATATGAATGCTAATGATGTAATATTGAATGATTAATGAATTAAATGATTCAATCCTGTTCCAATTTACAGTTTGGATATAAGCAATTGCAATCAATTTTGGCTTTATTACAAAAACTACCAGCATCGCATTTTGTAAATTTTCGTCGTTGGAAAAAAGCCATGAAATCTCATTGAAACATCTAATCTTTCTGAAGATACCGATTTCGTGCAACTCGAGCTTTGAGGTTTACTTCGTAGCAATCTGGATTTTCCAATAAACGTAAACAGTCATAATCCTCAATACGTGTCGTGAGCTATATATACAGCTCTGTACCATTCGAGATACGATTAGTAAGGATCTACTTTTGCGTGGTATTAGAGAAAATTAAATAATTTTTATACCACTTTTTAAAATTACCATTTTCTTAAAATTTGGTCATAATTTCGAGAAAATTCCAAAAAGTATAAACATTTTCCGAATTTTAAATTATAGGATTTGCATACATATTAGAAAATGCAGTTTCTGTGCGTTTATGCTCCGAGATCCTCTATTTCGATTTCCATGTTCTTTATTATACAGCAGCATTATAGCAGGGTATACCAGGCTTTGTTGCATCAATACCGGCATTATAGTTTCGAAGTAATAACGATGTTTATGTAATAGAATAGCCGAAGCCACGGGTGTAGTTATGATAATAATAATATCAATACAGGAATAATAATAATAGCATCCGTAGTTGCAAGGTATTTATTTATTTGAATACCGTGATTGTGGCAATTTTCACATGTGTATTTGTAAGCATTATAACAGGATACTTGACCTCATAAGGTCTTATTCATAGTATTCCTCCCACAATATTTACTTCACTTATTTTCAAACGAGATAATGTATCCTATATGTATCCAGTGTATTTCAGGGAGGAGAGACGCGTTCGTTAATAAATTTAAAGTGGCGGATCTCTCAAAAACTTATAAACCAATTTACAGAAATCTAATTAGAGAGACATCATTAATTATGAATCTTATAGGTAATCTGACTTGATATAAGAGAAAAAAATTATCAAAACTATCATAATACAAACATATTGTTTATTCTCGATGAAATCAATATCTCTGTGGCATTTAATTAAGTTATTTCGGCCGTTATTGCCGCCCTAGGGTGAGAAAACTAAAAGTTCTAAAAATAGAACATATAAGATTTTTTCTTGTGAAAGCGTTTCCAACTGAATGATGAAAAACCTAATTTTTTACACAGTGTTTATTTTTATCCATATCGGCAAAAATTACTTACTAATTAATTTTTGACATATTACATGGTCTTTTATCACATATGACGTAATTGCAATCAATTTCATTCCCTGCACCTTATGAAATGTTGAAAACGTTGTAAAAAACTGCATTAAAAAAATAAATGTAAAATATTGCGAAATTACAACATTTGAAGAGTTTTAAGGAATAAAAACGTAGGTCGTAAATCCATGACTTGAAATATCAGTATGTAAAGTTATATTTAGTCGAGGAAATAACTACCAGTAATAAGTAAACGATTTGAAATCAATTTTAGATGTATTTAGTATCATAGAAAGCAAATACACTAGTTAAACATCCCCCTTTTTAAGTCCAGAAAAAATAGGATCCAATTAAAACCTCATTTTTATACGTGCTTTTTGTTTAAAACGCGGTTACTCGAAAAAAATACCACATTGCGGACAGATTATTCTGTCAGTCTATAAGTTTGTTACTACAGAAATTACATTTTTCAGTTTCTTGAATTTTAGCATCCTTAATTTTTAATTAAAAAACTGAGTCATAAATTTTTGCTGAAAATATTGTTTCTAATACAAACATATTAAAAAATTTAGATCTTATTGTATATACGTGAATATACGAAATATTCAAGGATTATTACTATTTGCATTGAGGCACGCAGAACCCAGTAAACGAAATTTAAATTATGGATATTATAATAACTGAAAGATCGATGTTTGAATATTCTGAAACATCTCCAAACCTTTGAATTATTCCGAATCATTTTGAATTCATGTAGATGTACTGAACATTTATTTCTTGAATATATCTGAATACTTGACGAATCACATGATCAATTGAATACATGTTCAATTTATTTGAACACTTCTCGAAGTATGCAAGTCAAAAACGTATAATTGTACTGTATAACGTATAACTCCTACAATTGCAAATAATTAACGAATTACCATTTTCGATTCAGAAACGGAATTCAAAGTATTCGGTAGAAATCTTAATATTTCTCTTTACTGCGAAACTAATATTAAGAGTGGATTATTTTACTATGAATAGATCTTAGAGTATGAGTAGAGGGTAAATGCGTTCAAGGTTTAGAGTAAAAATCAATGCAATAATCTGCGTTTCTTCGATAAACATGAGTTTCAGTTCTTATTCAGCCGAAACTTTTATTTTATTTTCCACGAATTTTTATTTGTTTTCAAAATGAGCCTAAATGTAAATTATATTCATTTTCATTAAATTGGTTTGTTTCCTGAATGTACGTTTAGTTTATACTCACACGTTATTCTTTAATCAAGATATTATGTATTATTATTTTTTATATATTCATATATTTTTATAAAAAATATTTCTTAAATTATAAAAAATTAAATAATTACTTAAATCATTTTCAAACTGGATTTCGTTAAAATGACTATAACTTAGGGATTATATTTACAAGTTTTAGTTAATCCAGCTGAACTATATATACATACTAACTACAGGGGCAAAAATAAGTAGCTATGATTACTAGTTAAATAGTCAGTTACAAGTTACTTAAAGAAACTTTTTTTAATTGGTGTTAGTATTTAAATAGGAAGACCTGTCAGTTAAGTAGTCGCATCAATGAAAAGACATTGGGTGGGCCACATTTCACTACTTAAATAGTTACTCTATCTACTGTTTAGTATAACAACTCCCGTACTTCACACATGTCTTGAAGAGGTCGTCCAGAACCTATTCCAAAGATAGCTCCAAAAATACCTAAAGAAGAGGTTTTAATTATGATAAACTACGACCTCTTAAATCAGTTTCACTTAGGACTTAAAATAGTAATCTCGAACGGTGTTGATGTTTGTGACCTTACCTCGGTTTGGAGTTTCTCTATTATGATAAAAGGATACCCAAAGTTGGGTTCCGTGTTTCTCCCAAACACGCATAGATATTTTTTTATATTCTGATCGATGGATGATAGAGTTATAATGAAAGAATAAGTACTTTTACGATATTTAGCAAGTTATATCACAGTTTTGTATTATTATTGTATAATTCCCGTCCAATATGTAACTGTATGAAGGGCAACAAAATAATTTAAAAAGAATTTATTAATAATAAAACTACAAAAGTAAAAACTATAAATCTCAGGAATTCAAATTCCAATATTATTTTTTTATATGTATTTAGACGTCTTAAACAGCTCCTAAAGATCTCTTTCAGCTGTTTCGGTTTATTGCTTAGTTCTTACTGGTCTCCTAAATTCGCCGTTTAGTAAAATGTAAGTATTTTTGCAGTGTACTTATGCTTATGGGATTTAAAAGTTTTTTTGCCAACACATGACAAATAAGCCATTTTAAGTCTCTTTACGCGATTTAAAGTAATCTTAAACTTTTAATGATGTGTATATAATTTTTTTCGCCTGAATTAGATTAGTAATTTTTGAATGATGAAATAAGTGAACGTTCTTATATTTCGTTACATTTTGATAAACAATCATTTATAAATTTCGATTTTGTTGGGAATAATGATTAAACTATTAACGAATTTGATCAAGAAATTTGAGTCAATAACCGATTAGTGATATTTCATCTTACACGATGATGAACGTTGCATATGCATGGATTCGGCCGATTCGACTAATTCGAGAGATGGCCATTTCGCGATAATCATCCTCTATCCTATTACATTCGGTTTTGATGCTGAAAAATACGAAAATAGGGAAGTAATAAAAATAACGTTATTATCATCAAAATGGGAACAATTTTCGCTGTAGAAAACTAGTACAACATATTTAGCATCTTTTTTTATTGTATTTTAATCTATAATAGTCCTCTAGACCTTTGTCACTTATATAATGAAAATAATTTAATGTTCGGGCATGTACATTAAATTGCATGATATCTATAGTAATGCAATGAATTTTAATACAGAAATATGAATATGTACAATTCGTATTTGGAGAATTTTCAGTCAATGACATAATTTTTAACATAAAATAAAACTGTATATTGGTTGACCATTTATTATTTTCAAAATACTTATTACTATAATATTGAAATTAATTTCATGGACTGCAACCTCGATTGAAAGAAAGCAAATTTTATTGCGTAGACGTTAAGGGTATTACATTGTATTTCGAATCAACAGAGCCAGCCCGACTTTACCGCTGACCCTATGTTTAAGTAACAAGAGATTAATTATTAAAATTTTCGATCCAACACAATGGAATTCATTTTTATTTCACCTTCATAATCCTTCTTACCACAAAATTTCTAAACTTAACTTTGTTTTAACTGAATTTAGCGGATGATAATCGTTACATTTTGTAGGATACTTCATTGAGAAAATTACAGAACCGAATGGTTTGCTTTTTTTTAAAATTCCCTAAGCCAAACTACGCAATCCAATTTTATTAATCGTTTCGAATCTGAAGAATCTATGCAGACATTTATTCTGCCAATATGCCAAACTTTTCTCAATGCAATCATGGTAGCAAATAAAAGTAGCAGGTATCGAACATATTGATTGGATGATTTACATAAAAAATGTATTAACATATAACATAAATTAATAGGCACATCACCATTGGTTAACGCCTTTAGGAAAATATACTAATAAAATCTTTGTTCGGTTTGAACTGTAACAATATTACATATACTTGATTATAACAATGCTTTATATCTTCTGAGTCTTGCATTGATGAGTATCCTGAAGAAGATTCATTGCCAAGTGATTTGGATGTTGACGTAGTCTTGCTTTATACCCAGCATAGATATATTTGATGTCCTCATTAACAGTTTGGATGTTTAAATCTTTTCTTGTTATCTAGTATGGTACGAACCGGGGTGCATCTAGCAAGATTCTCAAGGTTTTATTTTGAAAGTGTTCTAAGATTTCAATATTTGAGTTCAGATTATTTTTCAATAAAAGTTCTGATTTTTTTCCTAAAAGCCAATTCATTTTTCGTGATTTTATATCCGATTGCTTTAATTTTGCGTATTGTAAACACGGTATGTACAGACTGAGATTCAATTGTTATTACTCTCCTATTATTATTAAACTAATTTTGAGCCTCATTTAAGTTTTTTTTCACATTTAGGTTGCTTTTATGTCATGAAAGCCCGACCTCCAACATGTTGAACTAACGAGTTTTCTACAGATGCTCAGTAAATATTTTTAGCAAAAAATGTTCTATACACTTAGTATAGTACATTTTGCCAGTTCTAAAAGATGAAAAATAGGTTGTTGAGAATCATCATTAGCGACTATTCGAAAAAAACGAGTGTCCTAACCACCAAGGTCTGAATTTCAAAAATGTGACACCAAATTCGTAATCAGCAATCCCGAAACCGCCCGTATATCACTTGTGGTGTAAACCTGTTGATTTTTCAAATTATACATCAAGTTTGATATAAATCTGTTGATTTTTCAAATTATGTATTCCATATTCGATCCATCACTTTGAATTTCACAAATTTCATAGAGGATTTGATATTAGCGATCTCAAAAACATTTGTACATCAAATTTGGCATAAAACAAGCCAATATTCCTGGTAGTAAAGAGAAAAGAAAAATACATGTGCAATACCTAAAACCCTCGCGGCCGAGCTTGTCTCGATTGGGACAGCCTCAAGGTCAGGCCATGTTGATAGTCCATTTGAAAATTTGTCGTGGCAAGTACCATTTTAGCCCATTCATAAATGCTAGCCGCCTGCAGGTTAAATACTCATAAAAAGAAATACCTAATCACAACTTCGATAGAGTAGTCGTAAACAAAAAATCCATCTTGTGTCCGGTAGTTTTACAATTTTTTCGAAAAGTGTAGAAGCCTGCTTTTTCCACAGCGAGGATAGATATTATAACTTTCTCTTTGAAGATGAATCACAATGGCGGTAACCATTATGACGTACGCAGTATATTAGCCAATTACGAATCAATTCACTACCTGATGACAATTATAACACATGATAAATATTGGCCAATGTCAAATTTAGTCTAGATGAAAATGATCACGTACTCTAAGCTCACTTGGTGCTCTGATTGGCAAATCTATGTTTGCATACGTAATAATTTTACCGATATTGAGAGAATTAGTGTGGGTCACTATAGGTTAATCTATTTCCCGCTGTAGATATTATTACCGATATGGAGATTGGGGCCGACGTTCGGGGTTGTATACAAGACATTACACGATGAGATTGGCACGTGCCGAAAAAAATTGAATATCTTCAAAACTAATTTATAATTTAACTACATAATCTATATAATCGGTTACAGTCTATAATCGGTTATTTTAGTAAATAAAGGTGTGGAGACTATGGGTTTTAAAAAGAATCTGAGATTTGTATAAGAAAGACGTAGAAATAATAATGAAGTTTATTTGTTTTTATTTATGTAGTGTATTGTTTTTTTCTAAACACCACTATTATGTAAATTGCAACAAAGTAATATTATTTAGTCTATAAGTAATGTAATTAAGCAACCTAATGACTTTTGTTTAAAATGATTGGGTTGCTGGTAATAACAGAAGAGAATAGACACATTTTGGTTACGAGTACCTGGTATGAATTTGGTCAGCAGAGACTACTGCTCTGTTTACTTTGAAACGTTTACGTTGACAATACGAGCTCTTGAGATGGTTCCAAAACCAAACCATTCAATTGCATACTGGTTAATACCGAGTCAATAATACTTTCAAATAAAAAAACGAAAAAATGAATCGATATTATTTTTGCCGAGTGATAAATTGCTACGAATTCACTCAACAGAGAAAGTGTTTTCAAGATGCATTGTGTCGATGCAGTTTTGTTACTGCATAATTTTTTGGTGGCTCGAAAAATGTTTCAAATGTTGAAAAAGTGTTCAATCCCAGCTACGTGCACCTTCTTTTTTCCTTTTTATGCATGCAGTTCATCTTTTATTATTATTTGCCATGAGAATATCCAACAAATCATTGGACCAAAAAAAAGTCGTTTTAAACTCTTTGCTATGATATATATTATTGGTTGTTTATGAAAGAGTAAACCTGTCGAAAATAAATAAATTTCCACAGATTCTTTATTTCTGCGGTGGTTTTTCTTCATATTTTTCCATTTCTATCGGATTTATCAAGGGTGTAATATTTCGAACTGAATGAATCCTAGTCAAACCCTCTAACATACCATACCAGGCACACGTATATTTGCATAATATGTATTTAATCGATAGCTTTAGACCGAAAACGAAACTGCTAACAACCGGCATACTTCCCTTACTAATAGTAATTTTCTCAAAATGTCAAATGTAAATATCTTAAAGAATATTATTTATTCTAAATGATATTATACTGAATCTTTGTAGTTAATATCATATTTATACATATAATATTGAAGTGTCTATACATTGCTTATACAATCTACTGTTCTTTATCTTTTCTATGCAACAAATTTCTTGTCAGATTCGTTCTTTAGAAAATAAATTTAAAAAAATAAAAGAAATCACATATCCGGAGCATTCACTTAAGACGAAGATAAAAAATGTAACAGAGCTAATTTTGTTATCGAATTTGTTTTTATTGACCTAAAATACATAATAAATCATATCAAATATATTTCATCAGCATGTGATAGAAAGGTTAGAAATTTCGTTTCTTTACTACAAAAAGTGCTTCCTTAACTACAAAAAGTAGTAGGGGAGAGATTTTACCAATTTCAATAGTTAGTATAAATATTCTAAATTACTAACAGGAACAAACATTGGTTTATTGGATTTATTATTTTTTTGTTGCATTTACTGCTTTTGTGCTTACTACTCTTATATAGTTGGTGTAAAAAACAGTTTTTTCCGTGTCCAATTATTGCTCGCGTTACATGTGGAGTCGCAACTTGCATCTGAAATAAAAATGTCAAAATTATACATATAATAGGTTCTTTACATATCTTAAACTTCAAGAAAGCAAATGAAACTGAAACTAGACGCATATTCGTAGTCGCAGATCCGAAATAGTAGTAAATATTGTTGTTTATTTTGAAATAGTAGTAAAATTTCGTCATTTGTAAAGAGGTAGAATGTTAAATCGATACATATTATTCACGTCGCTTTTTAATTTTTCAAAAATATTGATAACCTTTTTTACACTCTAATCTTCATATATATATTATATATATAGACTATAGACATATATGAAGAAAAATACCCTATATGACATTCCGTTGAATTTCTTCGTTTAATGCATTAAATTTAATGTACAGGAATATATTACTGTATATTACACCCACACGGAAAATAAATATATATGCGACATATATGCTAAATAAATGCATATATATTTTCGAGAAATAAAATATGTGACATATGGTAAATCCACAAAACTTTTTTAAAATTACAAAAAATGTGCACACTCACAAGCTTTGGTGGACACTTTTCATTAGTATTCAAGATGATTATTTAATATCCATTAATCGTTTAACCTTTAGACTGCCGGAAAATCAATGACGCATCATATAAAAACTTGTTCAATGTTTATTTTTAGACTAAAGTATATATTAATTTATTATTATTTTCACTTATTAAAGTCATTTAAGGTAAATTTACCCCTCCACACCCCTTTTTACATACCCCAAATCCATTGAATCTGTATTTTCTACATTGTGCAAGTGGTCATTATTTTGTTTCCTTCAGACTATAATTACAAGAGAATACACTTTTAGTGTACTTACACTACAAAATAAATAAAACTTGATGGGGTGGTTTTTTATTTTTAATTATTTCAGGAGTTGTTTTTTAATTTATTGTATTTTCGTCATTAGATTTGGATTCAACGTCGAAAAATACTCCGGAAAAGTGTATCTGCACTATAAAATAAATAAAATTTGAATCCTATGCCTAAAGGGGTGAAATATCTTTAAAACAACCCTTCAAATTTGGCTATCAACTCTTCAAATTTAATTAAATCTACAAATTTAACTTACATAATGTTCTCATAAAGAAAGAAACATGTTCTACTATTAAGAATACATTTTTTAAAAATTTGAAATTTTTAACATTAAGCAGTTCCGTTCCCTGCCGGAGAATCAATATATTGACGCACCTCATGATCTACACGTTGTGTATGATCAATCATTAATATGAGGTACCTTAAATACCAGTTTTCTGAGGGCGGTACGCTTTTCTAAATCCCGGAAGTCTAAAGGTTAAACGCGGGGACCTAAAATTATGGCGTCAACATCATGCGAAAATGTTTGTTTACCATAAATAACAAACTGTAGTCGAAATAAATGAAAAATAACAAGAACTGCGGGTAAATAATAAATTATAAACAAGCAATAAAATGTATTTTTTAATCAAACAATAATTATTAAAACAAACAATATATTTTCTTGTAGTATTTTCTATCGTCGTCATTAACTTTCGTGATATTTGTTTCCATGGTTGTGGCAGCTTCTTCAGACACTGATGTAACTCTGCAAGGTAGGTTTACTTTATTTTTCTAATGGCTGTTTAACAGTCATATTTTAACCCTTTTACCGAAAAATTGCAAAATTTTCCAAATCATTACTATTTTAGCTATTTAGCTAGCTATTTTTCATGGTACTCCATTGATTGGAGAAGTTTAGAATTAAAAGAAAATTAATATGCTGATGATCGTTGAAATTTTAGTAAAAAGATGCACTTTTGTACGTTGTTTTCTTTTGACACATATTCTATTATTTTCATCTTGAAATATCGTGAAGATTCATCTCTTTAGACCCTGCAGTTAATATCTGAACTTGAAAATAAATAAATGTGCACTTCGACAGAATTATTTGAAGAAAGCAGTTTCAATATCTCGGCGAAACACCGGAAAATTTTGCCAAAATTTCCCAAATTAGTCATTGGCCTTAAGTGAGTATTGAACGATTCAAATCAATATAATATGCTGATAGATGGAAAATACTAGGGAAAAAACGTTGGAACTTAAAATAGCGAATCAAAATTGGTCTTGTTGTATATAATAATTTAATGATATAATTGTTCGTGTTGCGGTCTTATGGACAAAAGTAAAAATGAAAACAAACTAATAATATAAATAGTGGGACTCTGATGCGAGCCACCGAATATGAGAAAGGAAATTTGTATGAACGGGGTTTTGTAGTTTTGTCATCTACAGAATCTTCGCTTTACTTAACTGCTTATATATAAAATCAGGGATTTGACTAATAAGGGATTCTGTGTTCCTCTAGTGACAAAATAAATAACTAATGCCTATTGTAAATACACGTTTCGTCCCAGGTTTTCGCGTGGACTCGTCAGAAAGGCGATCGCGAAAACCCTGCCTTTTACGTGATGGTTTCATCTACTAAGAAATTTTAAATAAACAAAACAGAGGAGGAATGTTTAATTTATTGACAAATACAAACATACTAACCGGTAACGGGATGTCGCTACACAGTATGTTTATATGTGGAATCCTTGGTAAATATACGTATATTATGAATTTATTATTCGACCGTTCGAAAATGTAATAATTTAATGATATAATTGTTCGTGTTGTTGTATATAACTCATTTTTACCCGAGATGAAGCAATTTATTTATTTATATACTGAGCAAATAGTAAAAATGACTTTCGCTTAGTAATTTAACTGTATTTCTGTTCGTATAACCTCTTATTGCAGACAAGAGTTCATTTGACTATGGCCAATAGTTATCTCGTTAATTTTCTGCAGTAGGTAGTAATTTTTTAGTAGATTTGATTATTTATTCTCGCAGTGTAGTTTTCCGTGGTTGGTTAAATAAAGTTGGAATGCGAAGTATATTGCATGTACTTTCAATGAGTGAAATGCACTTCCCAACGCTACCCGACAATTTTCGTAAAAGAAGTTAGTGGGTGAAACGAAAAATTCGTGGGTGAGGTCGGGGTATACATTCTTTATTCTATGCTGGTTTTCTTCGAAAAGTACGATTCACAAGTAATTGACAACGTAAAGTGTACATAACGTGTTAAAAATTAACATCGACTTAATAAAATAAAACAATAAGACAATGATAAAATACTCCCAATATAGCAAATAGGATTAAATCGAATTTATTCCGGTTTAATTCGGTTTCCCGCATATTTCCCTACTTTCTAATCCCGCGTAATTCGTGCTAATGTGAACAGCCGAAATCTAACCTACAAAAACATCGCTCTGCTTTTTTTGCGTTTTAAGTTTTAATCCGATCCACCCGGTCGAATCTGATAACGTCAAAAAACAAAACAGAAACAAAACATGAAGAATTTCATTCGCACTAAAAAATAATAACATAAATACAAATATTGCCCGTCGCGAATAAAACAATTTTCTTTTAATTCCTTGATAATGAAGAAAAATAACTAATACGAAGGGGTTTATTTTAACACAAACGCAACTTCTGATTAAATTAAAATCCGCATGAATTCATGAAATTAGAAATATTCAAATAAATAGTGTGAAAAAGTTAAAGAATTGTTAAGAAACGGTATTAAAAAATTGATTCCTCAATACGTTTTAATTCATTTTCGTTTGCTGGGTTGTTTTGGCGAATATTCTGACATCAGATACACGATTATCTCAATCTAAAATATATTTTACAAAAACCAAAATAAAATACAGAATACATTAATCCACGAATAACAAAAATCCTATATTTAAGAAACCATTCGTCATTCCCGCATTAAATAAGAATTTCGTAATATCTACGCCGTAAATCTTCGAAATTTATTTCTGGTAAACATAGAATCCAGCTGTCACTTCCGCCAATATCAATTCCTGTGTCCCTCGGCTCGCGTCACGCACGAATAGAAAATTTTTGCACCAAACAATAAAAGTTTTGCTCTGTTGAACACTCGATTCCAACTTTATTACAACACTTAAACTTCTTCACGTAACAATTTTGAATTTGTGGTAAACTTGTATTATTTTGGTTGCACATTGTGGGTCCATCCTTGAGCAGTACGAAAATTGGAGAAACAAAAAATATACATTGTATTTTGGAAAAGTGGAACTTTTTGGATGGAAAGGAAAGTACCAGCAGCGGGTTTACAAACGTCAATTGCGATAGTACTTAGGCTAGAGAATGAATTTTTTAGATCTGGCAGCACTGCGCAACTATTTATAAAGTATGTGTCTGTCGCGTGAGACTGTTCCGCCTCTCTCCCTCTTTCTCTGTCCTTCGTGTTTCCTCTTTGTCTTTCCCGTACACCTCTTCGTTTCTACTTTAGACGGAGATAAACAGAGGGATATACAGAGAAGAGAGAGGACGAAAAGTGCGAGAGAGACCCAAGTCCCAACTTTGAATAGTGTCGTTAAGCAGTCGCACAAACTGGATTCTTCTTCTTTCACGTGGGTTTGCACTCGAAATATACAGAACGCATACAACGAAAGGCGCCCTTTCACTTTTGGCCCTCGCCAATCGCGAACCCGGAAACCGATCGCGACAATCCTAACGACGAAATTAGCGCTACCAACTTCGGGGAAGTGAAAATCGTGATACGAAAACCGAAGAATGTTCGAAACGTCAACGCGGAAGGACTCCAACGAACGTTATAGGCAGTGACGCGCTGTCAAGTCAAGGTCCGATTTACTTACGATTCGGCCCCGAAACTGTCATGGCGGCGATGTTGGCGGGAGAAAGGGACAACGAGAAGCGAGCGGAAGAACCGAAGCCAGGGCCTTCTCGGGTCACGAAAGTCCGTACAAGGGATAGGATGAGAAGCTGATTAAGGCGACGTTTACGGCACAAGCCTCATCGTCCTCCGATGCGGTAAGTATTCAGTTTTTATGTCCACTTTACCGACCGAATTGTTTACTAACGATAATAACTTGTCCATCGTGCGAATCTATGCGTTCTCTATTCGCCTGGGTGAAAATGACTTTACCGACTGCGTCGAACGTTTTGTCGATTTCGGGTAGGATCGAACTTGATCAATTATTATTGCCGATGCTTTTGCGACTGTATTACTTTCTAGGTTAGGTTTTCAACAACATTAAACAACATCGTAGATCTATTTGACATGCGTCTATACGACCTCTTTTGTTTACTTCCGCAAAATTGACTTTACCGACTGCGCCGAATTAACGTCTTTGTTAGGTGCCCGACTTTTCATCAATTTCTTCCTTTGTTTACAAAAAAATGCATAAAATCGCAATATTCGCGTCATAACTCGTGGCAAAAAGGTAATATTAGACTTGGTGGATTTGTAAAAGTATATTTGATCACGGCGACAATTATTCGAGTGGAACGTCCCGCGCGACGATATGCACCGGAAATCGCCGACCTCGGTCGAAGTGTGGCGCTGGGCGTGACCGACCGCCAGCATTTTAAATTTATTGTGTGCTATGTCGTTTCGGTTATGTATATTGGTTCTCTGCACCTCTTGTCTGTATAACGTTTTATAGGATTTTGCCGAAAGATTATTGCTGTTGTGACGGCAGAAATTACCTCGTATATTATTCCGGAAATATCGTCGCGTAAAATAACTCGTACTTGGTTTATTTACTTTTCGGGAAAACACGATGTAAACATGTCGGTATAGTGATGTCATATCATAACTTAGGTAGGAATACGATGTTGCACTTTTACTGGAACGTGTTGGAAATTTACTGGGGTTAATAATGTAAATCGCTCTAAGAGAATGTAATTCTACATACATTTTAAAATATACATAATAAAACTTCTTGGTATTCGTGAATGATGCCCGTATTGCAGTGTAATATTTTTGTTGCACTTCACTCTGAAATTATAGAACTATGTAAAAAAGAATATGCAATTTTCAGCAACGCAATAAAAAGGAGCGTACGACGGTATAAACCTTCTGATATTTGAATGTGGTATACGTGCTCACGTCCTCGCGAATTTTTAGCTGCTCGCCAGGTGACTTGTGTCACGTACCTAGCATTTTTCGTTTCTGGTCTCCTGCAGAGGGAATTACATATAATTTTAATTGAGATATATCTTAAAATATGCATAAACAAAAACATGATGTCATATTATGTGAATTAATTATCTTAAGAAACTTTAATAAGTGTTCTCCAACATAAATTGACAAAAATTCACGCTAAAAAATAGTTCATTTTAAAGTATTTCGTCATTACGTGAAATTGCATTCGTATGCGTGCATGTTGGGATCACCAACTATTTTTTAGTGCCAATTCAAAATTAAAGAAGGCCATGGTTTTACGTATACTCATTTTTTACATTTGTAGATGTTTATAAAACATACAAATAAAAAATTTGTATAGAAACAGCTGGTACGAAACTCGGATATTTTATATGATCGACAAGGAGATTCATCTAACCTACAAAATGTAAACAATCTGCAATATCATGTATAGTTTGGACGTTCTTCAGATAATAGTTTTTACGTCCGCAACAAAAACAAGAAGACTTAATGCAATACTACTACTGAGTGGTGGTTGTAGGTGGCACTGCAGAAATGAAGGATAAGTAACTTACACAAATGGGAACCCATATTTTTGTGCGCAAAATAGAAACAGCGAAAAATTTTACGCCTATAACCTTGGACATGTCTATATAACAAAAAGTTGTTATTACTGTGGTCTTATTTTTAAACATTGAAAACTTCAGTGTCATATGACCAAGATCATCTCGATGATTCTAAACACACAAACATGAGATTCCACGTAGGTTAGGGGATTTTAGGCAGAAATGTGATTGGTTAGAGGTTAGGTTAGTATTATGGAGGGGTCTGGGAAGGGGCGGGGCGGAGTCCCCCCAGGCACATGTTACGAGTTAGCACACATTGCGAGTTTTCATTTGTAGAAATAAATATCACGGAGTAAGGATCGTGGGAATTTTTCCGGAGAGCATTCAAGGCTAAACAGAACCCATTATGCCGCTTATTCTGAGGTTTATCCTTTTTTTGCGAGGTTATCGTTGGTAATACGAAGAAAATGCATAAAACCTTTTTTGTACAGAATTTCATTCTCTAGATTTTTTATTTGAAACATTTTTTCGTAAGTTGCGTATTTTTCGAAATAAATGCAAAAAACTGGAAAAAATCGTGTTTTTTGACAGTGTTTTCAAGATAGCGGTTTCAATATGTCCGACCGCCAAATTTTATTATCATATTCGTAATCAGGAGGCAAAAATACGTCAAAATAGCTTTATCAAATTTTGTTTAGAGCTGTAGTTATTCTGCAGTTTTACCTTCTTTATGCCGTTAAAAATATGGGTTTTTATGTAAAAAACTCTACATGACCTTAAAATGACCTCAACCACAGTTAAGATTATACCTGAGGTCACAATTAAGTATCACGGAAAACATTCAGAATTTTGTGCTCCGAAACAAGTAGTTATAGGTTCATCATTAACCTGGGTGTTTACTAGAAACCAATAAGAACTTCTTTATCAAGGAGAAACATACCTTGAGACACTGATCCACCAGGCGGCGCGGCATCAGTAGAAACTGGCATTGTCATGGCCGCTCACTACTTCACTTTAATGTAGGTTATTGTTTGCGTGCCGCTGTATGTAATTTACAAACATCATACATAACCTCACACACTGTTTTTCGTGCTGTCTTTTTCAGATTCGATGGTAATCTTTAAACACTTTATATATATAATAAAGTGTAAAGTAGAAGTTGTAAGGGTAACATGACATTTAAATTTCCGACAAATTTCGACCAACAAAAAGAGTGGTTGGAACCGATCAAAAAGTCCTACTTTTTCTCCAAAATCAAGACATGGTTTATGCATATTGAGCACTTTAATCCAAAGGGTATTGTCATTGAAAGTTACATAGGTATGTTTTATTATTAGTTTTTAATCCATTCTTTTGCTTTACTTATTGCTTACTTGATTAATGGCATTAAATTAATAATATTTAACAGCTGTATATACAGCAGTCCCCATCCTAAGTTATACCTTCGGTTCTTTCAAAATGGCGGAAGTGTATCCAAAGTTATAGGCCCTTACTATCCCCACTTTCGTAACTCTGTTTATATCCGTGCAATGAGTGTTTCTGTGTGTGACTGTTGCGAAAAGAGTGTGGCTCAGCGAAACAATGTGGTGGGGAAAGGAGAGGAAGAGAATGGCATAACTTTGGACGGTACAACTTAGGGCGGGGTCTACTGTAATCAAATGAGTTTGAAAAATAAAATCCACATTATTAACCGACTCGTGTCCGAAGTAATTTATTCTGCTTCTTATTTAAAAGTGAGGATATACTTCCAATTAGGTCCCAACCCCGATTTCAACGGCACTTGCGTATATTTATGTAATATTGGCGGCAAGGACATTTTCAAGGTCAAAACTGAATAAAACGCGTTTTTTTCAGTTTTTCCCATTCATTTTCAAAAATACAACTCGGATGAAAAGATGTTTCAAACAAAAAAGATACAAGATTAAATTTTCTACGAAAAATGTTATATGCATTTTTTATGTATTATCAACGGTAGTGCCGTAAATGAAGGACGAACGTGGGAATACGGTTAAAGCAGTTATAATAAGCAGAATACTGCTTTTCAAAAGTGAAGTACGATAGCCGATCGGTCAAATGGGCAGACAATCTCGAGTGTCGAGCACTCGCTACATTAGTACAGTGTATATACACCTTACATATATGGAAACATAAAGATACAAGATCACAGCAAAACTATAGAGTCGTTGCGAGATGTGGAATTGAGTCCTACAAGCCGATATTGTGCTATTAAGCACAAGAAACGTATTCTTGATGAAGGGAAGAATTTATGAGGTATGCTTCGACGTCGCAAAAAAACCAGATATGAGCACTGTGTATAAATCCGTAAATCTTAAATATAAAAAGTATTCTTCCTTGTTCGAGAAGTAATTGTTATATAATATGCACTGATAAATATTTTTGACATAATACCTCCCGATCGTCGTGGTTCTAATTAAAGGATCGCGCCGTTATTTTCAGGTAATTAAATTAAACGCAAAACTGATTTTATTACGTGAATTAATTTATTTTATTTCACAGTCACAGGCAAATTTATTACAAAAGCAGTTTTCTCGCATACACCTTAAAACCAACTGACAATTTTCGGCTTAATAAAATTCAAATATATACTTGAACACGCAGACCAACTTTCGTGAGGCGACCTACAGTCGGTGTAAACGGCCAGATTCTAATTTCTAATTTTCAACGTCGCACACACTACGCCATCGTAGCTGAAAATACTTGGTTTGAAAATTTGTCGAACGTCTTAACAACATGCCTTATTTATTTAAGGCCTTTTCCTCCCTTTGAAAATGCATAAAGTTGTGCAATTTATAAGTATTTATAAGTACAATTTGAATTTTCTCTGGGTCGAAAACGACCCATGCGTCAGGATTAAGGGTTGAGAATTAAAAATTTGAAAGATCATATGTGTAAACATTTCACTGTTATGTATTCCAAAGAGTTGGTTGATTCCGAAACCGGAGCTAATACTCAGAATTCGAGCCATAATGGCGTTGGTTACGTCGATCATTCTCCCGAGGTGGAGTAGTAAAGGGAAAACTTACCGATCACCATTGTAAATTTCTATGGCGACGTCGAATAAAAAAAAATAACTCGATCCATTCCCACAAATTCTCGCAGATATAAGAATTGGTTATCCCGGTAAAGGAAACTAATTATTGAGGTTTGTATGTCATAAAAGTATGAGTTTAAATTAAAAAAAAAATTAAAAAAAAAAATTTGTTAATTTAATGAAAAAAGATTTTAAAAAAGCACTCCTGAGTCTATATTCAAACCTTCCCGTGGTGGAGTGCAGTACAGTTGTACATACTAAATTGGGTATAGCATCATTTACATTCACGCATTTATGACCGCCTATTTAACGATAGGGGGTGCCTGTGGCTCCAGACCCCCTTAGTTATGCTAGCCTAACCTCCAACCATGCAGGTGTGGGTTATAATCGAACCTACATGATGTTGCGGTCCATGTGATTACCACATTGTATATCATAAATGTCCCCGAACTCGAAACCATTTTACAGGTTGACAAGACACACGTCAAGCTGATTATTCCCATTTTCATCCTTCATTTACGGCATTATTGCGTAATGCGCAAAATTGCATATAACCTTTTTTGTAGAAAATTTGATCCTCTATCTTTTTTGTTTGAAACATTTTTTCATCCGATTTGTATTTTTGAAAATAAATAAACGCGTTTTTTTCAGTTTTGATCTTGAAAATGACCTTGTCACCAATTTTCATGGTCATATTCGTAATCAGCGCATCAAAATACATAAATATACGCTAGTGCCGTTGAAATCTGGGGTGGGACCTAATCGGAAGTACACCCAAAATTGAACTGTGTTTATTTTAAACTATCCCCTCAAGTCACTTAAAATCGGATGAGCAAATCGGTGAATGTTTTTATAATATTTACATTGTTTACTATTTTTTAAATCATTTTTTATTTATTTTTTTTAATACAGGCAGGTAGAACTTGAAGAATTCATCCGCCGATGGGACTTGAACCCGGGAGTATTCGAATGGCACTTGAAAGGTGTCAAGTTTATATCCTGGCCTGGCCTTATATCTTTTTAGATTTTATGTACTTTTCACACAAATTGTTCGCCTTTTTCAGATCATATAAATTACAACAATAAACATGAGTGTCGCGTGGCCTGAGTTCAAAGTCGCGCAATTATTTACATTATTTATAACGTTTATTATTATTTACAAACGTATAAGGACCGTAATACCAATAATATCTTATACTTTTTTAAATTGAAACGGTCGACAAGTTTTTAAAAACGTCTATATTTGTATAAATATAGACGAATATCTAATTTAAATTGTTCATCTATTTTTGATTACGTGATTTTAGTCAGCAAACGTTCATAGAGATCCGTTTGGGACTTGGGAATTAACAACGTTTTCGGCGAATTGGTGGAATATCTTCTGTTTTCATTCATAATTGCGCTTGAGAAGTAAACAACTTTCACTATATGCTGTATTTATCATACACATACTTTGAACCGATACCTCAGTGATGTAACCTACATGCAGTGCATTTATTTGAAAATATTTATACACTAGGGGCGCAATTTAGAGTGGACACATATTTGGTCATCTACTGTAGGAAATGTTATTTCTATATACTGATCTTAAATAAAAAATTCTTTTCTTGCAATCACGGATATGGAAATATGTTTTTGGATATCATAAAGAAAGATATAATATAAGTGTAGCACTAGAAAAATTTTGATCTTAGATTCATATTGTATGGTATTCTCGTTGTGTTGTCTTGAAATTATTGTGGTCTTTTTATTGAAACGCAATCTTTCTGATTACTGTGTTAATACGACAAAATTTGAATATGGCTGATCGCGTTTTCACTTGGTCTTATCGACAGGACAAAACCAAGAAAAGTATTGTAGTCTCATGAAGTCCCAGACATTAATGCTTATAAATATGAAAATCTCATTGGAAAAAAGGCCATTTATATTTTTGATGCTGTTAAAATTGTGAGAGAATGACAATTTTATATTCTCTAACACAATTTTTGTAAACTAAACGGATGCAGGTCGAAAAACTGACTAATCAAAAAGCCGATGCGTCAAAAAACCGACATTCGAAAAGCAGACGCATAACAAAATAGGTACATCGACCAGTGGACAAGTTTTTTTAATGTTTGCTTTTTGATATATTGATTTTCCGACTTGAAAAAAATGTTGAAAAAAAATTTCTCAAAATGTCAGCAAATATTTTGAAAAAATTCTACTATATCGCTTAATGAATTTTTTAAACTTTTCATTCTAGGCATTTTTTTTAAAGTTCTTAGTTTTTGAGTTAGAGCGTCCAGAAATTTCTCAAAGAAATTTTCATTGTTGACGCCATTTTGAGGTCGTTACAATGATATAGGGTATAAAAGTAAAATTTTTTCTTAAAATTCAACTATTTTATGCACCATTATGCAAGGTTTCAATAAAATTCCAATATTCTAATAGCTCGAAAAAAATTGATAAGAATAAAAAATTCCCAATTTTTTGGAAATTTTTTTCATATTCGGCGCCATATTGAAATTTCTGATGGCTGAAACTCAATTTTGACCTCGGAATCTTGAAGAGCGACCTCGAAAACAGTAGCATACGTACCTCTCAATTATTTTCAACTTTGATTTTGATACGAAACACTTGATTGAAAATGAAGTATAAAAATTGTCATTTCAGGCGTTAATGGGTTAATTAAACAATCACCTTCTTATAACACCTTTCGGTCTGTATTATACATTCATTTAGCATCCTCCGAGTAGGTCATACTATCCCGAGTAGCAATTTGTTCAGGACTTGATCAGGGTGTGTAACGCTTTTGGTCAGGCCCTGATCAGGTCCCTAATAAACTTCTACTCGGGATCATGTTTTCTTTTCAGTATGTTTTTATAGTATACATATATGTTTAGCGTTAGTTTATATAAGATAGACTGTAACAGATTCTTATCGATTTTTTAAAATTATATTCATTATTTTTATTTTATTAAGGTTCAGCGTTACTTCATTATACCAAGTGACAGAGTCTAATTGTTATTCCCCGAAACTTAGGTAATTTAAACTTAGTTTTATGTATTTCGTTATTATTATTTGCCTTGCCTAGAGTCATGTCCATGGCATAATAAACGTTATCTACCCATATTATATCTAGCCACTGAAAAAGTTGTAGTACCATTTTTGTCTAATTTTAATTGAACTCCTTGTGTGCGAGAGCCGGTTACATAGTACTGAGCCAGAGGTGATTTATTTAAACATTTATCGCACTTATATAATTCCACATTATGTTATATTTATGGTACACATATACTAAGGAAAAACTTTTTTCATTTGTTTTCTCAAATTGATATATTTATTACCGAATTAAACTTATTTCCTTTCCTACGGTTTTAATTCTTGATGGACTTAATAGTATTTAAAAGTATTTTGGTTTCGATTTCGACCTAGTATGTAATTGTTTGAAAACCCAAGAAACTATTTAAAAGAATATACGTACAAAAGTTCATTATTCAACTAAACAATATACATTATTTTCAACGACTTCCCTGCTTTTGATTTTTTTATATATTCCAAGAATGCGCGGAAATCTTTGCTCTCGAGGAATTTATAGGAGATAGGCATGATGAAAAATGTTTAAGTGAATTGTCCTCATTTTTTATGGAATCGAAAATGACGGCTTAGCCTATTTTTTACTGCCAATTCGATTCGAAAAACGTTGATAAGGGTTAATATCTTTAGCGACCCTTTCCATTTAATCCCGGATTCGTAAAGGTCCGACTTTCCCTAGTGTAATTTATAACGTCAGAAATACGACGGCATATCTTGGATCGGAATACGGTCTATTTTTTGTAATGCGATTGGCCCATCGGAAAAGTATTTTACAATATTTTTGTGTGTTATTATATTTCAATAAACGGACGGCATTATTTGAAATATAATAACAGGAAGCACTGGAAAATAAACAAAGAATTTTTAAATCCAACAGACACATTATTATATATTTGAATATTTTACATGATGAAAATGTTTACATAATGAAAGAACGTATTCATTATAACGTAAACATTGTCTGTAATGTATCAAGTTATTTCGTCGTTCCGTACCTAATGATGATGCAGTGTACAATTTCTGTGTCAACCCATTTTGTTAATTTGTTCGCGTTGTAATTTATTTATGATCTCGTTTTCATTATTTATTTGCGATATCACTGCATATTTTAGAGTTTTGTGAAAGATGAAAATTGCAATAAATCAATTATTAAATACAGGAAACAAAAATAATGAATTTCGCAAAACCATTAAATAAAAATAGTTAGGCATGCGGTGGAAATTAATACACTATAAAAAGAATTAATCGAAGTAATAAATCGCATACCTCAGCATTTTAATATAAGTTTGAAAAATATACATTTCATAAGAGAAATGTTTAATATGTGTAATAGAAGTATATTATTGCGCTGAAGTTCTAGGTATGCGGAATAAGGCATTATTCAACGGAATACTATTAGGCAACAGAGATTTTCTTCTTGTAAATATATTTCTTTATCCATATAGTAACATATAGGGTGTCCATTAAGTCGCGTACCGGGCTAATAACTTGAACAAAAAATTTTTTGTTGAAAAACGCCGAAACACTTGAAACTATTTTCCAAAAAATCTATCTTTTGGGGGGGGGGGGTTGCGACCCCCCGCCTCTAAGGGGGCACGTGGGGCACGAGGGTAATCGAAAATCCTAAATGGCAACATAGATCGAGTGGGGGCTCATTTGAAAGGTCTTTTCGAGACGAATTCAAGACACCAGGCACAGATGTCGCTTCGATCACTTATCGAATGGGTTATTTGACTTTTAACATTTCTAAACTAGTAACTTTTCAATAAATTATGCTCCTCGTCTCTCACGTGCCCCCTGTTAGTGCCTTGAATTCGTCTCGAAAAGACCTTTCAAATGAGCTCCCACTCGACCTACGTTGCCATGTTAAATCTTCGACCCATCTTGTGCCCCACGTGCTCCTTAGAGGTGGGGGATCATAACTCCACAAAAAAGATAGATTTTTTGGAAAATCGTTACACGTGTTTCGGCTTTTTTCAAACAAAAAATTGTTGTTCAAGTTATAAGCCCGCTCCGCGACTTAATGGAGACCCTGTATATGAAATATAATATAAAACTGTCAAAATGTGGTCAAATATAAACACCATGTGGTACATCAAGGTTACTTGAATAGATAAGCTTGTTCAACATTCTATTATAACGCATGTGTACATAACGTCCGTTGGATGTGTTGTGCAGTTATTTTGACTGTTTATTAGAGCGTCACTCACCGACCCATGAGGAAACCGTAACTCAAAACTCAGTTAAAATCGAACGCATCGGAGATATATTTTACTGATTGCAGGTCCGAACCGAAAGGTTTCAATATCAATTTGATATTTTTGGTTATTGGCAATCCTATACGAAATCAATTTATGACTAATTTAATTATTCAAAAACCATCGCTTACTCTGACATCGATCATACCGAGTCAATGTAATCATTTTTTGTAGGTTTCGATGTATTCGAAAATATTTTATTACTTTTTTATTTCTGTATTACTGAGCATTTGCAAAGGCTTCTCACTTGTAAAGAAGTATAAAATCATTTTCCAAAATTGAGAAAATATTCAGTAAGTTATAATTTATAATGAAAATAATAATACAAATAACATTTTGTACTTGACGCAATGTTACTTTCAACTTGTAAACATTCCTGTTTAAAAGTAATTTTTTCTATGTAAATGCATCAAATTTATATTTAAAAATACAGAATCCACACCGATCAACTTCACATTTTTACCTATCTCGTATTTTCTATAAAAAGCAAATGTTTAAAGGTGAAATCCCAGTGAATTGTTCTTATAGGGCACTTTTGCAGTAACGAGTGATATAATATTTATATAATGAATAAAACATTAAAAATAATAACGAAAGATAATTTATAAGAGTAAATTTCGCCTTTTGGTATGCATTCATAGAAAAAACACTTAAAAGGGCCTTAAAATAGAATTAGACTTGAAAATATATATCGTTTCTGTTTTATTAATGTTTTTAGGTTAGGTAGCGACGTTGTCATTATGAATTCGATTAATGAAATCAAACAATACTTTAATTGTATTATATACTGAAAAATGTACATTTTTATTTTAAGGAATTAGTTTACCAATGGAAATTTAACACCAATTGTAATAAGAAAATATTTATCTGAAACTCAAAAATGTCTTCTTTCCCCTTGTCCTCCTCCAATCATCTCGTCTCTAATACACATGGAATCATTTTCTGAAAGCATGGTTATGTTGCAATTCTGCCGCTGGGGTTGTAAAATATGAAGCTGAAGCTAGCCCCCTATTCTAGCCCCTACTTCTTTCACCCATATTTTTATTACTGGTTAATTAATTTCAGCATCGTTAAGGTCGCTTCGGATTCATGTTTTGCATTTATTTTGGCATATCTATGAATATTCTGGACCTCGAACTGATATGTGTATGCATATTATTAAGACTATCGAACGAGAGTAGAGGATGGAATAGGGGGCTAGTTTCAGCTTCATTTTGTAAAATAAAAAATATTAATCATGCCCATTGCAGGAAAGAATCCACATATCGCGGCCATGGTGGACAAATGCGCAACTTCAATGTATAAACGTATTATCGCCAACACTTTCGGCATTACTTAATTCGGCCAAAAACACCTATATGTGTAATCTACTTCATAATCAACGTGACCCGGCCAAAGTGTGAGCACTTCTTCTCAAGTTTGGGCTATCTGTGACACTATCGCAATCGTCATTGCAACATTTTTCTCCGGACGAACTAAATTATCATTACGCCACCATATCATCAGTTCACCCCGCCTTTTCCAAATCTCAACTTCAGCAGATTCTTCAAACTTCCGTTAATCCTAACCATCCATCATTCTCCTTCTCACTTCCCTCACTCACAGCATCATGACAACTATCGTATATTTAATACCTTTTAATAAAATAGCTAATCTACTGTCTCCTAGCGATACTCGACCAATGGCCAATCCACCGCATATAGCTAAAATCCTTGATGTACTGGTAACAGGGAAGATAGTTTCGTACCTTGAAACAAATAAACTTCTTCATCCTGGACAGTTCGGCTTTCGGCAACTTCATAGTATCCAAACAGCTCTATTGAAGTTAACAGACTACATACGTTGTGTAATTGAGAATGGTTTTGTCAGCATTGTTTTTATTCGACATAACGAAAGCCTTCGACTCGCTTAATCATCCCTTAATACTTCAATGCCTTAGATCATTGGGATTTGACCATAAATCCATAACTTGGATGTCCTCTTATCTCTTTGAAAGATCTCAGTGTATTGGAGGATTAGATTGTTGCTTTTCAAAGCGTTGCGCCACTACCACTGGTGTCCCTTAGGGAATAAGTCTTGGGCCAATACTATTTGCTATTGACATTAATATTCTCTTTCCGCAATTACGATACTGTCGTGATACGACAATCGTTTTCGCAGCTTTTATCTTACACCTATTAGTCAACTCAACCGAAACCGTCAGTTGTCTCAACGAAGTAAATATTTGTCAGTTAGACCCAACACTGTAGATTATCAATAACTGAGAAGACGGCTAAAGCTATCATATTTGGGACAAGATACAACCTTGCGATATTCTTCATGATATACTCCATTACTTTGCCTTCAATCTTGGTAAAGGGTCACGTGGTACCTTATGTCCATGAAGTCCGCAACCTTGGCGTTTATCTCTCTTCCGATTTAACGTGGAACCGTCACATTTCCTCTGTCAGTTCTAAGATACACTATACTTTGTACAGACTGCGCTTTAGGGGGGCTACCTTACAATCCTCCGTAAAATGAATGCTAACCAATGCCTTACTTCTTCCGCATTTAGACTTTGCCTGTCTTCTTTTCGCTGATGCATCTGGTTATCTCCTAACAAAGATCCGGCGACTGCTTAACTCAACACTTCGCTTTGTCTACCAACTACGTCGTGATCATCATCATCCGCTTGCTGAGTATTGGAAGAAAACAAATTGGCTAACTATCGAAGACCGTCATAAATACTACTGTGACACACTCACTTACCAAGTTCTCACAACTTCGCAGTCCAAATACGTTAGAGATAAATTTGTTCTTTCTCCTACGTCGATACGACAATCTGCACGTCTTAATGCTACTACCTTCCATATTCCATAAACCAATTTTTACTCGAACTCGTACTGGACAAGTGCTATCAAGTCCTGGAACTCTACATTTTGACGTGCAGTCATCTCGTTCACCAGAAACCTTTAAACGTGCGCTTTCTATGCACATCCGGAGTGGTGAGAAGTAAAACAGTATTCGTTGTCTTTCGTCGCAAGAGCCATTCAAATGTCTCAACTATTATTTTCTATTCAATCATTAATTTCGCACTTAGTATTGTACTTAATCGATCTTATCACCATCTAATAATTTACATGGCTTAGCAGTGAGCGGAACTCATTATATTTGTAGTCTATATAGATTTGTATTCTTAGGTTATAAGTGCTTAGTATTTAGGCTTTAGGTTTAAGTTTCATTATTTTGTAAAATTTGTGATTTGTCCACGGACATTTTTGTCCAGGACAAAAATAAATGGTTTACATAAATACATACATACTATAGTTAATGACGTATGCTGATGCCATGCAACTTTTACTTTCTTTTTACAACTGTTTCTAAAATCGATATTCTTTACTTAACTTCAACCACTTGTACTTTACTTAGATTGAAAATCACATTTTCCTGTTTCAATCGATAGATATCTTATTATTAGTATTTTATGACCCATGTAAGTAACTTTTGGTATTCAGAAATAATATACTTTCATAGTTCAATGGGTCCTAATCAGTGTTATCCGTCATTAACGTAGTTATTATTTGTGGAGGCTTACTTCCTTCATTTTATGTTAGTCTAATTCAAGCCATCTACAAAATTTATTCGCAGCAATGCGAAACTTCACATCATGTTTTTAATCAATGTTATTAGTATAAATTTTATGAACTCAGAACAAACGACATATTTTATCTATGTCGGAGGTTTTTGTAAAATCCATTATTGATATTTAATCTACGCAATGTAATCTATACTATCGCTTTTATGCCTAACTCAAATAATATTTTACTTCATAAATTTTTCTCTTTACGGTTACATCGGAAATTTCCTGACAATTCTTTCGAGGCTCGTAAAGGGTTTTATCGATTGCGCTGTACCTAGAAACTGCGTGAACTCAACTTTGAAAAAAATAACCGTATTTGTGCTCATCTAAAAATTGTTCAATATATTTGATTTATAGCCAATAAACCCAGTAATGTAGATAAGAAAATGTATTATTTTTAACTTTACTTTATAGTAATAATTCGCCATCCATTGACTTCATATGATTATGGTTTAAAAGAATACGAGAAACTTCATTAAAAAAATATCGAAAACAAGGTTAATTCGATTTGAAAAATCTAAATAACGCGAAGTTTACGGCATCTTGTTTACATATAAAAAATAAACAATAACACAAGATTATGTAATTTATTACCAAACAAAACTAAAGAATTTGTTGTATAAAATTCTCCTCATTATTGTATAATGATACCTTCTACGCTGTTTTTAATGATTTTAAGCTACACCAAAACGAGGAGATAAATCTTCTCATGCAAAACAGGTAAATCTTAAATCTGTTAAATCTTAATATTATTTATACTATAGTGACCCACAACACAAAAATGTTTGGAAAAAATCATGAGCCCATATTTCCTATAGCTATTCAAAGTTAACTGGAACAGAAAAAAGTTTTCGATACAGTAATGTTTTCTTGAAAAGATTTCCTGACCAATTCAATTTTCAAATAAAATTCCTACTTTTGTCCGCGGTAATATTAATGCTGTATACACACCAACGATGTATAGATCCAGTTAAATGCATTCCTTTCATCAGATAAATAGCAGCAGTTTTTACTGATTTATCGTATTCAATACTGAAGTCGACCCGTATTTGGGAACAAAACCTTTATTGTTCTATTATTCAAATTTATATTTGACTGTCTACTTTGGCCTTTACATTTTTCAATAAAGTCATCTTCCACCTATATTCATTATTTTTATTGCATTTATATAATTTATACTCCCCTCAATCAGGTCCGTTCAATTTTTGATGTATGAGTAATTTTTTCTGTGAAATTGACTTGAACCGGTTGGTAAGTTTAGGTGCTGAGTAGTATTTAAACAAAAGAACAAAAGCATTAAAGCCCGTGTGGAAAATTGTCACGTACAATACTAGATGCTGTATAGTAACTAGACAGTTCTTGTACCGTTTGACTAGATCCTTACAATTATACCGTTACTGTGCTAAATATATTTAGTATAATTATGTTTTTCTATGTCTCGTTAAACTGTGATAAACCTCTATAAAGTTTGAATAGAATTTCGATCATTTTAGTTAGGCTTGTTACTACAAGGTGCCGTTGCAACTCTGGGATCTCTATTTCTCGCTATCGTCGCTCCCGTTATAGAAGTGGATTTTCATTTGATTTGGTTATAAAGCAGCTGATATTACATAAAGTATGACTTATTATCCTTACTATTCTTGAAAATGGGATGTGATCAAAAAATTCTGCTAGCACCATCATTTTCAGCATGAAGAACGTTTGGCAATGGTACTGCGATTGTCAAAGAAAAAATCAGTTATGGAGTGTGTTATTAATATAACTAATAATGGATTCTGTGTTCCTCTAGTGACAAAATAAATAACTAATGTCTATTGTAAATACACGTTTCGACCCAGGTTTATTATTTAAATCCCTAATTTTATATATAAGCAGTTCAGTAAATCGAAGATTCTGTAGCTGACAAAACTACAAAATCCCGTTCATACAAATTTCCTTTCTCATATTCGGTGGCTCGCATCAGAATCCCACTATTTATATTATTAGTTTGTTTTCATTTTTACTTTTGTCCATAAGACCGTAATACGAACAATTATATCATTACATTATTACATTTTCGAACGGCCAAAAAATAAATTCATAATATATTTATATTAATAACACTGCCCATAACTGATTTTCTCTTTGACAATCGCAGTACCATTACCAAACGGATTCTTCATGCTGAAAATGATGGTGCTAGCAGACTTTTTTTGTCACATCCCATTTTCAAGAATAGTGAGGATAATAAGTCATACTTTATGCAATATCAACTGCTTTATAACCAAATGACAATCCACTTCTATAACGGACGCAACGATCGCGAGAAATAGAGATCCCAGAGTTGCCACGGCACCTTGTAGTAACAAGCCTAACTGAAATGACCGAAATTCTATTAAAACTTTATAGAGATTTATCACAGTTTAACGATACATAGAAAAACATAGTTTTACTAAATATATTTAGCACAGTAACGGTATAATTGTAAGGATCTAGTCAAACGGTACAAGAACTGTCTAGTTACAATACAGCATCTAGTATTATACGTGACATTTTTCCACGCGGGCTTTCATGCCTTTTGATATTTTGTTTAAATGCTACACAGGACCTAAACCAAACGGTTCATGTCAATTTCACAGGAATTCTAGCAAGAACTTTGAAATTTCAAAATTCAATTAGTATAGATGTATACTGAAAAATGAAAAAGAAATTAATTGAGAACTGACGTGATACGTGATTTTTATTTATTTCCGAAAATTCTTGGTACGTTCTTAGTGAATGTCTTTGGTATTTTTTTAGGAAATCGTCTATATTAATTAGAATTGCATTTACGGTCCTCGAATTTTTAAAACTTTATTCAGGCATCGTTAACTTACAATAACTCTAGGTAAAGCAAGTTATGATGACATTTCGCTTCTAACATCAGGTTAGGTTAAACATTTGCTTTATATCTTGCTTTATTGTCATTATCCTGAAATCACTATGTAAAAGTTTATCAAAACGCATGTTTCCTGTGTGATTTCGAACTACTTCTTATAAAACACGTGAAAAAATACTACAAGTTACAAATTTAAAACAACAACAAAGTTAAAAACTAAATGGGTTCAATTTCAATATACAGAAAATATTTTAAATTTCAAGATATTTAGTTTTTAAGACGGCTGTATCAAGACGCCCTAAGACGCCCAAATCTATTTTTTTTCTTGCTGCTGTTACAAAGTTATTAATTATGTATTGCAATAGACATATTTTCATAAGAAGCTTTAGATTCTATTGTATATATAGTAAACACGTTTAACTATGTACTGTCAATAAATATCATGATACTTTAAATTTGAAACACAAATTAACAGACAATATTATATAAATTTTTAAAAAGTCATATAATTACGAATAATACTTTCCTGAAGTTAATAATTGGAAAAATGAATTTTTAATATATTAGTTATTAATACTCTACATATTATTGTTGACATTTGTTGGCGTCAAATATTTCTGCAAACTATTACTTCCATTCATACGTGATTCCCAAATGTACATCTGACAGGCTCAATTTGTTGGAGCTCACGTTTCTACGTTTTGGGGATTCGACGATCACGAAACCGAAGTCAGATTTGAGTTATAGCGATATTTTGTTCGCGTCGTGTAGTGATATATTACGTTATATTATAGTGAAAATATTACTACATTATTCTAGTGCGAAAATGTATTGCGTGGACAATTTTGATAGATTTTCCTTAAACTTTAATGGTCGTGCAGCACGAATGCCATTTCATTATTGGTATTTGATTGGCGTGGCTTGACATTTCTAATTTTTGTCTTTACGATCTTCCTGTACTTTATTATATTAATATAACGTATATTTTATTTGAAAAATATTTCTTACATTACTTCACCTCCTTTTAATATTCTATAGGGTGTAATTTTTAAACAATAGACAACATTTGTTATACTTATTGAGACAAAATATAAATTCCACAAGAGTATTTATGGTCAAAAAATAATGCATGCTCATAACAATAAGTTAAAAGTTTAATGTTCGAGTTAATTACCGACGTTAAAATTAAAGTTGTAGATGTATCAATCAATTCAATAATTTAGTAGGTAGGTGATACACGTTCGTTTTCATGGCTAATACTTTACTAGTAATTTATGAAGTGTTATGTCGAACCATTGACAAAGACCAACGGCACGAGGAAAGAAAAAAATTGATTTTTCCTCCTCGCAACACGCACAAGTGCCTATGAATACTTAAAGCTGCGGAAGACAAGTCTGTTTTGCTATTAAAAACTAGCGGAATTATTTTCGCGTGTTTCATTCCATTTGTAAACGATCAATTTTCTAAATATAGATGAGATTTTATTATAGAACTTGGAAAAAACTAAAAATTATTAATACCGTGCAAAAGTTTCAATTTTATAATCCTCATTAATATTGTAAGGAATCATTAAAGAGCTGTTGGAGTAGTTCTTTATAACATTTGCTTATAATTAATTGACATTTTCGAATAAAGGAAAGTGTCTATTATTGGTGAAATTATAATTTTTCATTATTTCATTTACTATAGTGTTTTTACTTTTGACTTTATTACAGTGCAGGATATTCCAGATTAATTTATTATGCGAGACTAAACATTACACGCTCCTGTTATTAAATATCAAGAATACTACTTATTAATAAATATTAAAAAACATTTCTAAACGCAGGTGTTACGTTATATAAATTCAGTTTCACGTAACGAGTAGTTATTCACAGGGGCCTTAATTAAAATAATAATCGATTGCAAACAATTTCCAGTTTAAAATAATTCTACAATATGCCGGCAATGTGGTTTTTAATTCATTAATTTGAAAAGCTTTTTGTTACACAATTTTTCTCAGGAATATACGATTATTTTACTGCGTCAATTTTGTGTACTCTATTATGTCAATATATTGCAATTAAATTTTTTCAAAGAATGTGCCACATATGCGTAGGATCCTTTTGCGGTTATTAATGATAATAAAATTAGTTCTTGAATTTTAATATGTGTTAAGAACATCCACATACGAAAAGAATGTGCTAGAAATTACATAAAGTACAGAATAATACCATAAATGATGAAAATAAACGTATACAACGAAAATTTGCAAAGAAAAAAAAATAATTAAGCACCAATATTCTGCTTTATTCATTATTATATAACGAAGCGATCTGAATGGAACTTAATGAAGGTATTTAATAAATATTAATGGAGTAATTTGCAATTTAAAGCCAACCTTTATGCACGTGAGATATGAAGTTTGGTATATAATACAATGCTTTTCACGTTAGACAATGCGTATTTTCAAAATTAATAAAAAAATTCTAAATTTATTACAATAATTCAAAATATTGATAATTTGACTGGTCGTATTCTGAAGTTAAAAACATTTTTTTAAAAATTTATATCTTAATTGCTTACTCCTAACATTAACATTTTTCCTCTTGAAACAGCTTAAAAATAATGGTTTGACGGAATAAAAATCAGATTACAACAAAAGTTGCCTCTTCAAAAAAAAAAAAAAGAGATCTATTCCTTTGGGAATCTATTTACGATACTTGTAGATTGTTAAATATTAAAAAAATAATAATAATGTTTTAAAATTATTTGTCTATTTTCGTGGAATTTCAAAAGAGACATAAAATACTTTTACCAGATTACGACCTTATTTCAGTTCGCATAATTTCAGAAATTATCGAGTCTATAGCGTCTATAAGAAGAACGCAAGTTTACACTCCGTTGAGCTTCATAAATTTTCGAAATGAAAAACGCTCACTTCTAGACACTCCGTTAATCGAGGCCTCGATGATGTATGAAAACTACTCTAGCATTAAGTAGAAGACGTCAATAGAAAAATAGGTTTCTTTCAAATGAATAATATATTTAATATCTTTCACGACAGTTGTTGAATTATACATGGCAGTAAATTAAGTATTTGTCATTTCTATTGTATTTTACTTGTTTGTGCATTCTAAATTTCTTAAAGAGAATTTGTGCCAAGTTCGACTTTATCTAAAGTGAATCTGTCATTTCCACTTCTATGTGGTGATATATCACTGTTTAATTCAACAAGAAAACTATAACCTTAAAATGGTAATGATTCCTTGTTGCTTAACCTGTAAAAACAGATCCGTTTTTTGTCATATGTTTACTAAGTCATTATTCGTGGAATCGCCATGAATAAATATTTTAAAGACAGTTAAGGTCGAAAAGTGTTAAGGTCGAGACCATTTTTTTATGACTGATTTCGTTGTATATAATGAAAAATTTCCGGTTATTCTTTGAGCTTTTCAAATAAAAAATGCCTGAACCTTTTGCCAATTTTTTCGTGTTTTAGCCGCTATTTTAGATATTTTCACTTGTATTATCAAAATGTTACTCTGCAAATTTCAAAATTCTTAGTATCGAGGACATTTCATTACTTCAAACAGAAACACCTGAAATTATTTTAATGGGAAAAATAATATAAAAAAAAAAACAATTTGTAAAATTCATGTTTTGTGAAAATATATAGTTTTCACCATTTAATTTTTTGAAAAATCTGTAAAAAGATTCTGAATGTTCAGTTCATTTTACGTTAGATATGCCTACGTGAATATTGTTTAGAACCTTTTAATATACCAAATAAAGCCATTGAAAACTGTAGCAAAACAAATGGACATTCACAACTTAATGGGTTAAGGCCTTCTGTAGAAGATTTTGGTTTTTCCTAAATTTCCGTTCTCTATTCTAAAAACAAAAGATGAGCACTTTGTCGGACTGTAAGATTATAGTTTGATGTACGTTTTTTAAGAATCCCTTGTTATGTACTCCTTATTTGTTGGAATTTGAAGAAATAGTCCACTGAGAGTCATTTTATATGGAAAAGTCCAATAAATAAGACTTTACGGGTATCTAGGGTACTGCTCAAATAAATCTTACAACAAAACGAAATTTTGATTTTTATGATTTGATTAAAGAATTTCACTTGCTAAAAAATAGTACACACACCGGGGGGGGGGGGGCGTACTACAATGAAAGGAACGTAAAAACCCCCGAAAATTCAATTTCGGTAAAAGTAGGAGAGGGGAGAGTTTTTAGTTAAACAATGAAAATTAAATCGAAAAATTGAGAACGAATGTATATCATATTGATAAAGATTACCTATTTCTTTCTTATATGGTATAACATTTCTGTTTAATCCAAACGATATAATACAGGCTTCAGTAACGCTTTAAAAAACATATTTTATTAGACGTTCTGTTGTTTGGTTTTGACTACTTTATATTTTCTTATTTTCCCCCTCCCGTTAAGCAGATTTCAGTATTTTAGGTTAATAAAGTTACCTTTGTTGTTTTTCAATATGTTTGCAAAATTAAGACTATATTGGATCAATTATGTTACACTTAAAAACGATTTATTTTATATGAAGGAGGAGGCTTCTTTAAATACAGCCAACTGAATGATTTTTAATTATAAAAGTACATTTTTTAATAATACAGAGATAATATACTCTAACTACGTTACAATTGGTTAAACGTGTCATTATTTACTGTTAAGAAATAATATATTTCTCCATAGATTTAAAGAAACCAGAGTTTTCAGTGTCTCATTCACATGTTGGACACAAGAACGGTAATTTTCATTTTAGTAAGTTATTTTAGGACAATAATGGCTCGATTAGTCAATTAAATAATTTTCGTAAACAAACTCAGTTTTATTGCAACTATTCTTTCCCTTCCGCAAAATCCTTGTGTCAGTATCACTTATCAATTTTTTAATTCGGCGTAATCCTGATTATAATTTAAAAAAATAGTAATTGAAACAAAAATTTAGCTAGGTTATGTGCATACGTATAATTAAATTGTAGGGAACTAATCTCCAAAATCACTAAAAAAAAAAATTTGAATAAATTGAAATAAATTGACGTAATTCCAAATGATTTTTAATCATGGCACTGTATTTTTTCAGGATGTAATTAATGACTCGTTATTTTTTCCAATTTTAATATGAAAAAAGAAAATAAATAATGTATGAATTAAAAAAGTTCTCTTTTAGAATTTGAAGAAAATGATGATAAGAATTGCACTATTTATGTAATAAAACAAGTCATTCGCTGCGATGTTTTAAATATTCATAAGAACTTGCGCGTGTAGGATGTGGAAAAATCAATTTTTCTTTATTCGTTTACTTGGTATTTTTCTACGGTTCGACATAGAACTTCATAAATCGCCGATGAAATATTAACCATGAAAACGTACACGTACTAAAATTTATCATTTCAGTGCGGAATAATGAAATTGATATTGTGTAATTTCATTTTTAATGCGAGTAATTTACACGAACTGTAACATTTCAACTTCTTTTTATGACCGCAATTATAATCATTATTTTTTCGTGTTGTTCACATAATAATATACAACGATCACGATCTTTCGTTCTTGAAGACTGTTCTAAAACTTTGTCGTTTCACTGTTTTAATATAATTTTAATGAAAATATGTTATTAAAATTGCACATATATTATACACCCAATGTGTTTCTATCGCGTTTTTTTGTCATTTTATATACCTACACGTATAATTATTTGTAATTGTAACGGTGTTGTTATCACACGTGACAATCTCCTTTGTAAAAAACTATAGTTTCTAAGAAACACTGTTATGTAAATATGGGCGATAGAGCTTCAGTTTATATTACTTATTTTGCAAATCGAAAAAACATACAGAAATGCAGGATAAAATTAGTTTTTGAAAAATTATTTTCCATTCGTGATATCTCATCTCAATTGAAAAGTTGTTTCTTTTTAATCCAGTGATTATATGTATAGCTATAAAAATTCTGTTATATATTATTTGGAAAGATAACTTTTCATTCTGTAAAATGTGAAATACCTGCATTTAATTGAAAGTCTTGTATCGAATTAAAACATTGTAATTTCTTTTTCCACTAATTTTTATCATTTAGAATTTCCTCCAATTTTTTTATTGAAATTTAGTACTTTTATCTATTGATGAATTCATTGGTTTTTATTATACTTATTCTTTTAATTTACCCAAAACTGGTTAAAATTGTGTTTCTATTCTTTGTCTGGTTGATTCATTGAATAATAATATTGAAGTGTTTTTGGCAACTTTTCTGAAACGCATAATTTCTTGACTTCGATAAGACTTTTGTGTTGTTGATTAGTATTGCTTAATTAATGATACTCTAAGGATCATGTATGTAACACGCGTTCCAAAAGTTGTACGAATTGTTCTCGTTTGGTTGTGCTCTTAAAAGTTTTACAGACGTTTCTTCTTCACGTCATTTTGTAGACAAGTGAAGCGACAGATAAATCTACAGTTATTTAAAACTATCTATAGACTATTGTTTTTAAAATCGATATAGTGATTTTGAGTAAATGTAGCATGTGACGAGATTACGGTGGCTATTTCGAAATGTATAGCATATGGGGTGTCACTCCATTTTCGACATTTTATCATGTGTCATAAATTTTAGACGCATTTTTTGCCTTTTTCATGCAGATGTAAAGGAATTGCAGTTATTTTTAAGTGAAACTTAAAGCTTGGAAAAGCTTGCATAAGAAGCAGCATGACGAAAATGGAACACCAGCAAAGCGCACTTGTCGCAGAAAAACAAAATATCCCTCTGGATCATCAAATGAGGAGGACGTCGACTTCGGCATTATTTGTCAATATGCCTAATAAACTAAGCAGAAATAATGCAATTCGTCGCAATGAGTGCGACCGGATTGTTATCTGAAGGGTGCAAATATGACAACAGGATATTTCACTTGTTCGACATGTGAAGCTGCTGAAAATGATTAAACTTCTTTTGTATTATAATTATGTACTTACTTTTTCATTTTTTCACATTTTAATAAAGAATATTTATCAAAAAATGCTATTTTCTACTATTTTCAGTCGTGAGACACAACACCCCACAAATTTTCAAAATCACAAAATAATTAAAAAATTTGTTGAAATGCAAAAAACTACTATTATAGATGCTTCGGCAATAAGATAAGCTATATATACGATATTTAACATTACAACAATATACATTTTTAAGAAAGTTATGGTCTAAATACAAAACACCACACTTTACCTTGCTATTAACAACACCGCAAAAAGTACTCAAGAGGATATGATTATTTATAAAATTGAAATAGAACATGTTACCTCTTGAAAATGAACACGAGTTTGTTCAAAACGTCGAGGGAAAATTTCAACAAATTAAACTGTAGGACAAAGCCGACCTGTTTATTTATTTTTTATTGTATATACTCCTACACAACAACACCATTTATTTATTGAAATAGAATATATTGATGACAGTACATTTGTTTTTATAGTAATCCACGGGCGTCATTAATTAACTTTCCTATTAACAATATTAATTAATGTGTTCATAACGCGTGTTAATTACTTAATTACGCGTGTACGAGGACCGAATAATTTCGGAATCTAGTTAACTGTAGTTATGGCACGATATCGCACGTAATTGTACGATACGTAATAGTAATATACATGTTCGTTACAGCATCGCACCATTTTGTTAACGAGTGGTGGAAGAGCTTCAAAATAAAACGCACGATTTGATCGCCCCCAAACTAATAATCAAATTTATTCCGATAAATCGGTGACGACCCGATCGCGACGCAGACCTCCTTACCCGGCAAAGTTTCGAAACGTTCTGAAAAACCCGATCGTCAATTTTTTTACATCTTAATTCGACTTTTCAATCTCTCGACGATTTAAATAGACTGCAACGGCATTTTATATATCGATATATATATACTATTCTAATTACAAATAATTTTATCGAGATCATTACCATTTTAAAGGGTCTTTACATAATTTTCCTAACAGGACACCTTCATTTTAAGAGGTACCCCCATTCAGGTGTGCAATTGCGTAAGGAAAACCACCTTTGTGGGAAAAAACCTACGCCGAGTACCGCAGTCGATAAAACATCGATTCCGTCCGTAACAATATATACAGTACAACCTCTCTTGTTCGACACTTCGCTTGTTCGACAACCTCCCTAGTTCGACAGTGCCGGACCTCCCTAGTTCGACAGTGGGCGGAGACTTCTTCCCTCCCCCGCCCCGCCCATTATATTACCGACGAACACAAACGCACCCATGCCGGACTCGGACGATTGCACCTCACCCGTCAAATCGAACGACATAACCTCCGCATTTGTTATTGTTAAATTTTAGTCTTCTACTTGACTTCTATATGTATGGCAAGGAGGCTGGAAATTAATGCTAGGAAAACAGAAGGTTAGAAGGTTAGCTGAAGAGGAAGAACTACTATATTTTCACAAGTTAACAGTTGTATCTTATCGCGGCTACAAAAGGTAATGTTCAGAATTTACAGTCGGTTCTTATCATTTGAGGAATTTGGGTTACACATCAGGAAGCTTAAGCATCAGGTTACACACCAAAATCGAACTTTTATATAAAATCTAAGTTTTGACAAAAAAATTTATTTTTACTTTAAAATAATGCAATTCGATTATTCCTGTAAAAAGAAAATTAACTTTTTTGTAACCAAATAGTCTAGGTTATGTTAGGCTGTTGAATTACCTGATTTATTTGGATCGACGTTTTCCCGAGATCTCATCTTTTATAATTTTCCAATATTTAATTTAAATATAAGCACTTGATTTTACAAAATCGCTTTCGAGTAAAATATACGTACTTTCAGTATGTTTGTCTGCGCCGCGCAGTACACTTATGTTCATAAAAACACATGAGCCAATCACGATTGCGTGACGTCATAGTGGTTAAAAAAATGTCAAACTAGCGAGGTCAGAGAGAGAGCGGCTGGCACCGATCATGTCGAAAAAGAGAGGTTGCACTGTATGTGAATTTTTCAATACAGTGAGACATTCAATTTTACACAAATTTATAAATTATTATATTCAAATTGTTTTGGTATTTGTTACGGTCAATAAAAGAATACACCTTAAAAATGATTTTATGAAAAAAGAGTCAACAAATAAACAACAATGTCAACATCCGTTTCGAAACATTACAGCTACCGGAAGTTTACCATCCCTTTCTGTAATGAATCGCATCTCCTTAATTCATACACGGTTTGTCAACGGTCCCTTTTATTCTTAATACCACACCGCCAATACATACAAAACATCACAACCTTTACTTTAGTATAAATACGACACAATCACCACCGTTTTCTTGCATAGCCTTGAAGAGAACTCATATAAAAGTCGAACCGTTGCTATTTATTTATTTATTATTTATTACAAAACCGTCTAAATTATTGACCCTTGTTTTTTTTCTGATTTTTATTAATCTCAACCATTTTTAATTTTTATTCTGTAATTGATCGAAAAATATCAAATTTATTTAAATATATTAATTTAAGGATATGCCTTATAATACTAAAGGTTTAGGTAGGGTAGTTTTGGTATTTTTCGGTCAATTAAAGAATAAAAATTAAAAATGCTTCAGTTTAATAAAAATTAGAAGAAAAAAACAAGGGTCTTAATCTTAAGAGTTTTGTAATAAATAATAAATAAATAATTAGCAACGTTTCAACTCTGATAAGAGTTCTCTTCCAGGCTATGCAAGAAAACGCTGGTGATTGTCAAACTTATCATTTAATGTCTCACTGAGTTGAAAAAGTCACATATTGTTTTACCACAAATTCCTAAATTTTAAGTCGTTGTTTTGATGAACGGTAAGTCATTTTTGAAGTCATAACGAATCGCATAAATCATAAGGCAACCGTTTTTAGCTCCAATTTCACAAGCTATAATGTTAGATACGTGTATAGTTACAATAGTATTACATATCAAGGGTGCGAGTACACAGGTAAATGTCCGATCTACGTGAGATCGCCAAAAGCGGTCAGGTGCTGATAGAGGTTTTGGGGTAACCAATCGGTTAACCTCAATCCATCACGTCAGATTAAAGGTCAGTGGAGAAAAAACCATGGTAAAGATCTGAAAAAATTCATCACCATGCTTTTGAGGTTGCTGAATCCGAATCCAGATTTTAATTACACTTTCGTTCTAACGTAGAGGTCATTCAAAATCATTTTAAAGGTTTTCGGGTAAAAATGTTTGATACAATTCTAAAAATCTTAAAAAATCTTTTTTAGGTGAGTAGATTAGAATGAGAGGTCAGTTAACATCCATAACGTCACATTCGCGTAACCTCATAAGGGCGATTCAAACAATCTGTAACATATATGTATTTTTAAAAATTTTTGGTTGCTATCTCTTAATTTGATCAGCAAATTACTGGGAGTCTGATCTGATCGACGTTAATTGATTTAGTGACATCAAAACCACATGCAGGAATTCTTTACACCATTTCATAGTGCTAAATTGTTTCAAAATATTATATGGAGTTTAACCAACATATTCCGATTAGTTTACCCCGAAACCATAGCTATGAACATTTTTAGATTTTTCAAATCGTACATTACATTTGCATCCAGAAAACTGCAAATGACCTTGAAATGATTTTTGATGATCTATAAGATAGACCGAAAGTGTAATTTAATTGCACCGGATTCGGATTCAGTCACCTCAACGATATTTATCAATTTTTTCAGACATTTCTCACGGCTTTGTATCCGCTTGACTCTCAAATGACCTTCAAACGGATCTGATGAAGCTTACCTGGCCCTCTCATCATAATCAGCGATACCAAGAACCCTCACAGCATCTAACTGCTTCTGGCGATCTCGCGTAGAAGAAATGTTGACCTGTGTTATTATTAATATTTTTGTTGCTACCTTGATAGATAATATACTATTTTCCTATTACATTAGTATACAATTTTTAAGTAATTTTTTTCTGTATAATTTAATAAATTATTTCTTGATTTATGTAATTAATAAAAAGAATATTTATGTTATTATAATTTTCGTCAAATGATTATTATACAATGTCACAATTATGTTAAGGTCAAATGATACGTGCTTATCAGATGTGATAATATTGTAATTGTACTAAAAAAACATTCATTTTCTTAACGCTATACCTTGTATGCATTTCACTAAAATCCGATGGCGCTTGCTGATAACTGCTTCGAAACCTAGTTAGAACACATTAATTAATGCTAAATTAATGTGCTATTGAAGTGTATAATAAACAATTGGTCGTGTTAAAACTACGATGAATTTGTACGTATAAGTTCCTTACTGTGTCAATTGGTAAAGTGTTTATTTACAAAAAAGTATTTTCATTGAACTGTTCTCGCTTGCGGGTAAGCTTTAGAAAAGAGCTATATTACGGGGCTTCATCTTCAAAGCTTGCCTTCGTGATGAATTAATCGTTTGAAAATTGTGTCGATAAATCGCGTTTTTCTTTACTTCTTTGGAATCATGTTCCGTTTATCTTGCAACAAACAGAAAAAAAGCTCTTATCAATATCGATAAATAAAGTGTTTTCGTTAATTCTAAATGGCATCGTCACCAAAAAACATATTTTTTATTATTTTTAATTTTTATGAGTGCGGTCAGTACTGAAACTCTTGCGAACAATACGAGATTAATACCTTGTGGGGTTTTCTCTTTCAAATTTCTACATGGGTAGTGGTTAATTTTGGGAAAATCATTATTTTTCAACTTTGTTTTTTACGTCAAATTTGACATATCCTTATTAACCCTTTTCGTCCCAAAAGTCCAGAATTTGGACACAACTTTCAACGATGTAACTTTTGTTCCAAACAGCGTTAACAAAAATTGAAATAAGACAAAATCGATAGATTTGGACCTCCTCTTTCAAATGCCGTGGTCAGAAAGTGCCGGAAATTATAGAGAAAAAAGTTATGATCATTTTTTCGAAAAAAAGACTGGTTTTTTCGACATTTTTTCCCAATAATTGCGTTTTTTGACATTGAAAAGGGCATTGCTGATCGTTGCAAAACATACTAAACGCGTCCTTTTTCTCAGACCATTCTTCTCCCGTCGGATTTATTTCAAAAAAAAAAATGGCGGTTTCAAGATGGCGTCTGGAAGTTGTAAGTTTCAATTTTCTCGCACAAATATCGATTATTTGAACGCGTAACGACTCAAATCATGGAGAATTGCAATGAAAAAGTAATTATTATCATTTGTGAATACCTAGTCTCATCATGATTTACTCATAACCTCATAACCTCAAATTAATTAGACACAATGGGTTTATACCGATTATTTGTCTAATTTTCACACAATTTTCGACGTTTCCGTAACATTACTTATGTGTGAAATTAAAAATGACCATATACCCTTATGACCTATTAATTATCGGGTTATAACCTAAAAATTTAGTACAGTTCGACATTTTTTTATTCTTAAAATACTTTTCTTCATTTTTTTAATTTTAATTTTATTATTTTCATTTTTTTGTATTCAAAACACGTGGAGGCAATGAGGAAATATTTGTTTTTTATTTTTGTGTTTTGTTTTGTATTTTGTAAATCAATATAGCAGATATTGAAAGTTATGTTTCACTATAAGATGTGGATTGACCCGCGACCTTCAAATTGAGTGAAAATCAGACAAAATATCGGTAGTAATCCATTGTACACGACTAATTTGAGGTTATGAATGAATCATGATAGGACTAAGTATTCACAAATGGTAATAATTACTTTTTCATCCCAGTTCTCCGTGATTTGAACCGTTACGCGGTCAAATAATCAATATTTGTGGGAGAAAATGTAAAATTACAACTTGGAGACGCTGTCGTGAAGCCGCCATTTTGTTTTTTGAAAAAAATCCGACGGGAGAAGAATGGTCTGAGCAAAAAGACGCGATTAATACGTCTTGCAATGATCAGCACTGCCCTCTTCAATGTCAAAAAACGCAATTATTGGGAAAAAACGTCGAAAAAATCAGTATTTTTTCGAAAAAATGATCATAACTTTTTCTCTGTAATTTCCGGCTGATTCTGATCACGGCATTTGAAAGAAGAGGTCCAAATTTTGGAACAAAAGTTACATCGTTGAAAGTTGTGTCCAAATTCCGGACTTTTGAGACGAAAAGGGTTAACTGGTCCGAACAGATTTGAGGTATTTGCAGTTATCTCAGAAAAAAAATCTTTTTAGACAGATGTACAAGGTGGAATTTTTGCGAAAATTTGTCGAAAATAAAAAATAAGTTCTGAAGTTCCAGAGATGAATATTTGCATAAATCCAATGATAACATGCTTCTTACAATGCATTTCCTTCATTATTATAACAATTGAATAAATATCGAGAGTAATACATGTTGTTTCTTTCTAAATACATAATACGCGTTAAGTAATACCACAAACAATTTTGATACAGTTTTTAACGGTGGATGATGAAAGGTTTTTATTTAAACCATCTACGGCACCAAATAGGAATAATTATTTTGCTATAAGTAGAGAACTTTCGAATGCAATTGAATCTTATAAAAATTTCCTATTGGGACCATCTTCTTATATACTGCCCTGTGTCACTTCTTTACAATGTCTGATCAATGCTGCCTCTTTTCACTGGCCAATGCTATATACTACTATCGAATGAACATTCACTTTTATAATGTTAGCATAATCGATAATCTGTTCTATGATTAAAATTCTATATATATTAATAACAAAGAGACCAGCTCTTATAACAACACTTAATGGAAATTTCGGGGCAGCTTTGGTAAATGGTTTATCAAATGTTATTTCAAATATTTTCTAATTATGTTATTTATATTTATACAAAAATTTATTGAAAATAATGAATTAATATTCTTTTAGCCGTTTAAAAGTGTATATGACACTAAAAACCCGAAATCCAAATCATTAAAATAGAACTAGTTCCACAATTTTCAATATTTTTAAATGAAAAAATTTGTACATGTATTTACCTCAAAACAAAAACCCCAGCACGTCAGATTTTAGAGATATTCTAAAACAAAAATAAAAAAAAAACACGCCTTTGTATTTAAGGTCACATATTAGCATAAAATAATTTTATTTTCAAAAAGAGAGTACGGTATCTGACTACTTTTGCATTTCAAAATCCATTTTCAAATTTTGCTTCTGCGATATTATCTGTTGCATTTAGTGCTTTTAGCTATTGATTTACAAAACTGAGCACATTCATAGTGATAAGTATAATGTTCTTTTTAGTTTGTTGGACCGCTGAATACAAATCTGAATTAAGATTTCAAAAATTCAGAAGGGCGATCTAAAATGCGGATACATTTTAAAAAATGTATGGGACTAGCTTGAAAATTGGTACAGGGGGTTTCAGAATTTGCTGAATAAGAATATCAAGTTAGTTTTTAAAAATTCTAAATGGAGCATCCAATATAGCGGACAAATTTTAAGAAATGTTTCGGACCGGATTAGTAGTTCAGGCTCGGAGGTTTGTGCTGAACAAGATTCTAAAATCAAATTTTAGAAGATTTTTTAAATTTTCTATTTTTAAAACCCGATGGATTGTTTTAATTCGTCCGCTATATTGGATTTGTTATTTTCAATATAGTCACATATAACAACTTTCGTGACTTTTCGATCATAACAAAAATGTATATTCAACACTTTAAAAATGAAAAATTTTACTGTATAATTGTATATTTTATTGATTTAATTGTAAATGATGAGTTACGAGGTTGAGTCATCTGGTCACTGCGGCGCATGAATTTTTTTTCGAGTTTTTATAATAAATTTTAAATTTACCTCAGCACGAAGAGGAACGTCTTTTACTCTTCGATATTAAGTCTTTTTCGAGATAGAAAATAATATCTGAACTCATTTTTGGATGACACTTTACTTTCAATCATGTCAAAGCGTAAAGTTCCCTGAAATTAGAGAAATAAAGACAATATTAAAATCATTTTTTCATTTTATAGCGTAATTAATTTATGGGCGACGATTGTGGGACAAATCTCGTTTATGCTCCATAGCTACGTAAATTTATATGAGAATCCGATTGTCGGAAAATAACAATAAGCCACGGCTCTAGTGTAGCGGAAAATCGAGAGATGAATATCGGAGAAAATCGTATTTTCATGCACTAAAAGCATTGTAATCGCTTGATTGCGCGTAAAATATGTAGAAGAGCTCAAAACGTTATTCTACTCGGCTTCCATTCATGCGCAGGGAATAGCAAGTAGCTCTATTGTAATAGATCGTGTAGAAAACCACGTAACTACATGCTCGAATATTCCCACTCAATTTCCGACTTGGGGCTGGGCTGGTAGAAAAGAGTATATCCTGTTCACAAGGGGAATAATAGTTGCTTCGCATATCGTAAGTAGCTTAGCCCATCCATATTGGATGCAGGATTTTCATTAAGAAAATTTCGCGCATTGGGAAAACACGTGTTATCGATCAATAACGATTGATAGAATATTCTTGTGAGCTTCAATTAAGGTTAGGTACATGGTTGGTACTAAATTATCTAGAGTTACTCGGGGAAATAATGCATATATGATTTAACGGGTGGTTTTGGTGGAAGAGCTTTTTCAAACTTTTCTGATGAGAATTGAACTTTTGATTATCCACTGAGACCTCATATGCTTCTCTGCGATTTGGTGTAAAGTACTAATAAGTTGCCAGACACTTTTATTATATTACTTTTTTATATAAAATTGCATTGTAGATATTGATACTAATTTTATTATTTTAATTCTAAGCCATCTCAAATGGGGAAATCCATCGAAATGATTTCAAGATAAAAATATAAATAGCTTCAAATTAATAAGCGTCTTTTCTGTGTCTATAAATACGAGTAATTTTGGGATACTTTTAATATTTAGGAAACTATGTATTTGGGACCGAAATTTAATATATGAGGAACGTGTAGGAAAATGTCATCTAATAGATTTGGTTGAAGAAAAATTATTTGTTTTGCATGAGAAAAAAATTAAATACGTTAAATTTAAAAATTTCTGTAGGGAACCATTTTCTTTTCGGACAAAAGAAAATATACATTCAAGAGAGATCACTGGGAAGGTAAGGTAAGGTAAGGTTAAGGGTAAGGTAAGGGTAATAAGGTACCAGCCTTCTTAAATAAAATATAATAATAAGAATAAAGGAAACTAATTTTTCATAACAAATAAAGTTTTTTTCCTAGAAAAATATCGTTCGTCACTAGTGCGGGAAATATGCGTTTTCCCGCTGGATTAATGATTGACATAAAACTCGTCCCTGGCTTAGGAAATCGCATTTCCCGCACTAGTAACGAAATGTAATACATCGTCGAGAAAAAGTGCGTTTCTTTATGGTAATACAAAATATTGTACTGGCTAAATATATGATTCATCCTAAATGAATAGTTTTTTTACTATCTTTATAAATCGCTTCTCTCAGGGTTATTACTCTGCTCATAGATGCATCCATGATTATTGTTATGTTATCTTTATTTTTGAAAGTGCACTATTTAATAATGTCTTAAATTCTTCTTTATATCACCAATAAACCAAAAATTAGTATTGTTTCATCCGCTAAAAGATATAGAAATATATTCATCATGTTCTATTCTTGAAAAGTGGCAGTAACACATTTTGAATTATTGTCATTATTTGTAATTAAGGAGCACATCTTTTTTTCAACATGTAACATTATTTTAAGCTGATACCTACTAGAGTAATGAGTCAAGTTTGATTTTTGAAGGTGGTGTATGACTTTTCATTTTACGAAAGTTATATTTTTATTTTATTGCTAATGTTATTAAAAAAGCAATCTTCCCCAAGAAACATAACGTTATTAAATGGTTTAAATGATGAGTAATATTAAATCGCTGCTTCTGTGGATATTCCCATATTTTATCCCATTTTATTCTGTTACAAGCAAGAAATAAAGATTCCGCTTAACAGAAATGGACATAGAAACTTAATTCCAAGTTCAACGGAATAATATGCGTGAATTTGACACATATAAAACTCTTTTCTGATTAAGGTTTCTTGATTTTTTAAAACGACAAGTACTTGTATATGCGTCGAGGGCACTGTCGACGTTCTATTGTAAGTAAACGTTTTCCATTTTGAAAATTTATGAGACACGCCGCATGCAATTTAAATTCATATTCGGCATTACTTGCCAGAAATCATGATTTACGATTCTCAAAGTACGGGAAAGTTCTTTTTTTAAATTTTATTCATTCAGAGCTTTTATAACCGAAAATGCATTCCACGTCACTTTTTATTTTCAACGTAACAAATAGAATACGGTGGCTACATTGTGCACGTTTGCCATAAAAAAGCCGTCACGTTGAACCTCTAAGTTTATGTACACATTATTTTAAAAATATAATGAAAACAGTATTTACGAAACTTGCTTTTACATTTTCAGAAATAATCGTTTTTGTGATTTATGTCAAAACAGTGAACGTGCTTAAGTATATGTTGGAAAGGGTCAATACGTTTCAAGAGTATTTATTAATTATTACTTCAGCACTTTTAAAATTAACGTGTAAAATTATTTGTTGTCGATTGTAATTGTAATCAGTAATTATTAGTATTTCATTAATTTCTATTTCGCTTGGACGTAACAATAATAAGAAAACTCGAGTTTACTTGGCGTAGGCGCAAGAAGCTTTATCCGTATTGATGATACATGCTGAACTAAGTTTCAGACAGTTTTGAATTTACGGGATCAATAGTTTAGCGAAGTTTTTGTGCAGTTTTAAAAGTTTAAATATCCAGTTTGCAACTCTTAATATCTGTTTTAGGAGTAAAATGAATATATTTTCATTTCTACGTTTAGTCATAAACTCCTACCAAAAAGAGTGGGTCAAAACTGTACAAAATATAGCTAGTTTATGGTCATGACATTATATATAACTAGTCAGTGGATAATTTCTTTCATATTTTTTTTCGAATACATTTGTATTAATTTATGAACAATTTTAAACTCATTTTGTTATATAGGTGTATTACACCTGTGTGAATCTGGCACCCGACTCGAAGATATCGGAAATGTCAAATATGGATTTGAAAGATTATCGATTGTACCCGATTGTACCACAAAACATTTCGTTTGTACCTCGAAGGGGAAAAAGTTACAGGAGTTACAAAAAATGCCAGCACCCGACATTAAGATAAACGTATCGGGTAGGGTGGTGTTGATTTAAAATCGTTTGTACCCGATTGAACCACTCGAATTTTCGTTTGTACCTCAAAGGTACAAAAGTTACAACAGTTACAAATTTATTTTTTCCGCCGTTTGTAAGAACGTCAGGCAAAAGCTATTACTGTGAGCAAATTAAACGCAAATTTACAATTTCCTATAATTATTTCATGAACCCACAGGCGATACAAAAGTTACAACAGTTACAAAATATCTAAATTTCTTTTTTCGACTTCTGACGAGACAATTGGAAAGAAGATCGAACTTGTCACGGAATTAACAACATCCAGCAAATTTCCGATCAAACTCCTGCGAACGTACATAAGTTACAAAAGTTACAAAGCGTGCGAAATCATGTTTACCATTTCTAATCAGGAAATAGGAAAGAGAACGGCAAAGGTTAAAAAAATTTCAATCTAAATGATTGAAGATCAAGGCACCATGCACAAATTTTGTAACTAACGAGGTACAAACGATTCAAAAAATCGAGTCGTCACTTCTGAGGTTCTTTAATTCAACCAAGCTAAATCCATCGTTTGTACCCTTTTGAAATTGCCTTAAAAATCTTTCAAATGATTTATTTTCGTAAATGCAACAGAAAAAGTATTGTAACTTTGTAACTAACGAGGTACAAACGAATACAAAAATTCAGTCCTCACTTCCGAGGTTCTTGAAAACAGCCGTGCTAAATCCATCGTTTGTACTCCTCTGAAATGGCCTTAAAAAAATTCCAAAATGATTTACTACCGTAAATGCAACAGAAAAAGTATTGTAACTTTGTAACTAACGAGGTACAAACTATTCAAAAAATCGAGTCGTCACTTCTGAGGTTCTTTAATTCAACCAAGCTAAATCCATCGTTTGTACCCCTCATTTTCAGTTTATTGCTTAGACTAAAGTTTCAAGCTGTGTATCAGCGCATAGGATAATTGTAAGAGGTGGCTCAAGTCTACCCAAAAAAGAGTTAACCTTCACTTGAGGCAGTCTAGTGGGTATAGCACATTACCCCTTCGCTGAAGAGCAGACATTCAATCGTTTGTACCCCGTTAGTTACAAAGTTACAAAACTTTTTCCGTTGCATTGACGAAAATAAATGATTTCCGAATTTTTTTAAGGCGCTTTCAAAGGGGTACAAACGATGGATTTAGCTTGGTTGAATTAAAGAACCTCAGAAGTGACGACCGAATTTTTATATTCGTTTGTACCTCGTTAGTTACAAAGTTACAATACTTTTTCTGTTGCATTTACGAAAATAAATCATTTGGAAGATTTTTAAGGCAATTTCAAAAGGGTACAAACGATGGATTTAGCTTGGTTGTATTAAAGAATCTCAGAAATGACGACTCGATTTTTTGAATCGTTTGTACCTTGTTAGTTACAAAATGTTTGTATGGTGCCTCGATCTTCAATCATTCAGATTGAAATTTTTTTTAACCTTTGCCGTTCTCTTTCCTATTTCTTGATTAGAAGTGGTAAACATGATTTCGCACGTTTTGTGACTTTTCTAACTTATGTACGTTCGCAGGGGTTTGATGGGAAATTTTCTGGATGTTGTTAATTCCGTGACAAGTTCGATGACACGATCTTCTTTCCCATTGTCTCGTCAGAAGTCGAAAAAAGAAATTTAGTTATTTTGTAACTGTTGTAACTTTTGTATCGCCTGTGGGTTCATGAAATAATTATAGGAAATTGTAAATTTGCGTTTAATTTGCTCACAGTAATAGCTTATTTGCCTGACGTTCTTACAAACGGCGGAGAAAATAAATTTGTAACTGTTGTAACTTTTGTACCTTTGAGGTACAAACGAAAATTCGAGTGGTACAATCGGGTACAAACGATTTTAAATCAATACCACCCTACCCGATACGTTTATCTTAAAGATGTCGGGTGCTGGCATTTTTTGTAACTCCTGTAACTTTTTCCCCTTCGAGGTACAAACGAAATGTTTTGTGGTACAATCGGGTACAATCGATAATCTTTCAAATCCATATTTGACATGTCCGATATCTTCAAGTCGGGTGCCAGGTTCACACAGGTGAGATGCTGGAATGAATTGTTTTGTTAATAATCTGTAATTTTTTTATTTTGAAAAATAAATTGTTTTAAAAAAGTGTTCAATATAGTTCCCTATAGAATATACGTACATCGTTAATCCCTGTTTATTGACATAAGGGTAGGAGCACCTAATTCCGTTACATTGCTAATTCAAAAGCACTTACTTAAAGTTTAATATCGTTGAATAATACATAAATACTTGATGTACATTTTAAACCAGCACATCACGATGTCTGCGATGCTTTTAATTTTTCTAGCTAATTTTCTTCTGATGACAGAAACTCGTCTGAAATAATAAAAATATTGCGTGAAAAATTCGTATTTTTTTATGTTGGTAAGGATGGAATGGTTTGGGGAAAAATGCAAAATGGGATATTGCAAAATGTACACGTTTGATCCATTCCAGATTCGTCAATTTTTTTTGGATCCTAGTGATTAACATCTTCTTATAATATAGTTATATCTCTACCATTATAATGCCCATTATTTTATACATAAAAACTTAAGCGCCAAATACACGCAAAGCAGTAAAAGAAAAATTCGATACCTATGTGTGATGCAAATTAATATAATATCAACAAATTTTATGAATTTTTAACGCCATGCACAATGCATATTGTTGACTGTGTTAAATTCGTACCGGTCTTTCATATTAAGACCATACATTTTTCATATAAAGCTCCTGTTATGCTTTTTATTAAATATTAACATGCACTGCTTTCAAAAGGAAAATAGATTCCTCTATGTTCCATCGAAAGCAGAAGAACTGATCGTTACATATTCTGCTATATCGTCTAACAAAATAGCGTTCCTTTTTGTGAGATTGCATTTGGGTCACCGATTTTCATGCAAAAACTGTCGTTCGGTTCTTCGATGTGTCTCTGCATCGTACTTGCAGTAAAACTATGATTTGTTTTTATCAGTTTTTCAAGAAAACCAATCATCAAAGTTCTGAAAGCAAAGAGATAGTTTGCAGACCAACTGATAATTATTTTAATAAATCAAATTGTGGAATTTATTTCTTTAAACAAATACTCTTTAAGTGATTAAGAAGTGAAGTAAATACATACTCTCAAGTTGTCTTGACTTTTAAAATTGCCATATTTGAATTTCAACGGACAGAATTGTTTTATGATTGCAAGAAGGAGATAAAACAATAAATAATCAAGAAGCAAGATAACGTAAATAATAATTAATTATTATTATAGCACAATTATTTAATTTAAAAAGGATATGCTGGCGCGTCGAAAATATTCAAATCGGATTTGAGATGGCATTTTTAAAATGCATAATAGCGCATTCAATATGGCATACGATTCGTAGAAAATAAAAAAGAAATTAAAAAGAAATTTTTTTAATTTTGTAAAAATGACATTATAAATTTCCCAAAATCCATTAGTGGTACGCAAAACTTTGTATACCATGAAATTGTAGGTTTTGATTTTCTGAACAATTTTCGTTTGTCGTAAATATCTGTAAGACAAAAATGGAGAAAGATATGGCACTTCAAAGGTTGTATATGATCGCAAATTGTAACATGTTGAAGTCCTTTCAGTTCATCTCAACTTATATCGCCTGAAAACCCCTACAAAATGAGATTTTGATGGACTGGCTAGCATCAAAATTCATTGAATTATGACGAAAATAATGTTGCTTCAAAATTTGCTTGTCATAATTAAAATATTTGCTTTTGTCATAGCTCGCTGAATATAAGGAACTTCTATATATACAGAACCAAATTTTAGAAAAGTTTTTTTCCTTTTTTTCCCTTTCAGTATCAATCTCTTCTTTTCTTCTCTTTAAGCTCTCTTCTGTATGAATTTTTATCATTATAATGACGGGTATTAGATATGGAGGTCGTCTTAAAATAAAATGTGAGTAATAATCACTAAAAAGTATTTTTTAAATATTAAAAAAATGTGTTTCTTCGTATCTTTTGTACTATTTTAACCGAATGCATTATGATCTATTTAACCTTAAAAATAGTAGCGCAACAGTTAGTAACAGTATTCTAGATGCATATATTTTAACTGTAACTTGGAGCAGCATGCATTTGCATTTTATACGTTCGTTAATAAATCAAGCTTTCATTTCTCAATTAACACTTCGAGTACTCTCCAAGCAAAGAATACGTTTTATTTCAGCCGACAATAGGAAATCTATACCTTTCACGCTTCTCTCTCATTCCTCCACATTCACCATGATTACGTTTTTCTAGTAAAACGTCTGAAAATACCACAAAATTCGTATTGCCATATTATACACTGATTGCTTTGGATTGGATGCAATTGGGATCAATCTGTCACATTTTTTTTCGAATGAAAAACATAAATAATTTATTTCCTGTCATAAGTAAATACTTATTAACAATAAACTGAGACTAATATGAAAAAGTTGAAATAGTTATTTTTATATCAAGGGCGTAAAACTCCATTTTACGCCTCACAATAGAACTCAAGAGAAGACGAAGCCGGCTCGAGGTTCATGAGGGTGAAAATTCTATGCCTGAGATTGAAACATTGTTTTTTGATGCAGTAGTCGTAAACTATTTTACGTAAAATTTATTTTATGCCCTATGAGGCGTGAACTAGACGTTTTAGGCCCGCAAATAAGGGCGTAAAATGACCATTTTACGCCTACTGCATCAAAAAATCGTTTTATATATATGCTTGTTTTGTATCAGAGCAATAGAAAAATCTAAAATCACTGCCGTATATTTTAATTGTCAGAACGAAACAAAGTCCTTCACCTTTAAATTAATAATTACCTCTTAGTGTTCTAAATTGATGACTGCATTGAGTCAATATGGCGAACTAATTTTGAAGAATTTATCGGACACCTTCCATTTTGAATCCGCCCTATTTCAATTTCGAAATTCCTACTTGAGATTCGTAATAATGTACCACAATACAATGCATGTAATTCGAATAAATCGCATGTGCAACAATTTTTTTTTTAAGGAAAGATTAATCAACCATTTTTATTACATTTTAAAAAAATTGGTTTAATGTCAAAGAAGCACGAGATTGCACCAGAATGTGATTGATAAATGATTATCAATATTAATCAATTTATGAATGACATAAGTAATTTTCAATAAATCAATTCCTGGGAATCGTCGATAGAATAATGGACGCGTGGAATTTCCGCAATCTGCACATATATCTCTGGCTATATTATAAATTTGTAATCGCCATACAAAGATATAATTTCGATAGTCACTGTTCCGACTCGATGCGTAAATATGTAATATCCGCTTCAATAAATACATTCACATGCAATTAACAGTCGGGTTACTCGGATCACGTAATTACTATGAGTTTACATTCAATGTATTTGCATATTTTTCGAGAATGGTTGTTTGTACTAAAATTTTGATTGATTGTAGGCAATTTAATAATCGCAATTATTCCTTCTATAATGGGAATATTTTGAATTTCGGGGTTCGAGTGTTTGGTGTGAGATTAAATCGATCGATGTATTCCATTTACTTTGATAATCAGTCGAGGTTAATTAACGTTGCTATATGATTTTTCGAAATAAATACAAGGCGATGTAGTAACAATTAAAGTTATTACGAAATCAAAATCATCAAGTTGTAACTCCGTTACAGTTAAAATTTACCATGTTTAATTGCATATGTTTATTGTAATTGCCAATTTCGGTATCTGCGTCAATAACAGATGTTATTATATATAAGTCCACGAATGGAGGTGTTGGATGTTTTTGGGAAGATTTGGGTCATTTGCCAAGAAATTTTGTGCGCAGAATCTGAATCAGAGGTCAGAGTCGGCCAAATACATTAGAATTTTAAGATGTTTGAGGTTATGTACTAAAAAAATTCTATTTTGGATATAGGTGTGCATAAAATATGATTTAACGCGCCATTTTTTGTGATACTATGTTTGACACCCAAAAAACGGCGCACAAATTTTACGCATGATACATAAATAAGAATTCAATTTTACGCACCGCCCTATCTAATCGCATGCTAAAAACGGTGCTCAAATTCGCCTTTTACGTACGTTGCATAAAATACTATATTCGCATACTATTTTCGAGGTTATGACCACATATTTATACTAACCTGTACTATTTATTTTTATACCAACTTCAATTTTTATTAACATTCGATTTTGTCACAACAATTTCTTTTGTTTGGTGCAATATAGTTCAGTTCTTTGGTTCGAATTTACTTTTGAATTTAAAAATTGTTTATCTTATAATATTTCATACGTTTAAACCTTGATATTTTAGACAATAACATTCCGGATATGTAAATTAATTACATTAATTAAAGTAACTTCCTCAGTAATATACTGCTGGAAAACTTTAAATGAATTCAATTTAGCTTCTGCGTTATTTTGCATTTTTGATTAATGATGCAAAAGTTATTACATTCAGTACTTCAAATATAATACACCAACTTATTCCGAAATGGCGTCCAAAGTTATGAATTCAATATGTAAGCGATGTCCGCGTTACTGAATTTACTCGTGTTAAATTAAGTTGCCTTTGTGTCTCGAGGGGTCTCTGGATAAGTTTTAAATTCAAATGCGGCTAAATGATATGTAAAGTATGTTACATAAATACAGTTTGACTGGTATTTCAAGAGCATTGCGTTAGAGATGCAAAGATGTAAAATTATGCTCAAAAATAACATTATGCATGAAGGGAAAACGGCCCTTGCATATGCTTAAGCAAAATATGCCATATTAAATCCCTATAAGAAATGTTGGAGAATAATTTTTGTAATGTCTGGAAGAATCCTTTATTATACTTTTCCTAATTATTACAGATCATTGATAAACTTTCACTATGAATAATAAAAAAGCACTAAGCAAACAATATGATTTCCAATATTCACATTTAGATCAGTTGTTTCGATTTGTTTTCTGTTTCGAATAAAATTGAAAAAACACTTTTCATTGAGGGAGAGTGCAACAAACGAATCAAAACAAAGTGGATATGGGTGAAATTCGTATATCGATCAGTTAGATTTGCAAACTGTTTTCTACTAATTCGATTTACTATCAATTATGTGAGTTTGTTAATTGGTTGTTCGTTTCCAAAATGGGAATGCTTTGTAGTACGAAATTGTTAATGCTGACCTGTTACGTGTGTGTGAGTATTATTGATTAGCCAATCAGAGAGGTCGAAAGTCCTCTGATGTTGAAGCTGGTAAAGATATTTGCGGTTCTATTTTCATTATTTTGTTGCTATTCAACGATCCTTGGTGGTCTTTGTTAACGACTCTATTCGTTCTTCTTGATCGAAATTAATTTATTGTTCATGTATCAGTGAAAATGATGTATTGAAACCTGATATTCTAACCCTTAAAGGAAGGGAAACCTATTCTTATCTATCATCTTTCAAAACAGTACTTTTAATGCAACTAGCCTAGAAAAAATTCAGTATATACCATTTTCGAACAGACCATTTTTCCTCAAGATCGCCACATTTTTCACAACCTTTTTGTAAAATCTCACATTTGAAAATAGAAAATTTCTTGTTGGAATATCGTAGCCATAACAGAAGATGCCATCAAGATCTGCTCTAAGAAACCCCGTCGGACGTTTACGGAATTTTAATATGGTGGCATCAATATGGCGGCTAAAATAAACAAAGATATTTTTCCGACATGTCATATTCCGATTTGCTTACCAGCATACAATCAAAAAACTTTGTTGACCTAAACCGCGTCATGTTGTATAATTTTTTTACAAACTAAACATTTTCTGAGGAAGACCCGAAAGGCAGGTCCGAAACGTTAAAACTGTGTTCTTTTTCTAATAATATTTTTGAAACGGATGCTAAAAAAACATAAATTTATAAACATTTTTGATAATTGCTTTATAAATAAACATTACTTATTTTGCGTTCTTTACCATTTCCCGACTCCGTGTCGCAAATAATGTATACACAAAAAAGTAAGCTTCCTAAGAGTTGTTAAACACAGTCAAAAGAAGCGTGTGATTTCATGCACTTTTGATCGCTCCTAGTCGATTTTGCAAATACAAACAGGTAGAAAATTGATGATGTGTTACCTTCAAAGGCAATTTTAAGCACTTTCAATCATTTACAGGCCTTTGCGACTGCAATCACGTATGTTGATTTACTGCGACTGCAATTACATGTCTTTTTCCAATTACAAATAAATGTTGTATTCGAATTTTTTCTATTGCAAACATAACGATGCCTGTCGACGATGTATATAACAAAAATGGTGTTTGTAATGATAAGAGAAGGTTAAACAAATTTTGATAGATTTTGTATAGCCCTGGGAATTTGTTTAGACTATTTATGTACTATCGATTCCTATGACCTACACTAGGTCCTACTATTTGAAAATTATATACTAAAAAGACTGGTAGAAAAACATGTGCTACATTTACATATTTTGGAACATAAAGCTACAGTAGTCCTTCCCTTATTCTAATGTCTTCCCTTATTCTAATTTTTTCTCTTCTCCTATTCTAATATTTCCCCTCATGCGTTCTTCCCACCGCACCTATTACTTTCATTAGAAGCACATATGACACACAACTGCGACAGAGTAAGAAAGCGAAACAGCAAACATTTAGTGGGAGAGAGGAGAAAATTAGAATAAGAGAAGAAGGCCGCCATCTTGCTTGACTGGACAAATTAGAATAAGAGAAGGACTACTGTACAAGGGCATTTACTGCGACTTATGTTATATATTTCCCGTCGTTGAAGGTCATTTTTCGGTTATTTGAGTTCCAATAACATGTCAATAGTTTTGACCAATTTAATAAAAATCATTTGTCTACGTTTTGCATTTATGATATGAAAACAATATTACTATGCAATCTTTTTAAAGTTCTCTGTAAAATTTGTCATTGCTTTCTCGTGTAATTCCTCCTCCCATTAAAGATTTCCAAGGAAATATTATTACACATTTTTTATATTTACGCGGTTAGTAAAAACAATCTTTATCTATTGTAAACAATATGAATAACCACCGTTCCCCGTATCGTAATTAAATTAAACCTTGGCTGGATTACCGCTAGAGCCGCGTTATCATAGTATATGAACCTGCGCGAAAGTCATATAACTCTGCCTAATAACATTAGAGAATTAAACAAAATAGAATTGCACGCGGGGGCTTCCTGAAGCCTCAAAAGCGGAGCTGCCAACGTGGCGACTGTCGCGCACGACTCAGTTTTTTATGAAGTAAGAACGAAGGAACTTTTACGCATTCGAATTGTGTCACTTATTTGAAGAAAAGAAAAAAACTTAACGATTGCAGTGATGTTGGTAAAAAGTTCTTCAACGTAGTGAATTTCCGAAATTAACGAATCCAAGATGGCCGAGGAGGGTAACGTTCATGAACCGGAAGTTGAGGAAGACGAGGAAGAGGAGGATGAAGGGTGAGGATTTCTTTTTGGAATAACTTTCGCGCTGATAAAACTTGCATCTCGAGTGAAATTTTTCCTAACTTCGAGAAGAGGGTCGCCCTTCTTTATTTTTATTTCACTTTGCAGTGTCGTGTACTTGGTCGCGTGTGTAGGGAACTCATGCGAAGCTTTCGAGGAGCTTTTCTCGCTGGAAATGTGCCATTTCGAAATTTTCAAACATTCTTAGGTATACAGAACAGTTAATTTTATCATTTTCGAAGTTACTCATTTTTCTCGATTTTGAAGAAACGCTGTCAACAAGCCATTGATTTTTATTCATTTTTAAAATCTCATATCGAGGGAACATGGAAGCTAATATAAACATATACTTTTATCAGTAATTTCTTGCAATTATTATTATCTACAATTTTAATACATATATTTTAACAAGATCTCGGATACATAGCACGCAAATTCATTATAATCCATTTATAAACATGAATTACATTAATCACCTAATAATACCATAAAGTATCTTTCGTATACATGTGAGGTCTTTGATTCTGCTAGAAAAATTAGACGGAATTATTATCATACGCATTGATGCCTTCTTGTACTTATATATTGCGTAATTATTGCATTCTATTATTATTTTCTTGATTTAAACCATAGTTTATTATTATCAAGTATTTGATTTTTACATTCTATTTCCTATTCGCGTAATGCTGTTATTCCTTAGTTTGTGTTCAAATTGAGCGAAAATTTCATGATTTAGTGATTTTTAGAGATTGAAGAATCCTTATCTCGAATTTCATTTTATGTTGTAGTAACTAATATGCTTTCGACGTCACTTTCAAAGTGTTGTTTTTGCCCATATTTCATAATTTTACAAGTTTACTCCATAGTTGCCCAAAAGAGAAATCTATAATAAAAATTCAATAACTTTTAAAAGCTTTGCAAGGAAGAATAAATAGAGACAAAATGTGTATTGAGTATTTGTCAAAAATTGGATGGAACAAAGTTTCTGAGAATCATTAAACGAAAATTTAAAAAGATTCTTTAAATTAACACTTTCGCACAATTTTTGTTAAGCTGTAACATTCAGTGCAAAATCCTGAATTTTTATAATATTGGACTGAAAGTAGTGGAGTAATTTCAACACATGGTCGTGAAAAAATAATGTCATTTTAAACATAAAATAAAATAATTGTTGCTTCTGCTACTCTCTTGAAGTTCGTTACAACAGCATGTAACTGATACATTCTATTTATAGTTGGATCTACATTTCTTATCAAATTAATTTCCAGTAAAAATTTTTTTAGTAAAATTTGCATGACTAAATTTGCTAAAAAAATTAAAAGTATGCATCAGAACAACAGTGTTATTTGCTCGTCAAAGTCGTCCATCAAATACTTAGTATAGTAGTTTTGTTTCACTTTATAATTACATTAATTTTCTGTAGTTTTTTTGCTTCGAATCACCTTTTTCTTAAAGCTTAATTTAGATTGCAAACTCATACATGCTTATTTCCAATATTAAGTAATTAATACAGGGGGGCTATACGTACATTAATAAGAGTCTTTATAAGTGTGATAAATTTGACATGCGCGATACTAATTTTTAGAAGTAAATCAGAATGTAAAATTAAACAGCTTATTGTTTTATAATTGAACTATACCTGTTTATAAATTCTCGAAAACATATATATATATATATATACACCTTCACTAATCCATTTATGTATGATTTCGACGGATATTTGTTTTTCATAGTTCGAGGAACTTCTACGCATGCACATTTAGCTATTTTTCAAACTAAGCGTTGATTTTTCGGCAAGAAACGACAATTCTGACTGAGTCACTCGAGCTCACACACGACTTTTATTTTTTCCAAAGAAATCCAGCGAAATTATTTATTTCCCCAACTATATATAACACTTTAGCCATTTTTTGTCTCGCATTATAATACATCTAAGAGGTAATATTAATTTAAATAAATATTAAGATGGTGTTGAAATAGCTACTAAAATGAGATGATTGAGTATTTGGCAGCCTTAAATTAAAAAAAAAAATGATGATGTTAATTTGAAGTCATTCAACAATAATATTTTCGGTACTATAGCCGTAAAATCCGATTTCACGCCTTACTTTTAGTCCGTAAAATGAAATTTCACGGATCACTCGTGACATGAATCTGCGTTGTCAAATATATAACCCATATCGACTAAATGCAGTCCGCGAAATTAAATTTTTACAGCTTTCAGTACCGAAAAATAATGTTCGACACACGCCGTAAGACTTTACGGCCTCATGCGATCCAGTGATACTCGGACTGAGTATTCGAGGTGTAAAATGTGGTTTTACGTCCTTGTATCGAAAAATACTATTTTGTACCGTTGTAAATGATTAAAATTTATTGCGAATTTAAGATCACAAAAAAGTTGTTGCTGTTTACATTAAAACTTCGTTGCACAGCGGGTTGCTAAGAGTTTTATCTCTGTATACTATTATTTTGCGGTTTTTGTACTTATTTTATATTATTCAAGGATCTCAATTGCTAAAATTCATGTAATCGCTTGATAATTGTTAATCAATGTTTTTCAGCTTTCGTATTTCGGATTTCATTCAAAATGACGCACCCAATGTTACGGGCCAAAATCCAAAATATTTTTGACAGCTGATTTAACCCTTTGAGTCAAGGTAGTAACCCACGTTACTAAATCGATTTTTTCGAATTTTAATTATTTACGTTACAGTTAACGTATTCCGATCGGTCTTTTTGCTATTTTCTGTTACCTTAGTACTTAAAGAACATATTCACATTACTAAAAATGCATAATTGTTTATTGTTTACTTTATATAAATAAACAAACACAAAAAAATCATGTTTTTTTGGAAAGAATTCAATTTTGACGCTATTTTGAAAGATAACGACCTAAGTTCGGGGTATATAGGTTTTTGGGGTCGCTGATTACGAATCCGATGTCAGCTTTACGAAATTTAAAATGACGGATCGAAGATGGCTGATTCAAGATAGCGGTGATCGAGATGTAAAAAAGCGCGAATTGTGGTGAAAATGCGTATTTGGGGATTTCCGAAGTCGATAATTACGAATCCAATATCAGCTTTACGAAATTCAAAATGGCTGTGAGCAAGATGTAAAAAAGCGAGAGTTTTTGATGAAAACGCGTGTTAGGGAATTTTCAGCCTCGCTGAATATGAATTTTATGTTGATTATAGATAAGATGTTAAAGTTTCAAAATTCATCAGGAATTATATTTTAAATTTTTGTCCGCCATATTGGATCCGCCATCTTGAATTTCGAAAAACTAACCTCAGATTCGTAATCACCTCAAAAACCAGTAACAAATTTCAGCGAAATTCGATAAAAGGAAAAATGTGTGACTCAAAGGGTTAAGAGTGCTAATACGTAATCCCAAAACCATCATTGTAACTAGTTTTGGACTATTTATTCGTACTAGTAAATCCGACGGACATATTAAATCTGCCATATTGAATTTCTCAATCCTGATTTTAGATTCGTAACAATCGATCTAGAAATCCTCCCGTGTTTCTATTATACTCCTAGATTTTAGTCCTCCAGATTGGATGCGCAATTTTGATTTTAAAAAATGCTCCATATTATCATCATAACTGACATGCAATCATCGGCTCCAGAAAAAATCCAGTCCCGTGTTGCATTGAAATCGAATAATTTCGGACGATTTTATATCTCATGTTGGATGGACCAATTTGAATGTTGAATATCTGGCAACGGATTCGTAATATTGAAACACCCGAGAAACGAATTTCAAGCTAATTGAATGAAAGAATAGAGATATGCATTATGAAAAATAATAAAAAACTAATGAAAAAATTAAGAACAACATTTTTAATTTTAGGAATTAATTGTGTACAGTTTCTATGTTTCTAAATTTACTGCATTTTGGGATGCTGCATTCGAAAGAGCAGGGTCTTAGCTACGAGGAAAGTCAATTCCAACATTTTTAAACACTTTTAAAGCAAAATTTTGTCAAACCTCTTACACATATAGAGTAAAGTCTTTATATTTAAACATTCTTTCTTGTCATTATTTTTTAAAGTGATTCAAGGTATAATAATGCTCTTATTAATGACGTTTGCCTCATACATTAAAAACAAGAAAGACTATTTATTTACTCGTTGGAAGTATTTTTGCATCTTTAGCTCTTTCACAGCCAACGTCTTCCCATTTCGTCAGAAGCCTTACAAAGTATTCTACGCTCGTTCATGCATTGCTTTATAAAAGGTTTATCAATGTCTTAAACAAATATTTTCTTTAATAAAAATATTAAAATTGGTGGTTTTTATGGTTCCTGCAATCCGAAATATAAATTCCGTTCATCAAATGGATTGTATGATGCTCCGAAGTTCCTTGGGCAAAACTCATGTCCAGGTAAAGCCATGTTGAATCATACAACTAAAATGAATATTACATGTATACTGTAAAATTTATATTAATTATTTATATAACGAAACGGAAATTCGGTATCGGATGGAAACCCCATTCCCGAGACATCAGAAATAGCCCAGTAAAATGGGGAATCTTGGATTAAAAAATTAGTAGCGGGCTGAAAATTTGGAAACAGGCTTATCTTGTCGTACTTTTTACTGTCTCAAAAGTCATCAACCTTACATGCTGCCCGGGGGAAATGGTGGGGGAAAATGTGTCCAGAGAATTTTCTGAAATAACTCGAAAAATATCACTTTAAACGAAAAAAGTTTTGTTTTGTTTTGCAATTTTTACTATTTAAACATTTTCACCGGTGCGAAACTGGTAACATAGACGTTATATGAAGATTGACATATCCACATATTTTTAATTCATTTTAATATCAGAAAAGTGCTTGCTAAAATGGATGATTTATAAACAAATATTATTCTGTAAAAACAATTGATTCTTTGGATAATTTACACCACAATTTTGTACTTAAACTTTTGCAAATGTGTTGTTTTATCATTAAGGGTTAGATAATAAAGGAAAAATGAAAAGAGAAATAAAATTCAAACTGCGTTTTATAGCATACAAGAGTAAAAATCGTAGATCATGTATGGTTGGCCACAAGATAATAAAGCTGCATGAAATTCGCGACTCGTTTTATGGGTTCATAATATAAAAACTTGTTACTGACATGCAAAAAATAAATCTTGATGGTTTGATAAGAACGTCCGAGCATCCTATTGAGTGTTATTGTCTACCACTTTACACTTTGTATTTACTAAAGAATGATTACCAAACATTAATATATAAAAGCATGCTTAATCATCCTATTGAAGGAACTAAATTTAATTATTCGGAAGTGCGAGGTAATTAATTGTACAAAAGTTTATTGGCTATTTTTGTTGGCATGTGTTCATATTAATTGTAGATTTCGTTCCAGAATTTTTGAAATTTGCGCATGCAGTTGATTTTTTAGTTTTGTTATACAACTTATGTCCATAAATTTTAATTTGACATTATCACCTTTAACGTGTGTCACGACGAAAACCACCAGATGGCAAAATTAAAATATAGTTCACGCAGTGTTAAACATGGATGATCAAATTTAATGCTTCGACTCGCCTGTCGTAAAGCGACGGGTTTAATATTTATTTTCAATTATATAAATAAAAATATATCATTTAATGCATGTATGATTTTAATCTACTAAAACGAGGTGAAACTCGTGTCACTGATATTTCAACGTGACTAAGAGACAGGTTCTCGTTTATATAAAAAAATATGAAATTAATACGTAATATTTAAAAATATTTATTGTATTTTGGTTTTAGTTAAACATCAATTCATATTTGCCACTTACTAATTAGACTGCATTCAAACGTGTCTTGTTATATGTGATTGTTAAAAAGTATCTTATTTTTGTCATGAATTCCGTTTGTATTTACTTTTTAATATAATATTATTTATTTTCAATATCAATTATGTTTTTTAAATTAATTCGGACGTGAATATTTTCAAAAGTGAATTGTATTATTGCTATTGATGCATACAGAATTGATGTATTTATTTGTGAAAATTGCCGCCTTATTTATATCCTGAAATGAAAAATTATTCGCTCAAAACAATTCCAACATTTTTCCAAAATTATATATTTACTTTATTCTCGTTTGAACACAATTTGCTTACAATTTGTAATTAGGGTTTATTATATTTAAATAGATGTGTACTCTGGGAAGATTACGAGAAAACTCATAATATTTATAAACACCTAAGTGTAATTTCAGTTCTTCATCTATTTAAAAAATAAAATGAAAATTCTAGGCGTATGCTGCAATTCAATAATCGATTGCGCTATCGCGAATAAAAATATTTCGATTTTACCATTAAGAATAAATGATAACAGCAATGAGTAAATTTGCACAATATATATTAGCGTGAATAGTAAGAATTTGCATATTTAAAAATGATATCCGAAGATAAATCCATCAACGTCGGGAATGCAGGAACTAGAAAAACGTTTCATTGAAATTATTTAGATATTTTTGTTACTTTAAGAATCTATCCAAATCCAAACCTTAGGTTGAAACTTTATTAGAGCAATTTTAAATGTTATTTGACATTCAAAAATTATAAATTGAGGTGACGAATACTATTAACTATTTCATTTATATTCGGGAATAAATATTACACAGAAAACGTGATAATGAATATTTTTTGGGTTTAGTAAATATTTTTGAAAAATAACGAAAATTCATTATGTTTTAGGTTCACATTATGTCATTTGGAATAGAATTTAACTTTATGGGATGATGCACATCGATTTTTTACTAACTTAAGTATTCGATATAAACAAAAATCCCTTACATTCTACTCAAAACTACATTTTATATTTCTTGGATAGCAAAAATATTACTAAATTTAAATCTTATACACTACTAACAATAGTTGAATCATTTTTAAATCTACCTTTTTCATTTCTTAGTTTTTATTCATCACGTATGGCAAACCACCACTACAATTTTTCAAAACGAGCAGAACCTTTCTCTGACAACCTCCTTGATGGATTAATGAAAAGTTCAAAATGACAACGAACATACAGCAGAGTGATGATAAATAATCTTGGTGAAACCAATTCCGAAATACAAAAAGAATATGTAAAAAATTATTTATTCATTTAATTTCTTTTTTTTTTAAATTTATATTTTCCTTATTTATTACGTATCAAACTTATCAGCACTATCAGCTTTCAACCAGGAACGACTAGCGTTGAAAAAACTGACGACAGTAAAATAGTTTTATTCTTTCCGTTTGTCCTACATAGCATCTCGTGTATAAAAATAAACCAGAATTAGACCACGAAGTTTAATTTTGAGTAGACTTTCGGCAAAATTAAATTTGCGCATACAAAATTCAAAGTTTCGTCTCATAAACTGGGAGATTCAACCGAGTAATTATTTTAATTCCTTCCCTTTTAATTGCTGCTAACTTAACTTTACTTGCATTAAGGCTACAATCCTTCACTACCATCAGGATTTAGGCGAACTAACCCAGATGTCACTCGTAAAAATGAATTGCTTCCATTTCATTAACCGAGCAAATGAATATTAAATCTGCAGCAAACGAAGGGGCAAGTGAACGAGTTTCCAGAATTGTCCCAACATCGAGTGTGCGGGTAAAATAAATGGCAAAGTGAGTAAAAATGCAACGCAGCTCGTAAAACTTTTTTTCATTCCGTTTGAAAACCTTTTCATTCGTGGAATCGTACCCAATTTTATGGAGAATCAAAAAATAATCTTTAGAGTTTTTTTATTTTTTTTAAAATTGTCCGTTACTCTTTTAAATTCAATTACTTTTCTCTAAAATTGGGTCAACTCCTCCTAAACTAGACACGAAATGGAAAGTAAACGGAAATCGTTCTTTTACGTACTTGGCATTCATTACACCCAGGATTTTATGTCTCGGTACTGTATACATTTTCCAACCAGAAGTTTTACGCTTGTGACCTTCCCTCACTTTTATGGGCATGGAAATCGACGTTATTATGTACAAAAATGTTCCTCGATCCAGTCTTTGCATTGCGTAATATTTCCATCTCGGGTTCGCTTATTTTTATGCAAATCGAATTTTGAAACTTGGAAGGGAACATGTAACGTTTTGGAAATATATCATATCTCCGCTTCTTTCCGTTCAGAAGCGACTAAATGATTCAATATGTACTTTTATTGATGTACGTGACTTACATACCTGAATTCTTACTTAGATTCCTAAGGATACATAATGACTTACTTCCACATGTAGTTGTGTGTATGAATACATTTAACATGCATAGGAAAGTAGTAGAGCGAAATCTTGTTACTCTTGCTAATTAGATTACTTTGAATCACTAAAAACTTTTTATGACAACATAGCAAATGTAGGTAAATTGAAATGAAATTCATTATTCGAATTAATGATGCAGAATTTTAAAAAGCTCAATTTTAACTGATCACAAAAATATTCGAAATAAGTGCTCAAAAAATTTCTTTGTCTTATGCTACAGTTAAAAATTATGGAATGCGAAAAAACAAGTTATGAACAAAATTAATTGCTGTGAAAACTAATGGATGTATATTTTTTAATGATAGTATGAAAGAGTACAGATGGAGGTTTATTTTTATCCTCTATTTTCGCCCTTGATAATTCGCCTTTATTTGGATGAATAATGAACGTACATTGGATGAAGATATTACGTCAATTTCTAACCAGGAAATGACGCCATTCCTTACTAAATGACGAGGAAAATTCGCAAAAATTATGTCTCGTATAAGATAGTAAACCATTAATATAATGTAAAATATTAAATAACAAAATCATTAATTTTATAAAATTATTAATGAAAATATTATCTTTCTTTTTATTTAAATAAAATTACTAGTGAAAGAGAAATTAAGGAGAAAAAAAACGTATTTAATTTAAAACGTTTCAAACATTACTAACCTCTGCAATTGTATCATTTAGATAGGAAGTTTTTATTGATTTTTGAGTCCTTATACATTTTAGCACTTAAACGTCATACAAACATAATATGCGAAAGAATTGCTATATATTATTCCTCTCTTTTTAATTTAGCAATTGACTATTGCTGTTTTGCAAACCCCTATTATTATTTCATTATTAGTATGACTACTACTAATAAATTCCTATCGATAAAGGGGAAATGATTGCCGAACCGATATGTATTTTTGACGGACTTAATACAAAATTAGAAATTCTTTTATAATTTTTGAATGTTTTTGTAAAATTTAAAAAGTTTTCAATTCTAGATATACCGACAGTATATAGTAAATATATTTATACTTTGATTTAGAAATAAATGTGTTACAACTCTTTAAATTCCTTGGTATGAAATTTTATTATTAACCCCTTAGTTGTCTAAATGGCTTTGCGTGCCATTTTTTGTCTTAAAAAAATGTTCATTAATTTATCCTAAAATATTAGTGGTATTGTTTTTCAGATCGTTGAATCTGAAGCTGAAAATGGATTTCTAAACTTCAAAATGGCGGATCGATTGCGGCTGAAGCAAATTCGAAAAATGGGTAGATTTCTACAAAACTTTATAGATGTTCGTTATCCCGAGATTAGAATTTCTATCCTGACTCTGAGATATCTGGATGATCAGAAGTATCTCAAACTGAGGTACACTTCAAAATAGCAGATCCAATATGGCGACCGCATTTGTTGAAATTCAAATTCATCAAATTCACTTCAAATTCTGTAATCTGGCATTATGGAGGTCGCATATTCCGAATTCAACATAACGGACAAATTTTTTAAATTTTCCTAAACCATCTTCAAATTTTGTAACGAACTAGGATTCTTACTACCAGCCTCACAAAGGTTAAAAGTTCCTAGATTTATCCCGATACTATCTAGACTATTAGAAGTTTCATTTATTGTAATTTGGTGAAAAATTCCAACGTATTTCTTTAATATGTTAGTTATAAATAATGAACGTCAAAAAATACTTTGTTTTAGACAAATTCGTTTTCTTTGAAGTATTGGCAATTTAGACTTATTTTCCAGATATTTTTATAATTGAGATACGATTTTAGTATTTTTCATACGCATTCTTTTAGAAAATGTCACAAATTTAAACGATATGTTTGCTCGTATTTTTTGGCTACTTATGGAATCTGAGCTTGTAGTTTCAAATAAAAAATGTCGAATTGAAGATGATTGAACGACACGTAAAGTTCCAAGAGGAGGCTTCAGGGACGCACATTACAAATAAAATAATACATGATCAGCGACCTTTAAAACTATGTGTGACATTTTATATGATTTTGATACAGACCTATTTTAATAAAAAAGTCTTCGCGTTAAAAGTGACCTTTTTCCGTAATGACTCACACAGTGTTAAAAAATTCCTGACAGCATTAATTAATTATGCGTAACAATTTTAGATTATCCAACATGCTACTGTGTATGGCAATTATACAAAATGTGCAAAAATGAATGTAGAAATGCCAAAAATTATTGACATTGAATCATAACTGTGCGTAAACGAAAAACTCGTCACTGTTATATTAAATATGAAATGAACTCTTACAACGTAAAATTAATGAAAAATACTTTATGCTTAGAAAGATTCTTTATGAATTCCTGTGAAAATAGTGAAAGGCTTCAATTATAAAAAAAGACTTCTCCTAACAAACTTGGGCAATAGAAACATTTAAATATTATAGCAGAAAATATATTTTTTCCCTTCGTTTCATGCAATTATGCACTTTATTCAAATTTGTATTTTTTATTTCCCAAGTGTTTAAGTAGCATATTTAGCATACCCGAACAGTTTATATTTGAAATGTCCAATTATTTTTATTTTTTGTAATAGTGTAAACAAATCCCTGTAATATAGTCACATACAATTATTGTTAGTTAGAAAAAGTACCCTTGGAAAAAGAAATCAATTTTATATCTGTAATGAAATTGATAAAATAAATCGTTCAAAATACACATTTTTAAATAATTTCCCAAGGGACAAAAGGATTTAATGCATTGGATTGCGGAACAGCGACATTGAACGAAACTGATTTCTATGTAGCACAATATATTTTGTATTCTTTTTGGAGATATTTGAGATAAATGTTTAATAATACATTTTCATTGGAATAACATTTTAAAATTTTTAAATTTAAAATACTGCTAGTTTGCACATTTATTTCTAAATTAACTAAGAATTGAGATGTTAATAAATAATGTTAAAATGGTTAAAAATGTTGACATTAGAGAACGTCAGTCGAAACAACAATATTTTGTATTATCTTTTTCATGGGTGAAAATCACAGAATACAAATAATGAATAAATAAAATATATTTATTAATAATGCTGTTTTCTTAAAATGCAGACATTTGACTTTCAAACGATTATTTACTAATTACGATTAAACGTTATCAACTAGAATTCAGTAAAAGAACATAAACATTTTCACTACACTTTAAAATTATGTTCAATGCTACATTATTCATAATAAAATTTACATAAAATTAAAATGCTTGCTTTTTTTAATTTATAACAATCTGGCCACAAGCCGAAAACTTTGCAAAAAATTGAGTCTGTAACTGTTAACGTTCTGAACAAAGAGGCATACGAAAAAATCTGTAGTGAATTATTTAATTTTGTAACGACTGCTAAAATGAAAAAAAATGTTATTAAAACAGAGAAAAGCGTGACAAAATTGTATGTACTATCAGAAAAGGAATTATTTCGTTAAATAAACGTAACGATGGAAAGTGCGCGGAAAAATTATTTAGATGAATTAAGATAATTGAGTTTTTCAAGAAATAATTTAAAAAATGGGGTTTTAATTTATAATACTGTTGTAGAGCTTGTACATATAATAATTATGCAAATAGGTATTTTGATGTATGTAATGAAGAATACTTGTTTAATACAGGACCAAGGGAAGCTGACAGTTTTATAATGGAGAACTCTTTGTATAATTATTTTCAAAACATTGAAATAGTGACGTTTTTAAATTAATTATTTTGCTAATTAACTATAAAGTTAATGAAAAATTTGATATTACTATAAACAATGCTTTTAATGGACACAATGTAATGGATTCAGTTATTTGATGTTTATTTTTAAAGTTTTATTTTATCAAGCGTCACATAAAAAAAGGAATTCTACAGTTTTGATAAAATTGTTATTAACGTTTTATATTTTTAGTTATTGGACAATAATTTTGAGCAATTGTTCTGTTATAATGTGTACACAATAATTATATATTGACAGATATGTAACGATATATTGCTATTGTTTATGATTTCATACACAATGTAATATTCATCGCTTTGAGACACATCGTCTTTACTATATTTACGATATAGTAAAATAGTTGTGTACATAGTACTAAGTTTTGTTATTTTTAAATAATGATAAAACTCGAAAAGTACAAGGGGTATTTAGTATTATGATTTATTTTTATTTTAATTAATATCCTAATTAGGAGGTCGGTTAGGCCAGTTTTCCGCTAATGATTTCATGCAAATGATTAAAGTACTTTCCGTCGAAGCAAAATGATATTTTAAAAGTAAAATTAAGGTGTTTGGAGCTTATTAACCTATAACTAATAAGGTTTTTATTTAATTAAACCAATAGTAAAAAATTATAAACAATTTTTTAAATTCAAAGTAGTTCATTTAAATGGTCACAGTTTTTCTATTAATTCGTACTTTTTTTATTATACTAGTTTATATAACTATGAAATATACTCTATCAACTGAAAAAATTGAACATTTCTGCAATGTTCAGTTTTAAATTGTACTACGTTTGGTACTTGATTGCTCTTTGACAACATTCGACTTTGCGGAGTTCCAAAACCCACATGCGGTTTTCAGTGTAACTACGTAATTGCTTGAATTTAATTACTAACGTGTGCTAGTATGAGATTTATGTATGTATAAGTATTACATTTTTTACACAAAATGGATAACCCGATCTAAAATCCAATGTTTATATTACTTTTCGCAATACACTTCAAAGATAGCTTACCAATTAAAAAAAATGCTCAGACTACTGGTCTAACATTAAATGAGTATAAACCAGTTAATTATTTAGAAATATGCATCCATCATCACGAATATTCAGCTAAATCATAATTTGTACTGAAATACACGGTCAACAAATATTTTAACTGTTTAGTGAAATAATATTACTGGATTTGTTGTTGTAACTGTGAATGTATTTTATATTTTCGTGTATTTTTTTGTTGTAAAGACGAATATTTTTTAAAGTGAATAACTCCTGTATATCGTGTGTTAAAATGTTTCTGCCCAAATTTATTTATGATGTCTGTTTTTTTATATCACCATTCTTAACATTCTTTATAATTTTTGAAGTTTTCTTTTGGATTTTCGAATTATTTTAGAAAAATAGAAGAATAAATAATGAAATAAATGAATAAGCCAACGATATTAAACTTACCCTTGCAACTTACAATTTCACAAACGAAAATTGATGAAATTTTGAAGAAAGTGATGTAATGAAATTGAACACGAAAAATCAAACTGACCTTCTTTTTCCCACTCCAATTTTTAATTAGATCCAACTATTTAGGAAATTGATTAATAATGATTAAAATAGATCTTAAATAGTCTGCTAAAGAGATCAAATTTGATTTTCTTCTCATCAAACTCATTCGTTCTAGTTAATATTGATTTCCAACTTTTTTAAGGAGGTGGGAAAATTCGACGAATTCCAAAATCATATGCTAAGAGTTAAAAAGATGAAACGAGAGCATTCGCCAAACAGTAATTTTTTAAATTATTTTTTAAAAAAATAAGAAATTCTAAACAAAAGCTAAAAAATGTTTACCATATATATTTAGCGATATACCCTGATTTCGTTTCTCACTAGCTCGTAGCCTTTTTAACAAAATTTGTCGCCCATATTTTTTATAAAGAACTATTTATAATATTTTAATTATCGTAATTTTTTTGTAGAGATAATTTAGAAAACAAATCTCTACGAAAATTCATTGAAAATTTACGTTATTTGGGTCAATATCACCAATATTTGTACATATTATACGGAACTATCAATTAACGGCATAAAAAATAAGGTTTCCTTGATTCAAAACGTCTTTTTACTACTTTCCAATCAATGACTCAACGGCAACAGAATTGGTTAGCTGCATTTCCTCAGCGTAGACAGTCCACAGGTTACGATATCGCCCACAGGAGTGAAATTTCACTCCCACATCAGCATAATACAGTTTGAAAAATGAAAGGTCATCACATTGAAATGTGAGAACTCATTGACATTGCTCTCGAAACTTCGTTTTCGAAATCGTGACACTTATCACAATAGTTCTATATTTAACAAACAAACAAAACATTTCCTCTCCAATTCAAATATTTGCAGAAACAAATTTAAGAATTCCAAGTTTACTTTCGTTACTTTTGACACAGCGTACCACAATCTGGGCGATTAAATAATAAATCGAAATAGGACAAAGAAAAGCATAAAGTAAATACACGTCTGTACCTACGCGAACAAATTCCTCCTGACCAATTAAAATTTGCAATTCAAGTATCGCGGCGACACTTTTCTATTTTGCGTTCTAATAATATAATCGATCCTCGAAGGAAATTTGCACTTCTTACAGGACGTTTTCCTCCCACCTGCGCCATGCTTACATAATTAATAAAACAATTATACGGATAGGAAAAACAGCTGGGAGCTGTGTCACGTGGTTGTAGCTTGAAAACAGAAATTACGGTAATGCGACACTAAGGCCCGTCTTTTTCTCCCACATTATCGCAGTTCCGTTCACAACATCGGAGGAAACGTCAGGAAAAAATGCCGGCTAGACCTTGATAACGTCGCGGCCAATTAACACGATCTGTAATATAGTTTTTCCGTGTACTTCCATTGAACACTACCTATGAAACCGGTTGCCCCTCTCCCGCCATGGATCAGTTGTGTTGGCATAATCACGACGTTATGACGAACAACGTGTTGTGTGTTTGTACGTGACTGTTTCGTTTGTAGGCTCTCCGTACATTTTCTTTTTATGGCGGTAACTTAAAAAGACAAACAAGATGAAATATTCGTGACCGAGGGCCGAGAAAGTTGCCAAATCGGTAAGAAAAGGTCAGTGTCGGGAAGCATGCGGTGAACGTTCAAAGTGCGACCGGCCACCAGTGATCTGTGATATATAGAAAAATATGAAAAATTTTAGAAAATGATGTGTTTTTTAGTGCTTCATCGGACTATAGAATATTCGAAACTTGTGCACCGGAAGAAACCCAAAATTCGTTTGTTTTGGAATTATACACATTGATAGTGTATTATTGTAAATACTTCTCAGAAGCGTGTCATTAGTGATACCACTCGTCTATTTTTAGCTCGTCGGAATAAAAATAACATTTTTTTTAAAACCTGATCTCGTTGCGTCACCTATGCTTTTCCGTCAATTGTTTCTTTTTTTTTCAGGCCGTTAACTCGTATATGCAGAATACCTTCATGCAAGTCAATGGCGGTAAATCGTGCGATCGAAAAAAGCAAATTCGAACGTCACGAATTATTCGGCACGGATTTGTGCCAAGTGGATGGATGCGTTTAATGACCACTTATTTCGCTCTATTAGTCATTATTTATTTATCGTTGTTGTAGGTTTGTATTGTCGAGTGGTTATCAGTCGTTATGTTTTTTACAACGTTGAGACGTGCGTTAAAGTCAAAGACGTCGTTAAAGACGTGAAATGTGGAACGAAAGTTCGCCGAGTGTGATTGACGATGCTTATCGGGAGTTAAAACTCGCTTTTTTTACGAGTGACAATGTTAATCGAGTGCGACAAGTGGTTCAATTGTTTCAACCCGAGAAAAGCTTCCGATGGGAATGCGGATTATGTCGGGGAAGATCTCGAGACATTTCCCCGCTTGTCAGGAACCTGGAGACAATTGCCGGCAGATGACATGTGAGTGCTGTGATTTGTTTCTAATCAGGGGTATTCGTTTGATACCCTTGATCTGTAGCTCACTGTCAAATTATGACATTTTTGTTAATACCCATTGATAAGGTTAACTTGTGTTTATAAAATATAATAGGCCTTCTCTTATTTTAATTACATTAATTTTAATCCTTCCCCTACTATAATTATTTCCATCGGTGTCACACCTGTGAGAGACGAGAAATCTTAAAATAAGGGAAGGCGTCTACATATTTCCTAACTCGAAAACTGAAAATAAGGGGAAACCTACCGTAGCAGGAAGATTAAATTTTCATGTGCGTAATCACGAATAATAATGAATTATTGGAAAGTATCCTCGATGTATTTGTATTTCTTGCAACAAATTTGAGGTTAGAAATCTTAAATTCGAAATCGTCCAAATTTGTTAAATTTCCTATAAATTTCTATAAATTGATTATTATATTGGCATTTTGCTTTTTAATCAGAATAAGCGATTTTGAAAAATCATGTATACTACTTTTCATAAAATACCATCATTTTGTATGCAGAGTTCTGAGTAAATTATGCAATAATTAATGGTTCTAAAAACTCTTAAATCCTAAAAAACATATATGAAAAATATACCAATTGGTGGCTTATTTTGATACATGAAAGTTGCAAAATATTTACAGACAAAATAAACAGTTTTATACTATTTTCTATTTTCATTTTAATTTTTACTAATAGAAAATGGCAATTTCCTCCATTCTACAATTCTGTCTAAAAATGTGCACCTGAAATGGTAAAAATTTCAAGAAAATTTTTCTCTGTGTATGTAATATATAATTTATTTCTGATTCAATAAAGAGGCATTGTTGTTATTATTCATTCATAATTTCTATTTACCATTGACCATGTTTTCATATTAGTAGTTGAAAATGTTTATTAATAACATCACTTTTCTGTATACTTTAATATAGTGTTTTTTTCGTGAATTTTTAATAATGAAACGCTACTGCAAATTAAATTTAGAAAAAAATGTTATTTATAGAAGTTGTAGAGAACTTTTATTTTTCGAGAAATACAATTGTCTATTAATGTTAATTTATAAAATTGTTGGTCTTATAAAATAACTTAATTTAGTGCGTTTCTCAACTTGAAATCGGTTAAGTTGTGGTGGTTGGCATTCTCTGCATAATTATTGTTTTTATTGCTAAAAATAAAATATCGTACGTGTAAACAAATCGAGAAGAATTATAGTCATATCGTAATGCAGCCATTATATTAAATTTTTTTTTTAAATTAACAGTTCATACCTTTAACAGCTACTAATCGATCATAAATTATAGATAAACATCAATATCAAACATCGACTATCTATAAAACTACAGATTTGACACTGAAGTAGTCAACTGTCATATAAGACAACTGTGCTCCACAACCATCTCATAAACTTTTATTAAATTAAATTAATCCTAAAGTAGTTTTTCTAGGAATTTATGTTAATCGTTTCAGCCGTGCATTATAAGATGATACAAAATTAGTCGCGGCATACAACGGTTACTTTAATTTACAATTGTTTCAAAGACTTTTAATGTTTACTTCGGCTGTATGTTGTAGGCACCCTTAAAAAAAGTACAATTATATAATACAAATGACAATATGTTAAGTCAATTTTTATTTTTCTAATGATGGCTACGAGATACAACAGAAAACGTGAATAAATATGTTTTAAAAATAAAGTACCGATGTACACCGCGACTAGTCTGTTTTCTAAAATGTAAGAAAAATATAAGTATGTTTTGATAATAGAAATTTAGTTACCTTTCGTCATATATATATTAAAGTTTTTAAAATTTAAGATTTTAAGAGTCGAATTTGAACTTGAAAATCTCGTCAATCTTCTGGAAATGTCGTCGACATTAAACATTCAATATAATCTTGATTTCCTCATTTAAAAGTCAATTAAGCATTATATCTAAATAGGCATACATAAATCAGTCTTCAAATTCAAAACTAGTTAGATTTCGACAGCCGCTTACTCTACAATATATAGAGAAATTTTACGTGAGAGTTATCTGATTTTCGAAACATGATCAGTAGTAAAATGTAGTCAACGTTGACAAGTTAGTGAAGCGTATGTATCCGTGGTCGATTTTTTCGTTAAATTTTAATGCGAACTAAATGTGTAAAAGTGAAATTAGAAGCGAGAAAAAGAAATCGGAGTGAAAATTTCCATGCTGTCATCAAAGGTCGTTTTGAATTTCGAATACGTGACTAAACGTATACTTTTATTTTTCAATTTACGAAGTGTACTGCTACAGTTTATATTTTTAAATGAATGTTAAATCACGTTTTTTAACATGTATCAAGTTTTTAATCTTTGGCATCCACAAAACTATTCCTGGGATTTTTTAATTAATACAAATACGCCGTAAGTACTAAGCGCCCTACGTCAAGTTTTTAAACATTTCATAAATTGTTTACTTTTTCATCATTTTTTAATGATGAAATATCATATTTTCGCAATTCTAGTAAATCTTTGCTATTGTTCAAATAAATAATTATTTGAATGAACAAAAAAATGTAATTAAATTTGTTTTGAAAAAAAAATAAAAAATTACATGATGACGAACGTAAATACTTACGTATGTTTTAAAATTACAAATAATCGTATATTACGTTTCGTAAAAGTCATCGTGCTATCAAGTACATTCGTCTTTGTTGTTTGATTACATATTATTTTTTTTTCAAATACAAGTGCAGGAAGTGTTGCGTTTTATAGTCGTATTTTCATGAATTAAGAAGTTAACATGAATCATGTATTTTTATAATAATCGTTATGCATATTCAATTTATGAAAAATATTTTCAATGCGTCAAATGTTCGAAACGAATAAGTTTTTATTAACTTAGCATTGAATTAACTCCCAATAAGGTTGAAATTAAATATTGAAAGATTTTTATTTGAGTAACTAACTGATATCTAATACATATTGTTCCTCTGTTATTTTTATTCAGTTTCAACGTAATATAACGTAAGCAGAAGTGTGTATTTTAGTCTGGTCATTAAAACCTAATAAGCAGTTGCACACCAATATGCACCAAGGATACGACAGTCTTATCGTCATATTTGCTTGTTGCGACTTTTTAAAAACGAATAAATAGAACACAGAAGGAATTTATTTTCCTTAAGGTATTTTAGAAATTCAAATACTGCGAAAAGAAGAATCATTTATATGAGTGTCATCGTATGGTTCTGTTCACTGTTTTAATAGTTATCTATTCGTTACACTGACTCTAATGAACCTCTTAATACTGCTATCTGTTGTATATATTTATGAATTGCTTTGTTATGATTGTAAATAATGAATAATAATGTAATAGTGTAAATAATGTCATAATCACATGCAGCAGTTTAGAATATTATTATAGTACTCGAACACGACAAGAATTACATTTGCTGTTTACATTTGCAATGAATACTGAATTCATATGAATACAGTGATAGACATATGCAGTAGGTGGATATATATATAAAGATTCAATTATAATACATTTAGAGATGAATATATTATGTTAGATAGATATATATTTTATCTATCTATTATATTTTGTTTTGATACTGTTACTGATATATTCCACAGTTTGTTTTTGAAATATACACTTCGGTCTAAAAGTTCGTGAACGCTCTAAAATTATTTAAATCATCAAATAACGCGTTCTATCTCTGAATCGTTAACGACAATGATAAAACTCATAGGATATCTTTTAAAGTACACAAATAACACTTTCAATTGGTGCATTTAGTTTCACTTCAGACGTTATAGTTTCGTAGTTGTCAAATTTTGGAAATGTTAAAATTTGCAATTTTTTCTTTGGACTTTAAACACTGACAAAAAGTCTAAAAAATCTTTCTGCATGTAGTGAATTTTTGTCTAAATACTACAATTCAAGGGCTTTAAAACGGCTCTTGTGAAAAGTCGACACGATTTTTTGTTCCTGAGTTATGATTTTTTGAAAATTGCCAGTTTACCCTATTTCGTCAGAATTTGGAAAAAGGCAAAAAATTGGTAAATAAAAAAAATAGTAACTCTGACAAAAAAAATCGTATTTACTTTTTACAAGAGATATGCCAAAGCTCTTGAATTATCGTATTTAGCCAAAAATTGGAAATATACAGAAAAATTGATTAGACTTTTTGTTAGTGTTAAAAGTCGAAAGAAAAAACTGGCAAATTTTAACATTTTTAAAATTTGACGACTACGAAACTATAACGTCTGAAGTAAAACTAAATGCACCAATTGAAAGCTTTATTTGTGAACTTTAAAAGACATCGAATGAGTTTTATCATTATCGTTAAGGATTCGGAGATAGAACTCATTTTTTGATGACTTAAAAAATTCAGAGCGTTCACGAACTTTTGGCCGGTAGTGTATTTATCTTTAGTTTTTTCTTTTCTCAACTTTTAAAGTTTAATGTAAAAATAACACAGGTTTTTAAAAACGCAGACCTTTGATGTTGTTCGGAAGACTATTATGAAATATTTGAGGTTACTTACTCGATATGTGGTTCTTTGGTATTTCTTTATGTACAGAGCGCAATAACTCTTTTTAGTACTGTCTGACTCTTCCAAATGAACCTTTAACAGATAACCTAATGTCCTTTAACAGATTCAGTCCTAAATGTCGTCAATTTTCAAAGAATTTTCTTCAAGTATTTTTTCATATTATCCTTAAAAAATAAAAAGTTTTCAAAATAAAAATGCATATGAATACATTGATAACAATTTCAGTAATGTAAATACTATAAATAAGGATTCAAACATGCAACACCCAAGTTAGACAATAAATCATTAGTATAGTTCAGAATCATGACCCAAAAATCTGCAATACCTACATTTTCATCGTTTTGGATATGTTCCAGGTTGGATATTTTTCAGGTTGGAACATTTTGAACTACAACAATTTTATCAGTAGCGATTTTCGGGGTTACTGTTTACGTCATTTTAATTTTTAGTAATTAACGCTGGTTTCGTTACAGCAAACACGAAAAAATTTCATGAAAATACAAACTATTTAATCATTTTCATCTGCCATTTCGGATTTTTATAACTGACTCGGATACTGGAAAATTGCGAGAAATTTAAAGGAAAAGGTGACACTCGGGAGTGTTGCAAATCCGCAAATGGTGAATAATTTTAAATGATATTGACTATTTGTAGTGAAATGCAGATCGGTAATTTCGACTCAGAAAGTTAATAAATTAAAAGCATTGCTAAAGAAGAGTGTTATTTAAGAAACCTTTGGAATTTCTTCAATTTGCACTTTAGAATTTTCTCGTTAATTGGATAAAGTTCCCCCTGAGCAGTGCGAAAGGAAATATTGGAATTATGTTATTATTCCTTTTAAATGGAAAAACATACTATAACATTTGTAGAATAAATTCAGTGCGTTAAAGGATATCATTATAATAATAAGTCACGGTATAACTGGAATATACTTTTTTTTATCTCGTCAAGAGGCGGTTTACGAGAAGATATTTACTTTGGCTCATTGAAATTTCTGATTTATTCATTGATTCTAATTTTAAAGATTTTATTTGCAATGGTGTGTATCGGATAGATTTTTATTTATTTTTCCGGTTAGCGTCAACAAATGTGTTGTAGTATACTATGTCTACCTTCATTTGTTTTGTGCAAACTTTTGTCTATCAACATTTCTTTTTTCATAAAATAAAAACTATAAACTATCGGTGGAAATTAGCATTTTATGGAAACTTGACGAGTGAAGTTTAGTATATCGTGCAAGTAGGAAGCAAAATAGGTGTTTGCAAATACCTATACTTCCTTATTGCGCATTCTATTTTGTCATACGAAATTGTGCTATTTTCTTCTTTAATATAGAGAATAACTGTAAAATAATGTTTCGAGCCCTGGAGGGATTTCAGTTATATACTATAAATGTTAGTTATTTATGTATTTTATAATACATTAGTTATGGAAAAATGTATCAGATAGAGTATACCGCGTTGGACATGAAAATTTTCTACAATTAGTTAACCAAATTAACTACACACGAATATTTAAGGAAATGTATCTATATAAGTCGATATTATTTTTAGTTTGTTTTAGCATCTTTTATCACTGTATTCCATAAATATAATATTAGAATGGAATTTAAAAGTATATTTGTATAACATTAACGAAATAATTGATTAATTCGAAACTCACAAAGTATTCGATGACACTGCTATTAAGAAAGTTAGTTACTGTTAGTTCAAACCTGTTAATTGGACTAATTGACGCGTCATTCATAAGTGGAAATTCCTTCTCTTTACTCTGCACTTATAAAGCATTGTCTACTCGAAAGACGTATTTTATATATAATATAAATATTGTTTTAAAATGATGTAGTCACTATTAAGCACTTGAAGGTGAAGTGCACGATTATTCCGTATCGTTACTTACATCACACAATTTACAATCTTCATTTACTGCTATCACAAGTCAAATATTGATATTATGTCACCCGTGTTATTTAATTATAGCATGAACTAACGACACGAGGTGTAATAGAATTTACGAGCGATTAACTTCTTTAGCACTTCCTGCAGTAATTTGCAATTTTAGCAAAATATACGAATCGAGAGGCTTGGAAATTTTTGCCTTTTATACATTGTATATTGATCAGTCAAATAAATGGGCCAATTTTCTATAAAAATATTTTGTAATTTTTAAAAATAGAATCGTAAAGTCCTACATTTGCATATTTATATGAGAATCGTATATTCGTTATGTCACACTCATTACGTAAGATTTTTGAAATGCTATCAGGCTGAAATAATTTATGATCATAAACACAAATACAATCAAAAGTGTATACCAATGGCGAAATTTTCGCAGTTTCAAAAAAGCCTGTAGAGTTGTCGTATCCAGGAACGCGTGAGAATTTAGAATCCGCCAAAAACTTTCCACTTATTTGCATTTTTGCTTTAATAAAAAACTAGAAGGTATCGAACTGTATAAAATTACATTGTTATTTCAAAGGTTATTGAGCGGAAACTGTAGGAATGAGCACGATAAAAACTATAGTTAATGTATTCTAAAACAAAAGTTCTTTCATGTTTTACTAATAATTTGGTGTTGTGCGGGACATTCCGCTCCAAGTTAGCCACCCCTTTGTGAAAAATTGTGAATAAACGTGGTACTTTAATCCTAATATGAAATTTATTATTTCCGCGAAAGAATGTTATGACTCAATTAATTGTGTTTTTGTATGGTGACCGTCTAAACAAAGAATTACACTAGTTTACAAAAAAAAAAAAAATAATTTCATGTACATTCAATGCCATATTTTTTTTTTTGTTTATTTAGGCCTACAAAACAAGAAAATCATGGGAAAATATTTTTCTACGGATAGGATTTCGAGCAATGAATTTTTGAAAATTTTTTTCGTTTATTTCTGAGATAGGAACACATATTAGGCCATATCTCCGGTTCAAAGTACTCAACTGCGTAAAGTAAGTAGGCAAAATTAAAGGTAATTTCCTCACCTACAACTTCTTCTTACATTATATTGTGATTGGATTAATAGTTTTAAAGTTATGTGCCAAATTATGTAAAAAAATTGCCTTTTTTGGCCAAAAATAAAAATAAAAATTCACTGTATCGCCTTAAACATATAGAAATCGTTAAAATATGTACAGTTTTTCATTTTGTACGTATAGTTCGTACTTTTGTAAAATGATGATCATCAATTTAGTAAAATGATAAAAAAGTGCAATTTTGGCTTTTTTGTGATTTTCCACCATTTATATACAGAACACCGATTTAAATCAAATCAAAAGTAATTTCTCGTTTTCTTTTGTCGCTTGTACTCCTCTTGATTCTGATGAGAAACCAAATATAGTTTCCCAGCATTCTCTCATCCCAAAAACCATGGTATCGTTGTTCTATAGTTTTGATTTCTTGGTGAAACCTTTTGCTGTGTTCGTCGCTTACGGCACCAAGATTCTCCGGGAAAAAATGTGATGTGAATGCTGAAAATGAATTTTGAGCGCTATATTTACTCCTGTTGTAATCAAAATTAAATTATGGTTGTTTTATTGTTTGAAAGCATGTCTAACATTTTTCAGAATGTCTAGAATCTATTTTATAAATCACTTTTATAAAGAAAAAGGTGCAAAATATTAACGGAAATTAGAGTAACATGACTGTATATTTACCCGTTTTTGCATAATTCTAAAGTAACTCTTCAAGGATGTTCTTATAATCTGGACTTTTGTTGTTTCCAAGAAAGTTATTCACAACTAACTGGAATGACTTCCAGGCTGCAGCCTCATTAGATGTTAATAAAGATGCAAAATTGTCATCTTTGAGCACCTTTCTGATTCCTTCCTTAACTTTCGCAATATAGAAAGTTTTGGGAAAATTGATTTCAAATATGTGAACGCTGGTCCTTCTTTGTTTAACGCTTTAACAAAGTTTTTGAAGAGCCCAAGTTTTATATGTAATGGGGAAAGAATTATGTTTTCCTTCTTTACTAACGGTTCATACGCTACATTGTTAGCACCTACAGTGATAGTTTCTCTTTCTGGCCAGATTTTTCTTTTGTAATGGTGTGTGCGACCTCGGCTGTCCAGAACACTTAGGTTACAACAGAAAGAACTTGACTATTGCAAATGCGCGCGCAATGCAAATGACATTTTTGTTTGTTTATCATAAAATTTTGCCTAAAGAAAAATTAAAATTTAAAGAAAAACTCATTACGAATGATATTAAATATGTAAAAATACTTTTTTTCTAATATTAAAAAGAAAATTAAATGAATTAAACAAATTAGTAGGCACAAAAAAAAGAGAAATACAGAAAAGCCCAAATTTGCATTTTTTACGATTTTACTAAATTGATGACAACTTACGTATTAATCCATGGATTTTAATTTCTAAGTAGCGTTTTGTGTTCACAAAAGTGCGAACTATATGTAAAAAATGAAAAACTGTACATATTTTAACGATTTCTATATGTTTAAGGCGATACAGTGAATTTTTATTTTTATTTTTGGCCAAAAAAAGGCAATTTTTTTTACATAATTGGGCCCATAACTATAAAACTATTAATCCAATCACAATATAATATAAGAAAAAGTTGTAGGTGAGGAAATTACCTTTCATTTTGCATACTTACTTTATGCAATTGAGTACTTCGAACCGGAGATATGGCCTAATATGTGTTGCTATCTTAGAAATAAACAAGAAAAATTTTCAAAAATTCATTGCTCGAAATCCTATCCGTAGAAAAATATTTTCTCATGATTTTCTTGTTTTGTAGGCCTAAATAAACCCCCCCCCCCCAAAAAAAAAAGATGGCATTGAATGTACATTTTGGCTGTAAACTAGTGTTATTTATGAAAATGATGAAAATATCATTATTTGTTATACATTGATTTAGTAACTAATGAAGTAACTTCAACCTTTTTACTTTCGTTAAGCTGCGTGGATTTAACATTAAATTAATTTTACATTTTACACGATTAGTAGTTGATATCATACGTTCTATGTTAAATTATTTCAAACAACAAGCCTCTTAAATTTATATTAACCCAAGTCCGGAAAAAACACAATCCTCAATTGAAGCTCCGGAAAGCAGAGCTTGGTCCCACCAGGGTAAGTAGAAACGGTCGAACAATTGAAGAACAGATGAAGATAATTTGACATCAAAAAATAATTATTATACAATTATCACCGTGTAGTGAACCAAATTTTCTACAAATTATCTCCCGTATACTTTGTGTGCAATTTGTAGTTTTCAAGAAAAGTAAGCTAGAAAATCTAACGAAATATAATACAATAATATTCCTACAGAAATATTACCCGATAGTTTGGATATTTCTGAGGGCAAACCGATTTTTTTATTTAATATTATTTTTTTCTTTTACAATTTTTTAAAATTTCTAAGCAAACGTTTACATTTATAGTGTAAATTCCCTATATCCGACCACCTATTTAAGGCAATCAGAATGTTTAGCTCACCGTAAGAGATACTCTACAGTTTGATCTTTTGCAGTAATTTTTTAAGCAACTATCTTACTTTACTATTATCTCGCCCTATACATTTCACCCACATGATATGTTTTATTGATTCTCAACCAGCAAGAAATCTAAAAAGTATTTATTAATATTTTGAAAAATAAAATTAAAAATACATTTTTTACCAAGAGCTCTTCAAGATCATTGACCCAAAACGAAAATTGTTTTCAACGAATTTTAATAACAATTTTTTAAATACGAAGTTGAATTTGCGGATAATAAAATGAACTCGATAATTACTACCTCGAATGAACTCCATCCCACATTGATAGGGGCACCTTATTTTTTTTTTAATACTGTCTTTATTATTTTAACAAACAAAGTTATGCTGTTTAAGTGCATTGTATAATTCAATTAACTAATATCTGCATAAGTTTAGTAAGTTCAACATGATTAATTCGTACATTTTATAGATTAAATGGAAAAACCTGTGTCCCATAATAATAGGCCACTTACGTTTCGTTGAACTTTTATCATTAATATATTTTTAAATAGTTTTGGTGTTTTTCGGTCACATAACGCATAGAAATTAAAAATGGTTGAGTTTAATAAAAATTTAAAAATTAGAAGATAAAAAAAAACAAACAAGGGTCAATAATTTGGACCCTTTTTGTAATATAAATAATAAATAAATATTTAGCAACGTTACGACTCTGACATGAGGCGCTTCAAAGCTATGTCTTTGTCCTCTTTTATCATCAAGGAACACAAATTATTAATTACTGATGTTCCTGTCATGATACTTCGTTTCTTAATGCCACATGTAACGAAAAGACCGGTGACTAATTAGATCAGTAATAATTTTTACTAATAAAGAGTAAAAAGCGACTACTTCGGTTGATATGTTACTAATTTCAACTTAGTTATTGTATTTTGTAATACAAAATATGAAGTAGTTAATGTTGACTAATAAATTAGTAATGTTTTAGTCTTTATTAGCAAAACTAATGTTTACAATGCCCCGAGTTTCGAGAGAATGACCACGTTTGATTTATGAAAAAATGCAAAATGTGCCTAAACTAAAGCCCAATCACATGTAGGCATGCTACACTTTTGGAAATGAGAAGCAACACTGGTTACATGAATGGTCGAAGATACGTAAAATAAATATATTTATTGTTTCATTCTAAATAATTAGTTTGCTAAATTCTAGACGAAATTCATTTCAAATCTCGGTTGTACTAATTATCTGGTCTGCTGAAAACAAATTTAATTTATCTCGATAATACAATTATTGGTGTGATCTTTGAAAAGAACCGAATTTGTACTCCATGCCAAATTATGTAGCGAATCTGTTAGGTAAGATGCTGCTTACAATGATGCTGCAAACTTGGTTTGTCTTTTGTGGATGCGGGTCGAAAAGGTTGACAGGTCAAAAAATCGACAATCGAAAAAACCGACAACCGAAAAACCGAACCTTAAAAAATTGACTGTTCACTTGTCAACGAGTCCATTTTTTAATGTGGCGCCTATATGGCTGTCGGTTTTTTGATACTGTCCATTTTTTTATTTGTTGGTAAAAGGTTATCAGAAAGTACTGGAGGATTATTTCAATACATTTGACGTCAACGCTGCATGGTAAAGTCAGCGTGATAAATAAGGGATCTATAACTTCAAAAACGGCGGTTATGTTATTTATTGTTAATAATTGGTAAATATACTTCTTTCCAAGAATAAATCTATTTTTGTTAGAAAAAAAACAATTTCCTGTAACCCGTTTCGTCCTGAAATGCCCTAAATTTTGACTTCTTTTCATCAGGTGCTTTCTCATGGCGAATGTCACTCAATCGTTTTGATATAACCACACCTATTGTATTTTTTCTCGAACCTTCTAAATCCGGTTTCAGATTGACCATATCTACCGCCATTTTTTTACTATGGCGGTTTAAACATACAAAAAATCGTGAATTTTGAAAAAATTTGTTCAAATAATCGTATTTTTGAACAGGAAACCGTGTTTGAATCAAGCTGAATCTCTGTATCTGGTGGAGTAAATAGTTATACTAAAATATAGGATGGTTATTAATTCACCATTCAAAATGGCGGCTTCAAAATGGCGGTTCTCAGTGAACTTTTTGTTGAAAAATTTCTGGACGCTCTAACTGAACAATTATGAGCTTGTTTTAAAAAATGCTAAGAATAAAAAATTTTTAGAATTCACCGAGAAATATAGTGGATTTTTTTCATATTTTTTAAATGAATTTTTGAACATTTTTTTTCAAAATTCTTTTCAAAATTGTAATTTTTTTTTTTCGAAAAATTCTGAACAAAATTTAGTACATTCTCTGACAAATTCTAAGAGTTTTTTATTCTATGCATTTTTTCCAAAAGTTGATAGTTTTCGAGACAGAAAAATCTTAAACTATAATATTTGAAATTCATTTCCTCGAAAACTATCAACTTTTGGAAAGAATTGCAAAGAACAAAAAACTCTTAGAATTTATCAGAGAATGCACTAAATTTTGTTCAGAATTTTTCATAAATAAATTACAATTTTGAAAAAATTTTTGAAAAGATATTGCTCAAAACTTCTTTTAAAAAATCTGAAAAAATTCCACTATGTTTCTCAATGAATTCTAAGAACTTTTCATTCTCTACATTATTTTTAAAAAGCTCGTAGCTTTTGAGTTAGATCGTCTAGAAATTTTTCAACAAAATTTTGACTGAGAACCGCCATTTTGAAGCCGCCATTTTGAATGGAGAATTACTAATCATCCTATCTTACTAATTACTCCACCAGATACAGAGACTTAGCTTGCTCCGAACACGGTTTCCTGGTAAAAAATACGATTATTTGAAGAAATTTTTTCAAAATTCACACTTTTTTTATGTTTAAACCGCCATAGTAAAAAAATGGCGACAGATATGGTCAATATGAAACCGGATTTAGAAAGTTCGAGAAAAAATACAATAGGTATGTTATATCAAAACGGTTGAGTGATTTGTTTTCTCTAAGAGAGCACCTGATGAAAAGAAGTCAAAATTTACGGCATTTCAGGACGAAACGGGTTAAGTGCCCCTAAAACTGTCAAAATATACGAAGAAATAATGTAATGGTTACCAAACTTTTACGAATATTCGTTAATTCAATTCTATAAAGCACTTAAAAAGTTTCATGTAGTTAGTTTAAATAAAAAATAAATAATAAAGAAAAATGGGGCACACCTATCAATGTGGGACGGACTGTAAAATTCCAACTTCTTCAGTTCAACGCTTCTTATTCACGTGTTCAACCCACGTTCTCGTAACTATCAGGTTTTATTCATCTGTAGGCGAGAAAGTGGCGAAGTTTTTAATACAAAATAACGAACATAGATGTATAAACAGCGAGAAAAAAATCTGTAAAAAATATTCTATTTTTTTGGAAAACTTAAAAGAAATCCTTTAAAATACGATCAACAAATAAACTAATTCTGTCATATTTCAGTGCATTCTTATGCACATTTCACGAATAAAAATATCTAATCTTAACAAAAATTATTACGAATAATGAATGTTTTTAAGATATTTTTCGATTGTTTAGTGTAGTAACTTTTTTCTAAAATTTAGCCAAGAAAGCGCAACCTGAAACCTAGTTAAGAAGTAGAAAACAAATTGGTACCACGCCGAATGCAATTTTTACGTTAATGGGTTAAAAGAATCGAAAAACTTTTGGTACTTTATCAAAAAATTATTAAAATTTTTCAAAAACATGCAAACTGTTAAGGGAAGTGGCCATAACAGTCAAGAAATTAACCACCGACGGATTAAATCGTTAACAACTGCGGGTCGATCGGGTGTGGAGAAGCCGCTCGACATGTGACGTGTCGTGACGTTGCACAAAGACGCTCGTTCCCGCCCGCGTCCCGGATAGTAATTCGATGATTGCGTATCGACCGACAGAGAACTTTTACATCACATGACCTGCGTTTGACACATTTTCCGACATTCTCAGCCTGCAATTACCGCAAGCCGCTTTTTCGCAAAACGGTTATAAAATCGACTGTCGGTTATCCTATTTTTAAACGTCCTTTTTAGACTTTCGAGGAACTTGGACGAGATAAATGCAATGTCTGCTTAAATACTGTGATTTGAAGAATTTTCTATTTTACGAAACGCAAAACCGACAGTGGGCTAAACCAGAGAAATGGGCATGTGTAACTGTTGCACGAAAAATACGGTTTGACATTTGCCGGAAATCAATCGAAAGCGAAAGCAACAAGTTTCCATCGTTACGGGACTTGGAGCTGATAAGCTCAATTGATGGAGACAGTTTTCAACTTCGTTCCCTGCCATTGTTTCCAGCTTTCAAGTTTTTAAATCTTTTCTTGTTGTATATTTATTTTAAAAACGTTCAAAACTAATATTTGAGTTATTTTATAATGAATAAATTAGATAATACTTGCCTTTATCATTCAAAATACATACATATGCTTTTAACAGCATCTTATACGGTATATCTTTTTATCGCCTTGATGGTGTACAAATTTACACCCGTGATACGGACATAATTTTTTGATCCCATTTTGAAATTACCATTTTTCAATGATTTTTAACAGTCATGACTCAGCGAAGTCCCTTCGTTAATACATTGGGCATTTTATGCCTCGAAAGTGAGGCCCTCTCAAACAAAAATATATATGCATCATCATAAATGAAAAACACTGATAGTAAATTGTACAAGGGAGGAAAATAGGTGTTTGCCGATGATTGTGTTTGACGCCCGAGCGAAGCGACCCAACCGGCACAAAATCCAGAACGTTTCTGAAACGTTTTATACTTGGTGCAGACATTTAACGTTCTAAAAAAGTTTCTGAAACGTTTTCTTGTTGCACATACTATTGGGAGCAAAATAGTATTTTGCGCTCAGTACACGAGAAACTTATTTTGCTCCCTAAGGAGAGAATGTGCTATTTTGCGCCAGTTCTGTGATAATCACAGACCAAGAAGTTTTTTGTTCTAAAACCAAACTTATATGTGAAAATCACAAGCTAGTTTGTGTCACAAACAAAAGAAGGTTGTGATGATCCCAAACCTGTAAGTTTGTGATTATCACAGACTGGTTTTTGGGAAGAACCCAGATAATATTTCATTTCCATGAAGAAGGGGGGGGGGCAAGATTTTAGTTTCATTTTATTGCCATAACAAAGTTTATTTTGGGTATCGTATAAGAAATTTTACGATTGATTCAAATTTTCAAGAGCAAATACGTTTTTTTCTATTATGTGATCGATATTTAATAAAATCAACAATTTTTTGACACCAGTTACTGTTTTATGCAATCAGTTCTATAAGATTTATCTCATAAATGTTGCTTTGATCAATAATAACAAAGTTTTGACAACTTTAAGTGGGATTAATGTTTTAATACATGTATGTTGATGAACTTCCAATGAATTTATTAATAACAAATTTTCAATTAATTTTTTTGATTTAGTAATAACCTAGAAAAAAATATATTTTGTTATGCATTCAGTTGAGTCTTTGCAAAGAAAAAGTTTCGCAGGAATTGGCAATTAAGCGTTCAAAACATTACGAGACAACTTTTAATGCATGATAATACCAATAGCACTGAGTTCTAAGTATTCAAATAAACTTCATTGGCATTGCTAATGAGTCCATTGCAAGTACATCTGAAAAGTGCTAAAAAGTTTCTTAAAAAATCCTACTTCAACTGCAGTTTAATGAACTTAATAAGCGCCTTTACTGCTTTAACAGGAAAAGGAGAAATTTCGTTAATGATTCAAAAATTGCTATAAATAAACAGTTTATCTAGTCCATATTTATATGTTACGCTTAATTTCAAAGTAATTTATGTAGTTACATCATTTTAGAAACATAATTTATTAAAATTTTCTTAGATCTCTCGTTCCGAAATATCGACTGATTTTTTTTTATGATTACGACATAGAGATTAAGCTTTGACAATTCATGGACGAAAAACAGGCTTTGAAGACATAAATATAACTGCTACGATATTTTTTGAGTAACAACATTCAAAAATATTTACGATTTCTTCAAGTGAAATATGTTCGTTATTTATTATAATAAATGAGACAAGTAACTTTTATAAGTTATTCGTTGACATTAAAATCCGAGAATATCTAATCTACGTCCTTACTAAATATTATTCATGGTTTTTAGATTCGTAATATCGATGGAAAAATAGTTTTACATTTTTGTTATTATACATTGAATATATGTTATTAAAATATTCAATCTAATCGAGCAATAAATAACCTCATGGATAAATTTCAATAGAAAATATGAATTGTTTCAGTTTATTCAATCAAAGTAAATGCACACGAAATGAATTTCATACTATTTTGATTAATTTATTTATAATATAATACAGAAATTACTCTGCAGTGCTGATGAATTATCCTTGCATGTGTATAATATTTAATAAAAGACTGACCAATTCAAGTCAACATTTTATAATAAAGGTATTGAAAATTGTAATAAATTGTAATATAGTATACAAAATATACTTAACGTAAAAGGAAATAACAAATCAGTCCCAAATACTAAAGATCACTTACTATCTGCTTAAAAATAATATATCACTTTAGTGTTCTTATAACATATCACTTTCTTAAAATTAATGTTTAATAATGTAAAGTTACAAAATGTTGCTAAATATTTATTTTTGATGAATTATAAAAGTATTTTACTGTGTTTCTGTAGATACGTAAGAAAATTTAATAGTTTCAGTTATTTACTGCTAAGTATCTTTTTTCCAAATAAATCGTTCATTTAAATTTAGAATATAATCCCAACAAAATCTTGCAAGTAACCTTATATCATCATTAACTACGAGTTTATATTTTTGTGAGATCTGAATCCAACTTATAAAATACTAAACTTTTTCCGCGAATATCAACAGCCGATTTATCTTCGAAATATGGCTAGATTAGGGATATTAGTTCCAATTATATTTATCTCGCCACAAAATAACATACCAGCTTATTATATCATACTTCATCAACGCAAACGACAATTTAGCATTTTATCTTTGAAAATGTTTTCATTGTATAGTCGTTTTCCCGTAATGTCTTTATTTAATATTAATTGTCTTTGTGTAATACATGTAAAATTGAACCTTAAAAAGAATTTGGAATTTCTTATTTTGTAAAGTTTGGAATTATTTTGAAATTTGGTATTAGTGCTGTTCCACAAAAGTTGGAAGAATTTGAGAGAATGTTTAGTCCTAATCTAATGAATACTTTTTTTACATTAACATTTAACAAACAAAATGATAAAAATCTTGTCAAGATTTGTAAAGTGTATCACATTCATTGGAAGGTGGGCCACTTTGTAGTTTCCAGGATCGCTGAAATCGAGTTTTATATCAGGGTTTCGAAATGCAGCAATAGAGGATCCAATATGGCGGATCAAAATTAGAATTATTAACTGAAAGTAAACGAAACTAAGGACCTGCATATTTTTGAGGGCGATGATTGCGAATCTGATTTCAGATAGTAATTGTATATTTAATAACAAATTATAAAAATAAATAAATATGAAATTAATAATAAAATAATAATACTATGGTTTAGTTCTTTTTTTGATGATTGAATCAACTTCTAAGTGCCGAATTAGTATTTAGTTAATTTTAAATTTTGATCTGTCATTTTGTAATTTTCAATTAGTACTTTTAAAAATCTCTAAATACTAAGTTTCATTAAGCCTTTACTTAATTTTATAAAATTGCTTATTAGAGAAGGCACGTCGCAGATGTTAGGCTATACATGAAAAATAATATAAAAAAATGTTTTTAATATTCCCATGGCCTATCCCAAACAGTACAAGCCCGTATTATGATGTCCTTACGAGCTCCTCAGCACATCCCGGAACAAATTATGTTGTTTGGGGTATGTTTTTCATATTTGAATATGTATTATTTTGAATGTTGAACTTTAGTACAATGATAGAAAGGGTAAATTTTAAACAATCTTATTGGAAGAAGTTATCATGTATTACAATCTTAGCAATGAATAAAACAAAATATTCTTCAAAGTATTAGTGATTAAGATTGAATAAAAATTACGATAGCCGATTCGAAAATACTTACGATCTGCATATAGCACGGAATATTTATTCAAACTAAATGACTAAAATACGTGAACATCAATAACCTCACATCCACCACTTTATTTCTATGGAAATTTAAAATACTAAATGTTCGTTACAAAAAATTGAGTCACATATTGATGTTTTAATACAAAATTGTAAATCAATACATTCAATAATAATATAACATTGGATTTAATGTATGCATACCGAGAGAAAAAGAGATGACCAAAATCGGCCATATCTAACAACGATCTAAATGAGGTTCCAATTTTGAGAATCCAGGACCAAAGTTGGACGAGTTTATAACCGAAAATAGATCTTAAGCAAGTTAAGAGTTTATAATTTTTTTTATTGCATTAAAAAAATAACTCGCCGCGAGGAGGAATCGAGCCCTAGAACGCTTGATAACGATCCGCGCCCCTAACCACTCTTCTTGTAGATAGCATTTACAAAGATAATTAATATATGTTACCATGATTCGATGTGAAAATGATTTTATCCGTAGTCTTTTACTAATTACAGGTGAAAATAGAGTAAAAATATGAGCGATATCAAATGTCTGGAATTTGTTTAACTGTTGAAAACAAGAGAGAATAGAAAAGTAAAGGAAATGCTAGCACAAGAAATTTGTGGTGATATTTAGATTCTTTTCAATGTTAAAAAATTAATTTCGTATGTGAACGTAGGGATGGTCAAAATTTAATCAATATTACAATATTTTATGACAATATGATAAAAATCATTTCAATCTGATTCTTTTTTTGTCTCATTTAGATCTGAAATTGATCCACGGAGAAAAATGACTCCGCTGGATTAGCTGATTCATATCAGCTAAAATTTTCGGCTGGAATTGCCGAAAATATATGCAATTTTAGCTGTTTTGATTCCGCTAATGTAGCCTTAACCCTACTCAATTCGCGCTTAGCTCCAAGTTTCCGCTGCATTAGCAGATTTGTTCCGTTAAATTTGCGGACTTTTTCAGTAAATTTAGCTGAAATTATCGGCTATCCCTAACGGAATTCCAACAGCTGTCCCTATAGGATAAAATTGGTAGAATCTGCGGATTTTTCGGCTGATTTTGCTGATTATTTTTCTCCGTGTCAAATTAGATTTATCTTAGTTTTGTTCTCGCCGATTTTGACCCGATTTTTGTGATCTCTTTTTATCTGGGGATGTTAATTACGAATGTCTTGGTTATTTTGCATTAATTACTATATGGACTTTACATAACCTTAACGTAGTTCAAAAATCGTCATATGCTAGCGCACTAAGAATTTCCGCTAAAAAAATATAATTTTACACAGTAAAATCTATATGACTCTTTATTCCTTGCACATATTAAGACGAAAATCGTCTTTTAATAGAGTGCAGATTTTTTATGCCAATATGAAGGACCACATAAAATTCCAAATTTTATATAACGTTTCACTAATCGAAAAGTTTAAACTCTTCGTCGCTTTTTGAATAATTCTTTTATGAGTTTTTCGCAGATCTTACCATCATTATCTATGACGCTGACGCTATAGCCGCAGATGCCTCGCAGCAGTTTCCGTAAAACAGTGATTCTCATCTATCGATATTATATAAAAATACGAACGGAGACATCTAATGGTCTATTTTTATTATAAATTCTTTACGACCTTGGCAATCAATTATATGGCGGGAAATAAAAATAGCATAAGAATTGTTTAAATGAGTTTTAAATAATTTCTGCTGCTAGGAGAACAAAAGAATTTCGAACATTGAAATTCTGTGCACATTGTATAGAGCGTTAGGTTCATTTCACATATTTTTTGAACATGTAAACTGAGAAAAGACAATTACATATTTACGCGTGACGGTACTTGAAATGTAAAAAACTAATCAATTATTTTTGAAAAATGTTTGGAATTTTTTATAATATCAAAAAACACCGTTTTTTAAATAATATACAAAAACACAGATTTTTAGGTAAATTTTTGGGTTCAATTGGAATGTCAAATAAATTCGTGTAAATCCTTACAGGAATCTTCTATCGCGTTCTCGGCAGGTTCACTATCTATTATTTCGATGTTTAAATGGCACCTAAATGCTAAAAATTATTGGACAAAGGAAAAGTGAGTATATTAGATATTCTAAGAAGTGTGGGAAACATTACTTGTCCAGATGAAAAAAAGTTAAACCGATCGTACATAAAACGACGTAGGAGTATTTATTTCGATATTGCAATTCCCCGTAATTTAAAAAACAACATGTTGATAACACAGCCCTACAAAAAAAAAAACGAAAGTCCTGACCTGGAGGTCAGACTAGGTCTATAATATGTTTTTTTAGGTCGCTGTAATCTTTAAGTCCGTTTAACCCTCTAACGCCCGCTTTTGGACATAGCTTCAAAAAAACCTAAAAAAATCTTATAATTCGACCTTAAAATGTTAAAATAAAGAATAATTTGGGCTTGGAAGTCCATGTTTCGTTTCCATAGTAAACGAAACATATCTGAAACATATCCGAAGTCCATTCAACCTCACCAGGCCAGTCTTTAGATATTACCTCAAAACAATTCCTGAAAATTAAATCCAAAATGTTGAAATAAAGGAAAATTCTATCCTGGAAGACCTGCGATTGTTCATTACTGGGAAAGACTGAAATATACTGGACAAAACAGGGATCTACTGGGCAGTACTGAAATATATTGGACAGTATTGGAATATACCGGAAAGTTTTGGGCAATAGTTCCGGACAATACTTTACTGGTCATTACTTGAATATACTGGAATGTATTGGTATATAGCATAATGTAATAGACAGTTCTGAATTTGGAAGCTCCTTTAAAATTTTCTTTTAAACGAACAGCAGCATACGATAAGAATTGAAAGACAATATCACTCATGGGTTGTGCTAAAAATGTTTCTTGCAGTAAATCCGCTTAGAGTCCTATTAAACCTAACCTCAAAAAATCTACAAGTCGTCCCCAATATATTAAAATAAAAGAAAAATTCATGCCTGGAAGTCATATTATGTATTCTTTATCTTTTTGAGGACATTGACACCGAATTCGAAGCACATTCGACTCCCATCTGATCTGGATTTGTACGTGAACTCGGTAACATTAACTCATATCACGGTCGAATCCTTTTTTATGTATCTTTAGGTATTTTGTCGCACTAAAGTAAGTGCATAGTACGTTTTCATTTATATCAATTTTACGTTTTACAAATGATGATTCAGCAAACTTCATATGCCATACATGGAATAAAAAAAATCTGAGAATTAAGAAGCTACGGGGTTTAAAATTTAACAAGTTTATCTTAAAATCTTTCTTTATTTCATAATAATATGCAGTGTAGTCCAGTAATTATAAGTATGTTCCAGTACTTACAGTACAGTCCAGTATTGTGCAGAACTATCCAGTATACATTGCAGTAGTGTCCAGGACTCTTCGGTAAACATGGTATGCCTTCACGACCAAAATTTTTCTTTATTTTTATATCTGAAGGTAGATTTTTAGATGTATTTTTGAGGTTATGTCAAGAATTTAACGTGATGGGGCTGAATGGGCCTCGGATATAGTTTCAGCGACCCAAAAAACATAACGGAAACGAGGCATGGACTTCCAAGCTCAAATTATTCTTCATTTTAACATTTTAACGTCGAATTGTAGGATTTTTTGAGGTTTTTTGAGGTTATGGCCAAAACCTGACGTGATGGGGTGAAATGGACTTAACTGTCTTAAAGCGACCCAAAAGACATATTACAGACTTACACTCTAAATTTCTTAAAGTGAAAGTTGAGCCACTTTCTTATAAAAGTGACTTATTCACTATTTTTAAAGTGGAAATTTCACTTTAATAATAGTGGATGGAAATATGTCACTCTAGTAATCTGAAATTTCCACTTTAGAAGTCACCTGCAGCTAAGAGTGGCTCAACTTTCACTTTAAGAAATTTAGAGTGTATCTGACCTCCAGATCTGGACGTCGTTTTTTTTTGTAGTATGAACCGATATGACGCTTTTAAAAAGTTGGTCTTTACTTTGAATTATTAATAACATATACACGGAAAATACCATTTTTATGAAAATTAGCAAAATGTTCGGAGGTAGTGTAGACTTTTTAAGAATTGCGCTATTTTAACCTCGAAGAATTTCCGTAAATTTCACAGAAATATTTTTCCGTGTAACATTTTCGTGATAATTGATGAGTTTTTATATATTGTGAAAACCCTATTCTCCCCTATTAAAGTAGTTAGATTTTCTCATTTATGTGGAGTGAATGACATTCTTTTAACCCTTTGAAGCATGCATTTTTCTCTTCGCGGAAAACATCTGAAACATGGTTATTCGAAGATTTTCGGGGTCGCTGATAACAAATCCAGCCTCAGATAATGAAAATTCAAAATGGTGATTCTAACTTTGCTAACCAAATTCATGAAATCAATGGTGATTATGGTAAAAAAATTTAAAGATTCGGTGTGTGACTACGGCATCCAGCCACCACGAAAACTTTTTTTTTTAATTTGGTCCACCATGTTGGATCCCCCATTTTGAATTTTCAATATATGAGACTGAATTTATGATCAGCGACCCTAACAACCTCCGAGTACCCAGTTTTAGCTTGATCAAGAAACTTTTTCTGAATTTGGTCCGCCATATTGGATACACCATCTTGAATTTTTAAAATCTGAGGCCGGGTTCGTAATCTGCGTCCCTGAAAATCCTAGTATACCATAGGTTGCAAAAATACGTTAAATACTTTTCCTACTAATACTTTTTTATTGTAAAAAGTGTTGTTTTTCAGTATTTATTTAGTTATATCAATAAATTTGCAGCATATATTGACTAATTGCACATAATTTCAGGTTTTTTGATATATTATGATATTGAAATAACAAAAAAAAAAGAATGAGTCTATCAAATTTTAACTTAAAAACGAAAAAAACCATGAAGAAATAGGTGGTATAGATTCTATATCACCATGCCGGAAGGGTTAAACTTTTCAAATTAATCTCTAAGTTGTATTTCACTACCTATAGTCTTAGTTCTTCCAACTACTTTAGAGTAGTTACTGCTAAATGAAATGTATTTAAGGACATATTAATCTACGCAAAGTAGTTTTAAAGTTAGTCAGATTCGCAAAGAATTTAATTAGTGCACTCCGCCAAATTGCGGAATCCTAAAAATGTTATTTGGAATATGTTCACCCTCAAAAATGAGCTTCTCGTGAATTCTTGTGCTTCTTCCAATAGACGACCCTAATCGCGATTCAATCGACTAAGACGTTATCGAACGCCAATAACTTCGTGTGGCGAACGAGCTTATCGGACGTTTAGCAGAGAAGTCGCCGAGTCGTAAAAAAAAGAATGTCCCTTCAGAAGTAGCAGATATATACTATTGTAACAAGATCACATTGTATTCGAGCTCATTCTATTCCCAGCCGCCGGAACGAATCGAGGAAGTATATAAAAGGGAATGTGAAGGCAGTAAAGGCTTTCGAGTGTCTAAAGCACTCGTACGGTCGCTCTGGTGACGAGGAAACTCCGAGAGTTTACTGGGTCGTTCATGTGATCGATATATCTGGTTTATAAATACTGGAGTGTCACACCACTCTCTCGGCGGGCTCATTCAAAAATAATTATCGATCCAATACCGAGGTATTTACATCGAGCCCTTTCATCGTTGCCGGGTCCCTTAAAAACAAATTACAGAGTGGTCGGTCAAAATCAAGCTAGGTGTACTTCTCATCCCAACCTCTCGATAGCTGTTTTTTTTCAAAAGATTCCGAAAGTTTTTTGTTTTTGAATAACTCTTTGAGAAACCTGCTATCATTTAGGATTGTGGTGTTAAAAGTTAAGGTTTCCAACAGCATTACGCGGAGATCACTTTTATATCACAAGCGGGAAATATATGTGAAGATTTACTATACGTATTGTAACATTTACTATAATTAGTGTAAATAATGCTACACATGTTGTGAATAGTGCAATACGTATAGCAAATTGTGCAACACCTATTGTAAATCTTATTATACATTTGTTTTCCTATGAATTAACCCATTAGCGCATACGGCATACCAGTGGTGCGATTTTGGACACACGCGTGTTTAACCGTTAGAATCAAACTTCATCTTTCTAAAAACTATGTACCCTATGGTTTTAAGGGTCGCTGATCACGAATCCAAAGACAGAATTGCAAAATTTAAAACAGCTGATCCAATATGACGGTTCAAACATAGAAATATATAAATTTTTGGGGTCGCTGAATACGAATTTGATGTCAGAATTGCAAAATTCACAATGGCTGACTCAAAATGGCGGACATCAAGAAGCTAACAATTAGAATTTAGGGGCATTCAGGATATTGTCCTCCAGGTAAATTCTATGGGAGGAAAAAAATAGGTGGCATAATTTTGAAAATAATCGTATCTGAAATAACATAATGTTTAAATCACAATATTTTGTGACGCACACTTTCAATTTTTCTATATAATTTTTTTCTGATGACAGTAGCTCATCTGCTCTAACAGAAAATAATGCAAATTTTGATAAAAAGATTCACCATTTTTTTATAATGGTAACGATGGAAAAGTTGGATTGTTTTAAGATTTTTCGTAAAAAATGAAGACCAAAATGAATTCGATGCGACGGGAGTTGAACCCGGGACTTTTTAAGCAAGACATTTGCACGCTTGCGCAATATCGGAGTTTGCTAAAGATTGTTAAGATATCTTTTAGGTGTCTCTTTTCGCAACATCTTTGAATAGCTATCCAAAAATATATCTTTTAGAGAACTATCTAAGGAAGGTATCTTGTTCTATTTGTTACGCACAGTTATCAATTGAGCGGCCCAGTTCTATAACTCACTCGACGCTCAAACAGCCGAAAAAGATTTGTCCAACGAAAAAAAAAACGTTTAATTTTTAAAAATAAAACTATCGGGAAATCGTCCTAGAAAGATACCTTTCTAGAGGTCAACGAATATTGAAAACGGTATTGTGAAGTTGAATTTAAAAAATAAATTCTGACTCGAAAATTTGTCATTTTCAAATCCCATATTTCCTGTTTCGTCTAGGACATATATGGGACATTACGTGTCAAATAGGCAAGTATTTTTATTTCCTATTTTTGTTTTTGATTTTAAGATAGTCAGACCCTGGGATATAGTATGATTGAGTATTTACACGGAGAGAAACTGTAGATGTTACCGGATAACATACTGATGGTACCGGAAAAAATCTAATGGTATTCGGTACCATCAATAGTTCTCCGATAACTTCTGTATGTTAGATGATACTATATTTGCTCTCTGTGTAATAAACGTCGTGTAATAATTTATTTTTGCAGTTTTCAATCTGTTTTTAAGATCTGTAATACTTTCTCTTCTCAACAATATCATTAATAATGAAAATTAATTTCTTGGAAACGATATTAAATATTTCCCCCAAACATATATCCCGGGGTCTAACTACCTTAACTGGGATAGTACCTTGCCTTTAGGACATGCAAATGAAGTACTTTGGACCATATATGACAGCCAAATAACACTTGTATCAAATATTGCAGAACCTTGACATTAGATCAACTTTTCGATATTTATTTTTATAAATGATTTATAAGCCAAAATATTAATATAAAAAAAGAATACACGCATTCTGTAGTATTTTAAACAAGCTGTCGTATAAAATATTTATTTTTCAGAAATAATATAGTCCTTCCCCTAGTAGAAAATGAATCCAGTTTTTAGCTAGTTTCTATCCAGTTGACATTTTTCCCATGTTAAAACTTAAGGTTAATTATTTTTATTAAATTATTTTTCTCGTAGAATAATTTGTTAATTTTCATTCTACAGAGAATTATTTTCTCTACGCGACTTATTTATTCAAATTTATGTAACTGTACTTATTACTTACAAAAATTCGCTAAAATTATCAGTGATATTAAACTACCCATTTTCATAAGCAGGAATTTTTTATATTTTTTAATACTAGGGTTTTGTCGTAGTCCTAAGCATGAAACGTTTAAAAAAATTGCATCTAAGAAATTTCTAATTTTCAAGTTAAAAGCAAAAAGTAACTAATACCTATTATAAAGTTTAGATAATACAAGAAATGTCCTATATATTTCGTAAAAAGTGCTCACAATGTTGATAAGAATGCTTTTATAGATTTTATCATACTAATAGTTGTATTTTACTTTAAATATAATTTAATGTACAGCAGAAAGTAATGGTACTAAATGTAGAGCTACTGTTACTACTACTAGTAATTTCTATTAATTACTGCAATAGGATGTAAACCTATATGTAACAGTATCCAATACTGCTTGGAACAGTCGGGTTATATTTAATCATTAGATGAAGTATCTTATATCATCGTATTTAGCGTGCATCGTGCATAATAAATGTTAAGATTTTTATATTGTTGAACTTTGAACGCTTGATCCATCAAAATTAAAATTGGGCCGAAAGAACGGAAATAACATCTCGAGCTCCACAATGATGGAAATTTTACTATTTCAGATGGCGATTTTGGGACAGAGTTGTAGAATGCAGAAAATTTTAATTTACTTGTTAAAAATAACTAGACTTCATTGTAATTGTTGCTGTATAGTAAAATTTTTAATCACAAAAAATAGCAATTTTTCTCATTATGCAGAATGCTCCAAAATCGTTATTCGAAATGGTAAAATTTCCAAGAAAATTTTTCTCTGTGTATTGAACGTATCACAAAAAAATGATTTTCATGAATCAAACATTGCTAGGCGCATTTTTTAAATTGTGGTATCGTTAAATATGTGTAAAAAGAAGATTACTTCATATTTTGAAAAATTTTAGTCATGAAACATCCATGTATGAACCCCATAATGTAAAAGAAAGTTAATCACCATATACACTTAGTTGCTTTTTTAGGATTTTTATTTTTCATGTACAACATATCTAATGATAAAAAAAGAACCAATTACAACTCAAATTTTTCTATGAATCGCGTTTTCGTTTCATAAGTCATCTCAAATAGAAATTTAATTAAGCTAATCAGAAGCGCATACTAGAAAATACCGGACTGGGTTACGTTCAAGACAATATTAAATCATTTTTTTAGGTAAGAATGAAGCTTGAAAATAAAACAATTATTTATCACTGTTACTTACATTAATAGACCTTACAAGAAATATTATAAAGGTCGAACGAAACGCCATTTTTTGTTATTTTATCTGTTGTTTTTTTCTCTATTCGTGATATAGTTATTGGCACATAATTTTGTTGTAAAATATATAAAATTAAAAGTACTTAAAATTTTTAAAAAATTGTTTTGTCTTGTTCTTTTCATTTCCTAAAATGATATTGTCAAAATCACCATCATGACTAAAGAAGGTCACTGTTATTATAAATGTCATACTTTTTAGAAAATAATCTTGTAAGTTTTGAAATAAATTAAGGGACTATGATGAAAAAAAAAAACATTAAATAATAGAGCAATAATAGATGGAAGCTAATGTAAATGTGTAAAAACTGATAGGGGAAGTAGGAGCTTTCAGTCGCAAGGGTGCTTCTCTTCGTTCTTAAGTGATTAGACGAATTAATTTCGTCTTTCACTCAAATTAATGTACGTTGTGAAGACCTGTATGTTTCATTTCACGTCTGTGACAGTCTAGTATAATACTCAGTAATATGTTTCGTTTTTAAATCATCGTTTGCTAGTTTTAACAATGCATGAAAAATTAAAAATTAACGATGTATAAATAAATAAATATCGAATACGTATAATGTACATTTTATTTTATAAGAGTTTTTCTTTTATCTTTTCTAATTCACAGTTTATGTAAACCATATGATTCACTTTTTTAGCAACGAATTATTTGCAACGTAATATGGTTCATGAGCAATAAAAAAGTATTTCTGAAGCATAATACACAAATTTTCTATATTATAAGAAAAGTAACACCTCTGTTCGGTTTATATTGAAATAGATTATAAACTGTGCCAATATGAAAACTATTTTAAAGATAGATTAATATGAAGCGTCAGACATTAATCTCAAGGCTTAATAATAAACATTAACTCATTAAATCCTGAATAGACATATTTTTACTATAGTTTTCAACGGTTAGGTATATTATGTATAAAAAAATCTCTAAGGAGACATATCTGCCGTAAAATTAACTGAACCTTCAGAATCTTTTGTTAGAGTTTTCAAAACATTGAACCTTGCAAACCTGTATACGATTATTTCCAAAGAAACAAAATATATTTTTCAAATTATCACATAATAATTTTCGAATTCCTGTTTGAAGTGAAAAAATCGTGCCCTCGAGACAGGAACTTTGAAATGTGTATATTAACATTTTTAAAATACAGATGAAAGCATAAAAAATAGCTACTAAAACGAGGAATACATTGGAATTACGTCGGAATTTTTTTGAATACTCAGGTCGTTCGCTCCTATCTGAACGATGTAATTTTGGAGGGCCCAAAATCGGATTTTACGCCCGGGAGGATGAAAAATATATATGCAACAATGCATGACATCGAACGACTCCAAAAAAAACATGAACTTATTATCCAATATTAACATTAATTTTGGTTACTTTCAGCATAACTTTTTCTTAATGATTTCATTATTTTCACTTTTTTTAAACTGCATGTGTTATTTTTAATAAAAAGCGTTTTGCTTTTTTAAAAATTTTTACGTTGAAATTAAAAATTATAAAATTAAATAAGTTTCTTCTGATGCAGAATAAATTAGAAAGGGTATCAAGTTTAACTATCGTAATATAATAACGATTAAAAGCTGACTAGTAAAAGTTATGTTATTTTTCAAAGTAATTCAAATTTACAGAGCATTTGTAATGAGTTGTAAATTTCAATGTAATGAAAAGTTACTATTAAAAATCTTTCAACTGTCGGTGCATTAATGGAAATACAATTTTCATGAATTCGAAATTGCCATTGAATTTTCGAATTTCCATCTCTTACTAATTATTCCGGAAAAAATAGTAGAATGCTTCGTTCATTGTGAAAAAAGCAATATTCGATACGGGAAAATGCGAAGCGTTCCAGAGTCGCGGAACTGTAGACTGGAATGCTTGGAATTCTTGAACAAATTGTTCGCTATTGATTTATCCTCCACTCTTATAATGGCGTGTTATTACATTACTGATAGTAGAATAGAACTCCATTTTCACCTTTTTTTCGTTGTTTTTAAACGCCTATAAATAGATTTCGATTTCCTATTCTTTTTTTTTTTAATTTCGAAACAAAATTTGTAATAATGAACTTTGAATTTAAATTAAGACATATACAAAAGTTTCCAGGGTTAATTTGAACTTTTTGAAGTTTTCTCGGATTATATTAAGCTGCTGCTTAATTACAAATGCCTACTTAGAAAATTGTTCATCCGAAAATACTTTACTTTTTGATACTTCAGTGGGTTAATGGCTAAATGTTTAACGATCGAGCTTCCGAACAGCGTTAAGGTATAGAATTGTTTCGAAGTACTTTTAAAGTTTCTTTCAAAACTTGAAGAACCGATTCATCATACGAGAAACTGTAATATACAAAAAGGGAGTTGATACGGTTGTTTTTGAGGAAAATATAGCCGTTTTGTTCATTTGATGTTAGATATTGATTATATTTGAAACGTGTCAATTGTTTCCTATCTATTACACTTAGGGTCTGTTTCATTGGCTTATGGACAGCGAAATTGTTATTCGAAAATTGATGATTCTTTTACTACTTTTCCATAATTAAAGTTATATCAACTTTATAATGGTGTGATTGTCGTTTGCACTTAACCTTGATTTCATTAGCGCACACATGATAGCTTAACGTATCATTTGTCACTCTTGCGACATTTCCTGAAAGTGACGAAAAAAAGCGAGTTCTCACGAAAGCGGTAGAAATATTTCACAAATAAAGAAGACTGATGAAATTAATGAAGTGTAATGATGATTATATCAAGAAAATGCGTATAACGACTAATGAGGTATTCCAATATGACAATATTGTTACTACCAATGGTAATTTTTCGCTATGTAATATTTACATCATTTTGATAACTTTGCTTCGGCGAACAATTTGCTCTGTTATTATTATTTATGTATTAATATATATGGTAGGAGTAAGCTACGCGAGTCTACGCTTGGTAAACTTCATTGTTCAATTTTTGTAGTAAACAAGCGTTTTTTAGCTCGTCGAAAATATATTTTAGAGCCCGACGACATTTAAAAAGTAAAACAGCTGCGAACTAAAAATTATGTGGTATTTTTACTCTGCAAAAAATTTTAAGCAGGATTCTAATGAGAATCTCATGAGAAATTGAAACAAGTTCCTTATAGTTGTCGTAAATATACATTATATACATCTATTAGTCATACAAGTATCGTCGGGAATATGCAAAGTTTTATTACATGAAAGAAAATAATTTAATAGGTAGTTTTATGAGCATACAATCATGAATGTTTTGAGTTGGAATTTTATGGAAATTACATAAAAATCTCTTCACAATCAGGTTAATTTTCATACAAATCGCAAATATTGTCGACATACTATACGACATTTATATAAAAAAATACAAGGTACTTGTTTCAAATTCTCATGTAATACTCATGAGAATCCTACTTAAAATTTTTCGCAGGGATTTATATATTGTCTAACTTTTGGCTGCATGAGAATATTGCCCAAAAGAAACAAGAAATCATCAATGATGATGTTTTTAAAAATATTTTCTTTTTTTCATGTATCTGAGGCATTATTTTTATTTACTCATTCGATAAAATGAAACGTTAATGTACTCAACTTCAATGCTGAGTTTACACTTGTAATAACGTTTTTTTATAGTGAGTGGGAAAATGATAATTCTTTTGTAGAGATATTTGAAATTTTTATTGTCAGAAAATGTGACTATATACAAACCAATATCATAAAGTTGTATAAAAGTATTCTAATATTACAGATTATAAATTAAATTAATGTAACATAATACAAGAATTTTCTACATAAAATATTGTAATAAAAGCATTATGTAGAGGTTATGTTACATTTGCAATTTTTATTGTTCGCCGTATAAAAATAAATATTTCTCGCGTGAACCATACATAGTTGGTAGGTCATGATAACATTAATACCAAGTTTTGACCTGTCTTAAAATAGTCAATAAAAAATTATTGCTTATTGGTTTGTATTATTATTATCTATAGACATTATCGATAGTTTACTCTATTACTGTATTGAGTTCGCAATTGGCGATTATCATGGATTTATTTGTTATCTTGTTACGGGTCGTCAAGGTTGGGAATGACAAATATTCGATTTATTTAACATTCTTAACGCTTTTAAAGTTAATATCCAAGTAAAGAGCACAGAAATGACCGCAAAGCTGTACTGATATCAATGAGCTGGCTGACTATACATTATTTCAACTCGTATAGCGCACAAATTACACTCCATTTCAATATTCATATTTTCCAACAAATATTACCCAAAATGTAAAGATAAATGTTTATGGTTTTCTTGATAGCAAATGACGGGAGAAGCCACGAGAAATATTACATGCCAATGTTAGGTATATTAGATGAGGTTAGGTTAGGTCAGGTTAGATTAGGCTTTGTTGGTCAAGGAAAAGTATATAATATTTATTTCATTATTTATTTTGTAAGATTTTGACTGGGATATTTTGACTCTTTGTTGTGTTTACGTGTGATATTTTGACGTTTAGCGTTTGATATTTATAGAAGTAGGATATTTTTATACGTGATAGTTTATCATGTGTTATTTAGACGTATAGCCGAATATTGATTACTAGATTAAAAACTGTGTCTGGATTTAACCATTCGATTTTTATTTCTTTTGAATAATAGAAATAAAATACTAAATAAATATTACGTATACACATATAGGAATCGGATACAAGTCCATGGTGATTGATCAGTCTTTAACATACATTGAAGTAGTGGAATTTGAAAAACAGAGACAAATTTTCTCAACAGGAACGAATTCCGCTTTCGTAAATTTTAAAAGATGATGAATTTAGACAATCAAGCCCTGATAAAACCCTTGATCAACTTCTAATTTTAAATGACTAAGTACGTAGTACAATAAATCGTCAATAAAGTACGCAGATTCATTTGAAACTGGTTATTGGGACGTGTTTAATCTCGCTGATTATGAATCTATGAGTCAGATTTCGAAAATTCAAAATAGAGAATCCAATATTGTGATACGGCCGAAATTAGCATTACCACATACACATGACAGGAAACTTTTGAACTGAAATTAATACGAATTTTTCGCGTTTCCCAGCAACGCACTTTTTAAAAAATTCGTGATATATTGGATACATTATTTTGAATTAAAATCTTACTAGAAATTCGTAATCACCAACCAAACAAGAAAGAGTAGGAACTTTCAAACAAATCCAGGCACATTAAAAAGTCGTCCGCCATACTGGAGCTGCCATTTTGAATGTTTGAAATGTAACTCCAGATTTGTAATGAGCAACTATCTCCGAATAGGTCATTTTAAGCAAATCTAAGCGCTTTTTGCAAAACACGCCATGTGGATCAATGTTCCTCACGCTCAAAATCTCACTCTAGATTCCAAAAATATCACTGCACAAAAAACTGATACCAAAAGAATATTACAACAATTAAATTATACAAAATCTACTTCAACCCTTTAACTGTTGCTGAAATTTAAGGGAAAAGCTTGCATCTTTTCCTTGACATAAAGATTTTCGAAAACAGCTAACGGTATGCTTTTAGTCTGAGAAAAGTCTGAAATGTCTAGGATCTTAGTGATCCACAGTTAAAGGGTTAATTGGAGTATTTTCTACCTTGTGTTTTCGTTACAAAGAAGGTTCTTTTTTTTAATAATTATACTTATCAAAAGCACTAATTGTTAATGTTCATACTAACGCACCTACTCACAGAACCACATACTTTGTTTAGTCATTGTTTGCAAATTTTTATGAGGAACCGTCAAAAGCGGTGCCATCTGATAACCAAGTTCCGTAATTACATTTAATTGTTAGGAAGTAGCTATTAATTAAAGAGAGCTACTCATTAATTCTATTTAAATGCATTTTCATTTTCTGTCAACATTTCATTGACGTGAAAATAAAAACCCTCTTTGCATTTATTACCACAAAAACCACATCATCTTACTGGAATATTTGCATGAAATATTTCGGTTTCACAGCATTGATCGATCAAATTATAATTTTTCTCCACACGTGGTTGATTTAATCGCTCCATTAATAATTCATTAAAGCCGCACTGGTGATACACTCGTGCGAGTGTACACGTGTTATATCGTTTTCCGGACCAAGTGCCATCGCGCAAGTGTTTTGACACAACATTGAAACTCATGCAGCTTCGGATAAAGTTACGAAATCCCGAAATGAGAAAACTACTTTCGTTTATTCATACTCGTGTATTGAGAACTAACGGATCCAAAAATAGTGCCAATTCAGGAAAGGACGTCCTCTGTATGCATTTTCCTCTCTCTCCCTAAATAATCTCCAAGCATAAAATTGAGTCCATTTTCCACCTTAGTCTCTGTAAGAAGTACCACCCCCGCAAAGCATAAAAAGCTGGGACTCGAAAGAAAAAGCTCCTTTCAATTTCTATTCGGGGTTGGAGGAATTCACTTAAAAACACATTTCGCCCGATTTTCCCTAACTGGAAGTTCGCAGGTGCACCACTTAATTTGCCTAATTAAATAAGAACATTTCGCGTAGTTCCGCACGATTCTGTGTATTTTACCGATTATTTCAGCGTTCTCCTTGTCGCTTTCCACTTTAAACTTTTCGAGGGGTGACCCTTTACTCGAGAGAAATTACAATCCAATCCCTGCAATTGGGGAAATTATTTTAAAGCGAAAAGACGTTCATGAACCCAGCTACTTTAAAAAGATGCAAAAAAGTGGATTATTATAAATACCAGACTCTTGTAAGTTTTTTTATACTTTTGTCGAGATTTGATAATAGTAAACTTTTAGGTGGATATCTCTAAAAGCAAATGGAAAAATGCCAAGGATTTAGGCCCGCTTTTCTTTAATTTCACTCTCATTTATTTGTTATTTCTAATTTCTTTGTATATAGCCGATTATAATTGTGAAATATATTATTCCTTTTAAAGCTAGTCTTTTTCTTAATTGTTATTCATAAGTTTTCATAATTTCTATGAATATTATAAAAATTAAAATTTGACAAAATCTAAAAATTCTGGACGAATTTTAGTTTACTAATGAAAAAAAGTAAAAATTGCCCTACAAACGAATTGGGAAATATAATTTCTGAATATGTTCGCGTTTCAAATTCGTTTAAAAGGTCAGACCGCTTATACGACTGAAGCCAAGATTGCAGTACTGACTTCTGGTTTTAATCTGTCCTCGACTGCTCTGGCCTACCTCTTCTCGGGGTTAAATATGTTAGGTGGTCCCGTACAGTAATTGTCGAAAAGTCATTAAAAGCCAACCACTAAGTCAAGACTCTTTACTGCAGTATTCTGATTTTTAAAACTAGTATGTATATACAAAATAACAGAAGTAAAAACATATCCAAATATAAAAAATTGTTTTAAATAATGCAATGTAGATATAAATGAAACAAATGAAATATTATCAAATTATTATATATAAACTGTTTTGTGGTCAAATGTTTAGTGAGTAGTTGTGTATAACAGAAAGTTTAAGTAAATATTTTATAATATTTAGCAGAAAACATGAAATATTTTTAATATCCTTTATTTCAGAAAATTTGAAAAATTATCTAAGTAAATAATTTTCCCTACACGATTAACGATATACTAGGAAAATTAAAAAGTTTTCTCATAATAGAAAATTGAGTTTTTTATTTGACAGTAGAGACAAAGAACATTATAATGAAAATAATATATTTCATATCAAAAATTTATTTATTTCAACGTATAAGATATTTACGGCAAAATAAACTCCATTTTAAAAAATCGAATCTGGGTTTGAAGGTCATTGCAACAGTTCTCATTTAAAGGACCGCTAACAACCTACTCGATGTTTTAATCTAATTCGCTTTTATCGATACTCCATATTTTCATTGAAAAAATCTAATTCAGAGTGATTTCATGATAAATTACTCTTTTATATCACTTTTAAGCATGTTTTACGAATATACACCAAATTTCAACGAGATCGGTTCAGAGCAAAGAAGTGAGAATTCGCAAGAATAAATTTCGTACGTGAAAATGACAACTGGTTGCTACAAACAAAAAAAGTTTTCGATTATTTTTTCGAAAAATATCGTAAGATATTTCGACAAAACTTATATAATACTTAGAAAACAAAGTGAAATTAATTCATAAAAAAACTGTAATAATTCTCTAAATTTGTTTTTTTGAATCTTTTTGGAAATTATCCTTTATAATTCTAAATATTAAAGACATATGTTCAGAATGCCAAAGGAATATCTGCAGAACTTGCATGGAGAAAAATTTTCTTGGAAACTGTACCATTTGAAACGTTAATTTTCGGACAGAGTTGCAGCATGAGATAAATTGAAGAAAGAGTACAAATTTTTGTAAATTTTACTTTTCAGATGGAAAAAATTACATTAAAATGTAGTAATTTTTATCAGAAAAAGTGACAATTTTTTCCATTCTCAAGTCTGTCCCACAATTACCATTTGAAATTATAAAATGTCCAAGAAATCCAACCCGTTACTTTAGAAGGCCCCCTCGAAAGAGAACAAAAACTCCACAACAGATATGCACATGTCTGTATACGCTTAAAAATAATATGTTAATTTTACAGAAAAATTAAATAAATTATTTGTTTTTAGATACACAAGCTCAACATATTTCATTCTACTTAATCAAGTGAGATTTTTGTTTATGGGTACATGAACGAAATTTGATCAATAATTCTTTATTTGCCATTGGGAATATTTAAGCTGTATATCAAATTCGTTTTCAGATACATACAATTTGTCAAAATTCAGGCTCTTTAAGTGTAATTCTTTCTATATTCGGGCTCTTTCAGGATGCCAAACCTTAAGAAACATTCATTAAGAATTGACCGAGAATTATTAGAAATAAATAAACGTCATCTATTTCCAATAGTTCACATTCAATTTTTAATTAATTTCATAGCCATTCATTAATTGAATGTATATAGTAGCTAGAATTACCCTTACAGAGCCCGAATTTTTATAAATTGATTCAGGAATTTTTCATTTTCGATTTTCAGCGTAAATTCCTACTTTATCAGTCGAACACTTTAGAACCTCGTTAGTCGTATTAATATATGTTAGCCGACGTTGCATTTCTGCTCATTATACTCACTAAATATAATATTGCCTACCGGGCCCAAAGTTTAACTTTTCCTTTCAGGCAAAAAAATATTATGTATAGCTAATATTCGTTTATAACGTTTTTGTATAAACGTGAAATTATTTGTATAAATATTGCTCATAGATACTGTTAAAAAACAAATTGTGATGTAATTTTTATAGCATAATAAGAAGTGAATGTATACATGTAACATTCATAAAAATAATCTCTTTTCAATTTCAAATTACTTCAATAACACGAATGACAGAAATAGAAGTAATAAGTATACTGACTTTAACGACGATCCGAGTCATGGGATTGAAACAAATCAACACATTAGTAGGTTAAAATGCGACTTGTCTATGTTTTAAAATGAGAAAATAGTGGAAAGGAAAGAAATTACTAACTACCCAGACTTTGACACTCGGTGTGTGAATAATAAGTATACTGACTTTAACGACGATCCGAGTCATGGGATTGAAACAAATCAACACATTAGTAGGTTAAAATGCGACTTGTCTATGTATTAAAATGAGGATCGTCGTTAAAGTCAGTATACTTATTATTCACACACCGAGTGTCAAAGTCTGAGTAGTTAGTAATTTCTTTCCTTTCCACTATTAAGTCAGAAACAGAAGTACCTCGTACAATAAAAGCAAATGAATTTAACTCACTTAGAAGTTATTGTTGAATGAATTAAAAAAAAAAAGTTAAAAAGAAGTAAAAGGTTAATCTAACATTCTATTTCATTTATTTCAGTCATTATAATTAATTTCTTTTAATATAATTATAATTATAATTAATTTTATAGAACTAAAGTACAAATTTTACGGTTTTGCAATATAACTAGTAAAATGAACTATTTTCGTTTTTAAAAAATATATTTTTAGGCTTGTAAATTAATAATTTGTTACGTATATGATATATTGATCTAGAGAAAACGAGATATTGAAGTAAATATTTACACGAAGCTGACTACACGTTTTCAGTGAATTGTTATTGTTAAATATGTTTTAGCATCCTTTTTACGTTGTTACAATTTTTTGCTGGAAATATTTTCTACACTACTTTTGGTTTTATTATTTTTTCAAGCTCCGCTGTCTTCCTGAAAGCTTATCTTTGATGTTTCTTTTATTTTTTATTCAGCTTTTCTGACACAGACCGCGCAATTTTCACCAGCGGCAAAATTAATAAAGCTCCTTTCGAACTTTTTATCGCATTCGCACGAGGTGTCAAGGCATATCCACTCGACGATATTAAAAACTCCCATCATTATTTCGTGTCAGGACGATCCCGTTTTCTGGGTAAAGAACAAGTTCGAAGCTTAATGTTACGAACGAGAGCTCCCTGACCGCGACGCGCAGAAATTTTACGCATTTGCCTAATTAAATACGATTCATTTGAAAGGACGTTAAGTTTAATTACTTTCATTAAAGCACGGGAGTCCCTCGTTAAGTCTGGCGAAACATTCATTCCTTAAGGAATAAATTGTTTACTCGGACCCGCTAATAAAAGCGCGAAGCATCCCGCTTCAATTAAAACGTCGTATTTCCCTGGCTAGTTTTTCCCGAGCTTGCACCTGCGTAGACTACCACTTCCGCAGAGCTTTTCTTCATTTTCGAGAAATCCAGGGAAGGAAGCTTACACTGAACAACGGTGTACACAGAATGGAAAAACGAGCATCAACGGAAACTAGCTTTCTAATTACTCGAAAAAAAATGAAATGGGGCTTTAGAAAATAACAACAGTACACGAAACAACAATAGATGGCGACCGAAGACGTCGAAGGTATGAAACACACCGCCTTGTACTGAATTGACGAGTAGAACTGCGCGCGCATAAACAACACCGTATAACAAAACTGAACAAAAAAAAAACACTGAACAAAATCAAAATAAAGCTCGCTGAAATGCGAACATATGATGTACCAACATCGGTCTCTCGTATTGTAGGTTGCTCGGATTGGTGGACTTGGGACAGCACGTGCAATTTGCTGAGGGTACAAATTTGAAATGTCGAGAAGACGTCCAGCCCGAAACTCAAGAAAGGTTGGCATTTCGTAATAACGTGTTATTAACATCAAAGTCCTTGATATAGATATCCCTAGATGTGTTGATTTTTAAAATCCATTTACTGTTTATATACTTAAAGTCTGCAATATTTTAGTGTTAGTTATTATTTGTATTAGTTGAAGTTGCAGTTCAATTAACTTGTTTTATGATATTTTGGGGATATTACTTGTTTATCAGCGAATTTGGAATAATTTTTGTATAAAATCCACCATTTCGACATTCACGGAGAAGAAAATTTCGGTAAATATTCAATCATATTTTCTGACTACAATTTACAAATATGAATTACTTTGGGCCAAATAGTATTTTTAAGAATTTATAAAAATATGACGATTATCATTCCCGTCATACACTCTTTACAACATATATAAAATATGGCTACAGTAGAACTGCGAAATTGACCCCTCAAAATTGACGACTTGCCAAATTGTCTCGGCGGTAGCCTCCGAAATTGGCTGCCACCGGGGAAGCGCTTTCCCCACTCCTCTTTGGAACAGTTTGATATATTATCTATAATACATAATTATTGCAGTCACTTTTCACTAACTTTAACGAAAAATGAGCTATTGATTGAAACTATAATCAAAATTTGGACATATCGAGTTTAAGAATGTAAAGATTACGTAAAGATCACCTATCACTTGCTCGTTTTCGGAACTTGCAGTCAATTTTGGGGGACGTCGGAATGGATGACTGTCAATTTCGTAAGTCCCACTGCACTTTATATTGGCGCATTAATATTTGAAATGCTTAAAGTCCTTGTAATTTTTGTCAAATTTTGTCATTGTCCATTTTGACCATTTATTTCTATGCTTCAACAAATTTAAGAAACAATTCACTCACTCATTATGTGTCCCAAAATATCGTTTCCTATTTATCGTAGAATTTCCATACCAAATAGAATGTTTCCTTTCGTTTAAGCGTGGTTACATATAAAATTTCATTTATGACAAATAAACTGGAAAATCGGATGTCTTATAAGTGTCTTCAAGAAAGCAGTAAGACACTTAGAAGTGTCCTCTTTTAAAATGTGTTTTGATTTAGGCGCCTTAAAATCAAATTTCTGTAAAATGAAAAAAAAAAACACATTTCATTTTCAACTTCTGGTCGTATTTTCACTGATTCACAAGGAGATCGAATTAAATTGTCCGATAATCACGTAGTAAACGAGCTTTTTGATCAATGTTAACTTACTGATTTAAGAATAATAATAATAAGACAAGACATCAAGAAATGTCTAACCTGACATAACCTAACATAATCTTAGTTGCGAAATTTCATCATAATTTGCTATACCCGATAGCGAGTTATCGTAATTGACACTTAAATTTCGTAATACTGAGGAAACAAAATAGTAAAATCTACTAACTTTAAACGAGATAATTATTCGTATCGACGAAATGACTACAAGGAACTACCTGAAAAAACGAGATCGTGTGCAAAATCTTCAGTACTCTTCAGTTTGCATTCAATTTGATTTCACTTTCGTATGAAATTCAACAAATTTTAATACGAAATGAAATGTTCTTAAATATATTCACAGGTTAAACCCTTTTCAAATGTTTTTCGCCATTCCAATTTATCGGATGCTATACGTTGCATTCGATTCTTTGCGAAATATTGAAGACAAAATGTTAATTTTTCATTGGAAGTGATACGATCTTTTGATATAGTCTGCTTATAATAAATGATATTTCATTCAATTTCATTTGGTTCTACATTAGATTTACATTCTAAAATTAGTTGTTTTATAGCATCTATAGATTGAACATAACTCAAACTTAATAATCCATTAACACTGCGAATATATTCGTTTTATTTCATATTAAGATTTGCTAAATTTCATTTGAATGCGGAAGCAAATCTAATGTAAGTAGGAAATCGCTGAAAATTTTATACACGTTTTCGTTTATTGAAATTCGTATAGTAGAAATTACCGTTTTTAGTAATGTTGGCAACTTAGCATAACATGAAAATGTAGAATTAAGACATAAATATATTTTTTAAACATTTCAACAGTTTTAATAACTGCATAATTATGTGTATTACATACAAATTATATGTTCTGTCGATTTGTCCATATGTTAAAATAACAATATCTGATTATCGAAAATCTCGCAAAACTTAATGAATATCGAACTGTATTGTTTAATGAAAAATATATCACAAAATAACGAATGTTATAAAATTCAATACGAGCTGCTAAAATGAAGTAAAACGAAAACGATGAAAGTCATTATAATATGAATCACGTGCTTCAGCATAATTTTAGTCCCCTCATTTAAAAATCGAATAATAAAGCTAATAATTGTCTTCTGCAGTAATGGGTAGGTATATTGTAAGCCAGTATTTAACTTTGGAATGGTATGTAACTGCAGGGAGGTTTTAATGTTTACTTTACGGCACTTAAATAGAAAGTTATGATACGTTGAATATTCAAACATTTCGAGGAAATTTCAAACTTCATTTTGCCAGGAGGCGGTACTTATCCATTGCTTCTATGCAAAGAAAAGCACGGAATTGTTCGGTCGTGATTTCAAGTACGCTGTATAGACAGTTTTTATCCTTTGATATAATCGTACAGGATAAATATTACTAATTTTATGAATCTTTGCAAACCAAATGAGGAAAATAGGAAAGATGTACACTCAGAAAAAGGATTGTTTGTTGTAAAGAAATATCATTCAATTGAAAAGTTGAAATCGTTTTTTTAATGTAAAAATGGTATTGTAATATTAAAAGTGATTCATTTAATATTAGCATTTGTTAATAGTTAAGAAGTGTATACTTTGAACTCGGCAGCTGCGCAAATTCACAAATAAAACATGGGACATGTCTCTTATACCATGTATTTGTTTATAAAACGCGCATATTTAAGACAACGTATAAATAATATCTTTAATTTATTTATTTTTACAATAACAATTACCGAATTACAATGGCACTTAATCGTTCTTAAAAACCCAAACAAAACATCCGTGTTGTCATTTGAGGTTATGCTACGATGCGTTGCGGCTCCCACCATTATATTCTGTAACTATTAAGAAATGTTTGTTTGCATTTAATAGATATTTCTTAAGATAGAAAATGCATTGTTTGCACTAAAGAAATGTTAGCTTTATATGAAATGAATAATTATTTCAAACTTACAAAAATTATTCGATTCGATGTAATTAAATATACGATTTGTTAACTATTAAGAAGCCTTTTTTATAGTAAATAATTCTTTCCCTCAGTGTACGTAAAAATGATTAAATTAATATAAGGGATAAGCAAAACGTTGATGTTTTGTAAAGTAAACATAAAAATATCATACAATATGTACTTTTGAAACAAATGTAATTCAAAATGTAAGGTAAAATGAAAACTATTTTTCCATTAGTAATATCACACTTTGTTTACATCTGATCGTTTAAAAAAAGAGTTTCAATTTTTTTAAAAAATAATGCATGGATGTTTAATCTTCATAAAAACAATTCAAACGAATATTGTCGAATTTCAGTTCCATTTGACTGGAAAAAAAATCACATTTTGAGAGACATGAAATTCTTGACTTATTCGTAGGGACCCAACAAAAAATACCTGATAAATTTGCAAAATGGATAAAGCCGTGAGCGATCATTCAATTCCATCGATTGATATCATTTAAAATAATTACAATGTATTACAGCTGGATATTTTAATATTAAAATATAAATCGTATAATAACATATTAAATATGTAGCAGAATTACTATGTATACTACACCTAAATTGATGTTCCATTTAATTTTACGTCATTCTATTTGTCATGACTATTTTTTCAATAATTTGATTTTTATTAAATTTATAATTTTTTTTCCGTTATTGCTATTCGAAAACTTAATTTTAATTTATTATTTATATTTGGAATCATATTGTATAAGACAACACTGTAATATTATTAAAAATGAATTGTATTCAATATCAAAATATTATAGTATAAAGGATAATTCATATACATTGTAAGTTATATTGTAAACGTTATATATTTTCATTTTATCTTTTGTTTTTTAATCCATTAATACTGATATGCATCCCTACTAAAAAAAAATAAATAAATTGATAGAATTTGTAAAGATTGCTGTATTGTATGAAATTGGTGGATCGGGAACTGATAAGCGATAAAAATAACATAGGTATAAACGATTAAAAAAAAAGAAAAGAATAATGAAAACATAACTGATGGTATATCAATTATTAGTTACAATAAAAATAACCATTGATTTAAGAAAAAATTGTCTGCAAAGAAAGTTTAATATTGAATGTATATACTTTAAGACGAACGTAGGAAATACTTACGTAAGGCTATTTAAAAATCGAACATTTGAAAATACGAAAAGAAGTACGATGATGACATAACGTGTGCAAAAATATACAGAAAATCATGTAAATCAATAAGTAAAAAGAAATGTTTGTATACCAAATAACAGACGCCACATTTTTCAGTTCTGTTAATATCGATTCGTCATTACTTCATCAGAAAAGCTATAAGTCATTTACTGCCCCTTCCATTTTCTTCCATAAAAGCTCAATTAAATTTTAAGCTGGAGTCAAGATTGAAAAAATTAAAACAAGACAAATTGCATAAGTTTCGAGGAAAGTGGGACAGTGCTTTATTTCGAAAGTGTCCCCATCATTCTCTCAGGAGTAGGCACATTTTAGCCTTCATCGGTAATCCGTTTATTGGGAAAACAAGCAAATGAAGCAATCAGCAAAATAATGACCATCCTCTTAAAAATAACTTAGTTAAAAGTATTTCATATTTTTTTGGTGGATTTTTAAATTCAATTCCTACTACGCTCCGTAAAGGAAATTAAAATCGAACTTTAAAATTGCCAGTAATTAAATGTCTTCCTATCGACAATCTATCGCATAGTTTCGAATTCTTAATTTGAATCGATATCATTTAATGCAAAATGAATTAAACTCGATGGCTGAGTTTTGCATTTGATGAATCGTCAAATATAATTATGATTTAATTGCAATGCGTAAACAGAAGTTTATATGTGGAACATTTTATAATTCCTATATTTTAAAATATACGTGGCCACAGCAAATCAAGTCCTTATCTTATAAACACCAATTTAGTCAAATTTGATACTTTTTGAAATTAAAAACAAAAATACCTTTTTGTCTTGAAAACTGAGATTTCGAGTAATAAAATATTTAATGCATTGCAGATTTTCCTGGTCTGGTCAATTTCGAATATTTTGATAATTACATGGCTCTCATTAATCATTATCGATTTCTAATGGCTGATTATTATTTTTTTAACTCAATTTGAGGACATGGTAGTGAACAATCAGTGTGATAGCAAAATAAAAGACCGCCACATTGTGTCTCGCATTCTAAATTACTCGCATATAGGTCATTCATTCTTTTAATAATAATATAGTTATGATTGTTTACCAGTTTTAAATTTATATTTCTAAAATCGAGGCTTGTCTGTTTCAACTGCAAGATATGTCAGCATATTTTAAAAATACATTGCATTTTCTATAACATTTATAAATGTCAAAAAATAGATAAAACTTGACAGCAACTAATAAATGTCGCAAGAACTCGTCGGTAGCCGACAAGAAACAGTATGCTCATGAATGAAGTCAAGTGTACTCGCGAACGAATTCGCCCAAAAGAGCGTTTGTCTTTCAACTAGCAAAAAGTCACGAATCGTTTAGCGAAAGTGGCGGAGAAGTTCCTTTAAAGTTCAATTAGTACTAAATTAGAGCAAATGCGTTTACTGCAAATAATTATACTAATTTTTTGCAAAAATGTTTTAGTAACAATTTGAGATTAAATTTCAAATACTTTTTCAGGAACATCTAAAAAGTAATTTATTAGGTAATGCTTATCGATCCTTTTGTAACAATGTTTTTTTTATAAATTTGTTTATGCAATGGCCTAAATGCACGTAGAGAAAAAATCAACTGCTATGTCTAGAGTTTTTAATTTCTAGAGAGAAAGCTTACGGAAATTACAGATTGTATCAAATAACGAAAAAAACATGAAATCAAAAAGCATTTAATTGAGCTTTATATAATCTAATTATTTTTACTGGTTAAAATCGAACATGAAAGGCAGACATTTTATGTAAAACCATTTTCAAAAAATAATTCGATAATTGTATTTATGAAAAGTAAACCACATGAATTAAAAAATTAAATATGAAAGTGAGGAAAAGGCAATAACGAGCGATCACACGCGAAAAAGCCCACAGATTTTAATTAAAAAATGAAATTTAGAGACAAAAATACGCAATCTACGACACCGGCAATTTTCACGATCAAAGCCGCATAAAATATACCAAAGCGACCACTTCATCTCTCTTGAATAATTGGTGTATGAATACTTTATGAATAATATGGCTCGAATTAATTTTTCGAAAATATAATTCATCGAACTTATTGTAATGATTTATTAAAATTATTTATTGAACCGAGCCCGGATGCGCGCGCTCCTACAATAATATATAACGATCGGAAATTGTCAGTTTTGAATGAAAATTTCTCGGCGCCCCAGGTTATCTCGGTAAAATCGCTTCTAACGCGTCAAATTCTATTGACAAAAGGAAAGTTCAAGGAATGAAATGTGCGGAAAGTAGGCAGGATGGGAAAAGGGGAGGTGGTGAGAGCGAAAGGCGGTCGTGTGAGAGTCAAGAATGGAACGAGTCATTCAGTTTTTGCGTAAAGAGACGAGGCAAAAGCTAAGGTCATCAAGGAACTCAAAAGGCCGTAATGATGAAAAGAAGCTGAAAAAGCGATTGCGGGCAGCAGATATAGCAGGGTCGGTTTGGGATCAAAGCGGCGGATTCAGTAGAAAAGGGTTTACTCGCGCATGCGCGCATCTCAACGGCCATACATACCGTACATGTGTGATACACGATGTACACCGTTAATACCTCCCACACGATCAACCGTGATTGGCAACTTCGCGGTTATTCCGAGCCACCCTTCCGGTGCATTCAGCTAAATTTGCCTTGCACCCTTACATTTAACGATTTGTTACGTCAATTGGTCAATCATTCTTCCAACAAAATTATTCCTGATACCAACAAAAAATTCTTTATGTCCTTTTACATAAATAACTTGTATATTAAACGTCTAATTTTTCATCTCCTGCTATCCCGTAAGTTTTCCTAGGAAATCTTAGGACGATGCGCTTTTTTAAAAGTGCATCTTTTATCAAAAGATTGTAACATAAAATTCCGAAACCCGGGGATGTGTTTACTCCGAAGTAAAAAGGGCTCGCTAAAATGCATAGGAGAAATTGCTGTTCAATTACCAACAGCTCGGGGAATCGATCAGAAATGCATTCGTGGATCTGGAATGACGTAAGAGAAAAGAACAGCTCGATTACGTCGATCCTTTAAATTTCGCACGCGAGTGTTTCTGACATCAATTACGGCGAAATACTTCACGTCACATTTGTAACGTTTTCCGACAAACATCGGCCAGTCAGTCGGCATGCGAGTATTCCGATCTTATTTTGCAAGAGCCCGATGCCGTTAACCGTAACGTCGATTGATCAGATTATTTTTAGACGAGTGTTTTGAAAGTCCGACCATTCGTTCTACTGAACGAATCGGCCCCATGCCACTTCAGTGCACGTGGCGAAGCTTCTGCTCGCGAACGTAAGCTATGACATAATACGTTGATTAGTAAAAGCCATGATATTTACAAATGGTCCCTGATCCCAGCACATCTGGTTCTTGCGGATGGGTGATGGAGCTCTCGATGAAGATATCGCTGGTAACTTTGGTCTCGAGTTTTGTATAATAACTATTGATTCGCTAATTAGAGTACGTTCCTTCTTTTTTCTAAAAGTGCAAGATCCAGACATGCCTCGAGCATTGCTAATTACTAAAATTAATATTAGTAATTAGCGGAGTAGGCCTGCTAATTAGGATTTTCGAATGCAAAACGGATGCTATCAAGATGGAATTATACATTTTAGCAGGAATCGTTGCCACTCGTGTTCATTCATGCACGTAATACGGAATCGCGCTCACCTCCGGCCACGCGATTTGGAAGAACAATTTCCAAGTGTTGGCGGCTTCGTAAAAGTTCCTTGAACCACATGGCTGACTTTCGCCGCCAAGGGCCTTCCTCCAACGGATCGCCAGGCAACCGAGTCCCCTGAGAATTCGACTGTTAAGACCTCCCCTCGATGAACCGACACCCACACCTTAAAACAATGAGTGTTGGTACGTGTTGGCACCAGTCGTCACGCGCATTCCACACGTGTGTAGGTCGGCAGCAGAGTTCGTGTGGATGGATCCTTCCAAGAGCGCATGCCTGACCGCTGTGTATCGGGCTTGATGGAGGTGCGAGGGAGACCGAGATGCCATTGAATGAGGAGAGGACTAGTGGCGCACGTCGAAAGAAAACGAAGCCTCCCCTCAACCCTCGAGCTGCTCGTGAAGAAACGAACCCCAGTCGCTAGTGCGTGCCAGTCCACCCTGCATCGGCGCTGAGTTATTCGCGTTCAGGAGTCTGTAAGTTCCGCACATTCGCTTCCTGTTCCCTGGAGATCGAGGACTTGCCGTCGTGTCGTCGCGACCCCGGGTTGACAACTGTCCTGGCGACGGATTTCCGTTGAGAATTAATATGGAGATCACCTGACTTGTGGTTGTCTTCAAATCAAACCATGGAACTTGAGTGGACACCGACAGTTCTCCAGCGTCGTAATACCTGACAGAATAAAAAAAGTACCAATAGGATAGGTCAATTACCATCGAGGGGTGGAAAACTTAGTTAGAAGGTTGCTACTCAACGGATCGATCCTGCTACAGCTGCTGTTCTAGTGTTAAACCAAAAAAAAAGGTGGAAATCGTGAGATGTAACTCTCCATGCTCATGGTTACATATCGGCACGCTGCTGGCCCGCCACGGCAAGATGTAGTTCGAGCGGGAATTGCAAATTGTGTGAATGTGCGTGAGTGAGTGTGTGATTCCGAAAAGAAAGTCATATCTCTAATAGACTAAGAAGTATTACATGGGAATCGAGGTTTGGATATTCAATCGGTGCTCAAATTGCATCTGAATCAAGGAAAGTGGAGCCAAGGTCGAAAGACCGCGTAGCAGGTGGCAGGGCGAGAGGCGAGGAAGAACGGCGCGACGGCACTTAGAATGGGCTGCAGATCGGCAGCTGAGTTCAGGGTGGTGGAAGGGTGCGATCGAGTGTGGACCGAGTCCGGGACGAGTACGTCGTCTTCGAGGTCCGCACTGGACAAGTTCGAGGTCCTAGTAGTGCAGGGTGTCGAGGGAGCCGAAGACGAGGGCGAGGAGGCTGAAGAAGAAGAACGGAGAGAAGAGGTAAAGAGTAGGTGCGAGGAAACAAGTTGCAGAACCTCGTGCAAATTTTTAAGAGGGAAATCATCCAGTTCTGGTCCACGGATTACCAGCCGCAGGAGGTAGCTGGTAGGTGAGGATGCAGAAATTGCGCTCGACGTTCAAAAGGTCGCGAACTCCCACGGGAGCCGAAATGAAGTCCCAATCCAGTTTAGAGGTGCCCAAGCAGGTGAGATCAGCCTCCTTCGACGAGATTCAGTTGGAGGCGCAGCGTCATGAAAACTCGTACGATATGATGCGATTATACCCAAAAATGACAGCCACCACCTCATCGTCATCCTCGTCGTGTTCACCGGCGAGGTCGCAGGATTCATCAGGAAGAAAACTGTCGACCTTGCGCGTTCCACAGTTTCAAACTAGTCAACGGTCTAAGAGCGTCGATGTCTGCGAAAAGAACTTCTTCTCTGACAGGACCGCTATTGCATCTCGCAAGCCTGATACACCGATCATTCAGGTTTCGGGATGCTACCATTGTGCCTGTGTGGAGGAGTACAAAAATATGTTCATCAGAAGGGACGACGAAGTCGACTCGGAAACCGATGACGTCGAACCGGATGACGACGATGAAGACATTTCGGAGTTCAATATCGTAGTGACCGAAGATGATGACGATGGAAGCGATTGTTCCCGAAGAGAAGGAAGTCCCGAAATTCGCGTAACATTGTTAACGAGTTCGGAGCGAACGAGTTCCGATCTCGACGCTGATTCCTCCGAGGCAAGCGACGGGAGGTTACCGGAAGATCAAATACCGGAAAAGCGAGAAAGGAGGAAATCCATATCCAAACTCGCTAGACAAGAAGCTCTCACCACGTTTCCACCAGAATTTCCTGTAATTTCCACTACAGTTCACGATCATGCGAAAATCGCGATCGAAAATGATGAAGACGACGACGACGAAAATGATAACGATCAAGGCGACGACGGCTGCTCCGAAAATCTGGTTGTCAGGGATATTTTCTTAACGGTTCCGGAATTGAAGAGAGATCGCGCGGCTTCGGTAGATTCGTGTTTTAACAATAATAAAAACGGTAAAAGCGATACCTGCGATTCCTTGGCTGTTCCCCAACAAAGTATGAGATCGAAGAGCGTCGACATCGTTTTGCCGACGGAAATTCAAACGAGATACACTGCTTTACTGCCGGGCAATGAGCTTCATTTGATAAGAGGGTGGGTACGTCACGAACGCTGACTGTCATAGTGTACAAATCTAGTCTCAGTTCATCAATTTTGAAATTATCCACAATTTAAACTATTTTTTTAATTATTGTTGGAAAAAGTATGTTATCTTATTTCTAGAGAAAGTAAAATAGTCTTAACGCGAATATTTAGACGTACATTACACAACTCAGCTGTTCGAAATGAAAGTGTTTTTGAACGATTCATTTCAAGTTAAATATTTACGTTACAGCGGGAGAGAAGATAGTAGTCCAAGTAGCCAAAGAGAACCAAGGTCGACGCCTGACTGGGGTCCGTCCGGCGTGAATGGAGAGCATCTTTGGATACCAACTGCGGCTTCTGGCGACTTTTGCTACATCAACGATTGCAACGTATGTTAATTTGTTTTTTCGAATTAATTTTTACTCTTTCCACCTAATGAAAAATGCTTAGTTAATTCTATCAAAAATGTATTTTTTAAATATTTTATCACAACTGTAAGTACTGTTTTGTACATTTACATAATCATTTTATCCCATATGTGTCCGTTAGATTATTACAATTAGATAATTTCTACCTGAATAGCTCGAAATGTTACCGGTCCCCTATTGTCAATATAACAATAGTCTTTGTGCACGCACTTCGAATAATTGTTACCGATGTGACGTCATTCTACCCAATGGGTACTTGGCAAGTTTAATCGGGTGCACATTTCTGCTGTTTCATTTTCCCCAAATTCCTTCTGGCCATTTTACTTCCTAAAACGTTTAATACAGTTGAGCATACAATGCCATTCCCATCGTAGCTAATTTTGGTCCTGAGAGACATTTCTCTCTCGTTCTCTCTATGCTTACCTTAAGTTACGCAAATCATGTTTTGCACTAGTTAAAGTTATGGATTATAACGATGAGTTTCCTTGAGAATAAATCAAAATTAAACATGTTAATCTACTCTAATTAGCTTAAACATTAGTTATAGCCAGATAATGAGTACAGTAGAAACCCCTTTTAACGCCACCTCCGTTTATCGACATACTCTTTTCTACGACACTAGTGACACTCCTTTTAACGACATACCAGCGATTCCCGTCATCCCCATCACGTCTAAACGCTTCTCCTCACCAAACGGCGCATGTATACGTGCATAGCCCGCGAAACAACCGCATTGGTCAAGTGACGTGTGACGTCACTGTAGCATCTTGTCGATGGGTTGCGGTGGGGGAACGCACTTTTCTAGCTGGCATGTCGATAAACGGGAGCTTGAGGGGAAGTCGCGGAACCGACCCATGTCGTAAAAAGGGGGTTCTACTGTATCAAACATTTTTGGTGGGGCCATTACAAATTTACGATAAAGAAATTTTGTCGTTTTTTTTATAGAAACATGGACCTCGCATAAAATGTGCGGCTTGCCATGTCGTGATACATTCCTGCTGTGCCGCAACTTTAACATTTGAGTGCAAACCCAGTTTCCGGGATGTTGGAGTTCGACAGTATCGAGAACAAACGGCCACGGTTCATCATTGGGTGCATCGTCGTTCCCAGAAGGGCAAATGTTCAAATTGCGGCAAATCTTTCCAATCTAAGCTCAGCTTTTCCTCGAAAGAGATCATCGCCGTGAGCTGCAGTTGGTGCAAGGTTGCGTATCATAACAAGGAAAGTTGTTTCACAGTAGATAAAATCGGAGAGAGTTGTGAGCTGGGACATCATTCGAGCATCATCGTGCCTCCATCATGGATTGTTAAGTTGCCGCGAAAGGGAAGTTTTAAAAGCAGTTTACGTAAATCGCCTAGAAAGAAAAAGTCTGGAGGGGGAACTGGTGCGCCTAATCGTAAAAAATCGAAGGACAAGGATAAAGACGAGAAGGATCAGGGCAAGTTATGGGTCGTCAAACCGATTCCTTCCACCACGGTCAAACCGGTATTGGTGTTTATCAATCCCAAATCGGGTGGGAATCAGGGCGCGAAGCTTCTGCAGAAGTTTCAGTGGCTGCTCAATCCTCGGCAAGTTTTCGACCTGACGCAAGGAGGACCAAAGATGGGGTGAGTTTATATTGTATATTTTATAATTATTGAGGTCAAGAAGTTAGGGAAAATTCCAATTTCGGTTTAACTTTTTACAACTAAAATATAAAATCTAAAAAAAGAGTCCATGCAAATTTCATGCTAATCAAGTATGCCACGTTTGCCGTTTAAAGTTACGTTAAGGTAAAGGAGACGAATAGCGAGCCTACAGGTACCTCCTTTTAAATAATATGGTAGCAACCTCCAGAATTTTACGAGGCGGTTGTTTCCTTTACGAGTTGACCAAGTAGGATATTTCACGACGCAAAGATTAAATTCAGCGACCGAGCCAATTTAATTCTCATAAATAACCAATGCACCGATGTATTATATAAACGATGGCCGACCACTACCTGGAGGGAGAGAACTATATCGTCAGGTTCTTGAAATAATCAATGTTTAACAAAGTAGGGCGTTTAATATTCTACTTCAATTAACTCGAAATCCTGTTATCACAGTTCAAGAAGTGCGTGAAAGCTTTCCGGACGTCTGTCCAATATTCGATTTCAAACTCGATATTTAGGTGTAGGCAAAAATTAGCTTCTGTGTATTAATCAAGTTAAAATTAGTGGACGTCGCAAAATTCGAGTCGTTTATTTTTTGAAATAATAATATATACGTTTGTACCCTATAAAGAGGCTATCGAGTGTCAACTTAATCAAAGCTTATTAAACAAGTCGCTGCTTTAATTTAGACAAACGCAGAGAGTAAATTCAAATGTTTCGTTTCATCAGTGAAGGCGATCATTTTCTCCCGATAAATTGACACGGATTCGTTTGCTCACGTCTAAAATAAAGAAAGCTTTTGAGATGAAATCATAAAAAGTTCTCATTAACGTGGCTAGATATATGCGGATCGCTTTATACATTTTTGAGAGAACGAATACTTGTTCTCTATTTATTTCTGTGGTATTTTTCTGGAAGGTTCTTTCCATACGTCATTTTTTTATTGATCACGGGGATTTTTAAGAATTTTTTTTTTTAATTTTCGGTGCGCGATTCATTTTATTTATGAAACATTATTTTTCTTTGTAAATTTGATATCTACGTTGGCAGGAAAATGAGATTATAAAGTCATTTAAAATGGTATTCTACGTTTTTAAATGGAAATATAATATGTTTATGTTGAACGTCACAAAGTAATTTTAATCGATATGTTAATTAACAATTAGAATGTTTCCGTTTAATTTCGGGAATTATTTCTTGTTTAAACAACAGAGATAACTATCGAAAATATTAGTTTAAATTTTATTGCATATTCAGTTTTATATCTTTCCAGTAAGAATTCGATGTTATTTAAAAAACATGTACATCCTGTTCAATTGAGTATTTTTATAGCCTCCTGAGTTAAAACTTGTTTAATAAAAAATTACGCCTATTAAAAGTTACAGCCATCCTAAATGTAAGTAAAACTCATCGTGTATTCACATTATAGCTTAAACAAAATCAAAATGATGTTAACGAACATATAATTTCCTCTGTATCCAATCGAAAGGAATTGATTGGAATTAATTGAACCGAATAAATATTCTCTGATAGTGCACAAGGCTGTGAATAATATATACAATTATTTGTTCTCGTTTGCTAGACTGAAAACTTTAATAAGACACGATCAAGAAATGTAATATAAGGTTGTATAACTGCGAGATACGTCCCGTGTGGCATACTTTTTTAGCAGTAGGCGATTGTTATTTATGAAAAGACTTTTTCAAAACTTTACTGTGTGAATAATTCATTAAAAACAATAATACACGTCAACTTTTGTTAATAATAAAAAACATCGAATGGTAAATAATGTCTGCAGAGAATGAGGTAATCTAGTTGACGAACGGGGATATTCCTTTTTAAAATAAAGTTCATTCGAGATAGTGGACGCTATGTGCGACTGTGATATCGATTTATTCTGAACATTATCCAGAAACAAATATGTCATGTGTTTCATTTTAACTTTTTTTACTAAGATAAATAAAATGTTATATTTCAAGGTATATAGATGGGTACTTTAATAGACAACAAGATTTAGCACTCATTAATAGCAGCGCGTTCGTTTTACGACTCTTACATAAATCAAAGGGATATGCTATACAATTTTGCATTGGCTTACGTTCCGAATTTCGATAAAACTTTGATAATTTCCTTTAGAATATATCATTGATGTAAATTTCGAAAATGAACTATTCAATGACTAAACGAATGATATGCAGTCTGTTTACATTTTTTTTTTAGATTAGATAATAAATTTGAGATATCCGTAATAAAATTAGTAAGTTAACAGTTAAACTATTTTTGTACAAATGTGTATTATGTAATAGACAGTATAATTAAGGAAAAATATGAACGAATAAAATTCTATTGTGTTTGTTAAAAAACTAAAGACTGTTTTCTCAAAAATTAATCAGATGAATTTGAGCATTTAATGCCTCGTTACTTATTTCGTTGTGAATATAATATATGAATGAAAAGTTTAATTCTTTTCTTTAAAAATGTAGTTTCTATCACTTTCAATTTATCGAGACAAATTTTAATTATAATACACATTTGGAAAGTCGCTTTTTCATCTTTAAAAAATGAATATAATAGTGCATAGAAATTTGTGTTCATTTCTTCCAGTGAATGGCTTGAAATGTATACCACAAGAAGTCCTGACGTACAGTCTTACAATGAAGCATATGTGTATGAATAGAATATAAAGAATTTAATTGGCAAAAATAAAGCACAAGTACAATTCAAAGAAAAATATAAAAATATGCACTGAGAGGACTTTTTATAGCAAAAAGTAAGAATTTACATTCTAAAATTGAATAAGTGAAATAATTTTTTCTTCTTAAATAAGTAAAATCATATTCTTTAATTACCGAATAAGTTACCCGGGAAAAAACGATTTATATCTGGATCATATATGAACCATATATGCTCATACATAATCATATATGATTCATATATCATCGTATACGATTCTTATATAATCCAGATATGTTTATGTATGCTCGTATGATTTTGACCTGATATAGTAATATATAATCATATATGAGCATGTATGAGCATATATATATCATATATATATTTATATATAGCTAAATCTGATTATTTATATTTATATCAGGTCAAAATCCGTATACGAGCATACATAAACATATCTGGATTATATACGAATCGTATATGATGATATATGAATCATATATGATGATGTATGATCATATATGGTTCATATATGATCCAGATATAAATCATTTTTTCCCGAGTATGGTCAATATCTATGCGCATCGATAATTGAATGCAAATTTTGGAAGGTTAATGAAAATTTCAACATTTCATTTTAAAATATTAGACATTTCAAAAATGTTTTTTTAAGACTGAGCATCTCAATATATCAATCTTCGATGTAAAGTGTATAAAAATTTGAGACATTGCTTTTGTCTATCGATCATACATAAGACATTGGATTGAAGAAACTCGTCTCCAAGCTAACATAACCTATTCACGGTTTCAAATGTTTCATAATAGTTTTTAGTCAACATGTAATTAGTCTGAAATGATAATATGTGAAAAATAGTTGACTGCTGTATAAATAAAACGTCTAAAAAAAATTAAATAAAAAAAATGAAGACAAAATATCCCACGTAAACAAATTAATAAACGAACTGAATAATGTAATTGAAAACTATGATTTTCTAAAATTACGTGTTTAATTAATACCACAAAGCCTTTTTTCCATTACACGGAAATTACAAACCGAAAAAATGATTATGGACCCTTTTTATTACAAAATCGACACACTTTTAGGTTATGTATCGCACAGTATACCTACATATATGAATTGAAACTGTGATTGGAGATTTGTAGACATTTCCGTCATCTCAAACAAAGCCGTTTATAATTCACCTTATGAGACCTTCAAAAATGTCTTAAAAATATTGACAAAGGTGGGTCAAATTAACACACACGATTTTACAGTATGTTAATATATTTTGATATATTACAAATTGCATATCTATTTCGACATTTGAGTATACTTCGTGAAATAGATGAAATTGAATTATTATAGTATTATTTATTATCTTCTTGATAATCTACTTATTCAATCTTAGAAATTTGCAGTGAACAGTTGTAATAAATTGAAATGTTATTTCTCAAAAGTTCACATAAAAATAAAAACAATTTTATATTATTGCAAGATTTATGAGAACTTTATCCTGAAAATCCTTAAAATCTTATTTCTTGTTGAGTCTTTACGAGATAAAAAGTCACTCAGAATAAGAATATGTTCTATCCGTGTTTCAAATGGTTATAAAAGTAAAGAAAGTTTATACCAAATATAAATAAATAGAAAAGTTAAAAACATAATGCATTGATTTGTACGAAAATATAACGGCGGATAAAAGTTGATTAAAGTCGTATTATTAAAAATGAAATAAAAGAAGCAACGAAATAATGATTGAAAGTAGAAGTAATTTTAGGACGGACGTCTGAAATGGGCCAAATTGAAATTCTTTCTTATATACATAACTAAGTTTTTGGAATCTTTATAATTCTGACGTAAAACTTTGAAGTATTTCATCAGAAATAACGGAAATTATGTCCATTTTTCATGTCTATCCCAAAATGGCAACATTTCCACGAAAATTGTTACCCGTGTACAGAAATAGCAGGCTAAAGTTTCGACGGTTTATACAAACATTAATAAGTGTTTTTCTATCTAAAATTGTAATTCAACAATAGATTTGAGATCACGGACGTTAAAAATCCCCTACACTAATTTTCTTAAAAATTGATCGAAATTTCAAATTTATGTCCACCATAATAGATTCGCCATTTTGTATTTTGAAAAATTGACCGTATGTAAATTCGAAGTTAGGGATCTGAAACCTCCCTCTACACCGCATTTTTTTAAAATAAATAGAAATTTCAAATTTATGTTGGGTATATTGGATTCCCCATTTTGAATTTTGAACATCCTCCAAATGAGTTGAAATCAGAGATTTGAAAAGCTACATCCCGAGTGGATAACGTCTTCACAAAAAAAATTTACCAATTTATTTCGAAAGAGTTGATTTTTATAAGTTTTTTGTGTCGCGGCCACCAAACTCTTTGATTTTCAAATGAAAGCATTTAAAATACAAAAAATTCCGCCATATTGGATCCTCGATTTTGAATTAGCCAATTCTGACATCACATTCGTAATCGGAGGCACCATAAACCCGGCGTGATTTCTTAAAGAAAAAAAATGAACAAAAAAATTTTAGCATATTTATAATCACCGGTCTCTGACAATCCTGGATATACGATTTAACAAATTTAACAAATTTTCGAGTTATGAAAATAAAATAAACTTACACCATTCTGATAATATGAGTAGAATTCGTAAATGTGACCGATGTTATCGATTTTGAAAGGGTCGTGTTTGTAGGAAAAAAATTTTGAACTTATTAAACTACCCCCATGTTTTGTAAGTACATAAATAACACCTTTTTGGCCATTTATTGCATAAAGAAACTATTTTCCTCGTCAGAATAGGTCGTTTGCTAGAAAAAATAGTGTGCACAATTTTTTAAGACAATTTGACAAAAAATAGTACAAAATGAAATTTGTTGATTTTTTTAATAATTGCATCGCGTCCAGCGTGCCCAATAACATGTAGAAGATGTAGCCTCGTTAAAAAGTATCAGCGATTTCATTAAAATTTGAAAATCGAAAATCACTGTTCAATTTTGTGTTATTCAGGAGTTCATTGGTTAAAACATGTACAAAGATGATCTAATCTCTAGATAAATACGTAAATAAGTGGAAAATCAGGAGAAAAAATACAAGTTTAAAAAGAAATTTAGAAATAAAAACTGAAACTTATAACAATATTAGGTCATAATATGGACGGGGATAACATAAAAATTGATGATAAAGAAGATAAATAAATTCTTAGATTATTAAGAAACGTCATATACTTCCCTAGTTTCTAAAAATACAGACATAACAAAATAGTTATTATAGGTAACTTTTGTGGTTATCGATGCTGGACTCTTTAGAATCCCGTGACTAGATTTAGCCGTTTATTATAGAAAAATTAAAATTACAATTATTGTAGTAAAAATGCATATTTTCGAGGTCTCCCCGTAATAATGGAATTTTTTTACATTGTCAGATTTCATTCAAAAAAACAAAACGGCCTCTTTCAGGTGGTACCTATAAGATTTAATTTTGCATTTACATGTTTAAATATCGATTATTTAATCGTGTAACGAATTGGGATGAAAAACTAATTATCATCATTTGTGAATACCTCATCGACTGATGGTTCATTTATAATCTCAAATTAGCTACATTCGTTGGGTTAAACATTTTTACGACTATTTTGTTGGTTTTCACTCAAACTTTTGTATTTATTTATTCTTACTGTCGCGTGAAATTGAAAATTATCATATAAACTTGTAATGTATCAATAATCCATATATATAACTTATTACTTGAATGCCCAATTTGAAAATTGTTTATTTCCTACGTTAAATATTATTATACTTAATATTATAGGTAATCCTATCGATTTTGCATTATGTTGTACATATAGTTATATATATTATAACGAAAAACTACCAATTCCCAACTGCTGCTATAGTGGTCTTTAGCCCTCAATATATATTTTATATTTACTCGTCTCTCACTAAGGAAAGATTAACGAAAATAAAAACGAAAGAAAATAATATAATATTTGGAGTATTTTTTTGTTAACTTTTAAAATACAATTCTTCATTTTTTTGTTATTATTGTGTTTCATTTTGTATTCTGTAAATTACACTGAGAAAAGTGTCTTTTACCGGTTGATATCCTGTATCTTTTAAACGGTTCTTATACCCTTAAAAAGAAATATATTATACCTATTAAAATCCTCGTCTTTTAGCGTTCGTTTATTGACAGTTCAGGGCAATTCTATTGAACTTTCCTTTTTTAGAAGAATGTTTCGTTACGATTAAAAGAAAGTATTTTTAATATTTTCAATTTTAAGATGATTTTCAATAAATAATGTGTCTTTTAATTGAAATAGAAAACTCTGAATAAACTGACATATAGGTTAGAATAACCAAAAATCTTCGTCTTTTAACCGGTAGAAGAAAATATGGCTTTCCCCTTTTACGGGGTATAAGAATTCTAATACGGGGTAAAAGACACTTCTCTCAATGTAATATTGAAAGTTATGTCGCACTATAAAAAGTGAATTTATAATAATTGTCGTGTTCAATTGTATATGGACATTTTTAATTTCACGAGTTCGTATAATGATAGGGAAACATTGGAAATTGAGTGTCGATCAGACAAATAATCGGAGAAAACCCATTGTATATAATTTGAGGTTATGAATGACATTTTGTTTTTTGAAAAAAAAAACGACCAAGGAAGATCTAAGCCAAAAGATGCGATTAAAAACTTCTACAATGGTCAGTATTCGACAATTCAAATGTCAAAAAAAGTAATTCTCGCGAAGAAACGTAAAAAAATCGATATAAAAAATTATTATAACTTTTTTATGTGAGGTCGGTGGATTTGGAATTTTTTATGGCGTATGGAACAAAATTCCAGCACTGAAAGTTGCCTTCGAATTTTGAACTTTCGGGGCGAAAAAAATTTAATAATATTGTACAACACAAGTGTCTGACTTAATGGATAAACATTCTCTTACTACTTAAGTGGCATTCTTGACTACACTAACGATGCGTATCCATAGATAATTGGTATAGGATATGGAAATAGAATTGAAAAAATGTCTCGAATTATACTTCAATTTAATTTCCATACAAATCTATCCGTACATTAAGAAAATATTCAGTTGTTTGCGATATAAAAGAACTTTCTGGGCGAGTTAATCGAGTATCATTCGAAATCCTCAGTATCATTCATCATTATGAAAGTTACATATAATCCTAATCAATATATCTCACATTGTACTTCAATATTCTTTTCATCATAATTGGAATAATGGAAAGTCACATACTTGAATAAAAATCTTTACACCCATTCAGAGAGCATTTGAAAAATATTATACTTTGTTAGTAATACTGCAACAACATTCAGAGAATTGTTGGTTGTAGATGCAACACTATTATTGTCAGTAATAATATAAACGGCACAACTTTTCCAATAAAAACTTCATAACATTTTACGTGTAGTCGTACACAATAGAAAAGCTATTCGGAAATGTTGACGCCGAGTTTCGCGGCGTTAGTGAACCTATCATGGTACTATGCTGTGATTATTGCTTTTGTTGTAATTTATTTTTGTTCTCTGCTGTAACAGGACTCGTATTTTTCATTTCAGTTATGTCTGTTATGAGACTTTAAATAAAATTTGCCGTATTTTGTCAATCGAAAAAGTTATTAAACAAAAACGGCAGCAAACCGAAAAATGTTATCTTTCGACGAGTACAAGGTAAAAGTCCCAATTATGAAACACTGTCCCAATTGAAACACGACAGCAAATACTAGTATTGCACCTGTATTAAAACATATATTTTCAGTACAAAAATTGTAAGCATGAAGTCATATTGTTTAATTTCATATGAACATAAATGATTACATTGTCCAATTTCATTACTGCTCAATTTGGTTACATATCTAAATGTAACACGTCAAAATATTACTGAAAGCAAATTTATTAATGAATACCTGATAATAACTAATCTAACCAAACATAATATAATTAATTTGAAGCTTTATAATGGCTGTAAAAAATGATAGTATACATTTTTAATCAACATTTTTAAAAAAAGTTGGTGTAATTTATTTTTTTCTTCCTTGTTGAAATTCCTTCACCATTCCTAAAGAACGACAATAATTAAAGTAATTTCATTGAGAATTTTATAAGCGGTGATGTGCTGTGTAAAAAGAATTGTTAGAAAAAGAAATGGATGCCTTGCAAGTGAAAGAAAAATGTAAAATACTTACAAAATATTAAGAAATAAAACTATATAAAAATACTGCACTTTACTATATTCTGTAAACAATTGCAATATGCTATATTCATATTTTCAATTGAAATTACTACGAACCTAATTTCCAATTATTATTATGAAATCACTGGTATACGCACGTAATATATTGGTTATTGATTAGAATGCAAATAATTAATTTTATGTAAATAATACATTCTAAATTTACAATCAAATTTAAATACACAATTTTTCACTAATAATGATAAACCCGTAATGAAATCTCGACAGGACTAAACTATTACTTCTAAATTATAATTCCTTTTTTAATAGTAAAATGTAGTCCATTAACCATTTTAACATCATACTGACAAAAATATTTATTAAATTTAATTATATGATGCGTTACTTAATGAGAGAATTAATTATATCTTATAACTGCAAAATTTAAAATTTAATATCAGATAACTAAACGAAAATTGGATTAAATAAACTTTGGTCAAGTTAACGAAATGTAGGTATAAAAACTACTAAATATATAGTTCCAAACTTAGCAACTCAACGTTTAGTTAATAACAAATTTAAAATTTCTTACTTCATTTTTAATTTTGTAACAATTGTAATGGCCTTCTTATTAGTATATTTTTAAATCTATATATACCAACACAAGTAAATTTATAGTCGTAACCATCTTAAAAATTCTTGCTTGTACACATGTATAAGATGTAAAGAATCGAAGTATTACTTTAAACGAAGGGAACAAAATTTAATGTATAATTAAGAATTACGAAAGTAGATTGTAATAAATTTTAACAAACTCTGAATTATATTAACTATTACAGCACCTCCGTAATTGAAGTGTCAATAAATTTAAAATTTTAACACCTCTCATTTAACTTCCACAGCAAACGTGCGCAAATAATATTAATGTCCGTGAGATACAAATTATTGGGAACTATTGCAATCTCTAATTGATCTAACTCATTTTATCTACATCGAAATAGCTCTCTGAATATTTATTATAATTCTTGAATAACCAGAAAAATTACCAATAAAAAAGTGTGATTATTATTGCGACCGATATAATTAAAAAGCTGCTGCATACATGTTGAAATTTTGAAAGGATACATTTTGTGAAATGTTAACTTTCAAATCTCAATTTTCACTTTCAATATAATAATTAAGCTTTTTGTCTCGCCCGGGTGGGTCATGTCCACAAACCCCCAAATCGTTTACCTTTGAAAATTGTGTGAGTTCGACGTTTCGCGCCTGACTACTTTGACAAACATCGCTAATGCGGCCTGTGGCTTCTGTCTCATAGTGCACGGGTACTTTGGATGATCGATGTATGAATATTGGAAATTTTCAAAACTTCTCCTTACGTCGAAGGTTAGTCTTAATGAAATGGTCACTAGAATTTTAGTATAAACACGTTAACTGATCTGAACAAAAAATTGAAATAAAAATAAGCTATTTAGTTGTTGCTAAAAAGTCAAAATGCTTTACAAATATACTATTTAAAGTATAATGTATGAAACATTCGTAAAAAATTCAAAACTTGACGATTTAATGATTATAATAGTCGTATGGAATGAAACACTTCTGCGTAATAAATTTCATGGAATTAAATTAAAATTTCTATTTTTCGACTGTCATATTGGAATTATTATTTGGAATTGTTGGTCAGTCTGCAAAACAGCGTTAGCTGTGGCTCGCCCTTTGGCTCTTTGGTGTCCTATTTTGTACCCCTCGTTCGCCAATAAAGACGTTATTATTATTATTATTATTATTATTTGGAATTCCCATAAAATAACATCAGATTAGTAAATCTGTAAGTACAAGATACATAAACTATTTTTCATTATCAAAACATTCTATTCTCGACCTCCCAATGAGGAACAGCCATTTTAACGTTTGTATTCTTTCTTCGGGACCCATAAAATCCTGTAAAATCCTGAAAGTGAAAACACCGAAATCTCACACTATAAAAGCAAAATGGAACAAAAATGCCTATTTGACCAGTTTAACCCATTAAGCCCGGGAGATGCACATTTTTTAGTTAATTTTCGAGCGTCATTTTCAACAGGAAATAAGATTAATATTGACCAAACTGTTCCATTTTCAAGTATGCTCTTTGTGGTCAAATTTGAATTTAAAATGATTCAAAAACCAACATGGCGCATTTTAAATAAAAAATTAACAAAATTTTGGTATCTCTTTGTATCTCCGAATCAACCTAAACTCTTCAAAACATTAATATGTCGAAAAAATAAACCTGATTTAATCAATTATGAACTTTATTCTTGAAATTCGTATCTCTCCTACATGAATGTCAACCTCATACTTTTACTGCGATGAATGTATGATTGAAATTGCAAAACAATACACCGAAAAATTCCTTTTTCGAAGCCTAATTTTTAAAAAATTTTGTTTCTACTATATCGCATTCTAAGCATCACAAAAGGTATCAGAAACGTGTTCTCCATAGTTTTATTTTGAAAATACGCATTTTTCCATTTTTATAGTAAAACAACTAAATTCTACTAAATACTATCTCAAAAAATAACAATATCTTGATTTCAAATCATTCGGATAAAAGTAATTTAACAGAACCCAACTGAATAAAAGTGTTAGTAGGTACGCGTCAAAAATCTGTAATTTAAGCGTGTTTCTTTCTTTTTACGCGATGATAATCTGTACTGACGCATTTACCAAAAGATGCTGATATTATACTAATGTCTTCTTTCAGTAACACAATAATACAAATGGATTTAAGCTACATTTCTACGATTTTTATGCGAGTACTTGCAATTATAAAAGTTCTGCGGAATTCTTTATATACTAGTTTCTTTTCATATATAAGTTATTTTTTTTTAAATACAAATTGATTGAAAAATATACTGCAACGAATTATGCTGAGGACAATTTAAATTCATATTGCCTTTTAAAATTGTTGTTTATTATAAGATAACCTTGCAATATCAGAGAAAACAGCCAATTGCAATAAAAAATGGCTTTTGAGAATATGCAAGCTATAGAATTCAGTATCACACTACAAAATAAAATATACGTAAAGTGATTTGCATCAAAGTTTTAATGCAAAATTCTGTGCGTGGTGAAAATCTGTTTTCTCGAATCTATCAGATTTCCACTTAAGTGGGTTTTTACATTGAAGGGATGACTAATCTTGATCAAATAATCATTTGTTATATATGGTAAATATAATAATACCAATAATTACATTCAAATCAGTAACTGAAATCTTGTAGCTATCCAAGTTCATTGAGAAAAGACATTCAAGTAAGACCTTATTGGTGATGTGTTTAATATATTCAATTCACTAATTAATCACGTAACTGTGAAACTTCTAAAAAAGCACCTGAATTTTAATAAACATAATTTTATATTATTTAAAAAATATTAAATTAAAAAAAATCCAAAAACATTTTTTAATTAAAAAAAAAAGATTCCCAATGCCGTCCACCTTCTCACATTGTGAGAATTGGAAAACTATAAGCGAAGCTCGATCCTTCAAATTTACAAAAATTTGACGCTGTTGCTATAGTCTTTATTGAGTTTTTAGAATCCGACTTCAGATTCGTAATCAGCGACGCCAAAAACTCCCGAGTAACCAAATTCAATCAAATGAGATCGAATTATGATCTAAGAGTTCTACTTCCTAACTGCGATTTTTTATTTTTTGAATCCGACTTCTAATTCGGCATTATCGACTCCGTACTCTCCCCTGTAGCCAGATTCAAATGAATTCGAGTTTATTTTTCACAAATTTTGTTCGCCTCAGTAAAATATGATTATGCGGAATATGTTTAGCTTATAGGCGCCATTTTGAAATACAACTGGAAATACACCAGAAAGACGTTGCTAATACATTTTGTGACACATAGAATTTGATATGGTAAAAAAAATACAATCGAAAAAATTCAACTTTGAGAAAAAAATGTTAAACGACATTTCGTTGTAATTTCAAAAAAGTGTAGAAAATCAGAATATTTTAAAATCGCATTCGAATCATAATTGAATTTCATAGTCAAAGAAATTTTGGTTTTCTGGCGTGTTTTCTTTTCTGTTTGCTAATTCAGTTCTGGAGTGAAAATGAATTTTAAATAAAACCCACACTAAAATTCCATTGGCCCGGTAGTAGTGAAATTTCACATCATTTCACATACAAAACGAAAAATATTTACTACAAGCAAAAGTGCAAATGTGATTGTAAATAATGTAATATTTTATTGTCAGCAATAGTATATGTGTAATTTTAATTACGCATTTATGGGTCATATATGTAGTTAATTAAATACATTTTTATCAGCAAATTTCTCGAACAGATTGTTCATTTCTTATATGCAGAGTTAATTACGTTTCAACACTTGCGAGAATTATACCGCAGACGCTATGTACATATGCGCCACCAAGCGGTAAGCGTTCCGTACAACGATTCTTCGAATCTGTCCAGACCATTATCGCGATTATCTGCCGATAGTTTAGTTCAAAATGGTTGCACTTACTGTCATGTAGTAAGTTTTGAATCTAATCTGTTATGCTGATAATGTCAAAGTCCATTAAATTTTATAAGTCATATGCATTTCATCTGTTATATTAAATTTAGTTAGGTCAGGATAGGAAATAAGTATTTCATTTCTTATGTTAATTTAAAAAATTTATAAATTAAATTATAATAAATTTGAAAATGTTTACTTGTCCACAGGTTAGAACTATTCAAAAGAGTGCCGAATTTGCGAGTTTTGGCCTGCGGAGGTGACGGAACCGTCGGCTGGGTCCTTTCGGTCCTGGACCAAATTGGTCTCTCCCCAGCACCAGCCGTCGGAACCCTTCCGCTGGGAACCGGAAATGACCTAGCCAGAGCCTTAGGTTGGGGTGGTGGATACACCGACGAACCTATTGGAAAAATTTTAATGAGCCTAGCCGAAAGTGAAACTACACTTTTGGACAGGTGGCAGCTAACTGTTGAAAGAAATACCGAGGCTTCCAACGACGAGGATGCCAGCAAAGGGAAAGAAAATCTTCCCCTTAACGTCGTCAACAACTACTATTCACTTGGGGTCGATGCACATATCGCTTTGGAATTTCACGAAGCCAGAGGTGAGAATTTAACGTGTATTTTCCGCGTTCCTTCCTATATTTCTTTTTATTTTTACGGTCCCGTTCCTTACACGGACGTATAAACCTACGTTCGACGGATTCTGATGCCTTTGAAATCTGCGACCTGTAAAATTGGCAATGCCGCAGTCTTTCCCTTGATATTCAAATGTGCCTCTAACATTTTTCCGGTAAAATGTTTTACAGAACTGCTTTCAGTTATTTTTGTTTAGAGCGTACGACACGATTTAAACTTAAGATTTTGACGCTTGATATGAGAAACCTGTGAAAAGTTCACTATTCATACTGCGTTGAAACAAGTTTATACAAAACTTTATGTACAGTTCAAATGAATAGATTTTATATAAAGATACGAAGTGCAGACGTGATGAGTGGATAGGATATACGTTTTAGTGCTTGCATATCACGTTTTTTAAAAATTAACAGTTAATTGTTATTGTGCTAACTTTAGGTACGCACATTTTATTTAAAATGAAATATTGGTATAAGGAGATGGTTTCCTTGCTACGTACGAAATTAAAATAAAATACTTTCAACAGTATCTTTTGCAAAACTTTCCTTTAGCTTAGTCTCCAGAGTACAAAGGCTTCAATAATAAGTGACGCTCTGTATTTATAAAGTTACCCATTCTCTGTTACACGACGCTTGTTATAATATTTTTCGTGAGCACCGAGATAGAATGTTTGCGAGACGTCCCATGCACTTTTAATGCCCTACAAGTAGGATGTATCTGAAAATTGTTTTTTCTTTTATACATAACATTTTCAATATTTATGTAAAAGTATACCAATTCTTTCGATATTCCTTGTATCAAATTAGTTATCAAATAACTGCTACTTCTTTGTGTTCTTAAAGTTTACATTGTTACTTTAAAGGTTCATTTCATGTGAATTATAAAAATTATATTACTGTTTTATGGTTTAATACTGGTGTATTTACATCTAAGGAGGCTCTGTTTCTTACTGCAGCCATAAAAGATTTGGTCCCCGCTATACCAGACTATAAAGTGTTGCTTGAAATTCACTTTGATCCTCTGAAATGTACGTAAGATGAAATGGGGAATATGAAAGGATTAAATTGTAATTGAGTATCTATAAGATGTAATTAAATTGTATACCTTCCATAAAACAACACATTAAAAACGTAAAATGAAATTCGAACCAATACTTTTTTTTAGTAAATATAAAACATTGCAAAAGAGAAATAGAAAATTATTTTGTTAAATCTAGAGAAAAAACCTTTCAATTACCAAAATATTGTATTGTATTTGTATTACATGTAATACAATACAATACAGAAATATTCAGTAAACATTCAAATAGAGTGCACCGCGGAGATCGATGAATGCAAACGTTGTAGCAAAATAACAAATGATTCACACATTTTTTAATTCCTATATTAGAAGTTCATTTTCTTGAGGTCGCCAATCTCGAATCTAGACTTAAATTTGAAAAATTCAAAATGGCGGATCCATGATGGCATGCTGAAATATGAAAAGTTATTTGATTAAGCTGAAACTGGGTACTCGGGGGTTTTCTTGGTTGCTGATTACGAATCCGGCGATAAATTTTCAAAATTCGAAAGCTAAAATTTCATTACCCAGTAATAACGTTGATGATAGAGTTGCCTCATTTTTTATTATTTTATCTGTTATTATTATTACATTATTGGATCTGCTTTTTAAAATTTTTTAAATCTGATATTATATCGTAGACTCCAAAAAATTCGACTACCATGTTTTAAGGAAATCTGATCAATTTTCAATGTTATGTGTGCCATATTGGATTCGCCATTTTAAATTTCGAAAATCCAAGATTATATGCATAATCAACGACGGAGAATTTTTGGGAGAATTTAGGGAGAATTTTGAAAGAATTGTTTGTGTGTATACTTAGAATTGCATTTAATCTAAATAAACACTCCATTTTTTCGAATTTATTTATTTATAACGATTATAATATTAATATACTTATCAATAAATATTTTTTATACATGTATTATAGTAAAGAATTTTAGACTATATTATAGAAAAAATTAAAACATATGAAGTATTCAACAAAAATTAGGAAAAAGTGAGAAGAAAACGGTATGAAATATACCTGACACCCAGCTTCAAAGGGTTTACAGAAAAGAAAACCTTTTCAATCGTTTTACGTTTTCTACTGCGTGCTTTGCTAAGCAATTTTTTATTTGTTATTTTTATTGTACAAAAAATACGATCGGATGCTCTTTGCATTTTGATACTGGAATTAAATCGGATGAAATGGAGAACGCTTTGTTAGAATGTTTTAGTGGCATTATGTAAAGATTCCTGAGCTGCTGATATATACCCATACGTGTTTTGTTTACATTGAATCCGTTATATAAAAAACACATAGCCAATTTATATGAAAATAACAATTCGAAACTATCTGATTTATATAATGAAATTTATATCATTTAGTACGTTACTTTCCATGCCGAGTAGTACTATCTGAAATTGTCATGATGATTATCTAACTTGTATTCATGTATGCATTATGGTGTTTAGGAAAAGAAAAAAGAAATGGTCTGCAAAATCCAGAAAAGAGTACATATGTGTACAAGATGTGCACATACCAATTCATATGTAAATTTCCAATTACGTTAGCATTAAAAAATGTTAACATAATTGCGTTATATTAAAATGTTGACGGATTTGTTTTCATGAAATTTTCTATTATTAATAGTGTTTTTTTCTAATATGCGAAACTGAATTTTGTCATTACTCATTTCTCATTGTTTTTATGAAATTTACTCGCGGTCTATTTTTATATCAACAAATTGGCTAAAGGTATTTCGTATGTATAAAAATATTTTTTCTAACGTATTAATACAGAGAATTCCAAAAATTCTACATCAATTTTATAAGTATACAAATTATGTAAATGTTGACCGTTTTTGTGTTTTCAAACCAAGTTTGTTAGACGTTTTCGAAGAATCAATTTTCGGTTTTTCAGTTTAGAAATCCTCAAAATAAGGCTTCTATAGATTTTTAAACATCTCCTTCAAGAAAGTCGTTTATATAATACGTTTTTCACAATGATTCGAGATTTAAAACAAAATCTCTGTATTCGCCAACTTCTAATTACATATTAACCCAATAATATTGTGCTAAACGTTCGTGGAGGAAGACATTTTATTGCTACAGCATTTTGCTGCAAAAACAACATAACTGCTAACATTTTTCCCTAATTTCATGAATGTAATCGATCCCTTCACGGTCCATAGTACAAAATAATTGAATATAAAATAAAACGACTGGGTAGTGTAATTATCGAGTAAACAGGTTACATGTATTAGAAGGAGTGGAGTAGAGAATAGGTTAATATTTTTCTTACACTCTGAGCGCAAAATGCTATTTTTCGCCCTATATTGCGGGAGTAAAATAGCGAATTTTCTCCCTAGGGAGTAAAATAATTGGCTCTAGTACGAGAAAATAATATGTGCAATAAAGCAGAACAGGTGTTTGCAGACTCATTCTAATTGCCGACCGCGCTTCGCTCGGACGTCAAACTCTCCCTCGAGGGCACACGCCTATTTTGCTCCCTAGTTGCAGAATGCACTATTATTCATTGCGGAAAAAAAGTTGTAAAAACAACCACAGACTATTTTCCTTAGATTAAGTGACTATATATTCAAATGGAGTCTTCCAGCAACGATTATTTAAACGTAACAATGCCATTTTTTTTATCAGCCTGTGAACTAGAATCTACCCGAAATCTGAGTGGTGTTTCAAATTGTATATTCACATCCATTGAGGATGTTTTCTGCAACTTTCTGAAAATTAACCCAGTATAGAGTTCAATTAGCGGCTATCAACTTGTTGAAAAAAATAAAGTTCATATAGATTAGTAATATAGAATTTCAATTACTGGAATGATGTAGTCCATTCTTAACTGCTTTGTCCAATATATACGTCATAAAATTATAGTAAACCCTTTAATTATGTATTCCTAATTATAGTGTTTACATTACATAACTTTGCTCTTTCATCTTGGCCCACTCGATAATTTTCTAATCACACTACTTCGCACAATGCATATTGACAGTAAAGCACACCTCGTCAATATCTAAGGGCGCCAATGTAAATGAAGTTTGATACAAGAGAGGTGGTGTGTGTACAATGTGATAAAGTTCAGACGTTGCGTGAGAGAAATAATGTATGTCAGATTCTGAAGGGTATATGTATAAATATATTCCAGTTTGTAACAGATTATATGTGTAAACTATTAGAGCGTATTCGTTAGTCTTCTAGAGAGTTACCTGATCCGATGTAATTAGACCTAACTAGGCAAAACAAGTGATTCTCAAACTTGCAACTAACTGTTATGCTCCGACACTGTCCCACTACTTGCTATATTTAAGGGTAAGTGAAGGACATATCGATAATGTGTTCAAACAGTTTGGTGAACAAGGAAATTATGAACACCAAATTTCACTGATTCTGTCATTTTCTTTTTAATTTTTCCTTATATTTAGATCAAGGTAATGCTTTCCTTTCCACTGATACATTGATTGGCAATTATACACTTTTAAAGTTCTTTCAAGACTATGAAAGGAAAGTGTAGAATTCTTGTGTTTTGCTTATAGATATCTCCAATGTTCAGGTCAAACACATGAAAAATTAAATAAAATGTTTTGATATAGGTACCACACAGTAGCATTTCTTTCAAATATCAACTACCGTTAAAAATTTAAAAGAAAAATGACAATAAAATACGATCATACATATATCAAGTAATGTTGAAGGAAATATTTAAAAGACTCACCAGAACAAGAGAACAGAAATTAAAAAACCAAGAGCAGTAGCTCCAAATTTATGTTGCTATTATAGTATCGTAATAGTCGTAGTCAAGGCATGATCCAGTTACCTTAAGATATAGTAGGTATTGATCATAATGTTTTTGATATAATCTCAGGATTTCTGATATGAGATCATGGTCAAGTATCTTTCAGGCGTCAAATTATTATCGACTGACTCTAACTAAGAACCGCTAATATTGAAATAAACTTTTACTAAAACATTATTGATCCACTATTTCAATAAGTTATTATAATGTCGTCATTATATGTTACTCGTCAATTCAGTGCTCAAACACTAACAACGAATGCCTGATAAGGCATGCTTTATTGAATCCTGATCAGATCATGATCAGGGCCTGATCAAATAAAACACAAGCGAGATTAAGAACGCATTATTTATCATTGCTTGATTAATTTCTGATCAGGTCTAAAGAATCCAAATGATATTCTAATATACTCCAAATATACAAATAAGATAAGATAAAAAAAGATAATCCAAAGATACAAATTGATATTCTATTTTTCTCTCATACGATCTTTTTGCCATTTTTTGGCTCTCATTTCTGATAGACTATCAATGTAAAAAATATATAGACACGTCATTTCTAAAGCATAATTTAACGTAATTTCCAATCTTGTCCTCAAAATTTAGAAAAAATACGATTGCTAGAAGACATTCGTAAAATTACCGGCGCAAAATAAAATTAAAAACTGGACTTAAAGCCGAAAACGTTATGCCAATTTCTTCTAGAAATATATTTACTGTATTTCTATGGGTCTTTTAAATGGAAATTTTAAAAATATGTCAGTACAATAAATTATATATCAATTTTACGTTAGATATGGTACATCTAGACTTTTTTGCAGGCTGTTGTTTGAAAGTCTCTGGGAAAATGTGCAGGAATACATTTCACTAAATTAAACAAATCATTTTTAAATTAAACGAATTTCTTGGGAAAATTTAACTACTAATTATTAAATTATATAAAAATAGTAAAATTCATGACATAAATAACATTCATCTGATTCATTAATTAAGTCTTACTATTTTCACTCCTACATATCAAACTATAGTTCACTTTGTCAGATGGATTTTCAGCGTAGCACGAGAACAAAATTTAATAAAACTGAAATCCATCATTCTGTTTTAAATATTTGACATGGACTTTTGTACACTTTTCTGTAGTTCATATTTATTATAAAATAAACAAAAAAATTTATTTTACTATTGTATTGGTACTCATTTCTTGTTTGAGTCGTCTTGCTTCCGTTGGTTTGTCAATGTGTGATGAAAGTTTTGTACTTAAATACGACAACCTATGTTAGGATGTAAATGACTTTGCTTTCTATGAAATCGCGTCAGTCACGTTGGCATTCTTAGTAAAATATAGTGTATACAATTTCAAAACTTACAAACATGAATGAGTAATTTTCGTTACCGAGCAATTTTCTACATCGTTCGTAATGACAATTTCCAAAGATCGAGTGCGTTTTTAAAATTCAATTTCGAGAAAATCAATAAACTCGATTGAACAATTTCGCCACATGCGAAATGGAATTTTCGATGGTCAAACGTAACAAGGGTTTTGCAAAAATTCATTTTTCTCAGGTTGATCGGTTGTAATGTTAAAATTCTTGCTAGCGTATTGATATTTCTATTATTTGAATGAGACTTGGGGAATGCACGTCTGCTACGGAAAAGTCTGATTTTCTTTGTTTGTTCATCCCAGGAGATGAGATTTACCCGAAGCTGTCAGGAACTCGGAGATGGTATTGACGTGAGACTTTTTTTTTCTTGTTTATACTTACCGTTCAAAGCGAGCACATTTGATTCGCATCGCTAGTTTTATTTCCTATTACGATATTAGAATCTGAAATATTCGATGCGGTTATATTATATTTGAAATATCGTCATTGTCATATGCAGCACAAAACATGATTTATTTCTCTACCTTTCTGTTGTCAGCGACAAAATTTAATAATTTATATATCAGTCACTTTTATTTAGGTGATGCACTTCTAAGAAACATTTGATATTATTATTTCTGTATTGCCCTAATGCAACGGATTAGAATAACACAATTATAAACAATTTAATACCAAACATATTTTTCCAAATCAGCAAACAATTTTTAATAATAAGAAACAATTCTGCAATTTTAATATATAAATGAATATATAAAACTATATAATTTGAACATTAATATTATTGCAGTATTTCATATTAACAAATCTACCCGGAAACATTTATTTTTTCATAAATATTATCTATCTTTTCTGAAATCGAGGAAGTTATAATATGTTAAGGTGAATTGCCTCGTAAAGATTCTCAACTTTTATCATCATAACATTAAAAAATTTAATTGGAAACATGATTTCACTACTTTGGTCCTTTTTCTAGATAAATTGTGTCGTTTTTAGTGGTTGTTCATGTAACGAGTTTTTTTAATAAACTGCTTCATTGTTTCTAATCTCTAGGTTTCCTTTTCTGAAGCATAATGGCTACATATATTCAAATTAATAAGCCTCATTTGTTTGGTATCAATTCAAAAAAGTTTACTGACTCGTATTCGGGAACAAATCAGATAATTTCTCGAAAGGCATGTGCAAATACGACAGTTGTATTAAAAATTCTCCATTAATTGTTAGCTTCTTTTTGTGCATTATGTGCATCATTATTTTTATGTAATTTGTATTATATAGATGTTATTTTGTATTCAAATTTTATGTATTTTTAAGAACCATTTCATTCGTTTATATTTAATAAATTAATAAATAAACTGTTAAGAAAAATAGGTTTTTCAAAATTATTCTAAAACTACTGGTTTATAAAACTATTATTATTTTTAAAATTTTTTGAAAAACTCAAAACATATTTTATCTCCCCTTTTTCAGCGATCTATGATGCCGGTTTTTATAACATTATTAAAATTGATATTAAAGAAAAGACTCCAGATAATGCGACAACTACAATCTCCGAATATACTTTAAAATTAATAATACGTAAAATTAGAAAAAAAAAACTGTTTCACAATTTGATAGGAAGTAAAAATGCTTGCGATATTTGTACTTAAAGCCACCTGATTCACTTTAGTATTCAGTATTGTTTTTATACGTAAAATAGCTAAAATTTGTTATTATGGTGTTTTTGGGGTCGCTGCCGTCGTTGATTATGAATCTGACCTGAGTTTTTGAAAAACGAAAATGGCGGATGAATGATGGATGGTCAAACTTGGTCGATCTGAAACTTAGTACGTTAGAGTCTGGGTATAATTGCAACTCGCTATATTTATATCCCAGCATATTTGTCAGGTTTCGTCTCGGTATATTTAACTGCTGCCGCTCTCTTTTTCTCCCACCTTTCGGGCTTGGAAGGGCCTGCTGTGACGTCACGAACATAACGCGACCGAGGGAGTGGGAGAAGTGGCACTCCCCTTTGTTTGATAAATATAACAAGACGGGAGGGGAAGGCGTGAAACCTCGTGGCTAAATACACCGGGACTTAACGGTACTTGCCTGGTTTTCGAAGACTTTGATGATAAATCTGATCTGATATTAAAAATTAAACAATGCAGATTGAATTTAGCCAATTCAAAGTTTGACAAAATTAGGTCAGGTTTGTTTTCAGCGATTCTACAAACAGTAGGTAACAAATTAAGTTCCAACAAAATTCAAAAGATTCTTGAATCTTTTGAGGTATGGTGGAATACTAAGTGCCTTATCTTCTCTTTCATGATTTTTAGTTATTTTTGTAAAATTTAACCATTGAATATTGTATCGTTGTTCAAGCCTCATATAATATATAAATAAGACAGAAAAACTTTCTTTTCCTAATAATAATTAAAAACAAACTCACCGAACATTAACAAATCATCGAAATTTATATTTTTTAAAATAAAATTGCTTGCATTAATTAACTTGCAATGAAAATAATATATATTGAATACTTCTTAACTTGTTTACTAAAAGTTTTAAAAGTTTTTTTTCATTTTGTCGTGACCGCCATCGTCTCGGCGTGGATCAAATGAAGTTGAAATAAAAAAAAAAAGGTAAATGGATTTAGTTAAACGACAATATAAACTAGTGTCCGATTAATGGATTTGAAGAAGAAAAATGTTGAACAAAATGCGGACAGTCAAAATAAAATGAGTTTCAATAAACAAACGGTTGTAAAATGACCATTTTTTTGTGAGAAAATCCAAAGACTTAATACTATATTTTGCGAATTCAGTAACCCTGAAAATTTAAAAACTATCTGTTCAGTAGTTTTCGAGTAATTTTCACCAATTTCAATTTTGTATTCATTCTCGAAATCGCTGAAAATGACTGTAATACTGTTGACCGGCGTTGTTAATGTACGTACTTTAGATATATTCATCGCTTAAAAAGTTGTTAGGGATTCTGGAAAAATGAATCGTTAGTTAAATATTATTAAAAATGAAGCGCTAAAACCCCTTAATTAGCGAAAAATCATAAACTGAATACAATAAAAAGTAGATTTTTATATAAATCAACTTGTTTAAATTCACCCCGAGGACTAGCCTAATTTAGACGTTGTAAATATCCACTTAAGAAATTTAATGTCGAAATATACAATTAGAAGAAGATGCAGTTTTAACGTAACGAGTATCAAGAAAATAACGGATTTTATACACGCAAGATGAAGGAATTGGACATGAAGAAAAAATATAAATATAAAGTAAAACAGGAATAAGAATCGATGTATTCTATAGCGAGAAAGTCAGTTAGTTAATAGTACTATAACTAGCAACTCGCTAACTGAGTAAGCTCGTTATACAAAATGAACATAAGTTTTTCGAATCGTAAATTAATAGAAAAATGTATATTATTTTACTAAAAATATCTATAAATTATCACGAAATACCTGCACATTATTCACATTTTCTCCTAATTTTAATTACTTAAAATCATAATATACCAGTTATTATAAAATACTTATTTGCGTAATTATATTAAACTGCTGTCATTTTATTAATTTTGCATGTTTTTTAACGAGCGTCGCCCGTAATAAAAATAATTTCCTCTCAACTGCGAACATATTTCCACGCAATTGATGAATATTCATATATCGTGCATATGCACTTTTGATGCATCATCGTTGTTTTTCTACCTTTAACATACATTTTAAAATTTACATTATTGGTCATTTTTTTTTTTAAAAAATGCAACATCCGCAGACAACAGTCCTTGCGTTGCTGGAACAAAACACGAATCCTAACAAGGCGGAAACACGCAAAAAATTCAGAATATTCACTGCATGCGCGGACGGAGTACATCCGATAACTGCATCCGTAAAATCCAGCAGTATAAGTGAATCCTCGTCATCATTTCTGCAAATACGAAAAATATGTTATAAAACTTGGAAACGCGATGCTGACGTTTGCAAACGTTTAATTCACTTCTGTACTTTTTAATTTCGAATCCTTGATTTCGCTAATTGAATCTCAGGAAGAAATTTGAATTTCAAATTCTGCAGACATAATTTGGGGGTAGTCAATTTCACGCAAAGCTCGGTCGCTAATTCGAATTTGGAGCAGTTGTGTCGTTGCCAAACGGGCGCTCATAGATAATAAAGCACCAGGGGGCTTCGATAATTTGATATAAGGTGTAATTGACGTACTAACGACTATGGGGTTAAGTAAATGATTAATTAGTAACATATAGTCAATCATTCGTTAGTCTCAATATTTTCCAATAAGCCGAATAATGTATCGTACAGCATATTCTGTGGTATAATTTAATTTCCATATTGACATATGTTGGAGATTAAAATTTACTTTTAAAATTATTATCGTTTCATACTGTACAATTTTGAACTAGCTTCGAGAGGAATGATAAGAATCTTGTACATGTTGACGCAAATTTAAAACTACGACAGATTCAAAGGAATTTCATATATCTTTATCCTATGAGGAAAACAAATTTCGAATAAACTTGCGAAAACGTCGCACATCAAAGTTTTAATACGTCAATGTTTTTTACTTATGTTGAATCGTTGAAATTGAATATCACAAGGAAAATTCTTTGGGTTCTTCTCGTTTATATTTATAAAATATGCATTTAAATGTTCCTCAGATTGGATATCATCATGAAAATTATAGATGTCATATTTAATCAAAACACAATTATGATTACAAAGGACCAGGTCGTTTGAGCCGATCCAGGCAGATCATCCACCGACATGAATTTTGCTGATTACAAATTCCAACATTTTTCTGGTATTTGACGAATAATGGTGGTACGGAAACATTATATTTCCTTCCTATACGTTAAATATTTGGAATTGTTGGTATTTTATTTTACAAGCAACCTTTGCACCGGTATGCATAGTATGAAACGAAATTAATCAAATAACAGTTCGAAATAATTTTTCAATATTTTTGTTTCTACACATCGTCACGCGTTCGCTTTCGGTACTTTTGTCATTTTTATTTGCTTATTTGATTTTCGTTTGTTACGGCGAAAAGTAGTGTTTAATATTGCAAAAGTGTAGCTTTTGTACTTTGATTCATTTTTAATTCCTTTATTTAATACCATATGTATTAAAACTTGTTGAAGTTTGATCTAGGCCATTAATGTATCATTTTTAGAGAGGCTGAGAGAAGGTGATTATATATATTACTAAAATTGTTGAAGATTATATATTTTTTACGATACTTATTACGTTGGTTATGTTTCACTTGTATCGGTAAACGTGATTATTTTAATAATCTTTTGACCAGTACTGTCAGTTTACATGGTTCTATATGGGTTACATAATGTCAGATAAAATATGTTACTAATCGCATAACATATGTTATTAATCGTTATGTACATTTTTGACATTATTTCCCTTTAACTACAGCATTTAAGATATTATGCTTTGCTGATTTTAAATGTGTTTATATTTAGGCATTAGCCAATTGAAGATACATTGTTAAATCGATAATAATCTGAAATATTCGCCAATTCTCGTCTCGACAAATAACTGATTTTCGTGTTTTCAAAAAATTAGGATATAATAAATGATTTTAAACAAGAAGATATTTAGCCATTGGTCAGATTTGCTTGTCCAATTAACAATGTCTATATTTATAGTATTTCGTGTAAATGGGCTAGCATCTTGTGAAACAGAACGACATATACAACTAACACCCCACAAATACTACCCATAATCATCAGAGTCAACAGTTAGTCGGTGGTCTATATAATAAGGGCTCAAATATTGTCCTATTTTCAATCAAATCAATATTCTTGAATCAATATTTAAGGAAATTCTACTGACTATGGACAACTGTCGAGCTCAGTTCCACTATAAACGATGTTTTGAATTTTCCAAACAAATAACAAAAAATGCACGAACGTGGATACGAACTCCGGACCCGGAGAAGATTCTATGTACGGGACAGGTTTGATATACGCTTCACTATCACGTCCTCAACAAGAAGTATTGTATTGTACATAAACTGAACTTCTATTTCAGACAAATAATGCATGTGGGTTGTGTATCGAGAAATATCTTTAGGATGCAATTAGCATTTTCAGCGTTTTAAAAAATGAGCGTTTACGTCATTTTTCGAGATATTCAAAAACGTATTAGAAGTGAATAAATACACCTGCTTTTGCTATGTATAATATGTAACTTACAATACATTGTATTTTAACGTTGTATAATAACCACAAAAGAAGTATTATAAACGATACTTCCCAGCCGAAATTCAGTTTCTATTTGCATGGTTGTTGAAAATACAAATAGACAATATGGTCTTAAAATGAACAAACAGAAATGGTAATGTTCTAAGATTTTATCTTAATTTTTCTGAATTTCTTCTAATGTCAAAAACTTATCTGCCCTATTAGAATGGTTTTTCATACTTTAGAAAATATCAAAAATAATCCTACAAATTCCATCTTTACCATCATAAAAAATATTCTGACATTTCTCAGCTTTATCTGCAATATAGTATAATATAGCCTTCTTTTCTTAAGTGAAATAATCTTTTATAAGTTTCTTGTGAATCAGAATAATTAGGTTTCGTATAATAAGTCCAATAATGTAAACTGCAAAATTTGTTTCCAAAAAAATATTGATGTTAATGATATAATGTAATTTTACAATCTAGATGAGAGAAAGAAATGATTCCATGAACTTTTCATTCTTTCACAAAAATGTATTGAATTTAAACTATTAAAAACTAGTAAAATATGTACACAAAATCCATCATAACATCTAACAGCCAATAGATCCCATAGGATAACAAATTTCTGTTTATATGTAACGTTTTGAAAGCGAAAATATAATGAATTTAAAATGATATCAGGTAGAAGTTTGAAACTTTTTATTTTTTTTTATGGAAATGCCAACTGTTTTTGACTCGTTTATTGTTGATTATAACGTATTCAAAATAGAAGTATAAAAATCCGAATGTTTACGTGAGTGAATCGAAATAATAATACATAATGGATTATTTAGTTTATGTATTTTTGGAAGACCGTAACATATAGCAATTGCGTTGTTATACACATTTCTTGCCATTTCAATGATTTCTTTTATAGGTAGTTAAACCTTATAATAACATCATCAACTTTTTTTGCAGTTATGGCTATATATTCAAAGAGATAAACATAGTAGGCGTTAGGTCAACTAATAATTTGTTCATTTTATTTAAATATTCTGTTTTAGAGATAGCCATTGTAACATTTCCCTTGTCAGCTCTTGTAAAATATATATTATTATTATTTTTCATGAAATTACGCATTAAAATGTTAACTTTTTTTTCAAACTGATGTCGATCTGAATTATTGATTGTTAAACAATTTGGTTAAAGAATTTTATTTCTCCATTTGTTACAAACTAAGGTTTTGTTATGTGTTAAAAAATGTTATCTCAGATTTTAAATAAATATTTAATGTTATCTATATATTGTCATTTCTATTATTAAATTATTTCACTTAGTAATTATGGGGATGATGTGGAAAATATGTTTAAAATCACTTACATGGCGTTTATTTTAGATTATGTACTATTTTTCACTTGTTAGTGTCCATTATGGGGCACATTTTTTAATAAGCAGAATATTTTAGAACGTGTATATAACGCTAATTTATTAACATTTTCTTACTTACATAATTGCTTGACTTTAATTTTACTTTGAAAAACAATAAATCACCTTCCAAAATTAAATTGCTTGTAAAAATAACATTATATAGTAAGGATTAAACAATAATTCAAATAGCTGACATGAAACCATTTCAAAGAACAAAAGAAAATATTATACGCGATGATCATCTTAAGGGAGCACTCATATTAAACTAATTTACATATTCTACTTACATAATATTCGAATAATATGAAAAAGAATTAAAAGATATTTTAAACATTAGGTATTATTGTAAAAGTCGATATTAAAATTCAACTAGACACCGTCGAATAAAAATGTGTTTCCGAAACTCTTGAAGTAAAGCAGAAAAATAGTTCCAATTTTTAAAAAATGGTTCATAATTACATACACTTTAATTTACTTCCATGACTTAGCTCTAAAACTCCCTAGAAAAAAGATAATCAACAAAATGTGAAAAGGAAGAAAAATTGATTCCTGGATAGGTAACTTTAAATGGCCATTTCTTTCGAAGTATAACAAATAATGCGAACTATTTAGGCTAGTATTGTACATATTTTTACTCGCTTCTATTTATTCCTATGTAATTTTGATGTAGAAACTGCGATAAAAAAAATAATTACTAGAAAGATTAATTTTCTAACATCAAATATCGAATTAAAATGAAAAAAACATGCCTAATATCCTTAAAAAAATTAAAAATGTATGATATTTTCCATATTCCCCGACGGATTATTTTTATTTACGGCTTAAAATAACCATAAGACATTGCTGAAATGATATCAGAAAAAATCAAGACGTGATCGGACTTTTGGGCTATACTCAATGGAAACTCACTGCGATCCGTAAAGTTCTTATTTTAGGAACAGTGTATACGAATGTAGTGTTCACTTCTCGTCCATAAAATCTTATTTTACTGCCTAGGACCTTAAGATGTATTTTAAAGTATTCATACAAGTACGTAAAATTTTTTACATTTGATGTGACTTGTGCCATATTACCGTACTAGTTAACTATCTCGCAAATATTGCCGATAGAGGGGATAGTAGCCTGTAAGGTGAAAAGTTCCTATTTCATCATTACTAATTTAACCATTACCATTGTTAAGTCGCGGATATTTTATCTCCTGGCAATTCATCGAATGGACACTGGACACATGATCGAACTAGCCATTTCATGTACCAGAGAAATAGTAAAATAATTGGAATTTGAAAACAGTAGATGACGCGTTTCTGAAGTTAAAGAGTGTCAGAATGTAGGTATGAGGACTACAATTGAATGTCCAGACAATGAAGAGTCCAGAAGATCAAACTGGCGATGAATGCACACTAGAGATGTCTCACACTCGTATGGAGAATCAGATTTCACATGTAAGAAGTCTGACATAATTTTGGAGATAACAAATTTAGAATACCAATAGTCGACTTCGAAATATATGGGAATAATTTGTTTTTATCGATAATATAATTTCAAACTTTGAGTTATGAAAATCTCACAAAGCTTCAGTGTTTCTTAGTAACTCGGTAACAGACTATAACAATCTTCTGTTGTTTAATGAACTTGGTCAGTGGGGTCAGTGGTCGGTTAAACTCATAGACATCAAAGCACGTCAAAGTCTCAGAACGTAAGGAGAAAGCCGACATCCTTTGAATCGTGATGAATTTAATCTGTTCATAGATAATCAGTACTAGATTAAAAATATAAAATTTTATTGGTTACAAGTACCTTCGGTTGAATCATTAACATATAGTATTCTCAGGTTCTTTGGTTTTCCAGCAGTTTTCCATTCGTTTCACTTTGAATAAAAATTTTTGCTGCTCATCTGTAACTATAAAAGCTCGCATAAAGAGAGTTAATGTGGGATTTACTGTAATTCTACTTATTCATGTAATACTAAACAGCTATAAATGGATTAATTTTAACATTGTATGGGTAATAATAAACAGGCATCTCTGACAATAAATTTAAAGTTGTTTTAAAACTTTCTCTTAAATACTTTAACAAGTATTTTATAGGTATTCAATAATGCTAAGAAAATAGCAGGGTCATGTTCAACTTACTTTTGTAAGATTTCTTACTGTATTTCCTTATTTGTAGTAAAAGTTTATTTTTGTAAAATTTTTGTTTTCAATTTCATATATTTCGTAGAATGACTCTACTTATATGACGCAAAGAAACCTGCCTTAACTATTTTATTTCAGATATGTTTTACAGATCGTATTAAACGCCGAAAATAATTGATTTATTATCAATTAATCGATCAACGAACCTTGTATGAGTTGTAAATTTAATTAAGAAAATCAAATCGAATACAATCGTTAATCTTTTCATACCTTTTTGTGTCGGGAATTTTCACACGTAAATAAATTAACATTTCAGCGTAAAAGTGAGGAATTTTATTTGCTTCATTTACTTGTCTTTTTATTATCTCACCTTTGTTTTAACGGCATATTATATATTCACTTTGAATAACTCACAAGAAATGACAATTGATTCTGACAACTCGGAATATCACGCTGGAAACGCATTCAAAGGCCAATAAAAAATGTCTTCGTTATAACGCTAAAAGCATCCTTTGTAAATCAGTGTAATAATAGCATCAAAGAAATCATATCCAATTTTCAAGAATATGTTGGATATGACTTTTACCATTCAAAAACATCGATGGAATAATTATGTTGTAAAATTCCAACATGAGGAAAGATATGTTGTTTCAATTTTACTACTGAAAGTAGTCGCTTTGTCAATATAGATAACAGACTTTTAGTAAATAAAAATAACTTTATGTAAACCATAATATATCATTACTACACTGAAGAGAAAATTGAAGCCTCTCTAAAACCATTGAAAAGGCATTTTTACATCGAAAGTTCAAAAATACGGGAACGTAATTTTATTACCGAGATGATCTTCAAGTATATCCTTCAAAGGGCGTATCGGTGCACCGAAACAGAAACTTTTAAGATAATTAAGAATAAAACGAAGCACACGAAAGTAACTCTTGATTAGTAGTGGATAGCGCTACCTTCGTAAAGAACTATTAACTTTGAAATTGATTTAAGTTATTTCTTAAGTTTAAGATACGAACCTCCTGTATTAATCTGCGACTCCGATTTTCATTAGCGATTCTTGACAAACGTTAAATGAATTTCTGATTTTCTCGACATATCTTGAAAGTACACGAATTTAGTTGCTGATTCCATTTTGTTTGTTTGAAAGAGTACTCGGCAAATTATGTTTGCTCAGATTCTTTGCTCGAAAGTTTTTATTATCCAGTTAATGGAGCATATTTACTTGGGTACTAAACATTTATATTTTCGAATTTCTTCTCTCATATTAATTATAATTGGTTACTTTCAATTTATTTATTTCGAACAGTTGTTTATTCGTATTTATACGATAATTTAGCATCGAATATGTATCGGTGACTTTACTAAAAGGGACTTAGTTTTGGAAATTGTTATGACAAAATTTCTTTGTTGAAATAATTTTGAAGTATTTTTTTTTATTGTTGAAGTACGTTAAGGACACATTTTATAGTCAGTTGTAAAATATTCATATTCATTTAACAGTGCACTGTCCTGAACACATTTCTGTCACTGCAAAAATTACTTCGCAGCTTCAAAATATTTCATTCAGCCCTTTTATCAAAAATTGATTTTTTAAGTTAAAAAATTTAATAGCAAGTTAGCAGATTAAGACGAAGAATAACCTAAAACTAATTTCTGTTTAAAATGTACTTTCTTTCAGTGCAATGTTTAAAATAAGTGACCATTTAAGTGCTTTTAATGACACAAAAAAACAAATTTCTTGATTGATGATCTGCGGATAACGCTTTTCTTAATCTTACATGTTTTATTTCAGCTTTTTAGTTCTTAACTTCGTAAGTATGATTCATTTCACCCTCGAACATTTTCCCTGTTTAAGCCACCCCAAAGTGAATCTCTAAGTAATATTATACCTCCGACAGATGTAACCTACTAACCGACTGAATGAAATGGGTGTTTCTATCTGTGCCTGAGTAATGCGACGGTTTCGAACAAACATTTGAAATTGAAGTCAAAGTTACAAGTAAAAGTTAGATTTCCAAGTTCAGAAAAATTTTTATGACTTACCGAGAAGGAATAGCAACGAGGATTCCATATAAATCAATGGTGATGTACGAGTTAATGATGTGTTCTGTTCGAATGGCATTAAAGGAAGAATTTTCTTTTTCAACCCTACAATTTATCCTCTTATCGAACAACACTTGGATATTTTCTATCGATAAAATGAACAAGAAAAGTCGGGGAACAAGAAAAAGCACTTGGAAAAATGTTTTCAATTTTGAAAGTTTACTTCTTTGTTTCTTCTTTCTTAATAAAATAAAATTATTTTGAAAACGGTTTAAGGTATCACATAAAGCAAATTGCATGAACAATCATTTTTGTCTTAAATAAAATATATTATTTAATTTTAACTTATGCAAGTAAATGTTTACTTCATTTAAGAAGAAATTTTCTTGAAGAAAATAATATTTATTATGTATAAATTAATGCCAGCAACTTCTCCATTACTTTTGTGCCGAACAAAACTATCGTTTTACCATTTGGTTTGTTTTCCAAACTTTATTTTTTTTATTATCATTTTGTTTTTCAAAATAAAAATTAGTTTTATTAAAAGTTACAGAAAATAAAAATTATTCGACTCTGCACTGTTACGTTATTACTACAAAAACAAGCAATTTTTACTTTGTGTTTCAGGTCAACAATTAGGATATAAATATCCATCTTTCGCTATGGCGAAATAAATAAATATAATATAATAAATATATAAATATATAAATGTAATAAATATAATACGTAATAAAAATTCGTCGATATATATTTAATGCATTGTATATCATTTTTTAATAGCTTGTAGTAAAATGTAATTGTTTTTCGCAATCTCAATTCGCTAATTTAAAATAATTTTTGTCCTAATACAATAAAAACTGTCGATGGCAATTCGTTACATAAATAATGAAAAATGTATTTCATAAAGTCTCAAAGCATTTTCTTGTTCTTTGCCGAAAGGCAGTCAAAAAGGTGGCTCCCTTTTATTAAATATAAACGTGTTACAGCGTATAATACATCAATTGTGTGGAAGAATGGAGGGAAAATGCAAGTAATAGGAGGGAGGTATATATATAATACGAGAAGTTAAGAGGACATTTTAGTTAACATATTTATATAAAAGATTCCTGTTTATTTATTTAAAAATAGCATAAAGATATTATTAATTTTTTAATTGCAATATTTAAAAATTCTTTAATAAAACAACATTTTATTAGAATGCTGCCTAAAAGTTTATTTGCTGCAATATTTTAGAGAATATGAATATTTTATTCTTTTTTGGACTATTATTTTTAGACTAAGTATTTTTAGTCATTCTGTTTAAATCAGTAGTATAAGTACTATGTATTAATTAACATTTAGGAGGCGTAAAAATAAGTATTTATCACTTTCTGGTGAGTATTAATTCTTTCATTAACGCCCAAATCACTGTTTTTTTGCTACAATTCCAATCAAGTATCTTCGTATCAATATCGAAGTTGAAAAAAAAGAAAGGTACATATTATACTATTTTCAAGGTCGCGCTTTGAGATTCCATGTTCGGAATTGATACCAATATGACGCCAAACTTGAAGAAACAAAAATTAGGTAATATTTATTCTTCTCAATTTTTTTGAACTATTAGAATAATGGAACATCATGGAAACGGTGTATAAAGGTCGTCCAAATTTGAATTTTAAGATAAAATTTGTGTCATGGCTTTAAAATGACGTCCTCAATGAAAATTTCGGAATGCTCTAACTTAAAAACTGTGGGATTTTTTAAAAAATACCAAAAGCGGAATGTTCTTAGAATTTATGAAGAAATATAGTGGAATATTTTCAGAAAAATAATTTTGTATCTAAATTTTTTGAAAAATTATTTAATATTTATGAAAAATTCGGAATAAAATGTGTCTATGATGAATTCTAACCGTTTTTTGTTGTTCGCAATATTTTCCAAAAGTTGATACTGTTCCAGAAACTGAATTTCAAATATTTTGTTTAAGGTTTTTTTCTCAAAAACAATGAACTTTTAGATATAATTGAAAAAAAAATACTTAGAATTAATTTCAAATATTAAAACTATTTCTTTCAAAGTAAATAATTTTATAAAAAATTTTGAAAAAGTTGTAGATGAAACGTCATCATCAAAAAAATTTGACAATATTTTTGCTTGTTCCGCTATGATTCTATTGAATTCTAAGAACTTTTCATTCTGAGCGTTTGTTTAAAGAAGCTCATACGTTTTGAGTTAAAGGAAATTTTTAAAGAAATTTTCATTGAGGACGTCATTTTGAGATCAATACAATAATGTTTGGTGTAAAACAGTGAAATTTAATAAAAGCAATTGTTCTTCCAAAAATTGATCACGTCTCGCGTGCAAATTTTTAAATATTTTAAAATATGTATAGTTTTGAATTAAACAAATTAATGATTTTAAACAAATGATTTACATTAGTATTTTTATGTTAGCTGATAATGTGATTCCAAACTTTAATTATTTAAACACCTATCAACAGAGTTACCTAGTAATTAATTCAATATTTGAACTCTCTTTTACTTACTTTAGGTACAGTATTGTTTAGATAATAGCTCTAAATAAGATTGGAGTACTTTTCTTCCTGTGCAATGATTACAATAATAATATATGACGTGTAACCTTGTTAGGAAGTTTTTTAACATCTATTGCTATTCCTACATAAACAAAACATCATACAACAAAATTTTTGTATCCAGTCAAACATTATGATTTATGTATTTCCTTCATGTTAGGTAAGACCATAGGACCAATCTAGGACGAATAGATCAAATGCGCAATAACGATTTGTTTAATTTTAAACATAAACTAAATAAATCTGATTTTAAACAATATAACGTAACGTAATCTAACCTAACGTATGCCAATCTAACTTAACATGGCCTGGCGTAACTGAATAATCAAACTACGTGCGAGATGGATTATACCGGAAAGCCCATAAGCAATTGCAAATAGTAACCAAATTCTAGGAATTTAAATCTATATAATATCTTCTAATGGTCGTACGCATTTCAATTAAATTTATATATGTCGTCAAGATATTAGCGTAAAATGATGTTTTGCTCCTTATATAGCGGGCGCAAAATAGCACTTATTCATCCTAGGCAGAAATGAATTTCTCATCCTCTGACTGCATCTTCTCGTATGAGTCAATAGGATTGAGAAAAGGAGAACAGGTGTTTGCAGACTCGTGCACTATTAATTATAATATTTTACTGATTATTTTCATTATTATCCTTTTTCGTGAAAACTGATTGAAAAATTTACCTTTTCAATTTTCTTTATATAATTGCATTAATATAATCATTTCTGTAAATGGTTGAATGATATCTCAGTAAGTTTTAAAGTTTCTACAAATATTGAGTGACGTTTTTGCATTCCTTCAAAAGTCTCTGAAGATCAACTTAAAAATGTATTGTTTTTTTTTATCTGTTCCAGAGGCCCATCCAGAACGGTTTAATTCTCGGTTACGAAATAAAATGTTCTACGGGCAAATGGGTGGTAAAGATCTTGTGCGGCGAAAATGGAAAGACCTGTCGGAGTTCGTTACTCTGGAGTGTGATGGCCAGGACATGACACCAAAGCTGAAGGAACATCGAGTACACGCCATTGTCTTTCTGAATATTGCATCGTATGGAGGTGGAACTCATCCATGGGGAGGAGGAGTCGGTAGAGAACCGTCGACAGATGATGGATTGATCGAAGTTGTAGGGCTTACGACCTATCAACTTCCGCTGCTTCAAGCTGGTGGTCATGGGACGAGCATCGCCCAATGCAGCACTGCGAAAGTTGTGACCACAAAAACCATTCCCATGCAGGTATTTATTTTACCAATTTTTTCAATCGTGAAGTATTTTGATTTAGGGAATTTTAGATTATTCAAAATACACTAAAGAATAAATTCACAAATAAATCAGACTTGTTGTAGAACACTTTTATTCGTATGATTCTATTTTATCGTATTGCGTCACCTCTTTTTAAAAATAGAACTGGATTCACACAAGATGTTTTACAAATGCATAATTTCTTTTCATACCGAGAGAGCTTTCTCCGCATTATGTCGTTTTCACAGGTCGATGGCGAAGCCTGCAGACTGCTGCCATCCATAATAAATCTGAGCTTGCTCAATAAAGCAACCATGTTGGCAAAGCGACGCAACGCTAGGAAGCGTTATCCGGAAACCGCTAAGCTCGAAAGGCTGAAGCTGCCGGTGATGCGGATCAAGATGTCGGATTATGAGACGTACCACTCTGATAAAGACAGACTAAAAAAAGCAGCCATCCCCTGGATCACCGAGCCTCTCGACCTCGATGCCACGATGGATCTAGAAGCTCTCAGGATCGCCCTGGCGAGGAATTATCCGAATTATTCGATGGACACTTGCTGCTTCTTGGACTGTAAGTCTGTACTTTCGATGTCATTTTTCATCAGTTTGCATTCTGACGCTTTTCAGCCTGTTCGCGGCCTTAATGTGGCAAAATTGAAGTTGACAATTTTAGGTCAGAATACTACAACTGTCATGTTAAGATATACAAGTATATAATATACAAAGTAAAAAAGCTAGCAAATGAATTACGAAATTAGTCAATCCTATTTCAAAAGGTTTTTTGGTGTGACTATTTTTTATTAAGTTACTAAGACAGAAAGTAATAATAGGTTATTAGCGTAACTATAATATGCAATTTAATGAATTAGATTTATTTATTTCAAATCATATTTACGCAGTACGTATCGATAAGATTGTAAAATTACTATTACTGGTTGTTACTAGTCGTAAATTGCAGATAAATCTACTTTTTCACATATCTCTATTAAGTACATAAAAAATAAAATTTTTAGGTTACGTCAATAAAAGAATCTTCTAATCATGTATCAGCAGGGTGATAGCGGAAATAAGAAATGCAGATAATCAAATCCATTTTTTAACAAAAATTTTGCTCGATATGTAATGATATGTTTATGGTCATGTTAACACTTAAAAGCTATTTGGGGGAGGGGGCCCGAATATTTCACTGTAGGGCGCAAAATCCAGTTCTACTCCCGGAGTGTTAAACATATGATTTTCATACATTTAGTAAATGTGTAATTGTATGAAAATAATTAACATAATGAGGACGACCGTTTTGCTCAGAATTGTTCTATCACGTCAAGATTTTGAGATTTCCTAACCTAAAAAGAGCATTTTAAAGCCGATGAATAGCACATTAATCTGCGTTTTGCGAAATTGCTAATAAAAATTTTGTTCGGACACAGAAACTTACTGAAATTGAGCAAAAATCCTTTTTCATGCACTTTGAGGTTAGGATATCTTAAAATTTTGACTTCATGGAACAATTATGCGGACAGTTTTAGATTTAGATTCAGCCCATCGCAAATCTTTGGAAAAGTATAAACCTGTTTCTGGGTATGAAGATCTGCCTCATTTTATTGGCCTGTCAGAATTTAAAAGAAAAACATTGATAAACTCCAGATTATTATTCTATTTGAGAATTCTAGTATTTATAATAACTGAGCATAATGTGTTGACCCAAAACCGGTATCATATATATATTTTCAAATTGTCCGTTATTTTTGAAAAATTAATGTTTGAAAAATTTGTTTAAATAAATTATTGAGTTAAAAAATATGTTTGTAAGGCAAAGAACAGAATCTGATTATATATAAGAAGTACTTCCGGAATATTATTTTTATGTGTTTAATTTACGGTTCGAAATTAAGAAATTAATACATAATTAATTTTGAAATTCAAATAAAATGGTCTGCGTAAATAAAAAAGGTAAAGAAAGTTCAAACCTACCACCTTAATTATTCACGAAATTTGTTCAATCTATTTGGAAAAATTAAATTGTTCAAACAGTTGGTTTCAACAAATTGATAGAAAATAAACTGGTTTCCTAAAGAAATGTCAGAATTAGTTTCTAATCAATTTATAGTTTCTGGCTCAAAACAGTATGATCATAAAAGAGTTCAAAACTTAGTTAACATTAAGCTCGTTATTAGAACTCTTGTATCCCCTGTACTGGAACCGTTATTTCCAGTTAGAAAGTAATATGCATTTGAAGGATTCAAACATGTTTTAAAATATATCTATCTCGTCGTAAACGCCAGAAAGTAAGTTAACTTAACGTCAAGTAGGACACTTTTTTCGCTTCAATTTCAATAAAGAATTTCATATGAAAATCCAAGTTCAAATCATTTGAAAGGTACATGTCTTACTATTTTCGAAATCGCTCTTTTCAATGCTGTTGTCAAAATTGAGCTATATTAATTAGAAAATTAAATATGTCGATTTAAATGTCAAAATAACGCGAAAAATCGAGTGTTCTTTTTTTGTAAAATATTTTTTTCTCATCGAAAGAATATTTTTCGTCAGAAAATTTCTTCATTAAACGTGGACCAAATAGTTACAGTATCAAGATAAATTTTTTAAATATTTAAAAACTAACATGGTGATCACAAAATGGCGACTCCAATGACAAATTTCTAATTAAAACTTAACAATTGTTTTTCTTGAAAACTATAGACTTCAGAAAAAATTGTCTGAGATTAAATACGTTTTAGAATGAGTTAAAAAATGCTCTCAAATTTTTCCAGAATATATTGTTAAAATTTTTTATTTTTCAAAAATTCGAAAAATCGAAATTTTTAAAAAAAGTCGTCCAAAAAATCTGAAAAAATTTGAGAGCATTCTCTGACCAATTCTGACATTTTTGTTCTAAGGAAATTTTTTCTAAAGTCTACAGTTTTCAAGAAAAAAAATTATTAAACTTTTCTAGATTTCAAGACAATTTTTTTTCTTGAAAACTGTAGACTTTAGAAAAAATTTCCTTAGAACAAAAATGTCAGAATTGGTCAGAGAATACTCTCAAATTTTTTCAGATTTTTTTCTTTTAAATTTCGATTTTTCGAATTTTCGAAAAATAAAAAATTACAATAATACACTCTGAAAAAATTTGAGAGGATTTTTTGACTCATTCTAAAACGTATTTATTCTTAGAAAATTTTTTCTGAAGTCTATAGTTTTCAAGAAAAACTATTGTTAATTTTTAATTAGAAATTTGTCATTGTAGTCGCCATTTTGTGATCACCATGTTAGTTTTTAAATATTAAAAAAATTTATCTTAATACTATAATTATTGGGTCCACGTTTAATGAAGAAATTTTCTGACGACAAATATTCTTTCCATGAGAAAAAAATGTTTTATAAAAAAGAACATTCGATTTTTCGCATTATTTTGACATTTAGATCGCCATATTTAATTTTCTAATTTAGATAGCTCAATTTTGACAACAGCACTGAAAAGAGCGACCTCGAAAATAGTAAGACATGTACCTTTCAATTTATTTGAAGTTGGATTTTCATATGAAATTTTTGATTGAAATTTAAGTGAAAAAAGTGTCCTTCTTGACGTTAATGGGTTAATACGAACATGATATAGACAATGAAATAAAAATTTAAAACAAAAATAAAAATAATTCTGGAAAATATTTGGTGAAAATGACAGAAAATCTATACAAAGTCTGATAATAAAGATAATTTTCATTATGGGATCTCGAAAACCTCGTATGTCATCTACGAGAATTTACAGATGTGTGGCATTTAAGGGTTAACATTGTCATTACAAGAATTTTGAACATAGCACCATTTTCAGAAAGTTCCAACGACATACGGTTGTACGTAACTAGTTTGGAAAGAGGAATTACGCACCACGAACCGAAAATACGTTATTAGGCGTTTTGTTCCGGTTTGGTCAAGTCAGTTTATGTTATGTAGCGTGAAAGTTTCTCGACAAAGACGAAACGACTATGACGCACAAAACACAATTGTTCCAAAATTGCACTCGTGGCCATTTCCCCAAGTCGTCTCCTATCTCTCGTGCTCCACAACTAAAGTTAAGGGATCTTTGTTTATGATTTACGTAGTAATAATTTGAAATGAAAAAATTTTGTGTTGCAAAATAATATTTAAAAAAATAGCTGCAGAGGTTTACAAAATTAATTCAATAAATTGTAGTCACTACGTGTATCCTCTGACCTACTTTAATCCCTTATAAACGGAATACGCAGTTCATATTAGAACTGATGACTTATGTTAATAATTTCAGAATATCTAAATTACTGCAAATTAAAGGAGCAAGTAATTCGTATACAGTTCACTCTTGATAATCATTTACCGTTTTAAGGATGACGTAACAGTTATGAGTACAACTTTTCACTAAAGGAATGTCGAGATAATGTATATGATTTAGTTATTAAGTTGTATTTTATAATAAGACTGTTTACAGCGTTTCTTTTTTCTTGCATGGAAAAACCAAATATAATTTCTTGTTAGAAATATTAGTTGTCCTTCGCCTATCCATTCTATTACAAAAGAAATTACCTTCTTAACAAAAAAAAGTCCAATAAATACGAAACTCTGATATCAGATTCAAATCATATTTGATAACTTAATAACAAAACAATGTTTCCACAAAAACCAGTTTCTGTATCAGTAGACAATTTTTATTTCGTTTGAATCATTGATAATCTCATTTCGCAAAGTTAAGGGATTTTTATTTATTTATTTATGTTATTTAATTATTCAACGGGTCGAAATCGCCCGTTTTGCACGATTTGAAAATTTGTTTTTATGTGACCTATTGCTCGTGGCAACTCTGGCTGTTTCAGAAAAATGAATAATACATTAGAATTTCAGGTTTGTATCTATTAATGGTTAGAAGTAGTTATTGAATAGTCCCATATAAATATACTAGAACAACGTAAATTGAGTATTTATGAAGAAAATTGATTTAAAATAACAATGCTTCAATGCGAATTGCCTTTATTTTAATATAGTTAAGAGTTTGATTTCGGAAATCCCAAATACGATCATTTAATGATTTACCAATTTGTAAGCGAGGAAAAAATATTATTCACGTATGAGTAAATCATAAACAATTTGTCTAGAATATTATTTTTGTTAATATTCCTCATCTTCTTCTTTCGTTATTAATAATGTTCTTTTTATTATTGTAGAAATATAATAATACTGGGACTTGTAAAGAATTTTTTATATTATGTATTTTGTGATCGAGATATTCATTTCTTCTAGCAATTTTTAACTTGTTTAAAATTTTTAAAATATACATATGCCTCGCCACACGGAAATAAATGTTGTATTGATAAATATTATTTAGTATTTCTTTATTGAATTATTCATAATATTTGATTAATAAGGTTTGAATTACATTAAAATTATTATTCTTGTAATTTGTATTACTTACTATGGGTTACATATCAAAATATTACGTCAAAACATCAAATAGGAAAATTGCCGTCATGATTCAGTGATTTCTTCCTTTCTATCTTAGTATGAACTACAAACCTATGATTACGAACAAACTAAATAACTAAATTTAAAGTAGAGAATACCAGCTTTATAAAGGTAAAGTAATCGAGGATAATTGACTGTAAACATTTTGTAAAATATGTATTCAACATATACTAATATTTCGATTATTTTTAAGATTTAATTATATATTGCCTAATCATATTTTTCTCTGTGATGTATAGACGTGTTATTGTTACTATATGCATTTATTTCTAAACTCTTCTATCTTCATACTTCTTGTAAGAAAAAAACTATTTGCAGTTCTAAAGACATGATAATAAATTATTTTCGAAGGCCTTTAATATACTTATTTAAATTATTTTAAAATTAATTTAAACAAAAATAAAAAATTATTTATTATTTATAAGGATGCATTAACAACCCAGACACACGTACTAATATGCGCAGTAATCAGAACAAGATCGCAGTAACTACCACTTTATTCTTTATTAATTGATTCTTTTGATATACAGCTGATATGATAGCTTTCTCATTTTTTTATTTAGAATATATGGTCAGCTACGCAGGAAATCCTAAAAAGATCAATTCTTCCAATACGCAGGTAACAAAAATGCAATTTCATTGCAATACAGTAGAGTCCCGGTATATTTGCGTCTCGCTATATTTACATCCCAGCATATTTGCCCTATATTTGCTTGTCGCCGCTCTTTTTCCCCCACCTTCTGGGTCTGGGCCTCAGGAAGGGTCAGGTGTGACGTCACGAACATAACACGGCTGAGGGGAGTGGGAGAAGCGGCGCTCCCCTTCTTTTATTAAATATAACGTGACGGGAGGGGAAGGCGAGGAACCAAGTGGGTAAATATATCCAGGCTCTACTGTATAACCTTTAATGCAACAGTAATTGGTACATTTATCCAAAAAGTCCTAGAAGCGAATTAAATAAGTCGATGTGCATTTCACCTGATTTTTAAATACCGTTTAAGCGCATCAAATAGTATCAAATAATGTAACAGCTATCCCTATTTGTAAAAACCAGTGTTTTATCGCATAGAATAAGAACGTTACTCGGTACAATACATTTCTCTCCGTGTGCCTATTTTAGGATATCTGAACTATAGGTTAATTACTTTTTTTTATCAGAAGTTAGATATCTGTTATTTTAATTTTCGAGGATACTAATTGAAATAGTAATTCACAATGTGCAATGGTTAGGAACGAGAAGAATCGTTAATATCGCTAAGAAAACTCCATGCAAGAAAATAGAAACGTTTCCGAAAATCTCGAAAAATTTTCCTGGAAATTATGTTATTACAACAGCATTGAATGTATCTAGCTTGCACAGCAGAACGGTTCTTCAGGGTAGACAGGGCTCAAGAACAACTGCACTACGTTACCGACGTAGCGAACGACGTTCTGTATGTCCTCGAAGAAGGTACTTCTCAGGGTTCTACCGAAATGCTCGCTGCAAAAAATCCAATTTCCGAAAACGTCCAGTCAGCGCCAAGGTAACACAAGAATTGTGAGATATTTTCGGTGACTAAACAAATTTTTAGCTATGTGTGTTATTAGATCAGTAATTCAATTTTCCCTAATTTTTTAGAAGGCAGCCAGTGCACAGTCCTCAAAATATAACTGTGTTTTGATCTTCTGTAATTTAAATTCATAAGCACTGGTTGTAATTAAGATTGCGATGAAATAAAATGCATGAATTCATTTAATAATATTCCATGTCATTAATAATAGCGAAGTACTATATATATTATTTATAGATTTTGTGGCCATCTAGCGGCAAAGTATGAATTTTGAAATAACCTAAACATCGATTTTTCATAATTTAACTTTGCAGAAAGAATTATAAATGCTACAATTAATACGACAGTAGCTAATGTCTATATTTATTAAAATTTTATGAAAAGTATTGATTAATTTATGACGAGGTGATATTTGACAACTATATAGTACAATTCTAATCCACGCATGCTAAATGTTGTCATTGATATATGTGAATAATAGGTTGACATTACCTATTAAGTCTTTCTCTGTCCTTAGCGAAGAGCGACGAAAATCTGCTGTTGAAAAAACACACTCGCCATCACAAGAAACATCAACATCGGCAAATCGTTCAATTCAGAAAGCAAACCAGCCCAAGCCGGAAAGTACACCTGCAACAAAGTCAGATGAATTGTCGAAGAAGACGAACCAAGTGTCAATGTCCAGGACAATCGAAGTGTCATCAACGACAGCACAGGAAACTTCTTCGACGAGGTCTCACGAGGTGTCTTTTACGAAGACAACCGCAGTGTCATCTAGTTCAAAAATTGAGGATACCGGCACATCGAAAAAAGACGAACGTCGGAAAGATTTTGAAAACGAGGATTTGTACCGTCAAGGTCCATCAAAACAGGGGTCATCCAGAGGATACACGTCAACTGTGGAGCATTCGCAACAGGCCACGTCATTGGCATACATCAGGCAAGAATTTGTCCTAATATTTCTATCAACAATAGAATTTAAGACTTCAATTTCAATTCAAAATGTTTAAATCTGGTTTTCAAAATGATGTAAAATGCGCTTTAAAAGTAATAAGGCGGTATTTTTTTTTAGTCCACGAGATCGACTCTTTGGACTCAGTTCCGAGGTTCACACCTTCAGCAGTGAATTATTGGAAAAGAAATCAGAGGGTCTTATTCGTGCGGCAAAGATGGGAGATCTTCCGGCATTTAAAGAACTTCACGGGCTGGGTTATTCTCTTCTTTCTATCGACATTAATGGACAGACTTCTCTTCATTTCGCTGCGAGGCTGGGATACACAGACATCGTTAGATACTTGATAGCTAGTGCTCCACCGACGTTACTCAACATGATCGAGAACGCTAAGTAAGTATTTTCTTACAGTTTCTTTCTGTTGCTATGTTTCAGTAGATTATTGAAAAATTTACTTCTTCCATATAAACTGTTTAGAAGATTAAAAGGTACACTTGTCAGGATACCCCCCACCCCCCTCAGAAATTTGTTGTACAACATTTAAAAAATTATATATACATATGTTTTTTGTTTAAAGATAAATTTGAAAAATAAGATGAAAAAAAAGAGGTTTTTAATAAATTAATACAGTATTGTTGGACTTCATTAAACTTGAACTACCATTTAAGCAAATCGACCTAAAAACTTAATTTTTAGCTAATCTGCATTAAGATAAATTTCCCTTACAATTGGTATGGAAATATTCCAAAAAATTACGGTAAATTAGTGAAATATAATTACTATAATGGATCCAGAGAAAATTATGAGTCACAATTCGGTACAATACACGAAAACCGGCAAAGTTAATAATCTATGTTTAAAGTCTGAGGTTAGAAAATTTTTCCTTTACAAAAGGTAATTTAAGAAATTATGTTCAAGTCCTACGTTGAAGGGGATACTATTATAACGCATTATCCTTTTGAACTATCATTACAATAGTTCGTTTAACTTTTATAATACATTTGTAAACCAATTCGTATTGTACCACGTTAAATATATTCAGTTTGAGTAGTACAGTAGACCTTCCCTTATTCTAATTTGTCCAGTCAGGCAAGATGGCGGCCTTCTTCCCTTATTCTAATTTTCCCCTCTCCCCCGCTACTTAGATTTGTAGTCTCACTTTTGCCTTTTTTTTCTTTTGTTGCGCATGCGCCGTTATTTGTATTTAGAAAATCGACACGTCAACACACGTAAGTGGGGAGAACGCGTGAGGGGAAATATTAGAATAGGAGAAGAGAAAAAATTAGAATAAGGGAAGACATTAGAATAAGGGAAATTAGAATAAAGGAAGGATTACTGTACTAGGTGATATTATATGAGCAAAATCGTGCTTTTAAAAGTTAAATATCATATTTGTTCATAACTAATTTTTTTTTTAAGGGGTCAAACGGCTCTTCACAAAGCAGCTCAAAACAAACGTCGTACGATTTGCTGCATGCTAGTGGCTGGTGGCGCTACCTTGACAATAAAAGATCGTCAAGGAAATACACCGCGTCAATTAGCACTTCTCGCCGAAGATAGAGAACTCGCTGCTTACCTACACAGTAAGTCCATTTTATCGTTATAATAAATTTATATTTTTTTCATGGGTATTTAATAAAAAATCGTTGAATCTTAGTATTATTTCTGCATTGTCTATGCTACACTATGACATCACTATACTATAGACTCGAAAAATTGTAAATAGGCTGAATCAACTATATGCAGTATCCCGAATTCGGAAGTATACGAGAGGATAGAATACAACAAATTAAAAATATAACAAAACTAAAAATATTTAGTACGATGCCAATTTAAATTGAAAAATGTTCTTACTTTTGTAGATTAAATTTTAAGATATATGATTATTGTTTATATGTGTTCTTTTTGTTCGTGTAAACTCAACTATTTCCTTTTTAGACGATACTAATTGAATTCAATTTGAATTATACTCGAGCTGTTTTTAATATGAAACTTCAACTACACTGTATTAGCATAAGAAGATGTGTTTAAGAATATTTCAGACTGTAACGTGATCTCTGCCATATAACAGAAATATCGCACTTACTCTAATCAGTAAAGATAATAAAAACATAAATCTATTATTGTCGGCATTACATGAAGATATTTCTCAAAACATTTCTCCAGCGATGAAAAAAGTATATGTGGGGAATTGCGTGGTACTTAAAATTCTACCTCAACAAAAATCAATTGATTATAAATAAAAATTTACATTTCTATAGGATCATGAACAGTCTCAGACCAAATTTCAAAAGTAAGTTATACTTAGTCATCTAGCATCATGAAGGAAAATTAAAGTCTGAAAGACATAAACATAAACATTGCAAATTTTTGAAACGTTTACTTCAGAGATATAAAATCTGCAACATAGAGCTTCAAAATTTTAGAAATTTGTTAAAACTTGCACGAAAATCATAAGATCTTTTTGTGCGATATTGTTAACCCATTAACGTCAAAACGGACACTTTTCCCGACTCAATTTCAATAGACAATTTCATATAAAAATCGTTAAGTTAAAAAAAATTGAAAGGTACGTATCCCACTATTTTCGAGGTTGCTTTTTTTAATGGCGAGGTCCATATTTGTCTGAAATTATAATTTATATATAATTTTGTCATAAATAATTAAAAAATACGACTTTTTTCAAGGCTATTTTTGTTAATACTCAAGTTTTCTCCTAGATCTGGGACTTAAAATGCTCTAAAATGTATAAGAATCGTGGACGCGAAGTCTAAATTTAAAATAAATACGGTCAGTAGAGCCAAAAAATTTTTTGATTCAACAAATTGTCGGCCGCAATGACACATTTCGTTTTTACATGTGCCAAATTATTTTCTCGAAAACTATTGACTTTAGAGAAATTTCTCCCAGAATAAAAATGTGTTAAAATTGGCCAAAGAATATTTTCAAATTTTTTCAGACTGCATTGAGAAAATTCTTGATTTTTTGGAAAATTTGAAAAATTAAAAGTTTGGAAAACGTCACCCAAAAAGCCTAGAAAAATTTGTGAGTATTCTTAAACTAATTCTAAGATATTTTTCTTCTAAGGAAATTTTCTCTAAAATCTGTGCTTCTCAAAAAAAAAAAATTATTACGGTTTTTTAGGTTTCAAGGCAAATGAATTTACCTATAGTTATAACACAATTCTTTTGTCGAAAACTACATTTTAGAGGAAATTTTCTCGGAACAAAAATGTTTTAGAATTAGTTCAAGAATATTCTCACAATTTTTCAAATTTTTTTGAAGTTTTTTAAAATTTTAAAAATCAAGAATTGTATCAATTACCCCTGACAAAAAATTTAAGGATATTCTTTGACCAATTTTAAGACATTTTTATTCTACGAAAAATTTCTCTAAAGGCTATAGTTTGCAAACAAAAAAAAATGGCAAGTTTAAAAACGAAATGTCTCATTATGGCCGCCATTTTGTCGTAACAAAACATTTTTTTACTCTACTGACCGTATTTATTTTAAGTTTGGACATCGCGTCCACGATTATGATACATTTTAGATCATTTTAAGTCCGAGATCCAGGAGAAAACTTGTATGTTGAAAAAAGTCGTATTTTTTAATTATTTATGACAAAATTATATATAAATTATAATTTCAAAAGATATGCATAAAAATGGAATATAACGACAGGTAATGTGTTGAATTACAATAATAGTAGTCAAAATTGACTTTCGACCATTAGGAATTCCAATATGGCGCCGAATTTGAAAAAAATGTCAAAAAAATTGGGAAATATTTATTCTTACCAATTTTTTTCGAGCGCTTGGAATATTGGGATTTTATTGAAACTCTCAATAAAGGTGAATAAAATACTTCAATTTTGAGGAAAAATGTTACTTTTATACACTTAATCATTCACCTCAAAATGGTCGCAACAATGAAAATTTCTTTGAAATTTTCTGGTTGTTCTAACTCAAAAACAACGATCTTTTTTAATACAATGGTCAGAACGAAAAGTTCTCAGAATTCATCTAGAAATATCACGGAATTTTTTTAGATTTTTGTAATGAATTTTTTTTTTTAATTTTTTCAAAATTGTAATTTATTTTCGATAAATTATGAAAAAAATTTAGTGTATTCTCTCACAAATTCTGAGAGTTTGTTCTCCTTTGTATTTTTTTTCCGAAAGTTGATAGTTGTTGAGAAAATGAATTTTAAATATTATAGCTTAGGATTTTTTTTCTCGAAAACTGTCAACATTTGGAAAACATTTTAAAGAACAAAAAATTCATAGAATTCATTAGAGAATACAGTAAATTTTTGTCAACATTTTTCGTTAACAAATTACAATTTGGAAAAGAAAAATTTTTTTTTAAATCCCCAAATGTCATAAAAAAAATCTAAAAAAATTCTGTGATATTTCTGGGTAAATTCGAAGAACTTTTCATTCTTATCATTTTTTAAATAAAGCTCGTAGTTTTGAGTTAGAACGTCCAGAAAATTTCAAAGAAATTTTCATTTTGCGGCCATTTTGAGGTTGTTAGAATTATGAAAATAAAATTTTATCTTAAAATTGAAGTATTTTATTCACCTTTATTCAGAGTTTCAATAGAATCCCAATATTCTACGGGCTCGAAAAAAATTGGTAAGAATAAATAAAAATATTTGACATTTTTTTCAAATTCGGCGCCATATTGGAATTCCTAATGGCCGAAACTCAATTTTGACCTCGAAATCTTGAAAAGCGACCTCGAAAATAGTAGGATATGTACCTCTCAATTTTTGTTAACTTCGATTTTGATACAAAATGCTGAGCTGAAATTGACGCAAGAAGAAGTGGCCATTGGGCGTTAATGTGTTAATAACACAACAGGTCAACATGGTTTTGTTGCAGGGACGTTCTAAATTATTTCAGACGTAATTTTGTGCATAAAATTCGAATCCGGAATCAGAAGTGGCCCATCACATCAGGATTTTGAGATATCTGAAATTATGACTCGAAAAATGCATGTTTTTGCTATATTTGAGATTACGTACAGGATGCAACAACGTTGTTTGGCCTTCTCTACTATTTGCATCTTTTAGTAATACCCTTATTCTTCAAAATGAACTTTTATTCGATCATCCACGATTTTTTCTCATAAAGTCTCGTCGATTTTAGTATACAAAATTGTCTGATTTTCTTTATTATCGTTATTTTATCAACAATACCTGAGAAAGTAGACAAAGTAACAAAAAAGGAAAGTATTCGTCTATTACATTTTAGTGAAAATTAGTATATGATAGTTCGAAAATTCGTAAAAAATATTGACATTACAATTTTGCTCTAAAAATGTATCATGTTAATAACAAATTGTAATCGATTTTCACATTTTCTTAGCAGATTTGATTGAATTCAAAATGATAAAAAATACAAAATTACATTAACATCATTTTTTATTCATTTTGATACTCCATTTTGAGTTCTCCATCTTGTTTATTCTGTGACTTCATGTTCGTACTCGGCGAACCCAGAAACGTCCAAGAACAAATGTTCAAGAGAAATGATTAACCCATTAATGCCCAAATGCACAGAAAATTTACACCAACTTCAACGCTTATTTCCAATATGAAATAAATTTCGAAAAAAATCAAACTTACCAGATTCTACCATTTTCGGGGTCGCTCTTTCGAATGGCGAAGAGAAAATTTAATAAAAGTCAACATTTGTCTATGATTTTGACATATATATTAAAAAAACATACTTTTTTCAGGGCGCATTTTTTACAAATATCGAGTTTTCGATACAATATCGTGCTTTGAATGAGCTAAAATATACTAGAAGAGTGCACTCGATAGTTATACTTAAAAGATACACTGGTATGCATTTGAAATTTTGCGATGTCAGATCCAAAATGGCCACCGCAGTAACGAATTTCTATTCAAAATTTAACAATTTTTTTTCTTGAAAACCATACACTTTAGAGAAAATGTTCCAAGGACAATTTTGTTTTAGAATGAGCCAAAAAATACCCTTGAATTTTTTGAGAATGTATTGTTACAATTTTCAATTTTTTAAAACTGCAGAAAATCCAAAATTTTCAAAAAGTTAGTTAAAAAATCCGAAAAAATTTGACAGTGTTCTTTAACCAATTCTAAGACATTTTTTATCTATAGCAATTTTCTCTAAAGACAGCAGTGTTCAAGAAAATAAATCATTTGTCTTGAAATCTAGAAAAGTTTAATATTTTTTTTCTGGAAAACTATAGTCTTTAGAGAAAATTTCTATAGATAAAAAATGTCTTAGAATTGGTTAGATAACACTGTCAAATTTTTTCAGATTTATTAAATAACTTTTTGAAAATTTTGGATTTTTTGCATTTTTGAAAAATAAAAAATTGTAGCAGTACATTCTGAAAAAATTCAAGGGTATTTTTTGGCTCATTCTAAAACAAAATTGTCCTTAGAACATTTTCTCTAAAGTGTATGGTTTTCAAAAAAAAAAATTGTTAAATTTTGAATAGAAATTCGTTACTGGGGTGGCCATTTTGGATCTGACATCGCAAAATTTCAAATGCATACCAGTGTATATTTTAAGTATAACTATCGAGTGCACTCTTCTAGTATATTTTAGCTCATTCAAAGCACGATATTGTATCGAAAACTCGATATTTGTAAAAAATGCGCACTGAAAAAAGTATGTTTTTTTAATATATATGTCAAAATCATAGACAAATGTTGACTTTTTTTAAATTTTCTCATCGCCATTCGAAAGAGCGACCCCGAAAATGGTAGAATCTGGTAAGTTTGATTTTTTTCGAAATTTATTTCATATTGGAAATAAGCGTTGAAGTTGGTGTAAATTTTCTGTGCATTTGGGCATTAATGGGTTAAGTACATAATATAGACTTTAACCCTTTGCGTCACGAATTTTTCCTTTCATCCAATGAGTTTGACACTTGTTACTTGGAGGTTTTCGGGGTCGCTGATTACGAATCCGTTGTCAGATTTTCAAAATTCAAAATGGCGGATCCATAATGGCGGACAAAAAATCAAATGTTTATTCGATTTTGACGAAACTGGGTACTCGGGGGTTTTCGAGGTCGCTGAATTCGAATCCGTTGTTAGATTTTCAAAATTCAAAATGGCGGATCCAATATCGCGGACAAAAAATCAAATGTTTATTCGATTTGGACGAAACTGGGTGCTTGGGGGATTTCGGGGTCGCTGATTACGAATCCGTTGTCAGATTTTCAAAATTCAAAATGGCGGATACAATATACAAAGAACGAATTGGTCATGTCAATTTTGTGAAGTACCGCTATGCCTAAGTGCAGATAAAAATTGTTTCCTCGCGTTTCATTCCAAATAGTTACGAATAGAACAGTTACAGAAAAGTTAAAATATATTTTACAAAATGAAAAAAAAAATAATAAAAAGATAAAAGCAAAAAAGATCAAAAATGATAAAAAAAAAAAAAAAAAAAAGAAACAAAAAAATAAAAAAAGATAAAATCTACAAAAAAGAACATACAAAAAGAAAAGCGACATAAAAACTAAAAAAATGATAAAAGCAAAAAAAAAATTAAAAAGATAAAAGCAAAAAAAAATGGAAACAATGCCGCCACGTCCTCGTTCGTGTTTCTGGTCTTGACTGAGAGCGGTTCTTCTGATTATCGTCTGCTATATTGGATTCGCCATTTTGAATTTTGAAAATCTGACCACGGATTCGTAATCAGCGACCCCGAAAACCCCCGAGTACCCAGTTTCGTCAAAATCGAATAAAGTTTCGAATTTTTGTCCGCCATATTGGATCCGCCATTTTGAATTTTGAAAATCTAACAACGGATTCGAATTCAGCGACCTCGAAAACCCCCAAGTACAAACTGCCATTATATAACTTTGTCTATTTTTCGAGAAATCGAATTTATTTGAAAAAAAACACCAGTTTTTCGGCATTATTTATTTATATCAACAATATTATTAGTAGAAAAAGCAACTATGGTACTGAGTCTTATTATTGAAGGTCTTAGGATGTTACATTTACCAAATTTGTCAATATTGATACTGATTTATATGAAGAAAACGACAAAATAAGATTATTTAGAGGTGAGACTCTCAGCAACCCACTATGACGCAAAGGGTTAAAGGAGTACTGACGTTTAATAAAGTGCTTATGACGTTTTTAGAACCAATGTCATAATTTAAAATGGCTGCAATCTTGTAAGAAAAAAGGGCAGGTGATCAAATAAAAGCTCATTTTGAAGGGTAAGGGTAGTACTAAAAGATGCAAACAGTAGTTTTTTTAATAGTTTTGCTTTCTAAATGTTTAAAAAGTTTGAAAGCCAATGGCCTTGGCCATGATGATCACGTGGTTAACTAAAAAGTTCACTTGAAAACTTTGAGCTCACTAATCAAGCATCAGAAAAGAAACAACTTACTATGTCTACGTCTATGTCTCTGGATAACGCGAAAAGAAAAATTAGTAACGAGTGTCTTACTAATGACCTTTAATGTTGACCATTGGTAAACATGGTCAAAGCCGTTAACGTCAAACCTTCAAAAAGAAGGTTTTTAAAGTTTACAAAAATCAGCTTTTACATGATTTTTAAACGTTTGACCTTCTGAGGGTCACTCTAGCAAATTATATAATTATTCTTCAAATAACTTTAAAATTCGACTAGAAAATCAAACTTTACGACATATGACCCCCATTGTCCTCGACAACGTTTGCTTTGACATTTTGTTCTAGATTGCGTATTTGCATCTTGTATATTAACATTAGGAGCATTATAGAATGTGCTAGATATTATAATAAGTACAAATGAAATTTTGTAGTAACATTGCATTACATTTAATTCAGTATAAGTTTATCTTATATTAAATAAATGTCGCAGTGCTAAAATAATATGATGGATGTTTAATTCTTAAACTAAGAAAATTGATGTACCATTAAAAAATTTGTTTAGGATTGGAAGGACATTACTCTGATACAGTACGAGTTGTCTGCATCTTATCAATGTTTAAAGATATTTTATAATAAGAACATGGAACAATAACTAATCATATTAAAACATTATAAATTCACAAGTCGTATCATATGACATAAAATTACATTCGATCAAAGGGGAGATTAAATCATGTCTGAAAATATACGAGTATACATGCCATACATAATTCATTTCCACGAGTTTAAAAATTCCTCGTGTATTTCTTCTGAAATATTTTTCTGACACATGTATTGATCCTGTTAAATTTTATTTACATATCGCTTTTCCATTTCCAGTCGTCTATATTTGTCATTCATTGAACAAATTTGACATCTGCAGTCAACTTTCATCATTTTCACAGTACATTTTTATGTTGTCAATAAACGCATTACATGTTACTAAAGAATACAAATATAAGTAAAAGGTAATTAATCAAATACCTTGAAATCATATTTAAATTTTATATACAGACATGTTCGATACAAAAATCTTAGTATCAGTGCCACAATTCCAATAGTTGCTTTAAATAACAAAATTCAGTTATTTCTGACAAGCTTCTATCTTATATATTCTATGTTTAAATCTGTCTGAAATTAAAAATGCTATTTTCCTTTACTTACTAATTCGAGTTCTATTTATAATGGATTTTAAATTTACACCGACGAAATCAAAATTTAAATTGAATAAATTGTGCCATATTTTCCATACTTTGTTGGTTTTCGACTTTCTGGTCACAATGAGTTCCAAAAATATTAAGAAATCGATTCAGTATCTATTTTTGTGTTCATATTAAATATTTGTCGTTATCGTTGATTGAATTTCTGATTTATTATTGGGTACAATGACGCAGCAGAGTTATTGCATTGTAATGTATCAAGGACATATTTTTCTTTTCATAAAACGCAAAGTTTACTCAATAATAGTTTTTAAAAAATACACAGTGATTTAAAAACGCCAAAATTCTGTAGTACTTCAAAAGTACGTCGGCTGTGCGTTCAAATTTTTAAAAAGAGTTTATTATTTTACACGTGAAAATAAACGTCACGATTCTGTAAAAACTGTTTATAATATATGAAGTATTAAATATTAACAGTCGAAAAAAATCAGATTTCTGAAACATATGTATTTTACTGAATTGTTATTCATTTTCAAAATAAATCTTTAAAACTACAAAAAAAAAAACAGTAAAAATTATTCCAAATTAATTAATGAAAATACTTAAGAATGCAACCTGAAATGTATACAATAAAAATTGCAATATTTGTTTAAAACGCAATATAATTTCAAACCTGATGGCAAACAAAGATTTGACCTGTGCAACCAAGCTCTGAAATTTTGATTCGATGCAAATAAATAATAAGCACAGGAATATATTTATCTCGGGGTTCTAAATTTATAGGAGACAAATGTTCTCTTCGAATCGATGTAATACTAAACATTTTAAATGTGGAATATGTAATGTCGAAGGTCAAAAGTTTCTTAGAGCAAATGCTCAGAGCTGAATGTAGAGCAATAACAGGTGAATCGTATTAAAAGAATCTTTATTCAATATGCAACCAGTTCAAAATTTATTGGAAATTTTAGTAATTTGGAGATTCTAAATTTGGATCCCATCTAAATATAAAGTTCCTTGTCCACTTTTGTTCTAGTTTCGATTTAAGTCTAGACTTTCCGATCCACACTGTTTTATTTCGAGGATTTGTGTTGCGAAGTGAGGTTTAAAATTACTTGTAAATCTTGGTATAAATTTAAAATAGTTTAGTGAATGTTGAATTATTTGTTAGAGTGCATTTTAATGTAGCATGATTCAGTATTGAGGTTAACGCAAATTTAGATTTTATTTGTGTAAGTAATATAAAATATTATTTACTATTTAGTCTTATAATATATAAATGTAAAACTAAGAAATCCAATGTAATTTACAATAACATTTTCCTACTATTAAGCGAATCGAAATATCCAAAAATTCATATGAACTTCCATAATCCGATTGTTACAACGATGATAGAAGTGCAAATATATTAATTATGATACATAATTGATTCAAATGAACAATTAATACAATATTTGTTGTTAAAACAAAAAGAGAAATTCTTTGATTAAATTAATGTTGTGAACATGGTATCTTATCTTATTTTGTATTTTATAAGTGGGGCGTTTCTTGGGAAACTGACGACGACTGATGAAAATACCTGGCCCTCTTATTTTTTGCTGCTTTTTGTAAGAATTTTATTATAAAAAGTCATACAGAACTCTAGTCTAAAATTATTATAGTTTAGATACAAGCAACGCTGGAAGTTAAGTCAGATATTATTCAGGCTTTAGAAGAGGCTTAAAAATGAAACTGTACTATTTTTTGTAGCTTATCTATTAATGTTAGAGGAGTGCACTTTTACACGAAATTTCTTGTTCCACAATAAATGTTGGCGCATTTGTTATTTATCTTCAACCATTTTAAAAGCTTATAAATTAAATGAAGAACTAATTTTTGCACATTTAATGGTATTTAGAAAGAACTCCAATAGACTTCTAGAAATTATTAACAAATATTGTTAATAGTATAACAAAAGTGTACCAATTTAAAAGATTTATTTCTTAATGATTTCGAATTAAAACTACTATTATTGTGTACATGTAATTAGGGGAATAATGACTGCATTCTTATTAATTATATTTATCATGTTATTAATTAAAGGTAGGTATATTATATAAATATTAACGTTATAACTATTCAATGTATGCTTTATACTTTGAAAAATAAATGTTCACCTATTCATGCGATATCGTGCAATGAATATACAAGATATTATATATAAAGAAAGGAAATGGAAAGAAAGAATTAAAAACTGTTTTAAGGGGTTTTGAACATTAGTCTGGTATCACATGTTTAAAATTTAAAATGGCGGACCAAAAATTGTAGCGTTACAAATCATTAAAAAGTTACTTGGTGTTCTTTTGGTTCGTTGAATACCAATCTGTCATCATATTTTTAAAATTCAAAGTGGAAGTAATATGGCGGATTAAAAATTTAAAACTCAACTTCGTAGGGACTTGTTTATAATTATTTTATATTTATTTTGTCACTAATAATCCATTATTTCGAATTCTGAAAATATGAAATCAGGTTCCCCATTTTAATGAATTTATATTTTTTAAAATATAGTATACTAGAGTCATATTCAGCGACTTACTAAACTCTCACGTAAACTATATTGGATTTTGTTAATTTAACAGATTCGTGATCAGAAACTCCAAAACCTCCCCAGTAGTTATTTTTACGAGGATAACGCTTGCAGTTTTTCATCCGTATTTGATAGACATATTTGATTCGCCATTTTGATTTTGTGAAATATAACGGTGACTATCATCTTTGGTTTCCAAGCAATGACATGCAAATATGAATTACATTTCCAAAAAGACATGTTTAAAAACATTAAGCTCATATAGTTTTAGCATCTTTTAATTTTTAATATTTTTATACATGGTAAAATTTAAGAATGTTCACCATATACCGGAAAATAATACGAATGATACAAACGTAGATCAGAAGAATAAAATAAAAAATAAACTAGTTTTGAAATTAGTTAATTTTCTAGTTATTTTGTATTATTTTTTCTGCAGATATGTGTGCCCATAACAGAACTAGAATACTCTCTGACGGAACCGGGCAGAAAATTTGTCAAATGTGTGATAGTCCATTGTGGAATTTTTTTAAACATATCAATTCTTAGCATCAAAAACTTTTTTATTATTTGTTAAGAAAATATGTAGTAAACTTATGAAAATAGTGCTTGGAACGATTATTTAACGTAAAAATCTGTTCGAATTCAATATTGCTTCTTTTGATATCGATAACTGGTATGGCGAACCGGGCATCTCAAACGTTAGAAAAACCGGAGAATTCGGTTTTGAGACGAAGAACCGGACGAAGAACATTTCGGTAGTTGCGACGAAAGACCGGACGCATTAAAAATTTGATGCAAAATCGGCCATTTCGAAAGCTACTACGATATAACAAATCGCTATAGAAAGTCTTGAAACGTCTGTTTCTTCGCGGCAAGATTGTGAAAAGTTCGGTTCTTTGTCACAAATTCTGAAATGTCTGGTTCTTCGTCACAAAACATTCGAAATGTACCGTTCTTAGTATGATATGTTCTATACAGCTAACAAAAATTGTAACAAGAAATAAGAGTTTGAGTCATTGTCATCGTCATTAGGAGAGAAAATATTATGGACTGTGCATAAATAATACATTTTATGACTTCTACATTTGAAGGAATTATCAATATATTCAACGACGATTTCATTCTGATTCACAGGCCAGGAACAATTCCAATTAGTCACCGAGGAAATGGACAACATCCCTTGACCTCGTAACCATGCATATCGCGGAGTGGCCTGAAGAGTCACGTGGTATGAAGTCCGACGACAAAATGGCGCCACGTCACGAGATGGCGCTCGGAAGGAAATCGTTTTTTTGTCCCGTCCGACATCGGGCCTTCGATTATCGTCACGGCCTTTTGAGCCGGCAATTTTGCGATCACTATAATGAATATCCTCGTATTTTTCATAATATCGAATTCTACACCACACACTAATACTCAAGTTATCCTTGTCTCGGCGCGGAGTCCAATTTTTATTAAATTTTTTTCAAGATCCCGCGAGCCTGGCACGTTCAGGACCGAGAGTCCCTTAAATAGAGCGGCAATGGAAAGTTTAAGGGGTGGAACTGCGTTGAAGGCAAGGTCGTCTTCTCGTGAAGTTACAAAGTATTAAAAGTAAGGTATTGTACTAAATTGTAAATTTTGAAATTAACGAAATGAACTCTGTACATTAGTAGGTGTGGGCTCCATTCGTGGGAGGGGTGGGGGATTGTATAGAACTACAATCCGAGAATTCTTAGGCATACCAGAAAAAAAAAACAAGATATATATATATATACGTTTGTCTATTACTATTATCCTAACTGAAAGGCTCTGATGATATATTATATATTGGGTACCAAAATGAAAAAGGGGATCAACGTACGAACACCAATTAGCTCTTAGATGCGGTCTATTGCTGCTGTATTATTACCGCTATTGTTATAATGTAATTTACGATACTCTCACTAGCCTACTGCATCGACAGTAATGTCGGCAAGAGTTATTAATACGAGATTAAAGGACAAAAAATAAACATCCTTCCACTATGTCCAACGGTTTGACGACGTGATTCGCCGCCGTGCGTAAATGAAACGAAAGACGTTGATGAACTTACTGCTACTTTAAAGTATCAGTACCAATTAAGTTTTCAAAAATAAAAAAGAATTTTCATAAATGCAAAAAGAATAATGACCAAAATGCTTTCTCAAATTGCATTCGATTTTATTACGAACTTTTGGAAAAACACTTTATTAATTTAGAAGAAATATTTTAAAGCGGTAAAAAGGATATTTAATTTACGCAGTAAATTTGTCAATTTCCATAGACATTGCAGTAAATATCGAGATATTCTCTTTTGAACATGGGGGCTTCATGAAGAAATATTATTCCAATCAATTTCTGTATTCATTCTTGTTTATTTTTTTAATTATTTGTTGACGATATGAAAATGTTGTATTGTGAAGCCCTTAATTCATACGACGATTTCAACCACAGCTTCGGTCTTTCTCCACGGGTTTCTGTACAAATAATTCCCTTGATAATCGAAACGAATTACGCGAATTTTCACGCTAAGAAACAAATGTTACTTTTTCGATCTTTAAGCTCGTGCTTTGTGAATTTCGTTTTCGTATTTCCATTAACCCTTTTTCGGACTGCAGCGAATTTGCAAAATTTCGAGGGTTTACCGTATCGTGCATGCAAATAGTTATTGCGTTACTACGTAATGTAGAATAAAGATAATGGGATCGAGCAGGTAGTGATGCGCCGGTTCGCTGAATAGATGTACGTGTAAGATTTTTAGCCGGTCGTTTTATCGTTTTTTACTTTTAATTAGATTGTGATTTACAATCATGTGAAAACACCAATGGGAGTTCTGCCGTAAGTCGCATTTTATCGCTTGCATCGAATTTTATTTTTAAATTTGTAGTATTATTTCGATATTTTTCGAAGTATTAAAAAAAAAATAAATGATAGATTTCTGAGACTTACTTTCAAAAATGGTTTTATCTACTACTGATCTTACGGTAAGTATCAATGAACTTTGTAATGATCCCGATTCTTTATTAACATGTCGAGTTTAAATACGCAGCAACGACTTATATTAATAGGTCAACGCGACTTCCTTTCCGGCAGAATTTCCCAAATTCGTCCTCAACAAGCTCCTGACCACAACAAAGTCCTCTATAATATAATTCTCGGTGCCATTAAGGTGCCCCTTTACGAAATAACCGTGAATATCGTATTATATTAGCAGCGACGTAATTAAACGCGGGCATAAGGTAAACGTATTTACTATATCGTATACATTGTGAGAAAGAGTCGAGAGTACGCCATAAAGCGCCATCTCACGGACATTCGCGAAGACGAGAAAAATGAGGGAAATACGTTATCGATTAATTATTAACAAATAAGTATTTAAACTAATATCGAAGTCTTCGAAACTTGAGTACTTAACGAAAAAATATGCCTTCTATGGTCCACACTGACAAAAAAACGTAGATAGTCGACCCGGAATATAATTAAATTAACTCGAGCGTGTAAAGAAAGTCGTGCGAAATGAGAGAGCCGGAGAAAAACGTGTGCGTGAGGGTTTGAAACTTTGCGTGTGTGCGTTCGAATTGAAAGCGAGTTACTTAATACTACGGCCAGAGGTTATGAAAAGTTAAAAATGAGAAAAAAAAATTTTAAAAAATAAATGAAAAATAAAAACACAGTATTGCCTTCCTTCTGATTGGCGGGATGTCGGCCTGTGTAGGTTTCTTTTACGTTTGTAGAGCAATAAACGAGACAATCACGTCACACAGGCCGAATTCTCGCCGCTGGTAATCATCTGTCGTTGATTTTCGTCGATTTAAAGTTTTATTGTTAGGAATCTGCTCGTCTATTCATGATTGAAGCACGAACGTTTATTTTTACATCCTTTGAAATTTTATTCCAATGTTGATTAGTTCATAATTTGTTTTTACGACTTTTATTTTTCCGAAGCTTCGCAGGTCACGTGATCTACTGTTGTCATCTTGCTGAATATTGACAAACAGAAAGAATTAAAGTAACATTGAGGTTAGAAACTTTCGCGACTAAGGAAGCTTCGGATAAACGTTATAATCAATTGATAGAACAAAATTGTTGGGTTTTATATTGGTGATAATTTTTATGTTAATAATATTTGATTTCGTGCTACAATTATGCGGGTAGAAATGATAAATGTGCGTTGCAACGACGCCTTCGAACAATAAGGCTACTTTTAAACGCATCCCCGATCTACGTTTCTTTCCCACAGACAACTAAATAAACACATTCGAAGCTTCATCGATAAGACTTATCCAATCAAATACACGAATAGGAAAAGAGAAACGAATCAACGAAGTTTTCATGCACTCTCCAGTCAAGTGAATTTTCAAACGACGCTTAAATATAAAAATCTTTTAGATAAATACAATTATGCGATAGTTATTCTCCTAACTGTTTAAAAAGAAATTCTTTAGGAACGATGGTGATAAGTGTCTTCTTTATCGAATTTTTTTTCAGTGTGTAACGTCTTAAAATAATACCTTTTAAAAAATTACGAACTACTAAAAACGTCAATTAAAGCGAAAGGTGCCACGTTTGTTGAACATTAAACAGCGACTGTTATGGTATAAGGGTGTGAAGAGTAAAAATCCTGGAAACGATGACTCTTCTTTTTTATTGATTTATAAAATTTGCATTATTTAACTATGACTAGAGAATTGCGTGACTGCTTTGACAACGCCAAGTGTTATCTTAATTGATGCTGTCGATCATTTTTGTTCAATTTCTTAAATATTCATAAAATTCGATTATAAAATTCACGAAAAAAAGGCTTCCTTAAAATATTTTTTCTCTACTTTAAATTTACATTCTGAATTTCACTTAGTTCAATAAGTTTAATTTAAACAACAAAAGACTCATTAAAAAACGACGCTGTTATTTCAGTGGGACCGCGGGAGGGGGCTGCGAGCTCTTATCTGAAATTTTGTATTTCTCAAAAATCTACGTAATTTTAAAGCGTATTGTTCGTATTTGTGGTTAAAGAATGTACCGTGGGAAGGAGGTTATGTCCACTTAACCTTTGTGGGGGTTTCATAGCCGCGATTTGACTGTGACTGAAGAGCGACGAAATTGACAAACATTTTAAAATTATTTTGTAATTTGACATGAGAAAGAATGTTGTTGAGGATCACTTGAGAGTCACATGAACGTCACATTGTGTTTATGGGATCATCGTACGACATGGAAAATCCAATGGAATGTGACCATTGTGTGATCCACAATTGCAAAAGTCTCTCTGAAGGTTTTATGACATTTTTGTTTGTAAACGCGAGTTTAGTAGAATTTCGCCCGCTCAATACCCGCTGTGATATTATGTCTTTGACTCCTTATTTTCGACTTACTGGACTCATTTAAAATGGGATACGATACGACGGTAAAGAGAAACTGAAATCATAAAATGGTCGAGTTCCTTCATCAAGGGCTTCTATGCGACTCTTTTATCGTAAACAAATACCAACACGAAAGACGTAAAAATGTTAAATTAAGCACCGAATGAAAAACAATCAGGAATTTCAATACGAGGCCTACGAATACGAACTCGCCACGGATTATTGTTTTTACCGATAAGGTCGAATCTATGTTAGCGTTTCTTGAGGATTGTGACCCATTATAGAATTCTTCCACTTTTTCCGAAGATACTCGCGAGCTCCCTGTCGGGATGTGAGATTGGGGTAGATTTGAATTATCTACATCGAAACCCTACCGTAGGTACGATGTCCCATTACTAGTTGTTACGCGATTTGTGCGGCTCCTTTTACGCATCATTCCAGTTCTTATGGAAAAATTGATCCGAGAGTTTTGATTTGAACCGAATGAACTATTTCTGAAACGACGGTAAAGAGAGGTGCGAAATAAGAGGTTGCGATAAGGAATTTATAAAACGAATGCCAACTCGGGTATGAAATCGCATAGGACAATTATTGTCGTTTCGATGACGATAAAGGTTATAAATAAATGATTATTGAAGGTTGCTATTACTATAACTATAGATTTGTAACGTTTATATAGAATATAAATTAGTTTAACGTGATGATTTTCGTTAATGATTGTTAATTACTATTAACTATTTTTTAATTACTGTTAAGTATTATTAACTATTATTGGGCGTAATTGTAACTATCATAATAAATTTCGGAGGAATAACGATGAAACTTTCCGTAAACGACCGCCTCAAGTAGAATTAAATCACTCGTCCCGATTAAAAACGACTACGATCGCTATTAAACATAGTTATTGTTACATGAATGTTGCGATTGTTGTTGTCGCCATTATTACGCCGATATTCGTCATTATCTGCGTCTTTGTGATCATTACGGTTGAGTTGTTGACAACGTCATCGCAATATGATTCAAGTTTGTCGCCGGCGTATGTTCTATGACGACGATGACGCGCCGGTTCGACGAACCGTTTCGGTACTTTCCAATGGAATCTCAACGTACTTCGTATTCACATAATAAAGATACATATGTTATTATATCTAATTATAGTAAACGAAAATACTCGTTATAGTTGCGAGTTCGACATTGAACCATCGTATTTTGCTCGATTAACGAAATTTGTCTTTGAAATTTATTAAATTTTATGAAAAATAAAGCACTTTACGATAGCCATCAATTATTCTACTTCCTCGCTTCCCTGTATCTTTCCTAAGTCTTTTATTCGTATCTAAGTTGGGCAGCGATCAAGAAATGAACTTTGGATCTAAAAGAAAAAGAAGTGTGCGCAATAAAGCCAACAAGAGTTTTACAAAACACTATATTAGCCCATTAACCCTTTTCGTCCCAAAAGTCCGGAATTTGGACACAACCTTCAACGATGTAACTTTTGTTCCAAACAGCGTTAAAAAAAATTGAAATAAGTCAAAATCGATAGATTTGGACCTCCTCTTTCAAATGCCGTGGTCAGAATAAGCCGGAAATTACAGAGAAAAAAGTTATGATCATTTTTTCGAAAAAAAATAATGATTTTTTCGACGTTTTTTCCCAATAATTGCGTTCTTTGACATTGAAAAGGGCAGTGCTGATCGTTGCAAAACTTACTAATCGCGTCTTTTTGCTTAGACCATTCTTCTCCCGTCGGATTTTTTTCAAAAAACAAAATGGCGTCTGGAAGTTGTAAATTTGAATTTTCTCGCATAAATATCGAATATTTGATCGTGTAACATGACCTCAAATCATGGAGAATTGCAATGAAAAAGTAATTACTATCATTTTCGAATACCTAGTCTCATCATGATTTATTCATAACCTCATAACCTCAAATTACAATGGGTTTATATCGAATATTTGTCTAATTTTCACGCAATTTTCGACGTTTCCGTAACATTACTTATGTGTGGAATTAAAAATGACCCTTATGACATATTAACCCATTAACGCCGAGAAGGACACTTTTTAAGCCACCACTTCCACGTCGCTATTTCCAATTCATTTGACGGAGAAAAAAATCGTGACATAGTGAATTTTGTCGAAAAAAGGGTGCTCTTTCCGATGGTGTCCATGAAATTTTGAAAAAATTTAAATGTCCATGTGAAATCGGAGGTTTTTCGTAAAAAAACACGATTTTTTTCAATAAACTTTTTTTTCAATTTTGATTTTCGTCGAGTTTCCGGCTTGGAATCACTCTAAAATCTTTGTAGATCGTGTACTTTTTGTCTGAACTTAAAGTATCGATGATTTATATAATTAATTTAGGTCCACAAAATTGAAAATGGCGGCCAAAACGCCAAATTTTTTACTTAAACATTCAAGAATTTTTTTCTCGAAAACTATGAACTTTTGGAAAAAAATTGTAACAACGAAAAATATTTAATATCGATTCGTTCTTCGAGAAGTTTCCGAGAGTTTTCGAGAAAAAAATTCTTGAATGTTTAAGTAAAAAATTTGGCGTTTTGGCCGCCATTTTCAATTTTGTGGACCTAAATTAATTATATAAATCATCGATACTTTAAGTTCAGACAAAAAGTACACGATCTACAAAGATTTTAGAGTGATTCCAAGCCGGAAACTCGACGAAAATCAAAATTGAAAAAAAAGTTTATTGAAAAAAATCGTGTTTTTTTACGAAAAACCTCCATTTTCACATGGACATTTAAATTTTTTCAAAATTTCATGGACACCATCGGAAAGAGCACCCTTTTTTCGATAAAATTCACTATGTCACGATTTTTTTCTCCGTCAAATGAATTAGAAATAGCGACGTGGAAGTGGTGGCTTAAAAAGTGTCCTTCTCGGCGTTAATGGGTTAATTACGATGTATGACAAATGTTCGAACGAAAAAATGTTCGATCGTATATTTTACACGAGTCAAAAGTCTAAATTACATTGGTCGAACATTTTTTCGTTGGAACATTTATCATACATCCATTAATTATCGGTTTATAACCTAAAAATTTAGTACAGTTCGACTTTTTCTTATTTTTCAAATACTTTTCTTAATTTTTTTTATTTTAATTTTATTACTTTCATTTTCTGGTATTCAAAACACACGTGGAGGGAATGAAGAAATATTTGTTTTTTATTTTTGTGTTTTGTTTTGTATTTTGTAAATCAATATTGCAGATATTGAAAGTTATGTCGCACTAAAAGATGTGAGTTGACCTGCAGTCAATTTTTAGGTTATAAACAAATTCTTCACAGGTCACAATCATATATGGTAATTTTCAATTTCATACGTACGTAGTGATACGGAAACGTCAGAAATTGAGTGAAAATCGGACAAAATATCAGTAAAAACCCCATTGTACATGACTAATTTGAGGTTATGAATGAATCATGATAGGAGTCAGTATCCACAAATGATAATAATTACATTTCATCCCAGTTCTCCGTGATTTGAACCATTATGCTGTCAAATAATCAATATTTGTGGGAGAAAATGTAAAATTACAATTTGGAGACGCCATCTTGAAGCCGCCATTTTGTTTTTTTTACGAAAATCCGACGTGAGAACAATGGTCTGAGCAAAAATACGCGATTAGTGCGTTCTGCAATGATCAGCACTGACCTTTTCAATGTCAAACAACGCAATTATTGGGAACAAACGTCGAAAAAATCAGTATTTTCTTCGAAAAAATGATTATAACTTTTTTCTCTGAAATTTCCGGCTGATTCTGACCACGGCATTTGAAAGAGGAGGTCTTAATCTAACGATTTTCACTTATTTCAATGTTTTTTAACAACGTTTGGAATAAAAGTTACATTGTTGAAAGTTGTGTCCAAATTCCGGACTTTTGGGACGAAAAGGGTTAAGTCCCAAACGGACGATTTCAGTTTTCGACCCTAACTAAGTAAGTATCAATTTTTAAGGTAAAATTTGCCCCACTTTTCGATACAGCCCTCAAAATGTTGAAAAAATTCGATTGCAATTTCTAAAAAATAGAGGTTTTTTGAAAATATTGCACACAAACATATATAAAAGTTTAAATAGTTTGAAGGCATTTCCTCACCATTTTGAATTTCAAAAAAACTCCTGACCAACGACCGAAAAGATGACAACAAATATATTTCAAGAAGTTTATTATTTTATATCACGATACGTGGAAAACTCAAGAATAGGATCAAATTATCGGCTTTAAGCTGCTGTAAATCTTATCAATAAAAACTATTGGCTTTAGGTAGCTACATCACTGAAACTGATGTCACTTTAATTAAATAAGACAAAATGCCTTATTTTCATTGTTGGTAGCTGTTTGGCTCTGAAAAACTCTGAAAAATGTTGTGTTAATTCAACATGGTCTTTTTTTGATATTCAGTTTTGAAAGAAAAATTATATGTTATTTTTTCCCGAGTATCTCGATAAATTTTCGAACAATTTCGATTTGGGAGAAATATAAGATTTCAGAAACTTATCATTTTTATCATCTATAAGTTTCTCTTTAGTAAATATTCTGCAAATTCAAAAGTGATAGTCGTCATATATGAGAATAATGGATCTTATTTGGAAAAAAAGCAAGTTGGCATATTGATAAAAAGATAGCTCATACAGTCTTGAAAAACATATGGGTGATTTTCAGATAACTGTGATATTTGATGTTCCTTGCGAGAAATTATTAAAGAATGTACTAAATGCGCTTTATTTCTGAGTAAATAATATTGTCATTATCAGTTTAGTTGGTACATATACTAGTTTACTCACATACACAGATTACACCTTTTTATTAACTAAAACGTGTGTTAAATATCAGTTGACATGTCGCCTAAGAAAAAATTAAGTTTATTTTCTCATTTATAAGTTCATCCGGTGCAAAAAATTTAAAATAAATCATGAAGGCACTAAATCGACTTGATATGTAACACAATTTAAAAAAAAAACGTCCTAAAATTGTGAGCCTACATTTCAGAAACACTGTCTATGGGGCATTCCACGTCAAGTCAGCCACCTAAAACCCTGACCCTCTTCGATTTTGCTCCCAATTTTTTTTTCGATAGCTACTAACAAGATATGTGTTCTCAAATTTTTTCAGATTTTTTAAGGCAACATTCATCAAGTTAAAATTTTTTTTTAATTTTGAACAAAAATTTTGAAATTACGATAACTCGGCTCTTATTGATCGTAGAGAGATGTTCAAAAAACGAAAATTTCCATCGTTTAATGTAGTTTTTGATGGTAATTTTGAATATAAACAGAAAAACAATTATCCACCATTTTTTTCATTTTTTATGAAAAAAACAGCTTTTTCACCAGCTCGGACGTTTTTTTTTGACAAAATTCATACTTAATCCTCCAATTTTACCCCGTGTACGAAGACGGGATATCTCATATTCGATTTTTGGCGGAATTTTCAATTTTTTTTTAATATTTAATTAACCTTAAATTCACTCATGGTATGTACATTGAAGAATATATGCACACACACAATTTTTAATTATTTTCTGGTAGTTCAATAAGATAGATACTGTGCAATATTTTTATAATTTTTAAGTAAAAGTTCATCGTGTTAGAATTTTTTAAAAATCAATGTTTAAAAAATTAGTTTTTTTATTACATTTTAAATAAACATAAGCTTGAAGAATAGTTAGAATATATTAGTGAGAATTCGATTAAGATGACACGAAGAATTTGATCTAAAGTTGAAGAATTTTATAATATTTACTCGATGTCGAAGATGAATAAATTTTCACAATGACACCACCATCGTTATCGGGAATTATACAATGTTCTTTTTGTATATTTGGAATTTGCTTAATTTGTTCGAATCTTTTTTCTTGTTTTTCTTTAATTTGATTATAATCGTTAATTTTTAAATATTGATTTTTAAATAATTCTAACACGATGAATTTTTACTTAAAAATTATAAAAATATTGCACAGTATCTATCTTATTGAAATACCAGAAAATAATTAAAAATTGGGTGTGTGTGTGTGTGTGTGTGTGTGTGTGTGTGTGTGTGTGTGTGTGTGTGTGTGTATAAAAAATGAAAAAATGGTCGATAATTATTTTTCTGTTTATATTCAAAATTACCATCAAAAACTACATTAAACGATGAAAATTTTCGTTTTTAAACATCTCTCTACGATCAATAAGAGCCGAGTTATCGTAATTTCAACATTTTTTGTTCAAAATTTAAAAAAAAATTCTAACTCGATGAATGTTGCCTTCAAAAATCTGAAAAAATTTGAGAACACATATCTTGTTAGTAGCTATCGAAAAAAAAATTGGGAGCAAAATCGAAGAGGGTCAGGGTTTTAGGTGGCACTTTTTATTTATTGCAATAAATGAAAACTCAGATGAATAAACAACTTTTCTACCAAAACTAACGTATTATAAAAATATTCAGTCAGTTCCGTTTTATACTACCAATTTAATACAACATAATATTTGTAAAAATGTTTAATTTACAATAATAGTATACATATGGGTTTTGTGAAATGTATTCGGAAAAGTTAAAAACTGTTGCAGTTTTTTTCTAATAATTCGTAAAATTCGATATTTTATTTCCGAGAATGTCATTTCCATTAACGATGAATGGTGTGGAAAATCTGTATTAAAAATAAAAAGAAGAGTAAACTTTTCGAGGTTAAGAGATTTAAGAAGGTATAATTTTATTACTTAATATTGTACAATTTTAAACTCATATCTGTTGCAAATAATTTAAAATAAAAATTTATAATATTTTGGCCAGGGAGAAAGTAAAATCGATCGCGAACGGTCAGTTCCGTTTCGCATAATTTTTAATTTTTCAGTGTAACTTCCTGAAAACTCAAGTTGTAGTAGCACTACGTTGTGAACACATACATTTGATGAAATAAAACAGAAATATCCTAAAAGTTATGGGATATAATCAGCTTTATATTTCGCCAAAATCGCTTGCAAAATAATACAGTTATTTGAAAATCACCCATATCCAAATTTGGCAGATGGTCTTTTTGAAAAATTCCATTTGAAAAGAAATTTTTGTTAGTTATTCCTATTTATTTCGACTATTTTTGAAGTAATTCAAAATCTGGCAGAGCCAAGTTAAAGATGATTAAATTCCGCCCATTTTATAATTGTGGGACGAAATGGCGGCCATTTGAAAAAAAATGAGTTTTAATTCTTGAAATACCGCATTTTCGACGTAAATTTTGGCATGCAGCCCAGAGCCTCAGAATCATTTTTAGGTCAAAATAAAAAAACGCGTGTCCCATGAAATTTGAAGTAGCACACAATCCCAGAGTTACAAAAGAATCAAAGACGTCGATTTTTACGGGGTGAATCCATTTGGAATAGGCCCTATATAAAAAATACCGGCACAAATAATTTTTAATTTACATTTATAGTTGTAGATACTATTCGTTGCCTCCTGACCTACCTAGTATCATATAGTGATTATAAGAAATCCTATTGATGTTAAACCCTTACTACTGACAACTAATTCTCGAATCCGAATTAATTTTTTCCACACACTTATTATATCCTTGACATTAGATGGGAAAAATATACGAAATTTCAAAATAATCAAAACCCCGATTTAGGAGAAAGAATACAATTTTTAAAAGTTGAAAAAAAGTAGGTCAGAAACAAGAAAGTATCATAACAACAGTCAACAATAAACATATTAAGAAAGAAAAGTATTCTGGAAATGACAGGAGTAAATAAACTTTGTTGAATTAAACACATTTTGAAAATTACAATTTTTAAGTAATAAATTTACAACTCTTTATTTTTTAAATGTACATAGTATTCGATGATGAAAGTTCTTGAATTAAATCTAGATCGATAACAATACTGATTAACATCGGCTCTCGCTTATTTGTTAATTAGACTGCAAATGAAAACCAATCCCACGACGAAGCCAGTTCAATTGCTCTTCTTTTGGACAACCAATAGGAAGTGCGCATATAAAGTGACTCCTTAACGAATCTTTGTAAACTGGAATATCCAAAGTGTCGTCGTCGTTTTCTAGTGCAATTGAGTCTCCGTAAATATTTTCTAATTTTTGTTCATCTCCGGGTTCTTGGACTATATAGGCTATTTGACAACCAGGTGCTGTTGTCACTGGAATTGATTCAGCGGTAACTTCTTTCAGACTACCACTCTCTATCGTTGCTCCTGGAAATTTCATGATATAATTATTACATATTTCGAGAAACCAATCATACACATGTATTAACCTATTAACGCCCAAGAGGAAACAAATTTCACCAAGATTTTCGGAATATTTCTTGACATTAAAAACCAATTCAAAAAATTGTACATAAAACATTTTCGACGTAAAATTAATCGATCTTTCCGAATCTGCTGTTAAAAAATTAATCGAGCCCATTTCAAAAAAATTATGCTTGGCTTTCTACAAAAAAATCAGATTTTTTCACTGACAAATATTTTTTATTCTGCATTTTCCCGTTGGAAACTGTTATGGAGATCACTGATCGGTGAAAATATCGTGTCTTCGAACCTGTAACTTTGAAATGTGTATGATAGCATTTTGAAAATAAAGTTGGAAACTACCAAAATGGCGGCTCAAACACAAAGAACGGCGAAAAGCTCCTGAATTTTTTATTCGAAAAAGATAGGCTTTCGGAAAAAATGTCGCTGAACAAAAAGTTCTTAGAATTGATCAAAGAATACGCTCAAATTTTTTCAGAATTTTTAAAACACTTTTCTTCATTTTCAAAATAACAAAAATTTGAAAAAATATGAAAAGTCGTAGAAAAATTGTGAAAAAAGTTCGAGATATTCTTTGATCGATTCTAAGAACTTTTTGTTTCACAACATTTTTTGCGAAAGTCTATCATTTTCAAATAAAAAAATTCCGGTTTCCCTATGTTTTGAAAAATTCAGAAATTTGTTATTTGGAAACGATAGACTTTCGCAAAAATGTGACGGAACAGAAAGTTCTTAGAATCGATCAAAGAGAACCTCGAAATTTTTTCACAATTTTTCTATGACTTTTCATATTTTTTCAAAATTTTTCGATTTTGATAAGGAAGAAAAGTGTTTTAAAAATTCTGAAAAAATTTGATCGTATTCTTTGATCAATTCTAAGAACTTTTTGTTCAGCGATATTTTTTCCGAAAGCCCACCATTTTCGAATAAAAAATTCAGGAGCTTTTCGCCGTTGTTTTCCTGCTTGAGCCACCATTTTGACAGTTTTCTACTTTATTTTCAAAATGCTATCATGCACATTTTAAAGTTAAAGGATTGAGAACACAATATTTTCACCGATCAGTGATCTCCATAAGTTTCCAACGGGAAAATGCAGAATAAAAAATATTTGTCAGGGAAAAAATCTGATTTTTTTTTGTAGAAAGCCAAGCATAACTTTTTTGGAATGGGCTGCATTGATTTTTTAACAGCGGATTTGGAAAGATCAATCAATTTTACGTCGAAAAAGTTTTATCTAAAATTTGTTGAATTGATTTTTAATGTCAAGAAATATTCCGAAAATCTTGGTGGTCCTCTTGGGCATTAATGGGTTAGCATTGTTATTGATTCTTTGCAATACTTTGGTTTACGGAAGGAATAAATTTAATTTTTTGATCACAACTAAACGGTTGATCACGAATAACATCGAAGTATAGTAATTCATTACATTGTTCCACTGACATGTATCTGAGAGAAATAATGTACAATGGCAAAGAAAACAACTCAAAAATGTTTCCCTCTTTATCATTGAAAAAGAAAAATGAAAACAATTGTCGTTTAGTTATTAAAAAAAATATTTGTGCGATGGACGATAAGTACTTATCTAGTATTTTTGTGCTCAAGATATGCACATTCAAATTTTCTAGTCATATAATTCAAGAAATTGTTTCAGCGAAGTTTCATTGAAGTGTTTTATTTCATTCTGTTCAAACATCGGAAAAATTGAAGACGTAATAACTCAGGTAATAATAATCGCTAGAGGGAAACTGAATTTTCGTTATTAAAATGGTTCTTATTTTATTTATATACCGACAGAAAAATTAAAAGTTCAGTCGCGATAATAAATCCAAATCACGGCTTTTTTTCCCTTTTTTCACATATTTAGTGATTGGAAATCGACAACCCGTTGTATTTACTAAATTTGTTTTTGTTTTTATTTACTTAATTAGACCGTTATTACCGAGACTAATTCTTACATTAATTTATTAATTTATTATTACGGTCAAGAAGAAACTTTTAATTTGCCTTGTGCAAATATGTTATTTGTTAAACATGGGAATCTTGTGTATGCATATTAAGTGTACGAAATTTAGTCACTATAAAAATATGCATATACTTATTAATATCTTTCACATTTCCTCCTCTGTTAACGATGTTTAAAAACTTCATTAATTCTAAACCAGATGTATACGTATAGGGCAAAATGTACTGAGAACGGCTTACTGACGAATCCACCCAGTACATTTGGACGAAACGTATATTTTTTATTCAATAAGCACTTGTTATATTATTATCGCTAGAGGGAAACTGAATTTTCGTTATTAAAATGGTTCTTATTTTATTTAAATACAGACAGAAAAATTAAAAAAAGTTCAGTCGCGTTAATAAATCAAAATCACGGCTTTTTTCACATATTTAGTGGTTGAAAATCGACAACCCGTTGTATTTACTAAATTTGTTTTTATTTACTTAATTAGATCGTTATTACCGAGACTAATTCTTACATTAATTTATTAATTTATTATTACGGTCAAGAAGAAACTTATAATTTGCCTTGTGCAAATATGTTACTTAATAACTCAGTTGGAAATGTTTGTTACTAAATAATAGAGGTTAAATTATAAGACTTAGGAATTCGATAGAAGAAGAATATTTCAATTTCCTTTTTTATCCATATAGTTATCACGAAAAAACTAAAAAAATTGTCGTCATAACTTGCAGAATTTGTAAATACTTGTAAGAATACAAATCAGTTACGATTCATATGTTGAGATCAAAGTATTTTCATCATTAGAGTTATTAATTGTGCTACTTTAAACTTCATTTAGTGACGTCTCAGTCCATACTTTCAATTGATATAATCAATAGATATTAAATGAACCGGAAACAGGCTTATTTTGGGAATGGTTTACATGATTTACCGTGAAAAAAAGAAACAATTTTCTGCAAATATTCCATGATAGTCAAGCTGACTTTCACTATTAAACACAAGAATTAACAACGCACCATTTCGAATATGAAACAGGCCAGGTTGTAACCAAATGATTACAATCTTATTCTGTATTAATAATACAAAAAAGGTAATCTGTACGATCAAAACTCTTCTTTAAATACTTCAAACTATTAGTATTGCTGGCTACATAAGCAAATACTGGCAATGTATACAACATTAAAATTAGAAATGGTTGTTTAATTGCAGAACACAGCTTTAGATTATTAATTTTACTTCTTTTTTTCAATTATGATTTCCCAATGCGGTCAACTTCTACATTTTATAAGACCAACATCGGATTCATAATCATCGACCCTAAAAACACCCCGAATATACATTTTGAAAAATATTATCGGAGTTTTAAATATAATTAGTGGCCATCATGGATTAAAAAATTGTTTAAATCCGATACTGGATTCGTCATCAGCGACCTCAACGCCCCTATTATACCTTATTTCAAATGATTATCTTTGGAAACATAAAAAAGTCTTTACCAAAAATTGTTCATGTTGTAAATCGTGCTGATAATTCACGAACGTTTCAAAGATTTTTTTATTGGTAGAGTCATTATTGTTTATATTATAAATGGGACATTAAAAAAAATTACAAAATTTATAAATAATCATTTGTGATAAAATTGATTTTTTATATAATGTTATATTAATTTTGAATATAATATTTCACTAAATGTTAAATATTCAACTAAACTTACCAGTAAGCAAAAGTCCGTCAAGTACGACAGACATTCGCCATTGCATTTCTCTCGTCTCTTCAGTCCAATTTGCGCGTAACCGCAAGCTTTCGAATGGGCAGGCCAGCTCTCTGGCCGTATGCTGTTTAAGCGCCGCTAGGAAAGCTTGCGGCCTTTCGAACCATGAAAGCTCTACTGTACGTGGTAAACCATTTAGGGAGGACAAAGCCTGATGCCTCGATAACAGACGGTTTACGTAGGGAATTATTTCCTGCGGTCCCGAAGATCCGTCATTTGTCGCTTTATTAGAAGTCTGTGGAAATCGATAAAAATGTTACTCAACATTTTTTACTTTCGTCTCTTACTAGTGCCACAAGATTTATCATTTATGACATTGATGGTATGAATGACAATGTTGCTGATAAAAATTGTGTGAAAATTTTTCCAAAAAATAATGATGAATACGAAAAAGGGAATATTTAAAAGTGATGGATGCAATTACACATAAAAATAAGTTACTTACCTTTATATCATCCAATCGGCGATTTTCCAGATCAAGTCTAACTTGTTTCAACAATTGTTTTGCTGTATTCCGTTCACCCATGAAAAATCGATTTAGAGGGTCGGAACTTGCGTCAGATTCTTCCTTAGTAAATGCAGAATCACTGAGACGTTGGTCAATAAGATTTTTTAAATCTTTCGTCATGTTTTGTACGGATGTTGCTGTTTTTCCCGTATTTTTGTCTTTCTTTCTACTGGCTGTTTTCCTGGTTGTTTCTAAATTTAAATAATATTGCATAAGGTTTATTTCAAAAAGTGTTTATAACGGCTTATTATTTTTAATAGTGTTATTGAAGAAAACAAATGATAAAAAATGGAGATATATACGTAGAATAATAACTTTTAATTTATAGAAAATGTTTCTAATAGTCTGTTTACCTTTAAGAAGCCTCAAAGCAGCATCAGCTGCGGATTTCTCCCAAGTCCTATTAGCGTTAGCAGGAAGACCAAAGTACTCCTGTGGTGAATCAATATCACTTAAGCGATCGATGGCAGTATCTGGTTTACTGGCTGCTACTTTTGGCAAATTAAGTACACCACCGAGTTTCCGCTGACCAAGAAAAACTTGTTTCGACCAGATCTCCATTAATATCGCTTTAAGAGCTCTCATGTCGTAATCATCTTGGAGAAGTCCTCCATAAACTGCAACATCCAATAAACCTCGACCAGCTTCCCAGTCCTCTGACTTCGAATTTTCGTTCTTTTCTCTATTGACAACCAGTTCACAAGCAGCTTCTAAATCTGCCTCGCTCCAAGCGTAAGCTTTAATCCATCCTTGTGGAACGAACCTAATATAAACGTTCATATAAATTGTTAAAATTATATGAAAAAGGTGCACCCTTACTTAAATAAAATCAAGTTATACTAAATATGAATATTTAATGTATTTCCTAATACCTTCTCCTTTCTTGAAGAACAGCATGAAGCCAGGAAAGAAGCAATGTTTTCGTAATGTCAAGACTGGGTTGACGATGTTGTAGTTGTTGCAATGACCTTTTTACGTTACGTTTTACACCTTCTGGAGGTTCATACGCTAATTTTAAACAGAGACCTGCCAATCCAGCATAGAATCCAGTACATTCTTCAGTGGTTAACCAAATTCTGGTACTGGGGCTTTTTTCTGTTGTGCACATTGGCGATCTGAGGAAACCTTCTAATCTTGGAAGCCAGTTTAAGGCCAACTGCAGATTGCTAAGAAGCAGCCAGCTGCCGTTTCTATATATTAAATTCAGCGTTAACAATAGTGTATGTAATCGTACTAATTTTACAATGGGATTATTTACAAACATTTCAATTTTTGAACCAGATTAGGTCTAGTGTTCGATATCGAGATGGAAAAAGGCCATATCAAGTTTATGATTCTTGTGGTAAAATTTGGACATATTATTTCATTGCAATGTGTACATTCGATTGAGTAAAAAAGTTGATTTTTCGAAATATTTTCATATGGAAAATGTAGTGTCTGGTGTAATGTATAAAATAATCAAAATTCAGAATGGTGAATACAATATGCTTGGTAATTAGATACTCCAGGGATTTTTTTTTTGAGATTCGTTACAGCTTTGCTTCAGAAGTAATGAAAATGTGACTTTGTACAGAGGGAAAAAAAGGTTAATTGAATCATGAAGAAAAGGTAAAAATGATTACAACATTTCATAATAGTACAATCCACATCGTGAAAAGATGTAGTTGACAGTATCGTATTTTTATAATTCATAATATTGTAAAATATAATATACAATAATTACTTTTTATGATGATAAATAGTTATTTTCGTTTAATCCCTTTTAATAAATCTATTTTTTCGAGTGACTATTTAACTGTAAAGCTGTGGTAGATTTGAGGTTATGTGCTATGCTGCATATTTAAGTATCTGGAAATAGTAAACGGAACAATGTTTTAGTTTTGTTTTACTATGAAAATGTTAATTTAACAATTTTTTATAATCACATATTTTACTGTTCTAAAATGGTTCCATTAACCTTTTTCGTTCTCTCTGTGGGGGTGACGTTAAATAGGTGAAAAATCCTTCATTTACCAATTTTTCAATTCGATAAAATTTGAGTTTACTAAATCATTTTTAGTCTTTTGGTAGGGTTAATAACCATCGCATTCACAGAGAAAGCACTTGCGTACTTTTGTTGAAATGTACTATTTTATTAAATACAAATTAAAAATATGTCAATATGAATAATGTATACCGATTTTCTTCTGTGTTTCTATTTCTTCTCCGTTAGTTCATCACTTTCTATTAGAAATTAATAAATATGGTAGTATAATCGGGATTGTGATAACTTAAATCAACTTAAAATTTTTTCTACTAAACTGTTTATATTTTAAACCTAAAAGCATCCCTGTCCGTGAAAAGTGCCCAAAGTTTACGTTGCCTAAATTTAATTCCGACAAGTTGATAATGTTTAGATAATTTTAACTCGCCCGCGACTATTGATTATATATATTTATTAACACGGTGTCTGATGTCCTTCATCTTAAATTTATGAAATTTGGCAGTGGGTTTACCATCAACGATCGGGAGAATCATTGCGTACAATATAAACTTCATCCAATATCTTTTTACGTATTCCGTGAACTATATTATACCCACCGTCTTGAATTCAGAATATTTATTAACGGATCAGCAACCTCGAAAACTCCCGAATATTCAATTTAAGCTTGCGCAATTTTTCAAATTCGATCCGCCATGTGGAATTAGCCAACCTGAATTTAACATATTTGTTGACCGATTCAAGATGAGTAACAAACCCTCGAGTAAGAAATTTTAATTGTTTGCTGTGTAATGAAATATGTATAGTTTAAAGATATAATTCTATATGACGTTTTATCCCCCCCCCCCTGCGCTGGAATAATTCTTTAAAAGTGGTAACGTGACGTTTTTTTAACATTTTATGTGTTTACAAATGGCCTCAGGTTGATTTCAAATGTGTCCAGCTTAAACAATTTTGTATTTCATAAAGCTTAAAGTTAAAAGTTCTGTGGGTTTACCCATATATTTACGTTTAATTCTTAAGCCTTCGCTATTTATAGAACGACATACGCGAAACAAATTTATTTTGATGGCAGATTTTTTTCAAATCTTTCAAAGGTGTGAACAATAACGCCATCTCAGGGAAAGAAATGCCACCACGCCTCAGCCTCAATTTTTTAAAATGAAGAAATAAATAAATGTTTTTCTCACTAAACAATTTTTTTTCGGTTTTATTGCATTTAACCTTTGCTCAAAAGGGAAAAACATTTGTTCGATTGTATGCAGTAGTTCTCGAGCATAAAATAATAAAAAATATGCTTTTTTCTGGACGTTCATTTTATAAGGCCTTCTTAAAGGGATCATTTAAAGATTAAGTAAACAGAAACTTACTTGCAAGCCGTTGCTAAGGCAGCTTCGGCCTGTGCGATATGACCTTGTCCGAGTGACACCTCGGTGAAACCAGTTGCTGATACCACACGATCGTTAGCCAAGGAACGTATTTCCGGTTCTGGGTCAGCACCAGGAGACAGCAATAACAAAACTGGATATTCGGTATTCTCTTCAGCAATTTGTCTTAGACTCCACGAAGGTGGTGTTAAATGGGCAACTCCTAAATTAAGCAATAAAGCATGTTAAGATTTTTTTACCTATTTTTTTATGTTCTTCGTCGACATATATTGCATACTTATAAAAACCATAATTATAAAAGAAAAATAAATTTTTCTTAAAAACCACCGTGAAGAACGAATTTCAGATGAGAGATTACTTACTTTTTCAATGAGATTTAGATTCTATCATTTAAATATATCTTGAACTAACCTAATTGATCAGCAGCATATTTAGAAAGTGCGGTATGAAGGCAATCGGGACGTAGCGCTTGAATAACCAAAATCTTTTCAAATTGCGATAATCCATTTTCAGCATAGATATTTCCAATATCCTCCAGCCATGAGGTGTTTAGTTTAGATGCAACCTATATACAACACGTTTCAAACTTCAATATAATTTGTATTAAATTCGTAACATTAAGAATTAGTTTTAAACATTACTTGTGGTAAACTGGTCGCTAATGCTCTGACAGCTGATTTTCTTTCTTGTGGAATGTATCCAGGTACTTTGTATCCTGATGTTCCTTCCACGTTCAGACTCTCACCTCCCAAGAGAAGATTCCTTTGATCATCGGATACTGGATTTAATGACAATGCTAAATGTAATGCTAGTGGTAGTCGATGTTTTCTATATGCTGCTTTCGTACAATGATGTAATGTATGAACTATAAAGCTGCAAAGAAATTATTTAATTATTTTCGAGAATTTCAAGATTGAATTTAATTTTGTTGCCTGCGAAAAACTCACTTCTTTTCTAGCAGTCTATCCTGATCCTTTTTTTCCTCGTCTTTCAGTGCACTCCTTCCGTTTTCAGTTTCCAAATAGATACCAGCAATAGCTTCGGCCGTAAATACATAAAGGGGACTAAGAGATGTTAGCGATTTGACGGCTTTGTAAAAACCGGCTGAAAACTTTGCTAATTTGTCATGTTCTGCCGATCGTTTTATTATATCTTCAAGACCTTTTCGGCTTTCGTTAATTGCCACAGCGATTGCCTTTGCTTTAGACTGTGTTATCTCTAATGTGGCTAACAGACCGCCTTGCTGTCCCTGAGATTCTTGAAGGAGATCCTGGCCTCTAGCATTGCCAAGTTGTACCAACAATTCTAATCTGGCTGCATCCCTTTCCCCGGATAATTGTTCCTCCTTTTCTAGAGTTTCTCTCCTTTGAGTTTCCAATTCTGGAGTTTCTTTCAAAATAGCCTGAAAATTAATGTATTCTTAAATTCTGAAAAATGTTACTATTATATTATATGTTTTCTCAATATATGCTATTCGTCACCTTTTGTACAAGTCTCTCAGCTAAACTCTTGGTTCCTGATCCAAGGCTGAGTTTAATGAGAACCGCATCAGCTTCGCTGGGCATTCCCTCCAAATATTCACTTCTCGTTGCCAGAAACAACTGAAACCCTACCTGAGCTGGTAAAGTTCTATCCCCTAACCTTAATGGTCTCCTCCTTAACAAAGGCAACAAAATCGGAGGTAAAGCTATTATATCTTCAACCAGAAGCGGCTTCCCGAAACGTATGGCCAACTCCACCGTGGTATGAAACTTGGCATCTTCCGGTTTGGTTACTTCTAATTTTGACCCAAGATTTGATCGTAACCATGACACTGCTATACCCGAGGAATCTAAAAAGATTGGTACTAATGGTCCTCGAAGTGCACGAGCAGCACCTATCAGACTATCCGTATCAGCTGGTAGGCCTTGCGCTCGCCACTGAAGCCGTTCTCGATCGGATGTTAATAGATCGATAGCTGCCTTTCGCCATTTATCACTTCTGGATGGATCCTAGAAACACAATTTGATCCAGAAATTGTAATCAAACGGTGAACTTAATCTGATCATTATCAAATTTATGGCATTCTGAACAGTCTCCATTATTGTTTTCAGTAATATTTAATAACGAATTACCTGGTAAACCAAAAGACAAGCAGCATTAGCAGCTTCAGTGTCCAACGTATTTTTTCTTGTTGTGAGGGACTCGCATTGGGATTGCCAATCGTTGTGTTCGGCATCCAGTTTACTTAAAAGAGCTCGGGCTGTAGCAAGACTGGCCTCAGTTGCTTCACTTCGTAATTGCAACTCAGCTGCTCCTCTTGAATGGGCTGCTAATTCCTCTTGCAGTTGGGCTACTCTACTTTCGACCGAATTTAGACCAGCTTCGAGTTTACCTATTTGAGCTTCTGCTGCAGACAAGCGTCTGTAAAAGATAAAGTGAAATATTTTTTGTTTTTAGATTTAATCTTACAAGTCATCTATGTTGTCGACTTTCATGAAATTTTAAATTTATGTTATGGAAAAAAATTATTTATTTGAAAGGATGATACTATAGGTGATTTCCATTCTAAAGATGGAATATCGGAAATTAATTAATTCAGTTAGAATGTTATGAGAACTAATACTTAAAAGCAAGTTTAATGGTTTTATCACGTGAGAAGGTCTAAAAAATCTTATTGGATATACCAATGGAACTATCAGAGGTTATGTTTATTTCATTGCAATTGGTATACATAATTATTTAGGTCTTTGTTTTCTCAGTGACGCACAAGTTTATAATAGTTAGACATTTGAAGTTTTGTTAAAAACTTACTCAGCGAGAATTCGTTGTTCTCGTTCGAGAGGGGCAACTTGCTGTAAAATTTGTCCATACTGCAAATTTGCCAAGACCCACGCAGCCAGTGGTGCAGCAGCTACCGACGCTCTTCTGGCAGTTTTTTCCTCGAAACTTTCCGGGCGTTCCTTGATCAGTTTAGCAACTGCTTCGAGGCTTGCAGCTGTACTGCGTCTCGCATCCCAGTTTCGAATTTCATCTTTAACGCCTCGTTTCGCTAAGAATGTTTTCATACTGTTCCAGGATGTATCCCGAATTCCCATCAACCGCAAAACTCCTTCAAGAACATCCCTCACCTAAAAAGAAAATTTACATTATTTTGAAACAATAGGATTATTATATTTATTGTAAATTTCCATGCACAAAAAGACAGCTTTTCTACGGTTTCATTACAAACTAATTTGTAACTTTGGAAAATGCACAATTGTTATTAGTAAGATTTTAGAAATTATATAAATGATTTGTACCCTACAAATAACATAGTATGCCAGTGATCTGACACTTTTATGAAGGCTTAGTGCGGGATCCAAGTCTAAATTAAAATTAACTAGAAAAATTAAGTATGCATCATAAAAACATCGTGCTTTGCTTGTCAAAGACGTACATCAGATCTTTATTTCTGGGTTCAGAATTACGAACGTAAGATGTATTTATTACAAGGAATTTTCCGGACATTTGCATTTATGGCCGGTGAACGCCATTATCGAAAAATCTAATAAAACATTTTTAAACTCAGTTAATTTTACGTCAAATATGCCTGAAATATACCGCATTCCTTTATAAAAAAAAACCTTTGAAACCTTTGAGAAAAAATGTGTGTTCTGGCATTAATGGGTCAATGAAAATATTTTCAACAAATTCCAGACATAAATTTGCTATACAACTGGTAAAAGTAGGCATGGTATAGCTGTACGATACGCTTGCAATATTATATTATAATTATTATTTATTAAATGAGATGTATAGAATTACGAAATTTCATTGTTTGGTATGTGGACAAGAACTTTTTGACCACAGAATTTATAAATAACTACATTTCAAATGACTTCAAACAACATTATTTTATAATTGTTTGTTATGTTATAAAATTAGATTATTTATACTATGTAAGCTTTCAGCTTTAGAAGTAAGTGGGAGGAAAAGGAAGAAGGTAAATATTAGAATGGAAAGTAAACAAAAAGTTACTAACCGGTGTTGGTGGTGCTCTTAAAGATCGAACTTCCGCAAGAGCATCTGCTCCGATTCCCGCCACGGCTTGAGCTGCTTGTTCAACGAGGGGTTCTACTTTTCCTAGTTCCGTTTCAATATCTGCCTACAAAGAATAATTTGTTTATAAGATTTCTTACAAGTATCCAAAATGTTAATCTAAAATAACAAAATATAAAAGAAGATCTCCAAACTTTGAACCAATTTAAATTTTATAACTTTACGCTTGATGCTAAATGCAGTAAACTGAACAATTCATTACAATGTTCAAATTTATTAAGTAGAAATTAAAGACGTAAAGAAGTAATTTAAAAAAGAGTGTTGTTTTAATGAATTCGGATCATGATTTGTTTTTAAAAATATATACGCCTGTTTCTCTTGTAGTAATAAATGTTATCTTATAGTCTTGATTTATTACTACAAGTTTATATTAAATTTAATTAACGCTGCCTTTATCATTTTTTTATTAACGGAATTATTATAGTATTTAATTTTTAGATTTCTTTCTTTACAGTGTACATAATTTGACCATAAATTACAAATTACCTTTCTTCGGGCTAGTACAGTACTTTCTTTTTCGGTGTTGGCCTTCAGAGTGGTCATTTCTCCTCGTTGACCAGTGGCGCCACGCATGGTTGCAGAGATTTGTTCCAGCGCTGCATTAGCACGTCCCTTTTCAATCTGTTTAGAAAAACATAATTGTTTATCTTATTTTACTTTATTGTCAGATAATAATTCAAATTCACAAGAGCAAACGTTGCTAATGCTTTTATCGTACCAAGAAGCGATGAACATCGTGTCGAAGTTAAAATCGCATCAACCTGATTATCCTAAATAGTACCGATCATCGGGCTAAAAAATGTCTAACTAATATTCTAGTCTTACTCCAAAAAAATATTAGCTACAGCTACTAATTTTACGCAGCCACAGCAATGGCGACAGCAACCGTCTTCGCTATGAGCACTCATTTTTCAACTGTGTAACTATAGCGACTAAGTTTAGATAGCAAACTTGAATTACTAGTGACAGCCAAGTCATTCTTTTCATGCAGGTATAAGTTTAATATACTTCCATTTCAACCTCCAAGTGTAGTATACAAATTATAAGCTATTAATGTACACATTGGTCCGAAAGGTACTCAATTTTAACTGAAGGCACGTACCGAAAGTTCCATGTAAAACTCAATATTGGCGTCAAGTTTTAGGTAAACCTTCACGAATAAACTAATTTGAATCATGTCCTCACTAATAAAATGGCTCAACAAATTTAGACTATAAGATAGTATTATAGTAAATCGCACAGCCTGATGCTAACCGCCCGATAGACATTACTGAATGATATGATCCGTTAGTGTTTTAAAATTAAATTAGAACAAAATATATTCGAAATTATTTTTGAAGTAAATATAAATATTGGGTTTAAATCAAAAAGTAGTCGAATGGTCATCTAAAACTTGACCGGATTCATAAGTAAACTTGGTCAGGAAGATATCTCCATGAAGAGTCTAATTATGCTTCTTCGATGCTGGGGCAAAAATCCTCTCAGAATCGACTCGTATTTATAAGTCAGCATGTAACTGGAAAAATAGCTGCATATTTATCCTAGGGGAAAATACCCTCTTTAATTACCCTCATAAAACTTTGTTTACTGGGCAGAAATAAAATGAACTTGAACAAATTATTCGACCTATTTTGCTGCTAGAAAAACAACGATTAGTTGCTGATTCGGATTTACTATAATTGTTTGCCACTAAAGGGGAGGTTTTTTCCTAAAATTTGTTCTGATTGAATGACATTGAAATTGATTTATGAATCTTGGATCTTCTGAGGTTCGATTGCGACGAGAAGTTGCTTGTATATTACAGGGACATCTGAGGTCTTTTTAATTCCCAAAGGTTTCCAAATAATTCATATTTTTGAAAGGTGATTAGGAGCCAAATACTTTGGTACCTTGTGTAACATCTTATTATGAAACATACAATCATCATACCTCAAGATCTTGGCGTTGTTTCGATGCTTCTTCTTCCAACTTGGCCACCTGATCTCCAGCTTCCTTTAATCTACTTATTCCAGCTTCAAGATTTTTGAGCTTCGATTCGATTTCTCTCAACCAGTTTTCCCGTAACTGCTTCCAAGTGTGAATAAGTGCCAAAAATCTGGCTGGTGCTTGCTGCTGTATTGGAGCACTCAGATGACCATTTACTAATTCTTTCACTCCTTGTGATTCCTCTACATTAGGATCTAATTCGTCGTTTTCTCGCATTGCTAATTGCTTCAAAGAACTTTCTGCGAACCACCATTCATTTCCTCGTCCTTGACCAATTGTTACACAATGCCGTGGAAGGCTCGAACGAGATAACCATGCCTTTTTTGCTTCATTGGCATCAAGAATCACAGTAACACGCAGAAAGTTTCGTAAACCTATAGAAAATATGTGATTATGTTCTCTTCCCTGAGAGATATTTTTCAATTAGAAATCTAGCAGTTCTTACGATGGTAAAAGTATTGTTCCAAACTTCCAGAGAAATCTTCACGCCTCGACAAATCCGATAATGGTGCTACAAAACTATCCAATTCTTCTGGAGAAAATAGTCCCGGTAATTCCCCTCGAGAAACAATAGCACTAGCGAGAATTGCAAATCCTTCTTCACGTAAATGATGCTCTTCAAGAAGCAGCATAGTCGGTTCACCATCAATACCAGCAGCCTGCACTGCAATCTTTACAGAAGCTTTGCCCCGTCCTTTTTCAAACATAATGGTACCCAAAATATAAATTATAAGTAAGTACTTATGAGAAGACATGTGGTAAATAAGGTTGAGAGCAATATCAAAAATTCTGTGTGCCATGTACAGTTAAATGAGTTTACTCGAAAATTATACAATATATTTCAGTCAGAATCCATACCTTGGCCAGAATCAACAAGGCGATTATTTGTAATAGTTGAAATTAGTTTAGTAGCTGTTTTTCTTCCAGCACCCGGTCGACCAATCAGAATAATACCGCGTTGTTGACAGCCCAATGCCCAACTGAGACCTGCAATTAAAAGATACAAAGGTACATTTTTGGAATATTAGATTTTCGCTATGTATGGTTTTGTATTTGTAATTTCCGTATGTCGAAAAATTAGCATAAAAATAACGTAGTAATCATCGATTTGCGCAAGCAAATTCATACCTGCAGCTGTTTGAAGTAAATGTGATGAAAATTGTGCCTGTACAGGATCTCCCTCTCTTGCACATCTTGTAGCAGCATTTTCAATTTCTTCTTTCCACTGATTTCCACCTAATGGTAACAACCCTGTATTTCCACCCTTCCAGACATATACATCGTCATTTGGTTTGGAACCGGCAGCTTCTTGTGATGCAATCATGTTTTCTAATTTACCTCTCTCCTTAACGCTGAGTCTATTAATCCAAATACAGCATTAATAAATGGTAATTATTAAACAGTTAAAAAATCTATAAATTATATCGTACTTGGAAATGAAGAGACGGCGGGAGGCATCTAGTAAATGAGTCGTAATTTCGGACTCGTTTTCAGCGAGCGGGTAGTATTTTAAAGTGTTTAGCCAGCGTATTAAATCCTTTGGAGTCCATATTTCTGACGATTCGTCAATACATACTGTTTTGAAAGCTCCAACAACTGTAGATGTCATTCGAGCAATCCAAGATGAAATTAACCGATTCTCCGATTGGAGCGAATTGTTGAGATGCAATTCTGCAATTGCTTCCAAATCTTTTATTCCTTGTTTTCTGAAATAATAAAAAAAATTAGAACTTATAAATTTAATATTTGATATAAATTTAAAAAATATTTCTTACGTTAAATGATGTGTGGCCAACAGGGCGTCCAAACGCGGATGAATTTTTGTTGATGAATCTGCTGTACTTAAAACAGTCAAAGATATTCGGGCAAACTCTAAATCATCTTCGTGAAATCCTCCTTCTTGAATTAGTTGCCTTACCAACTCCTAAATATAACGTCGAATTAATAAATGCACATAAATGATTTTGGAAACACTCCGGGCGAGAAACTCAATTTCGTGCGAAATTGCGCCCTTTATACATAATATACTATTTCATTACACGTGTATTTATCCAAATAGTTGATGATATTCTTACTTGCAAATCCTTTGATGCTAAATGAATATCTTCGAGAATCAGAATTAAACTACTTCCAGTTTTAGGTTTGTATAAACGTCCGTGCGATGAGGAGTCCACTTTTATACAGGATGTTTTGAGTCGAGCTATTAAATCTTGAGTCCCATAAAGGGATGATTCTCGAATAACTAACGGTGAAATACCACTTTCAATTTTTAGACTGGACATTGCAACAGATGTTAAAGAATTTCTGCCACAGCCAAGAGGCCCGCGAAGCATGACTGACTGACCGGCTGTTATCCAAGGTAATACTGTTGCTAAACCCTTTTGCATCATTCCTAAAAATATGTTATATAATAATTGATTCTGACGTTTTACTACTTTTTAATATAAAGTTATCAAAAAATATGAAAATAAAAATTTATTCATAATTATTTACCAGAAAGATAAACCGGACCATCGTCTGTTGCAGTGGACTTATTGTGATCACCAAACGGTTCTAACCTGTCTATGTCTTCATTGTACAGGATATCATTAGGCACTTGAGGATCAGGGCATCTAAAACGAAAGAAATATTGTTAGCTGAAGACACTAAATTCTTTATAGAAAAATGTATAATTATACCTCGTATCTGTCGCTTGGTAAATCAGTCGGGCTAAATCATCTCGAGCTTTGGTATCTTCCACTTGCCCACACAAAGCGGTAAGAAGAGCATGGGCACATAATGTTGGAGTACGTGCATTTTGCAAATGAATAGCTGACATCTCAATAAGACCAGCTGCTGATGCATGTTCTCCTTTGTCTTTTAAAACTTGGTCAATTATGGAACACAGATGTGCATTTACTGTATTATCGGCAACTGGAGGAAGATTTTGCAGAGATTGCTTATTTAGTAATGCATTTGGAGAAGTTGATCCAAGATGAACGATTCCCAAACGAGATACTGTTGCCGGACTGGCACCCATTAATTTGTGAGTTTCGAAAATAAATTTCATTCCTTCCCCTAACTTTATGCCTACACCATTTGGCAGCGTTAGAATACGATTGTCATCTAGAGCAGAATTTAACGCCTCTGCCCAATCGGGTTCAACATCTCCATTTAAAACGATCCATAATGGACCATTGTCGGCGGAAAAAATAGCAGTTGATAATAAACCTTCTTTAAATTCTCTGTAGAAAGAAAAGTAATAGTTATTTAATCGATCTAGTGTACATCGTTGGATCTATACCTATGGTGAGATAACAACACCTGCTTCACCTGGTACGAGAGTCCACTTTCCCAAGAAGTTTTGATCTTGGAACAGCGCCAGGATAAATAAGATATTGGATCACCGGTTCGCCAATTTTTGCAAGAGCTTCTGCTAATAGTTTACGGATCAAGGATTTTCCAGAACCTGGAGGGCCAACTATAGCAACACCCGTACGACTTTGCAGCTGATCTCGAAGTTGCACGCATCTTTCAGCTACGTCGTTCTGGATACCATTTACTTCGCATACCTCCTTTAAAGCAGAGCGTAAACTTTCCATTTCTTTAGATGGTGGAAGAGTTGAGTGACCTTTTGGAAATGCGTCGCTCACGAGCGCCGTAAACGTTGTGGTGTCTTCCTTGGTTAATTTGGGCAAAGTCGATGCATAAATTCCAGCAATAAGCCTAAACAAGAAAAATTGAAATGAAAGATGGTAAATTCTTATCAAAACACCTCCACATATTCGAATTTTTAAAAATGTTATTAGATATACCTGGACGTTTCGGCATCTCCGTCAGACTCTATAGTTATTGGTATCGCATCAAGAACGGACCTTAACGCGCGTAGACCCCAATCGTAATGTGCTTGTTTCGACAATAATTTTTCTGAAATTTCGAAAATTTCAACTAGCTGCTTTGCAAGAGTGGCAGCATCCGAAAATCCTGCACATTCTAGCAAAGCACCAACAATATTGTTTTTATTTGGATGAGCCATGCCGATAGGTCTGAATAGTCTAGCGAGAGAATCAGGAAGTTTTCGTCGACCTCCGTAATCGTTACTGGCTGGATTCATCGTGATAAAAATGCAACAGTGAGGATCTACTGGTACAGACTGTTCGCCGAAATTTACAGTAGGTGTTCCATCTCGAATTGCCTCTTGTAAAGGCCTCACTAACATTCCAACTGCACTCAAGGTCTCTTCTTCTAGACGATTAAATTCGTCGAAGCAACCCCAAGCTCCTGCTTGAGCTAACCCTCCTAGAATACGTCTCATGCTTGTAGAGTCCATTCCTATTTATGAACAAAAATAAATATCAACATAGCGTAATACGAATACAATATCTAATTAAAGTTTTGCATAATTTTTTGATGTGTTGATTTTATATTACCTTCATCACAGTTAAAAACCAAAACAAGTCTGCCTAGTAACGAGGCCAGTGCTTTCACGCTTTCTGTTTTACCAGTTCCAGCCGGCCCTGTAGGACTACCACCCAGACCTAACTTCATAGCTTGCGTTAAAGCTAAAAAGCACCTTTCAGTCAATGGTGTTCGGACAAGACCTATCGCAGCCCCTTGATATTCGAAACAATAAGGGAACTCTGCTCCAGCGCTCCGTACTATTATCCCTTTATTCTAATAAAACATTATTATTTAATGTAGTTCTGAGGGATTGTTATACAAGAAAATTAACAACTTACTTTTTTATAATTTCTTAATTGCCGATTCCATGTCCAACTCATTTTTTCTCGATCCGAGGCGACGGATAGGAGGTTACGGGTAACTTGAAGGTGATATACTGTATCCAGCAACAGACTTCTTGCTTTCAATGACGTTAATGTGTCTCCGATATCTTCCAATCCGCGATATCGTGCTCTTTGAGTCTCCAAAAATACAAGAAGGTTTTGTAATTCTGTCGCACCGTGTTTAATTGCATTCTCGCAACGCTCTGTGAAACGGATTCGTTCAGATAGAAGAAGGATCTATCGAGAACGTTAATTTATTTAGTCAATTATATTATGCATGGGATTTAGTAAAACGAAAATTGTTAAAATTGGCGCGTTTAGTCTTTTACCTGAGCTGGATATACAGAGGGGTCCGGTGATGTGTCGTTTATACATTTTTCCAAACTAGTTTGTAATGCAACGCGCATCCCTTTTTCGAGATTCGACAGCCACTGCGAAAGTGGCTCGGTTAGATTAATCGGTTCCGGCAACTGCAGTTTTTCTCCTTCGGGTGATATGACCATGGTTAAAAGATCGTCGTTTCTTTCAATCGACGCAACCCCTTGGAATAGTTTGGACAAATGAGTTTCTAGACCTTTTCCCTTTCCTGATACAAGCTCCAAAAGATCCTCATCACTAAGAAAGTAGAGCCTTGGATATGCCGACCTTTTTTCCTAAAAATTTATTTATAATTCATATATATTTCAGTTTATTTATTAAATTGCAAGGTTTGTCATCCTAATCTACCTCTAGATATTCGTCGAGACTTCTTTGACACCTGTCCAGTAAATCTTTCAAACTCGTAAGAGATGGGTATGGTAGACGCCTTAGAGATGGTACCCTTGGATCTCTTATAATTTCATTCATGATATATCTGTATGTCATACCAACATTTTCATTAATGAAAAGAATTACATTTTTATTGTAAAAAAATCTGTTGAAAATATCTAATTCATTTCACCTAAATTCCTTATCTGCTCGCAACCATCTGCCTGAGTCGCTTGGTGCAGCTCCACCCCCATATACTGGTTCTAGATAAATCCATTTTCTTTGTACAACACTTAGTATTTTGATGCGTTCCTCAAGTTCATAAATTGCTGCTTCACATCGAGATGCTCGAGCTGCAAATCTCTCGTATCCAGATGCTCCTTTGGCACCCTCCAGAAGCAACCGCAACTCACCTAAAATTTGTATCATCATAAAGTATTTCGTTTAAAGATCACATAATTGTCGTTATTCTATTGTTATTTAGTTTGTTACCGGCCCTCGCTAATAATGCACTATAATCTCCCACCAAATAAACTTTAATGTTTTTGCTATCTCTGGCCTCCTGGACTGGAAGAGATGTCGAACCTTCCCAAGCCTCTAACTCCGCAAGTGCTTGACGTATTCCACTTTCAGCTGCTGCTCTTGCTGTAACTTCCTGAAACATATATCATTCGTTTAGAATTATCTACTCTTGAATTACTACACAATATATTTTTAAGAATGAATTATTATACTGACTTTCACTTTATCTGCATGTTTCTCGATTTGCTCTGCGGACATCAATAAATGACCCAATTTAATTTCGTTCATGCGCTTGACATCTTTGAGGTTCAGAATTTCTTTTAATTCATTCCAATGCTCATCCGCTAAATCGTCCCCGCGAAGCAATTGTATCCATTCAATTGATTTTCTCAGTTCCATTATTTTTTTACCAATAAACGAATAGGATTTGACTTCTATTTTTTCTTCCGGAGATGTTCCATTCGCTCTTAAGTGAGCCCCCATTCTAGCTTCCCACGAATCTAACCAATCGTGCAAGCGAGGAAGTCTTCGCCTCGCTACTGACCATTCTTCCTCTTCGTGTTTTTTGAGTTCATCCAAAAATTCTGTTTGGAATCGACAATTCAATTCTTCTTCTTGCATCTGACCTTCTGATCGCGCAACGAATTCATCATCACCCTCGAGAATATCATCGACAGGTATACCGAGTCTTTTACAATCAATAACAATAGTATCTCGTTGATCAGATAGAGTATTCCATTTATCACGAACTATTGCTATCCACTCCAAGGTGACGACGTCAGGTTTTGTAGCCCATTTAGCTTCCCAGCGCTCTCTTTCATCACGCAATGCTAAACCACGGTGACGGAGGTTGACTTTTGCGTCTTCCAATTGTTGTGACATTAAATCTTTATGACTTTCGAGGCGTTCGGACAAACTCTCCCAAGCAGCATGGGCGCTACTGACACCTATAAGATAACACTTTTTAAATGAGATAAATGAGATATATTTTTATTTCAGAATCAGACGTTTCAATATTTACCATCTAATTTTTCTCTCGTCCATATTGCCAAGACACGGGCTAACGCCGAAACTGCTTGCAATTCTTCAGACATACCAGTTGCCTGCTCCTGAATGCGATTATAAGCTTCGTATGCTTCTCCAATTTCTTCAACTGTATAAGGGCGTCGGTTAAGTTCTTTACTTGCCGTGTTCAGAAATTCAACGATAGCTACTAAACGCGAAGAAACTTCGGACCTTAGATCTGAACACATACGATCCCAGTATCTGTACATAACAATATTTATTTGTCAAAGGTTCTCATCATCTTACAAATTTAATTCGACTAACCTGCGAGAAACAGTTTCAAGGTCGTTTCTAGTGGTACCCGTATCCACTATAATACACCAAATTTTCACTTCACTTCCTTTCAATTTTCCGACCTATTTAGGATTTAACATGTTTTAAACCATGTTTCATAAATTATGAATGGAAACATTTAACATTGTTAAATAATGTTTACCTCTTGCGCCCATTGCTTAGCTTCTTTGAATGATCGTTCCCAGTCCAGAGCCTGTTTTCCTTTCAAACTGAAATACAACATTTAATTTGCGGATCTCCAACTACGTTTTATATATAGTTTTATTTTATATAACTACCCTTGTCCAGTGTCGAATTTTGCAAGAGCTGCAAGTGGTATCCATTTATTTCTTACAGTCTCAAGAGCATCGAGAGCTATTTCAGCTTCTTTATAGACTCCACCAAACAAATATGCACTTCTGTTTACAAGAGACTGAAAATGATTATCCGCTTGGTCTCCAACACCACGAAAGTTAACAGGAATTGCTAAAAATCGGCGAATACTAGAATACAGTTTTGCTCGAATTTCTTCTAAGGGTGGTCTCCACTGGAGAGATCCATCACGGAACATAAGTTCCACTCTGATTTCCGGAAGTTTTCGTAATAAGGATGGCAGTGCGGCTCTATAAAACATAAATCACACTATGCTATAACACTTAAATAAAATACATTAAATATTCGATCAAGCGCCAGTGCCTTACCTAAAAGCAATTCCTAAAGCTTTCAGTAATTGTCGATCCCAGTGAAGCTTCCAGGCTTTAGTATTTCCATATTCCGTTTCCACCTGATCGACAATAGCTCGCATGTTTTTCAGCGTGTCTTTCCACGCATTCTGATTTCTAACAAGATTTATCGTATCCCCTTTCATTAAATTCGATACGAGATCCCGCAAGGATGCATGCTTGGCTGCAAGATCAGCGTTTTGTCTAGCGAATTTTCTAACCTAATTGTAATAGTTTCTGATCTGTAATAATTGATTGGAAAATATGTTTAAATAATGTTTTTATAAAATTACCAATTCTCTTAATCTATTTGTATAAGCATCTACTGCTTGCGGATCTGACCAAGCGACTCCTGACTGTTCTCGAACCGCGCGCGCAAGTTCCAGGGCAGCAGTGAGCATCAAAGGCCTTTGAGAAGGAACCATTCGATCGCCTATCGTATTATGAAAATTTGCTATCTGTTCTAAAGCTCTAGCTCTTCCAGCAAGGGCACTAGCTCGTTCCACCAAATTTCTAATTTCTCTTGGAAGCTCAACGCCGTTACCCGCTAACGCTCGGGCTTCGCGAATTAAGGTTATTAGTCGTGGGTCGAAAGTAACTCGCATTAAACTGGCGCCGGTAAGCTCAACTACTGCAGAATCTGTTCCCAATGTTAGTTCTTTTGTGGAAACTGCTTCACTCATTTCGTTTACCTATAAAACAGTAAATATTAGATATTTTTTTGTTTCACAAAAAAAAATCTGACTAAAAATAACATCAATGATACCCAGGAATCAACGAGATGCTGCCTATGTTTCTCCGCGTCCTTTACAGCAGCCGAAATTTTTGTGGCGATTTCATCGTAACCACTGAGATCGGTCAGAACTAGATTTCCAAGTTTTGACAAGCTTTCGAGCTTAAGCTCTGATACCCTTGCCGCTTGAACGTTCTGCAGAATCTGCGGATTATCTAGTAATTCCTCTGTGTCTGGGCCGATTTGGTAAGAAACTTAGAAAAAAATAATTACGTAATGAGTGGAAAGAATATTAATTTTGAATGCACACTATTTAGCTGAATTACCAATTAAAGCCTTATACGCAACGAGCAAAGATTCACGCTCAATTCGGAGAGCATTTTTAATATTGTCCCGTTTCATCAGTTCGTAGTATCTTCGAAACTCTGCTTCCAAAGCCGTTGGAGTTTTGGCTCCAGCGATTTGGGCTTTCAATTTTCCAGCTACTCGTTCCTCGGCAGGCACTAGACCGTCTTCGATTTTTCTTTTCAAACGCTCCCATTCGATATCTTTGTCATCTTCTGCAAGTCCTGTAGAAAACATGCACAATTTTTTTAAAAACTAAGTAGGATTTTTTAAATACGTTGAAGAACCTTATACAAAGAACCAATTCATTTTCCGAAAAATAGAAATTGATCAATGATTGAAAACAACAAAATTAATAATGTGGAAAATAAACCTTGCAAGTCATCGAATAGTTGAAACAGACCGTCTGTTCCCAAACTGGACCTTTCATTCGTAGTTAGTAATCTAGTCAGTTGGCGATTCTGGGCTCGAAGATCAGCGATTTCTCTAATTTAATTGAATCAAAATTACTACCCAAACATTAGTATAAAATAGTAGACAAATGTCCGAAAATTCTCTTACCTTAATCTTTTTCCAAACATAACACATTTGTTTGGGGTATACTTTGGTCCTTTCCAAGGATGCAGCGAGTGATGAGGCCAAAAGAGACTTGTTAATTTCTCACAGGATGTTACCCATTTTTCACAGTTGTCAGCGCTGATTGCAATAGATTGAACTTGTAATCTATCTCCTGCAGCCTTATCCTGCAAGAATTATTGACATTTCAAAAGCTTGATCTGTTTACTTGGTATTAATCGGTACAGCTTGTTTAAAAACTATTCTTTAATATACATGTTTTGTTTATATAATGTTTAAATACATTGAGGACTCTACAATATTTACAGCGGTTTGATACTCCCATCAAAAATTCAATCAGCAAAGCCAAATTTAAGAGAAATCATTTGTTTGACTTTTCTATACAATCGCAAAATGCACTTGGAAGGCGTAACAAAATGAAGGAGTGTAAACAAACTAAATGACAAATGGTGCTTATATTCTGCTAAAGTCCAGAACAGAGATTGCTGATTTAACGTTACGTTAACTTGATATTTAATGGTGTATTATCATGTTTTATTAATAAACAGATCTTCCATAACTTTTCGTAGCTATAAGGTTATTGCGCAAATGGAAAATTGTTGTGAATTTCCATTTTACTGTATTTAAATGTGACTAATGGTAAATTACCTTTTCAATGAAAGACTCTACGAGTTTCACTACTAGATTCCCAATAATATCTAGTAATGTCGACATACGTTCTTCAGTATAAATTGAGTCTTTAAGTTTCCACAAATCGTCAATCAATCCGGACACGGAGTCCAGCGCTTCCTCGACGCCGAAAAGACCATCCCTAAGGAATAAAAAAATTTCCGATGCTAAATACACAAATTATCATTTTAATTAATAAAACTTCTTTAAAATATAACTTTCATTTGTAGGGTGATAAACAATAAATATACGCTGAGTAATTATGATGAAGTTAGGCATATGGATGCAGGAATTCAGTATAAACTAAGTACGATATAGAATAATACCTGGAGGCTGAAGCATTGTCGAATTCTCTTTTAATATCTTTCAAGTATCCGGCAGCTTGCTCGTAAAGTTTTTTATCTTCTGGCTTTTTCGACCTAGCAGCTTTTTTCTTCCAATACGTTTCCTCTTCCTCGATCGATGAAACTGATTTAGGGCCCAGAAGTTCATTTTCCAATTTTTTTAAAACTACCGCATCAACTCCTGAAGATTTTAAGGTTGGTGCCCAGACTTGTCGCAAAGCTTCGACCAGCGAAGAACCGCCGTTTTTACCAGTTGAAGTTACTTGAACAATATCATGAAAATTGTCCTCAGACACAGTCGAATCAGTGATCTGAAAATTAATAATATTAACAGTTTAATATATAATCCAGAATTCGAAGAAAATATGTTAAAAAGAAGTCATACTAGCTTTGCGAAAAAAAAATTGTTTTTTTATACATTATGAAAATTATTTAAATAGACATGAGAGTTCTATTGTAATTTTTGTCGTATGTTTAAAATATTTTCAGATATCACCAATACTCAATTAATTAATAATATAAAGTAAAAGTAAAAATAAAGTAATGATGTATAAATTTCTATAAATTCGAGGTATATCATCTTTGTATCATTATAAATTACTAATATTCATTAAATAACATATTAGAATAGTAAAGGTTTAACTGTATTGAGTTTCGTAAGCCTGAATGGTAAATGGTAGGCAAACGTTCTAGTACTAAAAATATGACGAAGCTGTGAAAGATGATAATACGTCAAGTTTTATGAGATTAAATTGAAAACAAACAGCACATCCAAACGTCAATTAAATGAATATGTACATATCGCATTTCTAAATGAGGTGTATCAATTTCGTGACCCACGTGGACTTTTATATTTTCAAATATTCACGTAATGAATAATTGCATAATAAAATTTTGGTATTTATTTCGATATATTATAGGTTAATTCTGTTTTCAAAAATAAATTCCTTCGTAGTTTTAGAAATCCTACGTTTATTAGAAAGAGAATCAATGCAGTTCCCCAAATGTTGAAAACAATTTTAAAATGCTATTTATGAAAGTTAAAAAATTCTTAATTTTTAGGAAATAATATATTTTTTAATATCTAACGTTATCGGTGTCACGATAATTGATACCGGACTAAAATATGCGGACTACAAAAATATGGTCCACAAGATACGAAAAGAATAACTAGAAAGATAACCTCGAAAATAAGATTATTCGAGATGGAGTTACGTAAATTAGAAAATTTCATTTTAAGACAAAATATCAACGAAAAGTTTACCGTTGCGGTTATGAAATATGACGTTATTCTTAAATATTAACTTAATTTAAAAAAGTTAACCACATTTTAAATTGAATTTAAACCTTAAATACTATATTAAATACAGGAACAGTAGTCCCCCCCCCCCCAATATTAGCCGGGAGGTTCCTCTTGATACTAGACTTTTTCCTCGATAAACCCTGCCACTTGAAAAATCACGCATGCGCAATATTTCAAGTGGAGATCATTATTGTGCATCCTGTACACGTATATGTGTTCTATGATTATGTTTGCGACTTGGAAGAAAAAGACTAAGACGTATTTGGATAATATTGGGAAGAAATACTGTAACCATTTAAAGACTTTTTCTGTGTAGTCTGTCTGATTTAGTGTATTATTTACTGGACATATAAGTACGGAAAAATGATTTAAAATCACTGTAATTATCTTTTATACGATGTGAGTGTATGTCATGTCACTTATCATGTAAATATTGAAACCTACATGCACTAAGTTTATTTTAAAATATGCACGATCAACACGCACAGAAGTATTCATTGTGTGTGAAATAACTTGTAGCAAAATGTCGCTATTTATGTGCAAATAAAAGGAAATGTATATCCAACGAAAATGATCTTATAAATTGAAAGCAAAAATTATATTACAATAGTATTTATATAATAAACATATTTTTGTAATTTACGAAAGTACAAGTTTCAAATAATTCAAACAAATTCTTACTTATATCGGTATTAAATTGCATGTGAAATTTTTGCGAGAAGGAGAACAAATTATGTAAAAGAGAGAATATATTATACGATTCAAATATTCATAATAATTTTTAGGAATTGCACATTTTCAACTATCTTTAAATAGTTTTGATTTTCTGGTAAAATGTTCAAGATTCAGTTTTAATTTGTTCGGTGACCGGAAGTCACAGAACCACTGCGCAATAACATTTCGCGTTTCGTAAGTCTCAGAAGGCAGAGCAATCTGAAACTAATTTTGAAAATAGTGACTGCAGTTACTTTAATCAAAAAGAGTAGAATTTCTAATGAACTCTTAAAAGAAGTGTATTATCACTGAATTAAATTGCAACCATTAATGAGAAATTACTCTTTTTGAAGCTATTTATGTAATTACTGTCTCAAGACAGTTTGATTCTCATCTCACGAAAATTTCTTTTATAGGTTGCAGATAGTGTAGTTAATTTATGTGCATAAGAATATACACGATTTAGTAATCAAATTACGATGTGCAAGGCGAATATTTGATAAGAATTTGCATATTTGCTATTTATTCACTGATATCGTGTTGAACTTCACGATATCTAAGGTCATATCAAAATCGATTTTAATATTCTGTATTCGTTGCAAAAATATAATATTTATGAATCGTATTCTATATATTGAAGTTAAATATTTAACCAAGTTATAAAATTAACCGACAATGTACTGTAAAGGTGATTAATTTCTACAATGTGTCCATAAAAATCGATACAAACTTAAATTTATTGTGCATGAAATACGATTTCATAATTTTTACTGTCTTTCATAATATTATTCTACGACATAATACATTATTTATGTTTAGAATTGCGATGGGAGGATCGAAAATTTTGATTTCTACTCAATTATAATCCGTTTGTTATTCGATGATGTGTTATTTAAACTAATGATAGTAATTTTACTAATTACAGGAAATTAAATATATATATTTCGAAAAAATTGGTGTGGATAATTCTTCCATTAACATAGAAATATGTTTTATGAGATTAAATATAAAACAAAAATAAAACAATATTCAATAACTGAATTAAGCTTTCTACTCTTTTTTACACGTTTTAAAATAAGTAATTTAAAAATAAAGTAAAGGCAAAATAAGTAATACACAACAGGATATTTTTATATTGCTTTTAACACCAAATTGGTTGATCTTCATCTGTAATAGTCATTTGGAGATCTCTTGTTTTTAACGTGTATCTACAAGAGAATCTAACGTTTTAGCGTGGGAAAGCTGAACTGTAATGTTTGAGAGTCACTATTTCATACGGTAAATAATTTATATTAAGTTAACATTTTTTGTATTAAATATGTTACTCCAGATATTGTACTAAAAACTATCAATAAATTCTCTAAGAAATTTAAGTTTTCAATAATGATTAAAAATATATAAAAATACTAGAATCAACTAATTATTGCTTTGAAAATTCCTGTAACTATTTTTTATTACAAAAAGACTCCATTGCAATCGATGTATAGAATTGATAATTCGTAATAACAATTAGTTTATAATAAATAAAAGGTTTCTGAATTTCTAAAATAAATAACATATGTCATCTTCAATATACTATATACAATATAGAAGAGTATTTTATTATTTTTCATACTGTTTTTAATACTTATTTTTAATACTTAGCGAATATGATTGTCCATGATTAATAAAAAATGTAATAATAAACAATATATTTATAACATGTTATATTTATTCTTTATGTTAACTTAAACCTGCACTGTTCGCATTTTTATAACAATGAATTCTAAATTACTGAAAGATCATTTTCTGAAAAAAAATAATAATTCAATAGAAAAAAATTATAACCAATAGCATATATTGGTGATTTTTAAAAAAGTATGATATTTTGGGAGTAATTTTATCAATGTTTGAACTTTATAAAATTAATATCTAGCAATGTTTCTATTGTATTTGTTCTTATGAAGCGTAGGCAATAATTTTTGCATTTTCATTTCTCGACTGTTATTTTAAATTATTGGCCGTTGAATATTTAGCATGGATTAATAATTTGTATTTTCTTGATTAAAAATAAATTGTAGTGGTGGCAATCACATTTTGTTTCTGTTATTATCTGCACAATATTGAAAATAATGTATTCTGTTTTCACTTTTCTATTTCGAAAAAAATGGAATTTCTTTTATTATATGACACGAATTTCAACTGATCGAACCTACGTAAGATTCCATTTATAACTTAAGACTGTATGACAGTTTTGAAAAATGACTCGTATGATTGAAAAGAATATTTTCGTATCGGTACTGAACTTTAATCTGGACTTTAAAAATTAGACTAAGCAATTTTAGAAGATCTAATATTTTTTGCTAAATACAATGTCTCCAATCACAAGAAATAACAAAATGAAAAAAGTAATTTATTTGTTAAAATTTGCCTTTGATTATAGCTACTACTTTTAACCGATAGTACATTTACTTTTTCTGTAAGATAAACATGAAAAATAGAAGTACAGAAGAGGAGAAAAAGTGTTACTGCTAATTACTCAACGAAAATTAATTCGATAATTCCAACTAGTTGCGAAAAAAAAGAATTAATGAAAAGACAAAGAAAACATTTCATAATAAAAAAATGATGTCGTTAAAACAAAGAAATTAGTTCCTTGAAATTATGTCATCAGCATTGTCATAAGACACTTACAGCAGGTGCAAAAATTAATAAATCCTAACAATTACCTACCGCAAAAAAAGAAACATCAAGTTTACGAGCGCATTAAAGAAAAAGACTTCTGGGTTATAAAATAGATGTTTGCGCCGTGACGGTCGTTCCGTATAAGATAACCCCATCGACATAACATTTTAATGGACCGAGCGTTTGCAATTCGTTGAAATTACCTTGAAAAAGACTAGGGTATTTTTTCCGACCGGCAATTCGTTGCTTAATTTCAGATGATTCTGTACGTCTGCCGGATGCGCGCAAAGTGTCCGGCACGTGGGCTGGTTCAAAAATTTTTCCAGAACCAAATTTTCATCACTTCCCGATTCTTCTTTTATAGAAATGCCGAAAAAATGACCAGCGGTCGAAACTATGAAATTTCTACGTACGTCTGCCACGACCATTTTTACACCAATTGTTTTTATCGCGATTTAAACATTGTTTTTTTTATACCGATCGCTTTTTTGAAGTTCGAACTTAAGTTACGTTGACTGCACTTCCTGTACTCATAGGGATAAGGGAAATGAAAGAGAAATTGGATCGAAGTGGCGTCGTGGTTTCGTGACCATAGCGACGCTCGAACAACAAAAGCTGTCAGTGACGCACTGACGTCGCACGTGTTAAAAGTAGTTTTTTCCCATGAATCGCGATATTTTATATATTAGTGAAAATATTAATCAACTTGTTCAAAATATATTCAAAATGTAGATGATAAACTTTTGATTGAAAGAAAATAATAAAACGGTCGCAGGACTTAAAAGTGTCACATTATGCACCGCACAGAAACGTGATCATGTTTATCGTTAATTTTTAAAGTGCGGAAGAACAATTATATCGACTTTTTCGAACAACGGATAAACTAACTGTCACATACTTTATAGTCTTTGATACACTGTAGTGTGGTAAATAAGTTAATTTATTAAGCATGAACTAGTCACTGATATTGTTGTGGTTAGTCGTGTGCACATCTGCTAATTATTTTTTATTGCAATATTTATATTATTTTTAAGACAGTAATTTAATAATCTGGAGCATTTTTCAGATTTGTTTGCTATAAATATTACTAATAAAAAGGTTAAAGATAAACATTGGCGATTGCGTTTCTGAAATTCAACTTACCTATTAACATTATTACAGAGGATTTAAAAAAAAATTATTTTCTCTTTTTTTAATTTGAGTTTTGTTATTCAGTTACTAGTCTAGTTAATGATTCAAAAGTCAAAACGTCATAATCAAGTAAAACTTGCCACTATTCCACCTAAAAATGATCTTATAAAAGTTTTAAAAACACAATTATTACATAACTATAACCGTATAAAAAGTCTCTTTAAGGACATTAAACAAGTGAATGTCGTGCTGTTTGTTTAAGTTTTATCGGCTGAGCTAGATTACCTAATTTTGACCATGCACTATGCAGGCGTCATGCATTAATCAATATCACTTTTACTATATTTCAGCTTGTAATATAAAATCGAGTCCTATGTATATTTCAAATTGCTCGAATTCTCCACAGCAGAATAACTATGAGGCAGTTTGATTAAGAACCTTTGTATGATGTTATAGGCGATGATCAAATAATATAACCTAAAAATGCATCGGCTCATAAAAATTCGCTGATTAAATATACTGAATTTTAAATTTAACTATGTGAAAACGGTATCAAAAATTAATATTTTATCGATTTCCCACACTGTTAAAAGGAAACACCTTAAACTTGATGAACATGAGCTGCAAACAAATTTTGATTTAGATCTTTAACGATGGGTAATGTCAGACCTTACTATTATTCACAACAAATTTAATGTATGGATCTTAAATTTAATGCCATTAAGAATTTCATGTATGCTCTCGAAACGGGATTCCTACCACCCCATGGAAAATTCACTAAAGTTAATGTAGAGTATACTTCTCTTAAGTTAACTTGCTCTGTTAGGTAATACGTCGGTTTCCCTCCTATGAAATACTTTTATTAAATGTAAGCTGCCATCTACGACGAACTTCAGTAACAATTCTTCTTCAGTCCCTAGCGGTATAGCTGACTTATTCAATAATTATATAGCAGATCCGAATTTTAATCCATCATTAGAATCTGCAGTTTCTAAAAATTGAATCAACCCGATTGATCTCTATTCCTTGAATTGGGTTGAATCATTCTATTGCTAATTTGAAGTCAACATTCACGTTGGAGTCTGATGGAATCCATTCGATCCTGTTAAAAAAGTGTTCCATTCCTGCGGTAAATCCGTTCAGCTAAAAAGAAATGATTATCACCCCCACTTTTAAGAATAGTGAGGTAACAAGATTGAAAATTACAGTCCAGTTGAAGTTATAAGCTGCATTTCGAAGACTCCATTATTGCACATAATTTATGTGATGGATTATCTCATTATATTATTGAAAATCAACATGGATTTGACAGGGGATAATCAACAGTTACTACCTTTTTATTATTTTCTAATTTCGTAGCAAATGCCTTAATTTGGAGGCCCCATATATTTAGATTTTTCGATAGCTTTCTACGTGATTAACGATTCGATTTTATTGAGTAAGTCAAAATTAACAATGATAGCTGATCACCTTGCAGGGCCCCTTCTGGTCTACCTAAAGGATCTTATTTACGTCCGATTATTTTCAATTTTTTTATTCATGATATCTGTAGAGTTGTACGATTTTCAAAATTCTTGATTTTTGCGGTCGACGTGGAACTTGTTAATAAAATGAAATCTCCGATGCATAGAAATTGCAAATTTATCTGGACTCGAACAGAGATTGATCATAAGGAAATTCGCTCAATTTCGCAAATGTTTGAGCTGTAGTGTTTGAAAAAATTCGAATTCATCTATAAGCCAGTCTCTAAAAAGAGTCTCTAAACACGTTGACCTCGGAGTAGTAATTTGAGACAATAAAATATAATACATAATTGTTCAAAGGCGCATAGGATGTTAGGATTTATTCAAATGGCAACTTAGGAATGTACAGATCCTGAGAATATTGCTAATTTTATTCGTGGGGTTATAATGCGGCTCCTATCTGGTAATCGCATTCGCATATGAAAATTAATATGCTGGCTCTAAAATTTTCCCTTTGTACACTGTCCTGGCCCAATTTTTACAATATAGAAATACAGCACATTTAACACGAAATCCACGGACTATTTTTTAATCAGCATGTAAAACATATTACGCGTTTTATGACGATGAAATAATATCAGTTTCTAGTATACATCAGCTTTATTTTCAACATACCTTGATTAGCCTTCTATTTTAAAAAAATAAGCTTGGATCCAGAAAATGTCTGGGCTTGATCAAAAGTCGATCAACGATCATTTGGATGTATTATGCGATTTCCATTATGGTTAACAGAAATACTGCATTAAAAATATAACAAATTATATCATTATAAAAATCACTCATCGATTATTAAAACTTGTAATCTTTTCTGATTTATAATGGTTATTCAGTAGTTGATTTAATCAGGTAGGTTAATAATAATTCGCTACTAAAATAGTTGTCGAAAAAGAAAATGTAAGCATTACCTACCCATGATCTCATGAGGTTATTAACAAATGGAATGTTTTTTAAGCAAACTAGATGTTAGTATTTTTGCATTTTTTAATATAACTATTCAGTTTTTTATGAATAGCATGGTTTTTAGGTTCAGTTCATCATTTTTTAAAAAAGGTTCATTAAACAAGTTTCATTTGGACATTAATATATTTTAGTTCCATAAAATATTAAGCCTCATTTTTATAATTAAGAACTTAATAGTAATATAATTAGTAATATTAAAGTAATATTTTATGAAATATTTACTATCAATATTTTTCACTTCTAAAATTTATGAAAATGTCTAACCTAAATATCTTACCTAAATTTACTAAAAATATGAAGCACGATTATTTTTGTTATCAATGTTTTTGGTGATTTATGAAAAATGATCTATTGGAGGATTAAAACAATAATATAGGTAATAATAGAGAACGAAAAATATAATTTGAGGAGTCAATCGTAAATGAATGAAATTGAATTTGAAAATCTGCCGGTAAACAAGAAAATGTGCAGTTCATGTAGTATCAATGTGTTTACTTTCAATCGTAGAATAGTGCTGTCAAATTTCTGATTGTTTCTTACTTAAAGTTAGTTTTCATTATAGTTTATTTAAAATCAGTGTAATGTGCATATAATTCATAATTATTGGAGTTTGCTTCTGGCATTCAGTGATTGGAACATTTTAATTATACGTAAGTTTTTGTCATAGTAAACGTTATTTTTTATTGATATTATGACACTAAAAAATCTGCTGTTTTGAATCGGGAAGTTATGCTTAGCAATAAACGGTGAAACAATACTGATAGGTACTTGAAAGATAGTGAAGATTCACTGGTCGGATACATATAAACAACAGATTTCAATATAAACGTATAAAATAAATGATTGTTTTAGATATGTAAATTTAACAAATGCTCCTTATTAAAAAGAGTTGTATTCTTATTATATTTTAATATATACCATCATTGAATTATTAATCAATTTCTTGTGTTCGAAAATCATCACTTTTTAAGTTACTTTAATTTATATTCTACCCTTTTATTTTTGTTATATTTTGAAATAAGGCGGCAATAAATAAAAGTTTCGATTTCCTGTACTGCCACATTTAATCAAAAATGAAATTAAATAACATTCTTTACTTATCTCCATTAGCAAAAATTTCTAATATACTTAATGTTAGTATAGAAATCTATGAAAAAACAAGCAAAAACGAAAAATAATCTAAGACAATAAAAATCTTATTGGCGAGCATCAAAATACAGTTTATGATTAATTTTAATTACATACACACACAATTTATGACGTATAATCCCTTGAAATTTCATATAAACGATATATCAGGATGACTGATGAGTTATGTGCAAATTATTGCAGAATCAATAAGAATCGTATGCTCTATTCAGTTAAATGCGAAAGTGAAAATGTCTCCTCTTATTTAAACAGAACAATATTAATCAACGCTTGCTATGAAAAATGATTCTGAAGTAATAAATGAATCTAAATAGCGATTTTTTTTTGGTTATAGATTTCTGTGAACTTGGAGATGTTAACGAAAAAATATGAAAGGACTAGCGAAAAAAAAATGTTACAAATTTTCTATAATCCGTGGAAACTTATTACAATTACTACTACTCAAATCGTAGTAGTGAAACTCACTGGAAATTTAGTAACTAACTATTCGAATATCAGTAGAAATATTTATGCTTATTTTGTCGCTGACAGTGAATTTCGATGCGTAAAATTGTGACAATACATTATGCATATTGATAAAGCAATAAAAATTCAGTGAATTATACAATTAGGATAAGACCTTTGGAGATTCAACATTAATATGAGAATTAACTAACGCTGCAACCCTGCAGTCATCCTAAACCTTAATCTTTCAAATTTAAGCCAAATTAATATGCAAACGCTAGTGTAGGTAGAATATGATGTAGTACCAAATACTTGTTATAAATAATGAACACAAGATAAAGTAACTATCCCAAATTTGGACAGTATTATGAATATAGTATTATTATTAGTCATACTGTGTAAAACATTTGATTAGAGATTTATGGTATGTATGTGATAGCATATTTATCATTATGGTAATTATACCGTAAGAGTTGTTATCAAACAATGTGACAGAAACTTCCAAACAAACATATAACAGGAATTTCAATCTATCTCCTTAGTAATTCCTTTTAACGTAATTATAAACATTAAACATTTCTTATTCTAAATAATATATGATTTTTTCGTAATAAGTAATGTCAATGTTACATTTTTTAAAAGGAATTTTGATCCGCAGAAGAATCTAATGTTAACCTAGTCACGATCTATAACCCCTCAAAAAGATATTATTATTTATACACTTGTAGTATCAATTTTATACAATTTATTAAATAAACAATAAATTATATAACAATCTTAGAGACTTCGCAAACCCAGATGGAATAGAAATACAGTGTAAACTACCAATATGATTATTTATCTAGCATATTATAAAAATAGAAGAAAACTTCGTCATTTAATCAACAGTTACATGTCCAAATCTCATGAACAGATGGTATTTTGATTAAACAAAATTAATTTCCATTTTATTGTCACAATTTTTTTATCATAAAATATCATTTTTCGATGAATTTCTGATCGACTCAAAAGGTGGGAGTATTAGTTTGTCATTATCTTTGCTACGCATGAGTACGTACAAAAAAAGTCCTTTGAATTAAAATAAAAAACTGTAATATAGTGACAGCCGCTTTTATCTGTAACCTCAGACGACATCATCTATGTTGGGAAAACCTGTTGAATTGACAGATTTATGTTCCTGAATTTACAAATATATTGAGCGGTACCAAATTTAATCAGTACATCTTACAAACAAATACTCTGTAACCAATAGGCGGCTATTAAAGAAATGTAGTAAATCTAACTAATATTACTAGTTAATATAATTTGCTCATACATATATGGGTGATTCTCCAAAAACAGGGCATTTTCAAGAATGAAAAATTTTTTTTTTAAGTTACTGTAAATTCGTTTTTTTTAATGGATTCTTGCTTATTAGCACCAAGTTAAGTTATTGTTAAAGTAGTCACGCTACAAAATTATTTTAAAGGAAAGGGGAAGACTTTTACTATGACGCATTTTTATACGGCTATATAAACCAACAATTGCTTATTAAAAACTTAAAAAAAATAACTCTAAAGAGTCAAAAACATAATGTACATATCTGATTTAGTGCATTTTTGTGAATAATTGAAAATTATTTATTAAATAATAATTAAAAAATTAAGAAAAACACATGAATTTTTGAAGAAGTTTTAGACAAAATAAATTTATTAAAGTTAATGTGTCGTTGGTTAGTAACTACAATGATAATATTATATTCATAATTTTAATAAATAATATTATTTCATAATAAACTTGATTCATAACGTTGTAACAAATATAAAGTTTAATTGTGTGGTTTTTTAAATTATATTTAAATAAATGTCTAAGAGGAAGAGAAATATAAATGTTATTTATGATTTGAAAAATATTTTTTGCTACGGGTTACACTTTGTTCTTGTTTCGTACCTGATACGCCAAATGTTTGGTAACGACAATGAAGGTGACGACAATGAAAATTTGTAAAAAAATCCAATTTTACATATTTTAAACAATAATAAATTAAAAAACAAATTGCCAGTTACGTTTATTCCTTTAATCTTTAAGTTTTCATCGTTTTTTAATTGCTGTTTGTATCAAAATACCAAAATTAGGACGGGTGACGACAATTAATTTAATAAAAATACGTGGTATTTTTATACAGTTTTTACTTGTTCATGAGGTAAATATGTTCTCTTTTCAATTTTCTATGGAGGATTAGTAAAGTGTAGTGTTTTTTCTTTGATTTTCTCATAAGTTTTAGTAAAAAAGTTAATTATTTCCAGTTCATTTATACCAGTTTACGCATTGTCGTTACCTCATAGAAATTTCTTAAGACATTAATATTTCAATAATTATAAGTATAAATATTGATTTAATTAAATATTATACAGAGAGAAATTGTACAGTTTGAGCTGTACTATAGAAATATTATTTGAATAAATTAAAATAATTCGGTTTCTTAATAGCGCTAATATTTTAAAGTTTTGAACTTAGAGGTTTGGACATATCAAAAATGCTACTTTTAGTCTTTAAATGTCATTTTATACCAGTTTTTTGTAATAAAAGTATTATTTTTTCAAATTAACATGGGCCAGGGATATTTATTTAACATTTCTATCGAAATTTAATAATTTATTGTCAAAGTTTTTGTAAGATATAACGTAAAGACACGAAAATGCCCTGTTTCCGGAGAATCACCCATATGTATAATATCGTGCCATTTGCAAATAAGTGAATTTTGTCCCCAATATTTTTCAATTCCTTTATTTAATTTTAGTGCTCAACCAAAAATGTACAACCAACATGTAAGACCAAAGAACTTAAAATAACTACAACATTACAGTAATAGGGATAAATGAATGACACCAAGCGATTCACAGTAACTATGACAATTGACAAATTGTTGTTTTCATGATGTAATATACAATATTCTATAATTATAAAATAATTTTTATGAATGGATTATCATACCGGATGTTCTCTTATCATCATTTGTAATAGGAAAAAAGTATTATTACTTTTCTCTGTTATCAGCAATGTTAGTTCGAAATCCCAAATTGTTTTATTTGGTTTTTATGATTATCTCGATAAAGTTTATTTAGATAAAGCGATGCATGAAAAATACACATAGCAACCAGGAATTTATAAGTGAAATTATCAAACATAACTATTTTATTGTGATTCGAAAATTATTTTTCTATGTAATTATTCCTTTGAAATTTTCTTCAGGAATACAAAACAGTATTCTCAAAAAAAATGTCTAAACAAATGTTCTATTCAGGAACGACAGTATAGAAGTCCCAAAGATAAACATAATACATAGCAAGTGACATGCATTACGTTAAAATTTATATCCAAGTTAAAAATAATTCATGTTTTCGAAATTTGCTATCATTTTTTAAACTTTGTTAAAACTGCAATTTGTACTGTAAAGAAATGTTTGTGCAATGAAAGTCTGTGAATTACCATGAATATCATATTTTTGTTCCACTGATCAAAAAATATTTTCTGCATTAAATATTAATAAATAAACTAATGTTAATAAATAACCCATATAAATAAACTTTCTAGAAACTATATACAAATTTATGAAGAGGTGGCCTTACAACGAACAAACGAAGATGGTATAGTTGCAATATTATTTTAATTTTTGTAATTAAATTTCGAAACAGTTTAAACAATCCAAAAGATGCACATGTTTGCTATCAACATTCATATATAAACAATAAATATGAATTTTTATAATTTAATTTCTATTTCTTCCAGGGGCAAACACGTTACTGACATTAACCCGTTAATGATTTCTGCACAATTTTAGCTCTACTTAGACCCAACATCAAATGAATATAAAAATGATGCATAAAGTGCAGAAAGTATTATTACATGTTCTTGGGGTTGCCTAATAAGATCCTATGATCAGATTTTAAATCCACTTTTTGAATTGACTTTTTTAAATAAAGAAACTTAAAATGGCGCTTCTTTAGACAAAAAACAACAAAAAATCGAGTTTCGATTGCATTTTGCCAAAAACGTTCTAATCATTTTGAAAGTTCAATAAATATTACCCACTTTTTCTTACATATATGTAAAGTTTTCTGGATGAAATATTGATTTAAAAAAGAGCTTGATTTTTGGGATATTTTTCTCAAAAACTCCATTTCATTGTAAAAAAAGCTAAAATCTTAGCATGGAATCTTGTGGGGCGACCCAAAAAATATATAATAACACTTGCTGCACTTTATGAAGATTTTTTCTACATTTAAGGCTGCGTCAGAGTAAGACTAATATTTAGTAGGTGTCAAAATTCATTTAGAAACTTCTTCATAGGTGTATCTATACAATTTGTATTTATTTCGATTATAATATTACATTATTATACTTTTTAAATGTTGTAATTTATATATTTATACTTAATGATGACCGTAACTTGAACATGATATAAATCACGTTGTGACATTCCTATTGTTATTACCATTGTCGACTAAATAACCGTACTAATCCTAATTATTCCGTGCACGTACCGAGTCCGCATTCCATTGACATTTAAATCGCTCCACATATGCGAGCTGATTTGCGTAGACGCAGTTCGTTACCGTACAAGATCATTACCTGACTTTGTTAAGGCAACTTGAATTTCACTGCACATTGTCTTACACGTCTTGTTAATAATGTTTGTATGTTTAATAAAATAATTATTTCAAAATCAAAGTAAATTCGACATAGAAATTTTGCTTACGCGCAATCTTGTTTCCGATAAAATATAAACTATTTAATAAATACCAAACATATTATTTTCATAGATTATAATTCCTAAAGATTGATTTTCTTTCAATTCACTTGGAGCCAAAGAATATTTCAAATCATTTAGAAATCCTTATGAGAATACGAACGAAACAGGAAAGTTCGCTTATTATCGAAACTTGTTTTTAATACAGTTTTGATAAATTTGTTGCTTGGAAATATTTATTAAATCAGTTCTCTGACCGTTCAAGTGAAAAAAATTTGAAATACGATATCAAACCAAAAATTTGATAAGAATCGAAGATATAGTTCACTGCTGTTGAAAAGTTTTCAGACAGTGGTGAAAAACTATTGGAATAGAACAAAGTGTGTGATCATGTAAAACTTCCTTCAAAGTAGAAAAAAGAAATGGCAGAAATAATTAAATACAAATTAATTCCAAGGATTAAATCGTCCAAAGAACCTGCGTATTAATTATTGATATTACACTAGGGCGCAAAATGCGATTTTGTATTTCGTTTTTGAACTACAATATTGGAATTGAATTTTGGAAGTGAATTTTTCTGCACTTGTAGATGCAAAATTACAGAGAAAATTCTAGTGAATTTCTTTTTTGTATCCTTCAATTTTAATTAACTGTCTTTGTTTTTTTTCTAGTAATCAATATACTATTAAAATATGAAGATTTGTACGATTTAACTACAGACAAAACAATAGGAATTAGTATACTCCGCCAAAGATTTTGAGTATAACAAAAGATACACACACTAATAAATTTATATATTTTCCATTTACTATTATTGTTATTTATCACTTCGCTAAGAACGTGTCAAAATTTCCTTTTCTCATAAAAGACTTATTAGTTAATAAAGAAATAATAGGAACTTCGTTTAATACAATATGATATCTTATTCCACACTCTGTCATAAATATCGGCGATATACAATCATAATAATCGACGCTTCAAATTAGACGACGATCAATTTCCGGTTCACAATATCGCGTGTGCCTTGTTATTTTTCTAATAACATGCCATAATAATTCCTATTACATCATACAATAAATTTCTGAAATTTTTTAAATTTTCAAGATGAAGATTTCTTATTATTACCTTAACTAGTTGTTTTGAAAAAATCGTTGTGTTCACGTCATTAAATCGCGAGAGAATCGAAATTTGTTGAAAATAGAAAAATGTTAAGAGTAAACAAAATGTAAAAAAATTATATACAGTAGATAAAATAAGATTGCAAATGTTTCAATGTTTCGGCTCTAATTTTAGTCTTGTTAAAAAAGTTATATAGGTGTTGGTGATATAGTATTGTAGGTATTAATGATACAGAAATGGATATTAAACTAACGGTATCTTCAAATCTCATCTTAAAGAGGCTATTGCTTTTTTTAATGAATGATTTCCAGGAGTCTTTGTTTTCTTTGGTATTTTTGTAATCAAAATCGTGTCTAGTTTTTAGTCGTTTTTAATGTTTAGTGAACCAGTCAACTGTTCTACCTAGCAAAATGTATCTCGTATGTTCATTTAGATGTCAGCAAGTCTGTCCAATATATCATTTAGTTCAGTGAAGGCAATGAATTTTGCATGTAATTCCACTTTGTTTTTAAAACGGTAATTTCTCTTCCTCAGGTTTAATTTATCCAATACTGTTTTAAAGGATGTCGAAATTAAGTTCTGTTTGTGTTTTTAAATATTTTAACAAATTTTCTAAAAGTCCTTTAATATATGAACTATAACTGTTTCAATGATTCCTTATTATAGTAAGTTTTAAATTGTTTATGTTAACAATCTAACAATAATTATTAGAGGATCATAGATTATTATTATTAACACTAAGGTTTATGCAATGAATTTAAGGAATATCCCATCTCAATTACTTAGAAACTTTTTATTGTTTCAAATTTTATTCTTATTAGATTGCAACTGATAGCAGGAAATCATTAATCACAACTTCCTCTTGAGAGTTAAAGATTCCTAATTGGTTTTTAATTGTTTGACGATTGTTGATAGTTTTCTATTTTCTCCTATATTTGTTATTATCTTATTTTAAATTACTTTCTGTTCACGCAGTTGCAAAAAATTATATGATATGGATTAAGATATTGAATTTAATTTGCCGGCGTAAGAAATTACAGATCTGAATTTTTCGCAACAAGTTGTTATAGTTTTATTTCCTTGATATTACTAAATCCTGAAATGAAAGCCGTCATTTGACAATTTTATACTTTTAACTTAATTTTTACTCAATCACATGTTAACCAATCATACGAACAATTAACGATGACGGGTAACTTCCTATATAAATGTCGATAAGGCAATTTCCGGTGCGTACGATAATTCGCGCATTTCAATTGTGTCCTGAGCAATTCAGAATATCAAAACGAAATCTGTCATATCTTACGTATTGCTTATTTCTCTTTTTTACTCAATTGGATTGTTATTATATTTCTCTCAATATCATTCAGCTCGCTTCCTGCTACACTTTTAATTATCAATATTCTTAATTTTATTTATTATTATTTGCTTCTATTGAAGAATGCTACCGAAGTGCTGAGTTAAATTAATTATTATTAGAAAAAAGACGATAAAACTCTCTGATTAAGCTTATAATTTCACAACTCAGGTGCCATTAGGGCTTTCCCCATTTCTTCAGTATATCTGGAAAGTTAGATATCACTATATAGAATATTTCGAATAAAGAATACATAATTTTTATCATTAAAAGTTCGAAACCCATTTTTGAGACTATGAATAATAAATGCCTAATATTCATTTGAAGTAGGCAACTTGTTCTTTATAGTTTTTTGTAATTTTTAGAGGATTCGTCATTTACTTTTTAGGCAGAAAAAGTATACTATTATGGCACCACGTCTTTATTTCACATGACAACTAATCACACGACAAAATAGAACACGACAATTGATCGCACGACAAAACATCACATGGACAAATAATCAGAAACAAAAATATCACTGAGGTAAAAAACCTGCCCCAAAACATTGAACATTGCACACGGAAATTCATGTCAGTCTTTTCCCGCCGCCATTTTGACGTTAGGACATTTTGGTCCCTCTGGTTTGGCGCCGGATGTTTTGGCATCAGGCAACTTGACCCTCGTTATTGTGACGAGAATTATTTTAGATAAAATTTTGTTATAATATTATAATTATTATTAAAAAGTTCCACGTCACCCTGGTACAAAATATGAGCAGATTAACTGACCATTGCCCAGAATATAGATAGTTTTGCTGCCCAATATTTATTCCTAAATTCTAGCAAAATACTGGGCATTTACCTCAGTAACTAACCGCCTCGACGTTCGTGCCGTCACGTTTGATATCTCTATATATATTCGCTACATTTTAGTGGAAAAAATGATGCAAAATTTCAGAAACGATGCAGATCCCGAATTCGCTATAATTATAGGGGAATCATATTTTCAGAAACATTGATTGCAATTGTAGAAATGTGGATAAAACTTGCTTGGTGCGGAGCTTATCAGATTATATTTCTCAAATTTATTTGTCTAGGAAAAGACAACACAGGTTAAGGACAAACCAAACTCCCACATGCAATGTAAGAATTTGTTAAATATATTTGGGCATTTTGCAATCACCTCAACAATTGTAGGTTAACATGGAGTTTCTTATTTACATTCTCTCGCAAACACCCAGTACACTCTTCCAATTAAATATAATTATAACCACAAAATTGTACGATATAAATACATAGAATAGACATGTATTACTTATTAACTTTCTTTGACATATATACAGATATTCTCGTCATTTCGAAATAGGAGATGACTAACCTAACCTATGTAGATCCATAAAATCTGCAATTACGATTGATGAGTTATTGGCAATTTTCTACCCGGTGTTATATACCTTAATTTAAATACAGTTTGCGGTGACTAGAAAATAGCCAACTATCTGGCATTATATTCGAAAGTTTTTGGGCAGCAATAATGGCTAGTTCATGGTTACATCAGCGTTACAACCGGCCAGAATTCAATGAAAATGTTGGACACAATCTGGCCATTAGCAGGTAATAATGTCCATAAACCAGGCAAAAAGTGGTCAATTTTTCCACCAGGGCCTCTCTTTTAAAATACTTCTTTGATATTGGTTTGGAGGTAGTACAAATAAAATGACAATATCTTCTACCATGTTTTAAATGGAAAAACTTGGATTTACTATCCGAATAGTGGGATCTGTTATAAGTACTTTTTGTAGTTGGCTTCACTATGTAAATAGTAGACTGGGGTTTATAATTTGTCCAGGTCACTATTTAGATAGTAAAATTAACAAATAACGACGCCTTTGTCTTATCTTACTATCCAGTTAACAGTTACAACTGTTTCAATTCATCCGTGTATCTGCATTTTCTTCTCGACAAGTCTTGTGAATAGAAATTTCCTCAGCGTGTGAATCCCGATAAGCATGTTAAATCTGACCACAATTCTTTTTGTGATACTGTGGTGTTTTCTCACTCGATGAATTCTAAAACAACAGATTTCCAAATTAAGTCCTGACCGGAAAAACTCTACTTTCTATGTAAAATATGCGGGGGACCAGGTCGACCTCCCCCTGTTTTAGAAACGTAATTTTATATCAGATCTAACTCCAGCCAATAGTCCTGCCAAATAAACGTATGTAATGTGCAATTAAATATTATAACATATTTTTGAAAAAAAAATAACTCTAGATATTACCAACTTCTTAATACGAATTAAATTACGAACTATAGACACTTCCGATGGGCAAAAATGACAATCACGTGATTCACCATTGCTGATATACTAATTACATGCATCAGAGGTTCAAAATATAAACAAACCGAGTGGGTAATTAACCATTTTTTGTTACGCTCATGGAAAAATATATTCCTTCAAAATAAATACACTAAATTCAGAAAATCCCATAATCGATAATTATACTGGTTAATAAATTAACGCTAGTTATGCGCATGAGTTCCAGATAATTAGCAACATCTAATATTAACGAGGAGCAAATTATGTTTCTATGTCGATCATCATAATTACTGCTTCGAGTACTAAATTTCTGAACGAGTTCACCATGGAATGCGATCGTTCTCAACGTACGCGTCAATTGAAGGCGCCTATAAAATCGTGCGAGGCTCGTTTTGAACGCGACTAAAATAGTTTCATCAGAGACCTTTAACGAATTGTTTATTATGAGTTTTACGCCAGTAAAAAGGAATTTATTGATCTTCCGCTATTTTTACTGGATTTCCGGTATAGTCGAGTCATCTAACATATTTTTTAAACATGAAGCAAATTATGAATATTCGATTTATGTATGGACCTTTTATAATAGGTGCGCAATGTTATGAGCCATATAATTCAGAATAGTAAATATAACAACATTTTCAAATTATTCGTATCAAACAATGATATTGGTTAATCAATACTAAATCTTATTAAAACGCGAATCCATGTCTTATCATTGTATGTTTAGATTTTTTTTTGTCCCGGGATCAAGTCCTAACGCTTCAAATGTCTCGAATTCTGTCTCATTAACTTTTTTAATCAAAAAAGCATAACAAAATCGCAAAAACTTATTCATCGTTTTCACCATTCTCATAATTGAATTTTTTTTCCAACAGATGCAAATGCTGCATATTTTCAAATGTTTTTCTCGTCAGAATAGAATGGTCGGAAAACATAAAAATATTTCTTGCATATTCTACCTTTATTAAGGCATTTGTAGATATTTTGGTTTCTAGATTAAATTCATTATCTAGACATGTCATTCTTCACTGAATGTTTTATTTTCATTAAGAGAGACGATTGAATTCTTTATGATATTTATGTACGTTTATTAAATCTCATTCATTTTTACGGTTATCGACTAAATTAACTCTCGACTACACTAATTTGTAGTTCTGACAACTACGTATCTCAACTATTCTTGGATTCACGAATCAATGGATTTAATTTCCGTCGATAATTAATTGCCGCGTTTCGTCAGTGTGCTTCTAAGTTAATTACTCCAGCTGTCGATCGTGCCGAATATCTTTTGTAATAATATCAAAAGTTAAATCTCAGACTTGTTTATACATTTTACAGCCATCCGATTTAGCAATAAGCTATATCATCTGTCGTTAATACAATAATGACTGTTCTAATAAAAAGGATTTTTAACTACAATCTTGAAGAATCCTTTCTCTCAAATATAATTGTAATTTTTCAAAACAAAAAAAAAGTTTTATGAAAATATTTTTGATAATACTTTTGTGTTTAGGAAGCATACATTTCTTTTTTTAAATATGGGGATTATGAATTTGTATGATGTAAATGCTTATATTTAGAAGAATAATATATAGCATAACAAAACGGTTCTGGGAAAGTTAACATCAACTCAACACTCAATTGACTGATTAAAACCATTTATTTGTCGTGAACTAATTGGTCCATAGACAAAAGTATTTGTTTTCTTAATTTTCATTTATTTTGTATATTTATTTTGTATCACATTCAGTATGTGTTTTCTTTATTTTCATTTATTGTATTGCAATAACACAGACAACATTTTACTTATGGTTGGTTTTTCATACATTGAAAATTCGTAAAAATAGTAAAAATTATTCTTCTACATGAAAATGGAATAACGGCACCGAAATCGTAAAACTTACAATGAACATATGTCAAAAGTTTCAACTTGAAATGTAATGTTGATGACATCTCTCATCAGAATTTATTGACATTTACCGTTATAATAAAATGTAAAATAAAAATCATATACATAAAAGGATAAATTTACAAATGGAGATTTATGAGTGATAAAAGTTATAATTAACAACACTATTTATAGAGTGTTTATTTATAGTGGTCCAGAGCGGTTAAATAAATATTAGTATAACAAACGATATATCTAGAAGACAACAAATCTTTAAATATATATTTCTAATAATTTGAAATATTAAATAAGTTATGAGTAAAAGTATATATGCTACAAATTTGATCTATAAATAAGTATATAATGTTTGTATTTTTATTTAAAAGTATGTAAATTGTCTTAATTATTTCGTTTATAAATCTATCCATTCTGTATTCTAAAAACGTTACATAAGTTCTCCAGTTTATTGGCCTCGATAGACTTTTTGCTAAAAATTCCGACTTTTATCATCACCATGTTTTTACCTTTCAACTGCGCCGTCTACCAATTTCTTCAGATTACAGATTTGTATTATGGCATTTCACATTTTTTATTGTCTGAAATTTTTGCCAAATTACTTAAAGTGTCTGGAGTCTGACTAATCTAGGAAATAGCAGGTCATTGAAGGAAGTACGTAGACAGAAACCGGTTTTAAATGCCCAACTGTCATTACTAGCCTAGTGCACCTTGGATTAGTAGTTTAAACTTGATTGGATTCAAATTTACAGACACCTTTTACAAGGCAAATGTACTTATAAGCACTTTCACGATTCAAACTTTGCGAGAAATAATTGGGCCAATCACAAAAATAATTCAACATAATGAGGTGTAAATGTGTTGAAAGAATTTTATCTTATGACTGTCAAATTCATAACTTTGATAGATTTGTTATGATATAAAGCTCTATAATTTAATTAATTTGTTTCCTATTTTTGTAAGAATGATACTGTATTATAAAATTTCCACATATTTCCACATATTTTCCAAATATCAATGCAATAAAGTAACAGTACTGCTTTTAAACAAAAGTTTTATATAGAACAAAACATTAAAATTTCAATTTCTTTTTGAATTAAGGAAAAAAAACGAGTTTCATTGATTCGAAATACCCAATAGAAGTCGATAGTTTAATAAACGAATTACACCTAAAAATAGTATAAAAGTGGTATACGTATGTAGTATATACGTGTATGTGATAAACGACTATAAAATGGTAGTATAAAAAACGTTTATTGATGACGTTTTAAATACGTATACAGTACCGCTCAAAAGTATGAGCTCACCCTTGCGGAATTTTGGCTAAATTAAAATGTTGATATCTCATCGCCACGTCAACATACGGGAAAAATAAAAAAGGGAATTAAAGAGGAGACTTTCAGCTTCTCAGTCGTGGTAGTTTCATTTCAATATATACATTTCTTTACGAATTATGCTCGATTTGCTAAAGTCATTTTTTTGCATTATTTTTTTCTTTTTCAATCCGCTCCCATTTTTTTTAAATGATTACAGGAGAAATGTATAACGTGTAATCGAAAGGTAATTCCTATAGCTTTAATTTGCCTCTTCAGGATTTTGTCTAATATTTCTTTACAAATACTTATTCAATTTTGAACAAATTAACGTGATTTTTTTCAGTCTGCTATATCTCGGAAAATTAACGTGATATAAAAAATGTTTAAGAAACAAAAAGTTTCATTTTTTAATTATCTATTGGCTGAAATTATTTCAAGTTTTTAGAAGGAAATTTTTTTTTAACGACTTTAGTCGACTGAATGTACCTTTTAAAGGCTTAATAGTTATTGTGAACTCTTCTTTTATAATAGAAGAGTATACGGAAAATTTGTTAACTGCATTCATGCTCTAGAAGCCACAAAACCCAACTGATAATATGATTTGTGAATGTCATGAATTTCAAAACAGATCAATTTCAATAAATATGATATTATTTCGTATTGTTTAATTTTAATTATATGTCTCAGGAAGTACGTGTCAATAGATAATTAAAAAATGAAACTTTTTGTTTTTTAGATATTTTTTATATCACGTCAATTTGCCGAGATATAGCAGATAGAAAGAAAATCACATTATTTTGTGCAAAATTGAATAAGTTTTTCTAAAGAAATATTAGACAAAATCCCGAAGAGGCAAATTAAGGCTATAGAGATTACCTTTCGATTGCACGTTGCACATTTCTCTTGCAATCATTTTTTAAAAAATGGGAGCGGATTGAAAAAGAAAAAAATAATACGAAAAAAACGACTAGTAAATCGAGCATAGTTCATAGAGAAATGTATATATAGAAATGAAACTGCCGCGAATGAGAAGCTGGAAGTCTCCTCTTTAATTCCCTTTTTTTATTTTTCCCGTATGTTGACTTGGCGATGAGATATCAACATTTTAATTTAGCCAAAATTCCGCAAGGGTGAGCTCATACTTTTGAGCGGTACTGTATATAATACGCTACGTTTATTGAACGTATGAATATAGTTAATAAAATACATTATTATATTTTACGTATGTAAAACGTACATAAATTATTAAATTTCAAAGTTTAATAAACGTATTTGTAAAACATTCATAATCTATTAAAGTATAAACGGTTAAAAACGATTTTATAATACGTTTATTATCAGAGGATATTGTACGTATATAAACCTAGTGATATATACCACATTTATATCAAAACAATAATTATGTTATTTTCTTTCATAGAATATAATCCGAACCGTTTATTACACATTTAAAAATAACCTATAAATATCGCAATTGAGTTTACCTATTTAAAACGTATAAAAATCATGTAATATACAAATTTCAGAACCGTATTTGACAGACGTTTATAATCTATGAAAATATAACCGGTGAAAAACGATTTTACACTACGTTTATTATCCGAGCAATTATATGTTGATAAAACGCCTGACATATACCACATTTATTATCAAAATACTAAATCTATTATTTCCCTTCCCAGAATATAATGCAAAACGTTTATTAAATGTTTAAAAATAACGTGCGAAATATCACATTTGATTTTACATATTTAAGACGTATAAAACCGCGTAATATACATTTCGAATAAGAGCATTTTAAAATTGAAATAGAACTATCTTTAACAAATAAACGTTAGTACACTGGCGAACTTCATACAGCACAACTTATTTAAACACGAAGGAAATGATTCAATTCCGGAAAATTTCATAAAACTGAACCGATCATGTTCTTTCAAATTACTAAACTAAAAAAACGTATTAACATAGATACAAGGTAATGTCTGTTGGGAAAATAAGTAGAGCGTTTCTATTACTAATTGTGATTTATAAGATGACTCTTGTTTCAATTTAAACATACTTCATTCTAATGTCTATGCAGATTTTCATTTCGAAGTTGCCCTCTCAAACAAATTGGAAACACAATTAACCAGGTTCGATTGTTGAATTCCAAAAGAATTTTCTCCATTGAAAATCTGTATACATATTTATTAAAGATCATTAATACGACAGTGATTTGATTTCCAATTGGAAGTAAGTATATTTACAGTTAATTAAACAACAGGTATTTTACTTAGATTCAAATAAACTATGCAATTTTGTTCAGCTATTTATTTTATACTTAAATATATTAACATTCAACGACGTTATAGTAAACGTTAGCACTTAAAGTCTAATTTACAACAATATCTTACATTTAACATATTTCATTTGTTGTAACATGAATAATTAAACTTTTCGTCCTGAAATTCGAAAACGTAAATTACAGTAGAATTAACTTGGAATACCTTGAAATAAATCTAAGGCAAAAGATTAAAGCTCCGATTACACGGATCGAAACCGATGAACTTTGAGATAAGCCAAGAACATAGAGATTAGGTAAGATCATCACAATTAGCTAGCTGCATAGCTTCAAAATACAAGACACGCCTTAAAATTCCAACGCTCTTCTGCTCAGGCAGTAGAGTATTTCTAATTTAAAAACTTAATAAAATAGTAAAATAAATGATAACATGTATAAAGTACTATTTATTTATATATAGCTGTTATTGATTGTATTAAAAAATAATAATCCGTTTTTATTTTACGTAAATTATTTTAGAATATAACTCTATTCGAAAATAGCTAAAATAATTGCAGTATATACCGTGATGTACGTGAAAACAAACATTCTCTAATTTCGTTGACGTCTACAATTCTAATATTAGGCTGTAGGTTAGAGAAAAAGGTGTAAACTATTTTAAATTTAACTAGCCCAATCAACGTAAAGACATAAGTTGTAAGTAATCAAGATAAGAGATAGAGATAATTCTTCATTTTATTTATATCCACGTTTAAATACATTCATATGGATTATTTATAAAACATATATATATTCTTATTAGCTGCACTTCAGTATATACTAATTCTTAATCTTTTTAATGGCTATTACTACTGATGACCAGTGACTTTTTTCTTCAAAATATCCCACATAATCTTGACATTTTTCAGTATTACTCAGTAGTTTGTAATTCAATCAATTATACATACAAACACAGCCATTAAAAGTCTGTTAATCACTATTATTTTTAGATGCAACTGTAAATAATCACGATATCAATGTTAGAATCAAATTACTATTCGTTCAGTTTCTGTACCTTCATTCTTTTACGAAAAAAACTATCAAGAATTATATCCGTGACTTCTTACTTGTAGATATTTTGTCCCAAGTAAGAAGTATAAGCCAATTGAATTATAAATCCGCAAAAATCTACTAGAAACACTAAAATGATTATCAAATGAAAATTAGGTTATGATTTAGTTGATTAGAAATTCAGGACTATCGATCTCGACAAACATAGAAACGCTATTAATCTCGAGAATATGCATTGAGAAATAGAATAATTCTTTACACTGTTTCCAAGTTTCCAAGCAAAATCTTTTAGTATTGCCAATCTTTGAAGCATGCTTCTCTGCAAATCACCAGAAACAGATCACTCTTTAACATGTTCTCAGAAATAGCAATCATTCTCCTAAGTTGTTATGAATTTCAAAATCTGCTATTCGTTGCGTGTTGTGAAAATATTTATGCATGTAGATTCTCGTTGAGAATAGTAAACTTACATTCAGGACTCCAATTCGTTAATACCCATACAAAAGGAGCGAATCAAATGTAAAGAAAATGTTAACAATGATTGACTGAAAAAACAAGTCATACTTTAGTTTTTTTTTGGTACCTTCAGCAATGGTCATTATTGCCCTTTTCTCTGTTTAAAAACGCGATTCTTGCCAAAAACGCTGGAAACATTTCTTTAAAAAAAAAATTAGCACAATTTTTTTCTTTTATATTGGCGACTAATTCTGACTAAGGGTATTCGAAAAAGGAGGTGAAAACATATCGACCTTGACCTATTTCATTTTTTTTAAAGGTTTCATTCGTTGTATACATTTTGCAATAGCGAAATGTAAAAATACCATTATCTTTCATTAAAATATCATATTTCCATCGATTTTACTTCATTTTTTTTTGCCAAACTATGAAATGTATTTAACGCAGGAGTTTTAGTTTTCGCTGTGTGAAGCACACTGGTGCATAAACTAAACTTTACGCACTCGATTTCACTTTACCCACGGAAAAGTCATGCATAAAATGGGATATGCAACTTAATGGAGTGCGTAAAGTGCATGTACTCGCAGCATAATATATTATAGAAAATGTTAATCTTAAATGGGGCATTTATGTCAGTAAAAAACACTACAACCTTTGATTACTGTAAAATTACATATTTTTAAAAAATTGTATAATAGGTCTGATCATATATTTGAACTAACCAATATTTTTTACCAAAAAAGATCCGAAAATCTTTTTAGAAAACTCTTCGAACATTCAGCATTTTTTATAGAAATTATTATTGACATTCTCTATTATTATGTATATAACAATCTCTGATTATTCGCATAAGAATTGCTTAATAGATTTTCTGGATATGTTAAATATAGCTTATGTATTTAAAAGCCAGTTTATAAGACATGAAAAAAAGATATAATAGAACCATGACAAAGGGTAAAAACTAGTTTTTAAAAATGGTTTTCACATACAATAATAGTAGAATTTACAATGTGAAAAGTTGTTGTTGACTTATGTTAATTTAGAATGTTGTAAAATAACTAATTTTATTAATATTAAAGTTTAAGATCGTTTAAACAATTTTATTATATTTATTATATCATTTACCAATGTTTAATGTGAATTAAACTATTCACAAATAGTTAATTCAACCATTTTTTGTGAATATATTACTTTTACAAAATGATTGGATTAACTATGTTTCTTAGCCATGCACAATTTGAAAGACATAAATGACAAATTCTTAAATGACAAATTATTAAACATGTCTTCAATACTGTTTTATTATTATGATCTTATTTTAATTAATGTGAAGTTTCAAAACCACCTCTACTTGAATATTCTTTACCTATTTTGACTACAAAATGAATAATAAATTATCTTTAAAAACAGTTAGAGTACCAGATGTGGGTCTCTGCAGTTTAATTAAATTTAAATATTGCACAAAAGCTTTTTTAAATATAAATAAATATACGGCATATGTCTTTATGAATCTGAATATTAATAATAATAATAATAAAAATGTTTTTTACTCAACAATAAAATATATTACCCAATAGACGACTTACGCTCATGGTGCTTTAGATGGAATCGTGAAAAACTATTACAAAATAGTTATTGTTTACTTATTTAAGTAACACCTCTTAAACTGGTTAAAAAAATTGCATATTTATCATTTTCTTTTTCCTTGTTGTTTCTTTGTTTATTATTCATTAAATGACGTTGCAGTCTCTACCGCTACTCTTTATAAACTGACGGAAAGTCTGTGTTTCCTTTTCTTATCAACAAAAATGTAGAAAACACAGAGAAAAATTCATATTCTGCACTCTTTTACCCGTACGTTAAATTCAAATGATTTTGTTTACAATAATTGTGTTCTGATTATATCAATCTTAAATAGAGCGATGTATCACTTGAAGAGATTTGTACACCATAAAAAAATTGCGATTCGCTGAAATTTGAAATAAACGTATTTTTCTGGTTTTATCTCTATTCTTCGTAAATGAGCTATACATCTTCAACTAAACGTCAATCGAGACTTTACAACCAGCATTCACGATCCCTCGAAGCCGCTGATTTCATCTCATTTCACTTTTTATGAAAGCGTTCTTGCTGTGAACGTCAGAAAAAAACCTGTAATGGTGAAATTTTATTGTAAATAAGCACCATTGTTGAGTAAACTCGTTAGCATTGAGTACGCACTTGTAACACTTGGAGAACGTTGACATTTAGTAAACTAATTTATTCTTAAGAGACATCCATCGGTAAGTTGATTACTTAATGAAAATTACAAAGAATAAGTTTCTGAGTATGATTATCGGTACAAATTGACGTTCTTGATGAACATTAAAGGAACCCTTTGAACGATAAAAGTATTTAAGTAAGGCATTAAATTCAGTATGAGAAACGATGATATTAATGTAGTTATTCGTAATTACGTGCTAAGTTGTCTTAATTAAAGGCTACAGTTTTCATGTATTTTCTGCGAAGTTAATTACTGTAATAACATTTGACCGTACAAAGTTGTAAGTTAATCAAGTTCTATTTCTCGGAGTAACTTATTAATCCACCAAATGCAATTTGTTTCATCTCTTTCTTTAATTAGTATGTAAATTACATTCAACTGCGTGAATTAAGATTTTTTCTATGCGAATTTCACTCTATTAAGCTAACGTCAGAAGGATTAAATATTCATTCATTGGTGTCGTATTCACCTATAACTTTCTAGTGCATAAATTTACACATTTAAATTATTTACTAACATTTTCCTTTAATCAACTTTTTTCCCCTTATGATAAGGCGTCGAATTAATTTACAATAAAAAAATGTAGTTTTTTATATGAAAATCGGTACAGTTTTTTTCAATTTTCTGAGTCGGTTGAATGGCTTAATTTATGTTGTTAACTAATGTAGTTTTATATTAAATGTTTCTCAAATCTGTCTTAAATATTTTAATTCTATACATTTTCAGTAAAAACTTCGATAACTATATTAAAGCGAATATTGACTTTCAATCAGAGATATTAGATATCAGTAGAAGGAAAATCTCGTGTCATCAGGTTTATCGCACTAAATGCGATTCAATAATTTCTTCTTTTACTTTGCATACGTATCGCAGACTAATTTCAATTCCCAGTTCGTTTCAAATACTACTACTCACTAATTCTATTTGCTGAAGCTATATCAACATATATGTTTATTTATTAAGCGTTTGAATATATTACTTCCGCATGTAATTTAGCACAATGATATAGTTTGAGGTTTCGAGTTAGCGTACCTGTTTAGCACGTGTTTAGCACCTGTTTAGCACTTTATTAATCGTAAACTTAACTGAGATGTAAATAAATATTGACTTGATGAATGTAGTGCAATTTGCAAAGAATCATGTATTTTGTGATAATGAAGGCAAGTGCTTATTTAAATTTTGGAAAGCACTTGCGGTTCGCGGTAAATTTATGCTTAGAAATTAAAGGTATGCATTCATTTTAAACTTCGTACACATTTAAATGAACATGTCCTTGAATACCGACTTTTTTTCAAATCAAATTAAAGACATATTAATGGTATGTTCAAAACATTTATCAATTTTAATATTTATTTAAAATTTCATTTCAATTTCAGCCAGGTATATGGCATCAAATTCAAATTTGAATACCTATATTTCACTATTTTCTCGGCCGCTCTTTAAGATTCTGAGGTTAAAATTGAAATTTAAGTGGTGGAAGCCGTCTGAATTGCACAATGGCGCTTATATTTTTTGAAATTTTGTCAAAAAATTGAGAAATATTTATGTTTACTAATTTTTGTCCAACTATCAGAATATTTGGATTCTAATCCACTTGTGAAGTGAAGGAAATATTTAATTTCCAAGAAAAAGTGTTTACTCCAATTCATTTTAACGACCTCAATGAAGATTTCATTGACAAATTTCAGGAGGCTCTAACTAAAACATTATAAGTTTTCTTTAAAAAGAACCCTAAGAACGAACATTCTTCGAATTCATCGAGGAATAAACTGAATTTTTTCAAATGTTTTTAAACGATCTTTTGATAAATTTTTAAACAAATTTCAAATATTTACGAAAAAATTAAAAAAAGATGTTGGTACATACTTTGATAGTTTCTGTAGGCATTTTAATTGTAATTTGCTCCAAAGGTTCATAGTTTTCGAGGAAAGGAATTAAAAAGATTATGGTTTATAATTTTGATCTCTTAAACTATTAACTTTCGGAGCCTTGCAAAGAACAGAAAATGCTAAATAACAAATTAAATCGATGAAAGTACTAAACATTTTTTAGAATTTTTCATAAATTTTTAAAAATTTGTTACAAAATTTAAAGAAACAAATTTGTTTAAAAATGTAATTTAAAAAGTCCAGTATATTCCTTATTTCTAAGAATGTTTTGTTCTTATTATTTCAAAAAAGTGCCAAATTTTTTAGTTGGAAGTTTCAGAAATTTTTCAATGAAATCTTCATTAGGCACACTATTATGAGGTCGTCAAGTAAAATTTTATGGGAACAAAAGTAAAATTTTTTTCGTTTTTCTTCCTAGTTTGAATAGAGTACCAATATTCTAAAAATTAAAATCGATACGAATAAATATTTACCAATTTTTTACAATTTTGCTTTGTGCAAATTTGTCACCATATTGGAATTGCAGACCGCTGAAATTCATTTTTGACCTGAGAATCTTGAAGAGCGAGCATAAAACTAGTATGATATGTACTTTTAAATTTTTTTCACATTTTTTTATATGATATACTTCATTGAAATTGAAGTGAAAAATAATCATTCCCTACACTAATAACTTATTTATACTAGTTTTGAAAGATATTGTTCTTTCGTTAAATGATCTTTATCGTCAGTTTTTTAATTATATACATTTTCAGTAAAATTCAGTGCCTTTTATTAATTATTTTTGAAAGAAATGTTCACTTTATATTTTGAATGCATGCAAAAGATATTCTGAATTCGTATAGTTGATAATCGAAAGGTAAGACGTTTGATTAAGATTACCTAAATTCTGAACGATTTCATGGCCTTCGTTACACTCTCGTTTCTCCTGCATAATATCTATTGGAAATTGCTCATGTCTCAAGTGTAACATGCAGTGCACAAATTACACGATTTCGAAATGCATAATTCTGTTAGGAAAGAAATTTTTCTCGAAATTGAGTGACTAGTAGACCATTTTACTGCAAATGTATGATACGACATTACCGACACCATATTTTTAAATTTAGCATTTGAATGGTAATGGATCATATAAATAAAAAAAACAATAAACACATCGATAAACGGACAATAATTTTTTTACCTATCGGCTGTCTGTCGGTGTTTTGACCTATCGGTATGTTTTTAATTTGTGAATCAGAGGTCAAAATGGAAAAGTTTAAAATGGTAGAAGGAATATGGCGATTATAAATTCGCTAAATTTATGAAAATGACACTACATTCCATTAAAAAACATGTACGATTTTTAATGTCATTTTATTCGCTTTAAGTTTGCTAAATTTAATAAAATTTCACTATTTTCAAGTGCGCTCTGAAGATTCTCGTTCATAAAGTTAAAGGAAAATGATGCAAAATAAAAGAAAGAATAACATTTAGGAGACAATAAAAGTTTGCTTCTAAAAATTGTTAGTGATCCTTTTAAAAATGATTAAAATTTACTCTATAAAAACATAAAATTAATACGATCTTCTCATTCATGTTGACACAATATGGCTTAGTTGCAATTCAGTAAATAGTCGAATTAAAAAGGAATTACTAATTGAATCATCAGCACATTTTCAACCTTGACTATTTGCTTCACGATCCTCTATATTTAAGATTTGGAAAGCTTAAAAACTGAAATTTGAGAAAACGATTTGATAATTGTTTAGCTCTTTTTTGCTCGTATTCATAAAGCCTTAAACAATTACTATGACAAAGCAATTGCAATGTAATATTGTTAATTTGTTTTAAAAAGGTAGCTCAGTAATAGTATCTCCATGATATTTTGAATTAAATGGTTTTCTTTGTAATTTATTTTATGAAGGTGATAGAAAGATATTGAGCTACATGTTTATTTCATGTAATCACATAGTATGTCATTCAATAAACTAGAGATTACCAAATACTTCATGATTTATACAGTAAACGAATATGAATATGTGAGGTTAAGTCTACTTTATTATCAACTAACATTCCTTAATCAATTATTTCAAAAACTCCGATTCCATTTCAAAGTCAAATTTTTACCAGAAACTTTTCTGTCGTCTACATGTTCGCATCGTAATCAATAAAAGAAATGTTTGTTATTTAATGTACATATATTTAGGTTTAATTTAAAAAGAAAAAGAATTTTCGAATTTATGTCATACATAACGTTATTTAATTATTTGACGTCGTATAACATTATTTCTCATCACTCAGTGGGCGCCGCCATATTCGAAACTTACTATGCTGAGAGCATCATTTATTTCAGAAAATACATCGACCTGTACGAATAGGGTCATCAAAAAGGAGTCTAAAATTTACCATTTTCGGTAAATCACATAGAATTGAAAAAACTTCGTAATCTCTTACAAAAACACCCTTGTGCATGCTGCCAATAAGTTACGAAGGACATTGCAGATAATAACTCGGTTCTTTTTAAAGTTAACGTGTCGGTTTTGGATTTAACGAATCGGGGACAAAATGTCAATTTGTGCGGTTTTTCGTATGTAACTCAGTTTTCTAAATAGCTGACATATTTTACAAGAGGAAATTGTAGTCCCTGAAAAAAGGAAAAATATTACCCCTAAGACAATGCGATACAATGAAAACTGTGCCCATCATGATCCTCTAAAACTTCCAAATGTATGATATTGCGTTAGCCATGTAAGGAAATGAGTTACACCATAAAAATCATAAAAATTGGCTTTTTCCCAATTTTTAAGACCACAACAAGAGAAATATTCATGTAGGATAAGATATGAATTTTTGAGCTTGAAAATATTTTTACTATGGTATGTATCGTTAATATAACTTCAAAAATAGGGTCGAGTTATTGCAAAAAAGTGACTTTTTTTCTCTAAACTTCGATGGTACACCATTTAATTTGTGAGTCTCGGATTCAATTGTGGTATGGAGCATTTTTGCTTGAAATTGTATGTAGTGCCTGCAATGCACTCCACGAGTTATTCGGCGCCCTGTTTACTTGTCGTTGCGAAAATTAAAAAACTTTTGAAATTTATCGTTCACCATTTTAAATTTGGAAAATCTAACAGAAAATGCGTAATTACGACCCAAAAAATACCATTGTATACAAATTATTACAAAAAATGAAAACAAATTTAGTTTTTTGTCCACCATTTTGGGTCATCCATTTTGGATTTTGAAATATAATAACAGATTAGTTATCACCGACCTTAAGTAACTCCGAATAGCAGACTATACAAAGAAAATCGTTGTTTTCACCATAATGAAGAATCGTGCCAATATTTTTTCATCAAGCCATATTGAATACATTTATCGAGATACTAAAAATGTTATTTCATACATCTTAAAGTTTGCCGAAAAACCGTCGTTAAAACGGTCCTTAATGGATCAAGGAATGTTAGTCGATAATAAAGGTAAAGACCTAACCTCACATATATTAATATTCGTTTACTATCTAAATCACGAAAGCTTTTTTTTCTTCTTAACGACTCGTAGTCCATTTTGAATACATTTCTATGCTCTACAATTCGTCTAAATGGCGCTTTGACCTGCAATTAACATTTTTCTTATTACAGTAAGACCTCATTATAATGGCCACTCATTATAATGGCGACTCATTATTATGGCCTTCGCGGATCTCGTTAGTATAGCGTTCGATGCTTACCCCTCATCCCTACTCTTATGGTCTTACGGATTACAGATATGTATTTGCATGTGTGTAGTCCGTACATGCGTCAGTCACCCGTAAACATGTCCTTCGGAGCGGAGGAAGCACTACACTAGTCCTCCCCTTATTTTAACTCCTCTTATTTTAACTGCGCCCTCATTTTAACTTATTTCCGTTCGTTATTTTACCTTTTTCCCCTCGTGAGTTCCCCCACCATTCGTCCTGCACTTGTAGTAGCAGTCCACATCTGAACATACATGTGTTTAAAATAGTGTGGACTGCTGTTTGCGCTTGCGCTTGCAGGTAAAGAAGGACGCCACTATATGTCTTCTCTCTATTTATATCCTCTCGTACTGCCAGTCGTGGAGATGGGAAGTGTTAAATTAAAGGAAGAAGCCGCCATCTTCTTTCACTCGAAGGGTTAAAATATGGGGAGGTCCACTGTATAGTAGGACTACTGGAAGTAGGGGCAAACTGGGATTCGGGGCAAAGTGGGATTTTGGCGTTTCGCTGTATTAGAACATTTCCTATGTATTTGTTTGCATTGTTTATTTACAAAAGAGTTATCGTAATACAAATTTTGAAACATATTTCAGTTTCCATAGAGTATTTACCAACCGTTCGAACATGACCTAGGAAGTCGAAGACAATTTATAAATTCATACAGATTTTCAATCGATTAGTAAGTAGCAATAAATTAAGCGTAATTAAAATCTGAATTGGATGACTTAATAGTCTTCTCTTACACTCAATTTTTGTTTTTTATTTGTTTCATTTGGGGTTGAGGATGATTTTTTACGACGTATTTAAAAAAATTCTATTTTGGGGGAAAGTGGATAAGGCAAAGTGGGATGTATTCTGTTTTGATTTACGTTCACAGAGATAAGTGAGAACTCTCTTTCCCTCTCTCTCTTTCTTCCTCTCCCTCTCTCTCTCATGAGTTGTGTCCATGGCTCGTAGTGGCCAGCACACTAATAAAAAAATTTTTAATCAATCTCTCTCTCTCTCTCTCTCTCTCTCTCTCTCTCCCTCTCTCTCCCTCCCCCCTCTCTTTCTCTCTCTCTGTCAAACCTTTTCAGAGGTAATTTTAACAACTCGTCCCACTTTGTCCCTGGATTTTCAGATTTCTCAAAAAAAAGTTTTTTCGTTAAATTGAAATTTGGAATATTAAACAGATACTTTGTTTTAAATACGTTTCATAATAAGTTAGTTGAGGACCTAAATAAGGGATTCTAAACCACACCTAACCATTCTTATGCCCCATATTTTTTGTATACAAGTTTTTCCAAAACCATCCCACTTTGCTCCTACTTCCCCTCTATACCTCCTCATACCATAGTAACGAGATTTGAGGGGAAATTTGAGAACCGGCAAGGCCATTATAACGAGGTCCTACCGTATAGCCATCAATAAAATGCCAATTTTTGCGGTTTTTCGCTAAAAACGAAATATTATAAACGGTTGTCATAATTATTTTCTAGTTGAAACTGTATATTTTACTTAGATGTATTCTAATGGTCCACGAACCAATCCCTTCTAGTTACACTGCGATACACCGATCGGTAAGTAGAACTTAAATTACTGACTCCAACAAGTAACACTCGAGTAAACTGCAAATGCACCCGCAGAACGTAAAGGCCATTTCACATGAATGCACATGTAATCGTCTATAACTCGAACACGAAATTCCAATGCATCCTCAGCTTCAGATTGATCATAACATTCCTCTCTTCCGATTTGAAGAGGAGCATATAATGCATCCTCTATGCGGACGGAATTAGTTTTGCACACTTCGTGCACGCTTCCATGTGTAACCCAGATAGTGCTATATGTCTGTTGGGCGAAAAACGAAACAGACGTGCTTGGCGATTCGTGAAAGTCGAAAGTGCGAGCGAGATGGAGCAGAATAAAGTGTCTGAAATGGTGGAGGGGTAAATATCTTGTGGACAGGGGCAGAGGGGGGGAGGGCGACTATTCGAACCAAGGCTGAGTGCGCCTCGTTTTCCTCCAGAGCGATGGACGCGAAAGAGAGAGCGCACAATTCACGCTTCCAGTGTGCCTCTGGTGTCGCCGCGCGCGAGACGCAACTTTAAAAAGTGCCGTAACGGGACCAGCCGAAATTACCCCACTGTGAATCCCCCTCGGCTTTTGTGAGGTAATCGCGAATTACTTTCGAAAATTAAATCCTTCCTGTCCATTGTCTCCGATTCTATTGTTTCGTCTCGGTCCTTTTTAAAGAATTGGACCCGACGCGCCACTTTCAGGCGTGGACCAAAGCGCCTGCGTTTGGACGCAGTCTAGGTAACGTTAAGGATGCATTTTCACGTGACGATTGTTTTCGAGTGTCAAATTTGAAAATTGTACTAGTGAATCAAGTTAACAATTATACGTGCTTGCTAACGTAGAAAAATTATCTCCAGAATTAACAGAATGGAAGATATGTTTATGTCAAACTAGCAGGATTCTGTTAATTATACCGATAAAGCTGTTGTCACTTTCTGCAGAACCAACAGATTTTTTTTTGGATTACTTTTCTGTGTGATTTCCCATTCACTTGTGGTTAAATGTAAATTATTTAGACAGATTTGAATTGCGCGAATCGTGAAGATATTCCTTGATGTTGCGTTCTGGTGCAAACGACCTTAAAATAAGTTTTTTGAAATTAAAAATTGATGTAATTTTAATTACTCAAATGTATCATCATAATAGTGCGCGTACGAACTTTCTGTGGAGTCAAATATAAGTTTTTGAATCCAGTTGCACATTTTGCACATTTTAAGTAGTATGAGACCTCGAAATTAAGGACTAGATATGTTTTTTAAGAAAATTTTGTTGATTTTTGAACATTTGAAACACTTCAGGAAATTAAATGATATATTTTCTTTTTTTTGAACGAAATGTAATTTCTATTTGGCAACATTTTCATTCCACTTTTGTACGAATTGGGTTAGGTATAATGGAAAGAAACTAGAATCGCTTCGAATAGTAGATAATCCTAATGAAATTGAGCGTTTCGATCAAAGGGATTTAATTTCGCCATCTGTTCCGAAGAGATAGGTTTCCGGAGTCTGCTCTTCGCATTTCGATCAATCGCTGAAATTGCGTTCAATGTCGCGGAACGTTCACTTTTGCCCTGAAACTTCAAATGTAAGAGAATGTTGAAATATTTTTAATGATCCCGGTTTTATAGTTTTATGGTGACCCAACAATAAAAAGTATAAGCAGTATTAACTAAGAATTAATATATGATGTTTCTTCGAAATGTCAAAAATATTGACAGAATTGTTTGGCATTGGAAAACATTAACAGAAATCTCTCAAAACAATTATTTTCGTCAAAAGTTCAGTAATCCTGTCACAATCTTCAGTCATTGTGGTCTAAATTTTTTTCTATTCTGTATTTTAAAAAATTACAGTCATTTTCACATATATTTTTTCTTTAAAATTGTAATGGTATTGTTTGTTTAAGTGAGGATTGTTAAGAGAAGATTTTATTTAACGATTCTTAAAAAGCTGACCTTGGTAAAAGTAGCCAGTATTATCTGTGTGAATATTTTAAACCACAATTAGCAATTAACGATTCACGTTTACAAAATACAAAACATTGACATCAACATTTTTTATTTTTTTTTATTTTATGTGATAACATTGTTACTCAATTCCTGCTGCAAAAGGCAGCCAGTATTAACGTTTTTTTACTTTAAGACATTTTTAGAGTAAGGTCCAAAAAAGTTTAAAATATTATATTATGTAACACTCGTTGGAGATCGATTTTCGTTCCTGTTGCATACGTTATTTCGTAATATAGCCCGAAGATTTCATAATAGGGCGCAAAATAAAGTTCTACTCCCGGAGTATTAAAAAGCTCATTTTCTACCAGGTATTTAATTCTAAAAATAATTGGCTGAAAAACGTATTGAATGTATTAAATTTATTTACCATCAAATTTTTTTACTTCTTTACTAAAGTATTAATTTCTTTACTATTTTTATGGTATTGATATCTTGTGATTACACATGTATGAAATATGCCACAATACTTTACTTTTTTCTAGAGTAATCAAAATGGTTGAAGAATAAAAAAAATCATAAAAAATTATGCGGTAATTGCATTTTCCTCATCTACTTACATTGTACAGTTAAGGTATTGACTTCAGAAGAAAAATGTTGGGAAATATTAACTGCATTCTATTTGTATTCAGCATAAGACACTAGTACAATATTTTTTCTATGAACTAACCTATATAAAATTCGATTACGATTTCTTCATTTTAGATTTTATATGTATGGTAATATTCTTTGCAACATTTTCTCATTTTATTTGCTTAAAATTCATTAGCGAAAAAAATGCATTTAAAATAAAACGTTATTATATTTTTAAATCATATTGATTGAAGAGATTAATGTATAGTTAATTTCAAAACATTGAAGAAAATTCTATTTTTTCTATCCTTTAATACTTTCAATTTAAATAAATCTGTGGTGTCTCTAAAAAAACAGGTAACCCCGTTGAAACGTATTTAAAGTTTCACATTTGCATTTAAGGCTGTCTAAATTTTATTTTCATTATTTAAATAAATTTAAAATATGATACTAAATCCAATTTTCGATATGACAGTCATAGTCAATTGTAAATAAAAAATTAGTTTCTCAATTTTCGAAACATGTAGGGTTACCTTGTTTTTCATAACGACCACAGAAATGTATAATATCTAAATATATGAACTTCAAATATTAGTAAATAATAATATTTCATTGAAGAAATTCTATAAACGTGCATTAAATTATAAACATTATATTTTTATTTTTCTATTATTTCTATTAATTACACAGTTACACAAAATAAACAAAATAATGTTATTAAAACAATTAAAAACCAGTTGTAATTGAAAATAGTAGGATATAATACATTTTGAAAGTATGTGTGTAACAGCCATAACTTGGTGTTACGTAATTCTTCTCATGTCGATGTCGAAAAAGAGTGTTCAAGACAGAGGACACACCACGTCCTTGTAGTTTGATTGAAGTACATAAAATTCATATACAACTCTTTCGCAAAGAATCTTTCACATCACCAATATTATACAACGGTTTCCAGCATTATTTTTTTCTAAAAAGGTTTTGAAAATTAGTCGGATGTGGAGGTCTCCATCTTTAGAAAATGCGTATTGGATTAAAAAACGATTATTATTTCTTGTACACTAGCTAATTTAGTATTATTCACTAAATATGTGGTTGCCGGTACCTAAATATTTAGTCAATTCAACTACATAATAGTTTTTTTACTGAATCATGATGCAGAAAGAGCAACATAATAATGCCAACTAAAATCCAGCTGAATTTAATAATATTTATTTTTTTTTATTTAATTTAATAAATTTAATAAAAAGTTACTCGATACGTGAATGTAACAGGCAACCATATTTTTAGTACATATTACTATATTTTCGATCAGTTTATGTAAAAATAGCTTTCTTTTTACTTTAATTATCTAGTGGAATAATTGTACTCAATCAATTATCATCTGTAATTTAATCATACAATTTAAATTCGACACTTTTCAACATTCAAAATGAAAATCCCAACATGGAGACCAAGATATTCGTAATTTTGGTATAATTGAATAGAAAACTGTTTGCGTTTAGAAAAATAAAAACATTTGTTAAAATATATTGGAATCAAAACTATCGAAAACACGTTATTGATGGATTAAAAGATGATCAGTAACCAGTATCACAGTTTGAATAGGCATTTTTTGAAAATTGTAACTGCGCTGCTGAAAGTCTCATGCGATCTTAAAATTAGTAGTCGGATGTGGAGGACTCTTTGCAAGCATATGTACAAAATATAAAATAGAATGTCTCTACAAATTATAAACATGGGAAAGAATTAATAAACTTTAACAGAAATTATATAAAATGTTAAAGACCTGTTGATTTAAATGTAATTAAGTCTCGAATCATTCAACGCATTTGATTTCATGTTAAATATGAAATCGTCGATTTCATTCGTCAATATGTGATCATTGAAACTTGTATTTCTGCAAAAGAAAGGTAGAACAAAATTTAAAAAAACGTTATATTATATTTTTTCACTTAATAATGGTAATTTAAGTGATTATTTCTGGGTTTAGTGATATCAAATCTAAAAATGAGTGTGTCATTACTAAAAAATTATTTACGGATATTTATATAAACTTTTATCGACAATTTAAAGGTATTTAAAGATCACGTTATAAGAGCACATTTCTTATTATCAGAAATTACTATCCATGCGAGAAAAAAATATTAAAAAAACATCATCAATGATTTATTGATAAATGAAATCTTAAATGCCTTTTAACCTAAAAAATAGTTGGAATATTTGATGTCCTTTTCTTCTGTACAAAGGTATAATTATCCGTTTTTTCCTTGAGTATCATTCTCGGTGACAAATTAATTGTGTACAATTCCTTTCGTGACTTCGAACCAGTATTTTACAAGGCGAATGACTGTGATTTTTCGTTCAATGAAAATTACGAAGTTAAACGAATTAACGTACTTATTCATTTTTTCGTATACCTTGTCCTTCTATATACCACAATTATTTTTAATTTTTTAAATATTGTTTCAATTTAAATGCAGAAATAAACAACATTCGATTCTGTAGAAATCAGCTGTTGGTTACTAAAAAAATAAAATTATCAATTATACGTTTCCGTCGTTTTAAAGATATCTACTTATTTCGGAAAAACCCAAAACAAATCTGTAGATGAAGTGTAATATTGACTTAATTGACTATTAAGATACGATATATAAAAATAATCTTAAACCTGTACTAAGACATCAAAGTTTGTATCTCATTTCCAAAGAATAATATGCTGCTCTGCTTCGACATGCCTAATAATTATAAATAGATTATTTAACATATAAATTAGAAATGGAATTGGAAATATGAAAGAAACAGATATGGACTTAGTCGCTGGTAACAATCCTATAGGCATATCTTTATGCGTTGCTTATTATTTTTATCGCGGTATGGTCTACATTAGGAATCATTGACTATTCTTATGCCATTTTTTAAACAAAGTTCCAATTGTAATCAACAACAACTAAAAACTGTAGTCTGTTATGAAATATTTTAAACATTTTATTATTTAATAAGAGTTGAAATTAAATAATTGAAATTTTAATAATTAAAAACATAACACGAGATTGTTATTTAATACAAAGAATGTTGAGAGATTATATAATAAAGAGGACGCAGATTGCTATTCCAACTCAGACAAGTTTCTAAGACGTTGGAAGAATCCATCATATTGTCACACTTTCCAATATATTATAAATTCTGTGCAAGTGCAGTAGTGCTTAAAATATGTAATATGTGTACGCGTAATTTTGTAAAAATAATTATTTACTATGATAAATAATATTTAAATAATTTAAGTCCGTCTTATTGCCGACTTATTAAGACTGATATTAAGAATTTTGTTAATTAAAAAAAAGACAAGAAGTCTTCAATATCCTTGAAATTACAATTCAATTATTCTTTTAAATTGAACCTTTGGAATCTGAATTAATAAGAATTGAAATACATTTTATTGTACTTTTAAATTCTTTCGTATTTATAGTTTTTATAAATAAAAATAATGGCATAGTTTCACAACAATCTCGGTGATCTTACTGTTCACTCTTTTTTACCTCTCATTTAAACTACAAGCCATAGATGATGAAATTTTCTCTGGGGCTATAAAATCAGTCCTCGTTAAAATCCTTGATAGGAATTTTTGCCTACGAGATATTTTGAGATTTCCTGCTAACGCTTTGCGACCTTTGTTAATGATCGACATGTGTAAGGTGCTATATAAAAGGAATATGTGTCAATCGCAAAAAGTACATAATGAACTGCAGACTTCCGATCTAGTTTGGATCTTAATTGAACGTAATTAATCGAGAAACTTTGAAATATTACGAAATATATGGTATATTTTTCTAAAATGTTCAGAAAGTGAAAAAAATATCACAGCAAACTTGTTTATGTATATTTTTGGGCAATTTTTTAGTAATTTAATTATTTTAGTTTTATTTATAAAATTCTTGAGACTTAAATACACTGTAAAAAATAATAGATGAGAATTTTTCGATAGTCCAATATCAAGCTTGCACTAAAATATCCCAATAATGGTAGGAAATTTTGCTGTAAATTTTATGATTCAGAGAAAAAATCAAATTATTAAGAGACAACAAAATCTTATAGTAAGGAACTCATAATTCGTAACTGGCCATTTTTTTATGAACTAGTCACAACTTTATTTTGAATTTGAGCACCATCTACCGTCTGAACAAAGTTTATTAGAATTAGTTGTGCTCTTTTCAAATTATAATTTCTAAACACATTACAAGTTTTGCAGTGCTAAATGATCATACTCAACTAACAAAAATTCCCTAAATTGTAGTGAAAATTTTGAATTGCATGATCCTAAACTTTTCCAATACTAACAATATTTCATGGTTAATTACACTCAACCTAACATGGTTTTGTTATTGAGAAACTGTAGGTCATTTTGTAATTTTATACTTAGAATCCGAAGTCAGAAGTGGTCCATCACGTCAGGATTTTTAGATATTTGAGGTTATGTACTAAACAAAAACGCGTTCTTTGGCTATTTTCACGGTTACGTATAGGATGGAACAATGTTCTTTGGCCTTCTATACTATTTGCATCGTTTAGTATTTCCCTTACCTAAATCAGCTTTTATTCGATCACCTACAATTTTGTGTAACAAAGGTACAGGTATTTTAAATTACGATGTTTCAACGGAATGTTTATTATGCATGATACATGCATACTACAGCCAACTTTCCGATTTTCTTTATTGGTTAATTTATAAAAGTTGCTCTAAAATTTGTACTTGTGAGTATTTCATGTTGCTAATTACGAAATCAAAATAAATTTTCAACTTTGAGCCGATGGCAGGCTCTAATTTCGAAAAAAAAGAATGTTTAAAACAGCCTTATTACATTTGTAAAATAGGCTTGACTGAAAGTTTGCCAAATCCAATAAAAAAGAACAATGTAATATTTTTACACTAGATAAATAAACCACCATAACTATTCAAAGATTGAAAAGAGGACATGATATTAGTTATAATAAGAAATCAATTTTAGTAACTGACAGAACTATGATTTAACAAAAAGATGCTACTAAAAAAGTTTGTAGGTTTTTTAAATAGAAATATACATAAAGAGATATATTTTCTTTATGACATTAGGTATTCTATACAATATATTGAATATGAATATAAAATACCACGAACGAAACAGTTCATTTTAAACTTATGATACTGTACTAAATACAGCTTTGAAATCCATCGTTGCATAATTTCTATACCGATTAATAGATTCTTAAGAAGATCTAAAATGCAGAAACATGAAGATTATCAATTAATTTATACAGTAATAACAAATGTATGTTGAAGTAATTGATTAGGCACTTGATTTTTTTACCTACAAAATTAATTGTTCGACTGCGAATTGCTTTGGTTCGTTTTCAAGAGGTGAATCAGTTGAAAAACCCATCACCTAATCATTTTATTCTTTATCTCCTATAAATATCTCATAATCAGAAATTACAAATTTTTTATTTTTAATGTATGAGTAATCAGTCAAAGAAATGAATGAAAATATTTCTTTCGGTAATATTGAAAAAATTCAGTAATATTGTGCGTCAATTCAGTACAAATTGAAACCACATTACGACAATTTTAAATCAAGAATATTTTTGTAGTTTTTAAAAAGAAAATATTTTTCCTGCAGGATTTAGTCTCTATAATTTGAATTAAAATTCGTTAAACGATGTTCAGAAAGAATGTTTTTAAAGATGGCGGTAATATTGTTATTCATGAAAGGAATTCAATTTTATACTTTTTAATTATAAAACGAACTTCTCCTAAGTTGTAATTTTCTTAGGAAGTAAAGTGTTACTTGAAGAAATTGAACGGAGATTCGTGAAAGTAGACAGAGGTGCGGAGGGAATCTCATTAATTCATTCATGCAAGTCGCTAATTAGATGGCGAGGCATTTGACTACCTTCCAGCGTGCAATTTTTGAAAACTAACAATTGCTTAAATTAGGCGTGTAATTTCAACATCCAATCTTCACTAAATGGAGTCCGTCGAAAGTAAATGTGCATGTAATTTTTTATGCCATGAAATAATTTTATTAAAATAATAATTTTACGTTCTAAAAGTATTGAAACACTCGAACTTTTTTTTCGTATTTTTTTAATATTAAAAAAAAACACCTATTTTTCAGATGAAGTGTTTTGTTCAATAGTAATTTTCAAGTTTTTTTAATCCTACAAATGAAGAAAATTTTCCAATAACTAATGATTTTTTTGAACATGCTTCTAATGTTGGAAATGCCTTGAAAGGGTATTCTTGATAGAAATTACGATTCAACAAATAATCTTGCAAAATTTTGGATATTAAAAAAAGTAGTGTAAACTGACGTTTGTTTTAAATTTCGCCTACCCCGTTTTTTACCCAAATTTTACACATTTGCTCGTTACAGGTTTAATTACTTAAAATTTCATAAGAATTTTTGTACTAAACAATGTACCAATATTTCTAAGCAATTTTGAAAGTTTTTAAACATAATTCTAACATCTGGATCTCAAGAAAGGATGTTGCAAACATATTCTCACTATTCTGTCGGTTGTACAATTACATCCGTTCGACTGTTGCATCTAAATATCCTTAATCGTCACATATCCCTTGAACATTTATATCGATAACTTAAAAACTTATTCAACGCATAAACAAATTTTGTATAATAATGTAAACGTTTTAACATTGTTATTTTTGACAACAAAAATTTACTACATTATTAATTTGTTATGTAGTATTATCTAGTTTGCATGAAAAATCTAATGCCCCTATCTTACTATTTATTACATTCTAGAGTCTAAACATTAAAAAAATAATTAATTTAAATTCCCTTTTAAAAAACGTGAAAAAAAGATATATGAAACAATCCGGATTTTTCGCTTTTTTGAAGAGGGCCATAATTCCTGGCCGAAAATTTAAAATTTAATTTTTTTACCAAAATTTAACAAATCCGTTTTTTTGTAATTTATAATACACCGAAACTTTGCAATAGATCTTTTATTTTTGTTTTGTTATAGTTTTGGTTTTCAAGTCAATGACCGTGTATTTATACTTATCTCTTCTCGATTATTCATCGGTCAATAAACTCTTAATTAAAATAGTAAACAGTTATTTACAATTTGCACACAAATAAATAAATAAATAAATAGTTACAGTCACCCTGTAATGACGTGTACATATTTCTGTGAATAATTCTGTCATATACTTCTGAAACAAAATTGCCGAAATAAATGTGGACATTTTCTAAAAAACAATAAATGAATAATCAATACAAACATATAACGTGCTAGATATTTCGTTGTGAACAGATGTTGGAAGAGATTTTAAACATTTTACGCCTGGACTTCTGAAAGAGCCTTCATATAGATTTGGTTAACAGAGAGGACATATAAATTAATAAGTACTATAGTTGTTCCTGTTGGAAACAAATCATATATAGATAAGATACATAGATTTTGGAAATGGCGAATAATTTCTAGGTGCACTGATTGAGCCAAATAGCTTTATTGCTGAAGAAAATTATAAATATAGCAAAGCTTTTGAATAACTTTACTGTTCGGAATTTACCAAAATAAATAAAGTGATAAATAGCTAAATAATTAAAAAAGTAATTTAATCCATTCATATAAATATAGACGGTTGTCTTCTAAAGAACAATTAACGGGGCTTGAGTCACTAGACACAATAATACTCTCTATAATTGTATCGTATTGAAGGTCTATAATCCATGCAAGTATTTCTGATATTGTTTTGGAAAATTCGCGTATGATATTAAAACAACATATCCAATAAAGGTGCGATGTAAAATGTGCACATAAAGAGAACTGCTTGGCAAATTAATATTTTGTTAACTTGACCTTGACAGTGTCTTTATCTTTAATTTTCACAGTCAAATTAGGCATAGAAATACCTCAGCGTCACATCATAATGAGTAAAACTCACTCTTAACGAGAGAAAACTCACTGTTCATAGAGTGAAAGCTGATTCTTCATGAAGTGCATTCTCTCTTAAAGAGTGAGATTCACTTCTTCACTAGAGTGCTTTAACTTTACTCAACGACGAGAAATTTTTCACTCCAAGATTGGATCCTGACCCCCATTAATTGAAATGAATTATGTCTTGCGATAACGATAATCTCGATAACTTAAAAATGATAAGACATATTTTGTGAAGCATCAGAATCGTTTTCAAAAGCCAAAGTGTTTGAAATTCTTTCTCAAAAACCCAAAGATTGGCGTTTCACAATATGATAAAAATCGTTATACTTGAGATGGAAAAACGACATCACCATCAGTCCTTACCTCATTATTTATGTTTGTGACATCGTAAAGCGACTTTAAGCGTAAAATCGAAATTAAGTGTTTCTATACATTTCCAAATTCATTATATTTTTGTTTATTTTCAATGAGAATTTTGTTGTTACTTGCAGTAATAGTCGATTGGCCACCAATGCTGCCTGTGGCCAAAATATCTCGGCGGATATAGTACTATAATGTAAATAAATAAAATGTCCCAAAGTGATAGGAGCAACGTTTAAACAAGCAATTTAATATTAAAAATACAATGTTTTTGGAAAAGTAGTTCTCAATATTTATCTATAATATGTCCACGGAGGAATCCACTCTTATTATACGTATTTCGACCGGCTGAACCCGGATTTCTAGGTTATAGTGTCTTAAAGTGTACTGAACGCCGTTTAAATTAGCAATTTAATGAGCAGATAACAATTTTTTCGAAAAACTCGCACTTAAAGTCTACATATAATCTGCTCGTGGATTTATTTACGCTTATGTCTTTGGCAAAACGTCCGACAATGAAGGGAACAATGATTTAGCCATTTATTAACAAATTTTAAAATTAAACGTTACTCCCGGCACTTGAGGCAATAATAACCTCGAAATTCGAATTCAAGAAGTCGAAATACGTAGGGGAAGTAGGGGCAAAGTGGGATTTTGGCGTTTCGCTGTATTAGAACATTTCCTATATATTTGTTTGCATTGTTTACAAAAGAGTTATCGTAATACAAATTTTGAAACATATTTCAGTTTCCATTCAGTATTTACCAACCGTTCGAACATGAGGTAGGAAGTCGAAGTCAATTTGTAAATTCATACATATTTTCAATCGATTAGTAGGTTACAATAAATTAAGCGTAATTAAAATCTGAATTGGATGACTCAATAGTCTTCTCTTACACTCAATTTTCGTTTTTTATTTGTTTCATTTGGGGTTGAGGATGATTTTTTACGACGTGTTTAAAAAAATTCTATTTTGGGGCAAAGTGGGTGGGGCAAAGTGAGATGTATTCCGTTTTGATTTAGGTTCACAGAGATAAGTAAGAACTCTCTTTCCCTCTCTCTCTCTTTCTCCCTCTTCCTCTCTCTCTCTTGAGTTGTGTCCACGGCTCGTACTGGCCAGGACACTAATAAATAAATTTTTAATCGATATCTCTCTCTCTCTCTCTCTCTCTCCTCTCCCTCTCTCTCCCACCTCCCTCTCTTTCTCTCTGTCTCCACCAAACCTTTCCCGAAGTAATTTTAACAACCCGTCTCACTTTGCCCCTGGATTTTCAGATTTCTAAAAAACAAGTTTTTTCGTAAAATTGAAATTTGGAATATTAAACACATACTTTCTTTAAATGCGATTCATAATAAGTTAGTTGAGGACCTAAATAAGGGTTTCTAAACCACACCTAACCATTCTTATGTCCCATATTTTTTGTATACAAGTTTTTCCAAAACCATCCCACTTTGCCCTTACTTCCCCTATATTAAGCATGTCTAAAACCGTGGACATTGTATACGTTGACCTTGATAACTTTCCAAAAATAATTTTATTTTTTCAATAAATTGATAATTTAACTTTGTTATCAGTACTTCAGGACATTCTAACTTCGAAGTTAGGAATGCACGAGATCGCAATAATGTATGATAAGTGTAGGTAAATCCGAGAACATATTATCCACTGACCTTGAGAATGTCTTTTCCAAACAAATAGTAATTTTGTTCATTAAATTGAAAAATTAAATATTGTTTCCAGCAATTTATGACATTTTAACCTAAAAATTCAGATAGTCAAAATACGTATAATAATAAATATGGGTTAATCCGCCGACAAATTTTGGCCACGGCCAGCATTAGTATCCCCTGAACTGTAGGAAGGTTTGGCACAATTAGTATAAATCATCTCATCAGATGGATGAATAATATCAATCTAGTAAGGATGAAACAATTTTATAGATAAATTACTAAGGAATAATCAATTTCTTTTGTTAGCATAACGCATACTTCCGAATTCCATTCACAATAATTTTGAATTAATTACAAGTAATATGCATACTGTATTGGAATGTGTATTCATTAATATTAGGTTTCGCAGTCGTAATATGTCTACATCTTTACATTTGCATACATTATGCGATATCATTTATAAATATTGTATAAGATGAACTTGCGTTATTAACATTCACAAATCGATTGTTTCATCGTTGTTTAACATAAGCACAATTATGAACTGTATTTATCATTATTGACTCGTCAATAATAAATTTCAATTATTAACGTACCAGTTATTTCGAAAACAAAATTATCTGAACATTCAGCTAGATAAGTAAAAGTATTATATTTGTTTGAAATTCTCCTTTTAAGTGAAAAATTGTATCATTAAAGAAATATTCTTTGGGTTCAATCATTTTGAAATGTATTTATATACATTTGTTAAATGGGCTTAAAGAATTAATAATTTGAAACCAGAAGAGTTCAAAATTAATTAAATATTTTCTTAATAAATTTGTTAATGAGTAAAATTTTAAATTTATTACAACTTAATCAGGGTCACAAATTTTTACCCGGGAATATATAACTTAATTTTCTGCCGTTTTGTTGACATTTTAAAATATAAATGAAAACGAATATATATTTGAATATTATATTTGTTAACAAATCTTTGAGAAATTTTCTCCTTACTATCCTAAAATATCAACAAATTCGAAGCAAATTTGGTATAACTTACTGGTGATTGTGGTTTGTGAATTCTACCTACTAAAAGGTGAAATATTAAAAAAATGGACACTCTTTCATTCTACTGTTGCACTTTGGAACTATTTGTTGCTAATTAAAATACGTTGTATCATAATTTCGGTAAAATTGTAATGTAAACACTAAAAATAAAAAACGATTTAATTTCAAGACTTTAGTTATATTTACTTCTATTGTAAATCTTTAAGACAATTTCAGTAAAAAGAGAAAGCAATGATGTCATAATAATTACAGCATGCATTATTTCTTAATAGCTCTATCTCGCGCGACCGTCAACCTCGTCGTGGCTAACGTTGAGTTGACGAGAAATATTTTTCATATTTATATGGAAAAATGTGCATCTTCGTCCTTGATATACATAATCTCATTCAAGCGAAGTTATTTCTAAGTGAAGAATAATTTTGTCAAGGATAAACAATATTTCACATACAAATATGAAAAATCAGTAATGATATTTTTAGTTACGTTATTAAAATTTCATTTTTCAATTCGTTTCATTACAGTAGTGAAATTGGCTATTTTTAAATGTAATTAATAATAATTTTTATAAGTATTAATGGCGTTACCCAGGCGGCGTGAGCATTTTATTGTATTCAGATATCTTAATAGATGCTTCGAATTGACGAGCTTTCTGCATGTCGAAAAATCGGTCCTCATTTTTTTTTATTTTTTTTTTTTTTATTTAGTAAAATTTTAAATAAGTCTTAAATAATTTGTTGTAATTAGCATTTTTGTCTTTTCATCATTTAAAATGATCAACAATCTGATATCATGTAATTTTTGTATGGTAAACCAAAATAAAAAAAAAAATATATATATTTTTCAAAATTTTATTCCGAGCTGTTTCTCCAGCATGCCAGTTAAAGAGGCGTTGAAACTGCGCGAAAAATCAACTGATGAGTAATGATAAATACGTACTCGCCTCGTATGTCCGCGAGCATGGAATAAGGTATTTCGCCGCGCAATTATTTGATGAATCACGGTCCGAACATTCTCAGTCTTCGCGATTACGTAAAAATTCCAAACAGAGTGGAATTTATAAGTCTTATTGATGTTTGCAGCTGCAGTAGAGTGTGGAGAACGAGAAGTCCCCTAGTCAACGCCCGTAGTCAATATGAAGCCAGAACATTCCGGCGGTGGCAAGGGGCCACCAAGCATTTTGACCCTTATCAGCACAGTAGTGACACATCTGCTGGTTTTAGTGCCGGTTTTGTACATCGTGGGACTGGCCTTTCAGGAACTGGAGTTCTTCTCGGCTCATCCCATATGTATGGCTCTCGGAGTGAGTAGATCATTTAAACACTATGCATGCCGATTAAATTTATGCACTTTGACGTCATGTGAATGAAACGCGAAACCTTTGTTCTTTTCTAACAATAATTATTTTTCCTGATGGTCATCTTGTAACCATTACAATATTTACGGTTTTTACTATTTCTTATGAACATTGAAATTCATCACAGAACAAAATCGTATCATTTTTAATAACAATTCGCAACATTTCGCGTATTTTTTAAATAGAATTAACAAAAATTCGACCTATGTTACTATTTCGAGGTTGCATTTCACGATTCTGATTGCAGCATTGTAAATTTTAAAAAAGTGGTAAAAGAATTTTGAAATATTCATTTTTATTAATTTTCTCTCCCCTATCATATATTGGGATTCTATTCAAACTGTGAAAAAAAGTGGAGAAAATATTTAAAATATTATCTCAAAATAGCATCTTCGATAAAAATTTCTTTGAAAATTTTTGGGATCCTTAATTAAAAAATTAGGAGCTTTTTTAAAAAAATAATTAATAAAATGAGGCCGAGCTTCTTGCTCAGAATTGTTGCAGCACCTCAAAATTTTGAGATATCCTACAACATAAAAGTGCGAACAAAACCGCTTTCACCCAACTTTAATACGTTTTTGTGGCAGACCAACATTTTTGTTCGCAATTGGGCAAAAACCTGATTAAAATGCACTTATCGGAAACCTGAGTATACTTTTCCGAAGATATTCGATGTTCCGAATCCAAATATGGTCGCAGATTTGTTATATCATTTCATGATTTTGAGATATCCTAACCCATAAGTGCAAAAGCGAAGATCATAAGCATGCCTTACTTAACACATACTTCTATAATTCGATGAAAAAAATTGAATCGGAATTACTAAAAGAGCAGTTGAAAGCTGATGAATAGCACATTAAAAATTTACTGAAAATGGACAAAAACAACGTTTTCTCAAAATCTCAAAATCTTAACGCGATAGAATAATTCTGCTGCCAGATTTAGATTCAGCGCATCGAAAACCTAAGAAAAAGTATAGTCCTTTTTCAGGATATGGAGACCAGCCTCACTATTATAACAAAAACTCATCTACGAACTCCAATGCTGTAATATAAATTGTCAATAATGCAGCGTCAATATTTTAAAAATTGTTCAAAATGATATATCATGATGAAAAATTAATTCGTAAACTTATGCCAAACGTAGAATCAGCGTTTATAGGTTTAGTTAACCACTTCAGTGGTAGCTGTAAAAAGTTGTACAGCCCTGTACTTAAGATATCGAAAAATGGTGAAACACGGCTTCCATTTTTTCCTAAAATATATCATTTAACATTTAATTAATCATTTAAAAAATCAAGTAATATTTCACATTTATGTTGGGCATCTTGGATCCACTATTTTGAATTTACAAAATCTGACTTCAAATTCGTAATCAGCGACCCAAAAAATTCCCGCGAACATAATTTTCATCAAAATCAAGTAAATTTTTTACATTTATGTCGGCCATCTTGGAATCGACATTTTGAATCTGAAATCAGATTTATAATCAGCGGCCCCGAAAACCCCCGAGAACCCAGTTTCATAAAGTTTGGGTAATTTTTCGCATTTCGGTCGGCCATCTTGGATCCGCCATTTTGAATTTTCACAATCTAACGTGAGATTCGTAATCAGCGACCCCGGAAACTCCCAAGTAACAATTTTCAGCTGTTTACCGTATAAAAAAAAAATGTGCGCCGCACATTTTAATAAATTTAGCAAATTTACAGCCGCCATATTGAATCCGCCATTTTGAATATTCCCATTTTGACGACAGATTCAGATTCAGCGACCCAAAATATCTTGGTATACGATGTTTCATGCAAATTCATTAAGAATTGTAAAAGTTATTGCAAAATGTACACATAGGATCCATTACCACATTTGTCAACAATTTTTTTTGTACATATATGATCCATTACCATTGAAGTGGTTAAGAATCATTATTTTTATAAGGTTAGAGTTTCGTGTCCTCTTAAAGTTATAGTTCTCTACATAGAAGTGACTAGTTTACTTTCGACAAATTAGAATTTGGTTCAAAATGCACTTTATATAAATTCGCGATAATATAAATTCAACCACCAAACACTACTACTATAGCAAAAATTCAAGGCGAAAATCTATCGACATTGTCGGTTCTGAAAATATTTCTAAATATACATATGCGTATCAGTTCCATTTGTTCATATTATGAGTATTAAAAAATGTGAAAATTGATCTGAGAAATATAAGCAAGAAAATTAATTCAAATAACCGATCTGCCATTATACAAAATTGTGTTAATTCTTCTCGACTTTAATTGAAAATACTTTCTCACAATCATAAGGCAAAATTCTATTTTGTTCCCTTGTTTACGGGCAATAGGAGTTTCACTCCTCAGAGAGCACTATATCCGGGACCAAAATTGAATTTCTGCTCAAATAGTGATAAATATATATTTCAGTAGTATTTATATAAAATTAAGTTTTTCAATTATTAACTAATTAATTATGTTCTAATGGTAGGACTTAAATTAAACGAAATCTAATTATTCTTTAACCAACTATTATTAACTTTCATGTATGTAATTCTTGCAAGAGGATTCTATGAAAATTAATTTGTGCATGATTGATTGTTAAGTTATAAATTATCGCTTTTTAAGGTGAACGTTTTGTTTCTTCATTAAAAAATATTACATACAATTGAAATTTGCCGGATGTATATTGTCCAACTTAGCCTAAAATTCACTTTCAGGAATTTAGTGATAAATATTTTTTTTAACTCCGATTTTATAGCAATGAGTCTCAGTTTTGAAAATTTCATTTTACGCACCTACTTCTAATGCATAAAATCGATCTATCTGATAATAGTTCTAAACAGTCGTACAAAAAGAAATTTTGTAGGTTACGTGGTGGACCCAAAATGATGTACAAAATCTCGAGTTTTTTTCAAAATTCGTTATTTTATGAATGTACTCGATGCTCTTTGATGACAAGTAAGAATCAAGAATAACTTTTCATTATTTTTTAATTCCACAAATCCACCATCACGAACGTATTATAATGTGTACTAAAACTCCTTTTTTTTGTACATATTTAATAATTTCTATTGTATGCAGAATAATCTTTTATTGTTTATAAATTCGTAATTAAACAAGAATAACGAAACTAGAATGGCGAAACGACCATGGTGACTAGAATTCTGAAATCTGGAAGTATTTTGTTTATGGCCCTCCTGGGCGTAAAATCGCATTTTGTGCCCTTAATACGAAAAGTACTATATGATCGTCTTTAGTCCTTGAAGAGTTGAAGGCTTCCCGATCTTTACCGCAAGAAAGTAGACGAAAAGAAAGAACGATTTTCTTTTTAATTTATACAATTCTTTTTACTGTTTTTTTATTTGGTTTGTTTTATTTAGTGTTTCTAGTTTGTTATGTTTGTATATTTTTCTAAATAACAAAAGTTTACCAATAATGATGTACGGGGTATTATGCTTTTCTTGTAACCTAGAAAAAAATCGCCAGATATGATGCAGGATGTCTCTTATTACTTTTATCCTCCATCTTTGATTTGGGCACTACAAAAACTATAAACTGAAAAATTAAATGTTTACGATATAAAATCCATCTTCACCTACATGTGTCAATTTTAGTTAAAGTATTACTTTCTTCTGTAAATAAAATGAAATAAAAAAAATTATATTTTTAAAAAATAAACAATAAAACAATGTAACAATTCATTCAGTATAAGTTTACGTTATTACGAATTGTAAACGAATAAATAAATACCGTAACTTCCTTCAACTTCTTAAATGTTCAATATACTCACGGATAGATAAGTATCTTGCAATTATTACAGATAGAATCATTCATTCGTGTGACACATGAATACATCATTAAACATCTCTTTTTCTTAGCAATCTACACCTTCATATTGTGTTTTTTTGCCTTTTGCTGTCGTTTCCCATTGCTAAATCGTTCTTAATGATCAATAGAGAAAAGGTAAACATAATTATCATAATTTCAACATCTCAATAATTTTTCAGAATTACAGATTAGGTGGTTAAAGAGGGGAAATCGTCCTTTTACAGAGGCACTTGTATTTGTGGTTTCTACGAATAAAAATCTATAAAAAGAACTTTTTAAACGATAAGTGTGCTACTAACCTCGTAATGAAATTTATTGATTTTCGTGTGTAAAGAGTCGATGTTTTACAATGGAACGAAACATTCCACCCACTGTTTATGGCAATATATGAAATTAGAAGCCAATATCCAGTACTTGAGATTGAATACGTTTTTTCATATTGATTTTCTTTTCCTATTTTCTCATATATAAAGGTGCCAGTATTACCCGAAATTGAAAACATTATACTTAATGTTAAAGTATTTATTAGGCATTGTAATATTATAAATTTAGTATAATTATATCATAATATCTCCTATACCTTTAACATGGGAAATAAGAATGTTACACATGAATTGTACAAAAATTTTTTTCATTTCTACCAAGGTCGATGTTATGCGACTTCAAATTATTTGTAAGTCATGTAGAATTTTGCATAATTAAATATTTTAAAGATACAGTTTTTTTTTAATAATTATCTTTCACAACAAATGTATTTCGCCCAATATTGAATTTCGATAATAAAAATAGTGCATTAAGGGAACAGTGTAATTAAATTAAATTATTATTTATTAACTATATGCATTTCCAGCAATATAATTTCGATTTAAATTATTTATATTTTAAAAAAGAAGTGTAATATTATTATTTTACTCCCTTAAAACAATTTCAGCATTTATATTTTATATACTTCAAAAATAATTTATTGCTATATTAAAACTACAATACATATGACGTAATATCATAAATGAAACGCAGAATTGATCTGTTCGCTTCGAAAACCGATTATAAATCTATTATCCGCTCAAATTATGATGTTATTGGTTGAATCAGCAAATATTGCCGAGATTTCGATTTCCCCTTGATTTAATCATCAATAATTGCTTTCCTCTGCGAATCAGCGAGCTTATTGTATGCAATTCCTAGAAAACAGCTTTTATATATGACTCAAAAAAGTGTGTTCAACGACCAGTTTAAAAGGGAATACATAATCAGAGCCAACGTTTATTTTTATTTTTATTTTATATTATACTGTTTACATGTGTACGAAGTAGTTTTAATTTACACTTGATTTGTTAGAGATATGGAGTGGAAAGTTTGCAAATCTGGAGTGACAATGTCATATGCCATAGAAAACGTTCAGATGTCCTTTACCAAGTTTCTAACTCAGTGCTTCATTACTTCCATATGACTGAATATCCAGAGATTTTTATAGATTTTCCTAAAAAAGCCTACAATCAAATACAATTATAGTATAATTTATGTATACAATTTCAAGTACTTTTCAACTACATCATCAATTTGCGTAACTATCTTAACCCTTTAACACCCAAATGTACAAAGTTTGATACTACATTTTAGCATTTAAACTTCTCGAGAAAAACCTGTCACTAGTCATTTTATATTGAACAACTCTTTTCAATGTTGCATGTAAACATATTTTAAAAATATTTATTTAAAAAAAAAGGTTTCTAATTCGTAATCAGCGCCTTCAAGAACATTTGGCTATCAAGGTTTATAAAAATTCAATGAGTTTTACGGTTCTGAACATATTGTTAGGATATTGTGAATAAAAGTATGAATAAAAGGTGATCATCACTTTTATCACCGTATTGGGTCCGTTATTTTCAATGTTTGCTTTCCGAAATACGCCTATCTGATATTAAATTCATATTCATAAATTCCAGTATCAAATTCACTTTTAATATTTGTCTTTTAGAGGTAACAATGTACCCATAATAAAATTCGATAAATAAGAAATAAAACCAAGAAATATCATGCGTTTTTATTTTAATACCAGAATTTAAAAATTTTGACATTTATTAAATTGAGAAGAGCGGTTCTTGGCTAATGGGAAACTAGGGTCAATTTTTTTCTAGTAACGTTTAAATGATAAAATGCAAATGAAATTTTGTGCATGTATGCATATATACTGTAAGTATATACATAAGTGCATTATTTTAACTAATAATTTCTAATTTAAATGACTAAAAACGTAGTTCATTTTACTATTTTCACCCACTTAACTAATGATAGTTGCATTAGTTTGATGTACTTTTTAGTAGAGCTTTGAAAAGCAGCTTCACAAATGTTACAAGTATCATGGAGTGATAAAAGGACTAGTGACATTGACAGCTACTAAGTAATTGTATGATAAATGAAGTTTAAACCAGAAAATAAATTTTCATCAGCATATCATGAACTATTGCGGCATAAATTTCAATCAATTGTGTTAATTAATTATTTATACTAGTGAAATATTATCACATATTATGGTATCAAGAAAAACAATTAAATGTCCAAATCAATTCCATAAAAACGTTCTTTTGATGATACTGTATCTTTCCAATTATTTTAATGTTTTAATAAGTTAATAGCGTTCATCTGGAATAAAAACTTGTGAGATATCAATCAGTATTTCCTCAACAGAATTTACCGTTTAGGAATAAGTTGTGTAAAAAATTCAACCATGCTTCAATGAAACGAAATTAAATCGTTTCTTATATTTTAATTAACAACTTAGTAAAGAGGTTATCTCAAGTATGTATTACAGCACTTTCAATCACGTCGCTTCACATTCACACAGACAAAGCACAATACTTACACGAGTCGTGAATCAAGTTGTTATTACTTTTTACTGTGAGATTTGCAAAATCTTATAGAATGAAATTGTACGTTATTCGACTTGAAATTTCACATCAGAGTTGAAGGAATATAAAGCCCAATACTTTATAATAATGAACGAAACTATTTGTTATCAAAGCGAATTCCAAACAAACATTATTCTAAATATGACCAGTTAAAAAATGTTTACTAATTCAAAACTATTATTAACCAAAGGAGACTCAACTAATAAACTAAAGAAAAGTTTATTATTTACCTATAATTAATTATAATAACCCATAATTTATTAATGTTTATTTACATTAAATAAAAAATAAAAATTTTACAATTTATTTATTTAAGTAAGCCAGAAATTATATTTAAGATGTTGAAAAGACCGAATCAAATCAAGTTCACAAGAGTTAACAGGAGTTAGTCGATATATGTTTATAAAAGTACAATGAAACACAGTAAATAATACTAAATTTCTTCTTTATTATTGTACATTTTGTGTTCACTTTACCAAGCGTTACAAATAACAAAAATTTTATTACAACGATTGAGATAACGGGCGTTTTATAATAAAGTCCAAAACTGCTAAATAAAATCGTAGAATTATGAATGATTATATTGTGGAAAATAAAAAATGAAGTAAAAAAGCGAAAGATATGAACGAAATCTGTAAATTAGTGGAAGAAGTGTATCTCAGTGTCACACAATTACATTTTTTTCGACGTTTTCTTCCGTCGTAAATTATTCAGCCATTACTTATATCGAAACTAACCTTAATTTTGTTTTATCCCTAAATTAGTTCAGATACCTGAAGAGGAGCTGAAGAAAGGATGGGGAGGAATTAGGGTAGGAAATGATCAGATAAGGTCAATAGAATATGCGGATGATATTGTGTTGCTGTAGTGTGGAGAAATCAAAAGTGATGGTTTTTAAAAATAAGGGAGGGAGGGAGAAGGAAAGATTTTGGTGGTGGGGAAGAGAAAGAATAGAGGAAGTGAAGGAATACAAATATTTAGGGTATGTGGTAACGAGGTATGGAGGGGAAAATGAAGATGTGAGAGAAAGGGTGAGAAAAGCTAGAGTGGCAATGGGATGGGTATGGAGCTACGGAGAGAGGAAATTTAAAGGGGATGTAAGGTGGAGGTTAAAACTGTTTGACAGTATAGTGAAAGGGATTTTATTTTATGGAGTGGAGATATGGGGATACCAAGAATAGAAGGAACTGGAGGGGCTGCAAGAAAAATACCTCAAGTGGATTTTAGGGCTGGAAAGAGTAACACCGGGGTATATAGTGAGAGAAGAGTTGAAAAGAAATAAATTGAGGGTAGAAATGGGATGGAGGGCGGGAAGGTTTGAGGAAAAACTGGAGAAAGGAGGAGGGGGGGAGTTCGGGTTGAAATGCATGTTGGAGAAAAGGAAGGATGAAAGAGAGAATAATAGGAGTGAATGGACGAGAGAGAGTGTTGAAAGGGGGAATTATTTATGAAGAGGAGGTATGAGTGAGGAAGCTTTGAATGAATGGGGAGAGAATAAATGGGAGCGTTTGAGGGAAAGAGATATAGAAGTGGATGAACAAGAGAGAGGGGAGAAAGTGAGAGCGTCTAGGTCATCTGTGAGTTATGAAAGGTTGAGTTAGGTAGCAACGTATGTACGAATCTATAAGAGAAATGAAGGGAAAAGATTGGTGAGAATAGCGAGGTGGAGATGCGGGAACGAGGAGAGGGGAATAGGTACTGGATGAAGAAGGACGAGAGAAAGTGCAGATTGTGCGAGAGGGAGAGAGAGAATGTCGAACATTTAAGAAACAACTGCGAGTATGTGAGGGAGAAGGGAGAAAGAGGTATGGATGTATTAAATGAGGATGGTAGGGGAATTGGATGGATGGAGATGATAGAACTAATAAGAAGAGAGAGAGAGAGAGAGAGAGAGAGAGAGAGAGAGAGAGTGTGTGTGTAAATTATTAAGTAATTGTTATGTTTGTATGTTTGTTTGATTCATGTGTTGCGTAACCGCAGTAAATGTAATGTGGAATCAAGTTTTGTACAAAGGAAGTACTATGTAAGCACATTATTGTGAAGGCATAATAAATATCTATCTAGTTCAGATACCTACACTGAATTACCGTAATATCTTCAATTTTTTATCAACATAAAGGAAAATTAAATACACTAAAGCTTTGAATTAATTAGATAATATCAACCTGACACTCTCACTCAACTTACTCTCTATACCTCATATTGTACTTCTCACAGTCTTGATGCAGTTTGTGTGAAAAAGTGGACTGAAAACTGTATCAAATCAGTTAAAAATGCCCTTAGAGTAATGTTAATAAACCTGTTAGCCATACTCACCACTATATGGTATCCAAACTAAAAGATCAGATGTTCTTTAATCAGGTGTCACGGTGATACTTACCAATCAAAATCCATAAAATATAGATCATAAATATCTTTTCTTGCTTTTACTTTCATATAGATCACAAATCCTTAGTAAAATACACAACAAAATATTCTTATACCGTTTTCGCCTGATTCTTTAATGTATGGAGTTCAAGTGGATGACCAGATTCCTATGTCAATAATGTCATTACAAAAATAGTCCACATTATGAGTATTTTCATTCCTGACCTTCTTTTCACTACCCTTTATTAGACCAATCACATCATTAATTTGTTACCTTAAACTTGTGAGTATATAATAAATGTGAATTCTTTGTAATGTTGCTAATAAATAATTATTGTGTTGACAGGCTGGTCTGCTAGTCACGGAAGCAGTATTCTCCATTTCCGGTGAAGCCTTCCTGTCCTGGAAGATCAAAAGGCTGAAACGAGTGACCCTGCACTGGATCCTCCACACGATCGGACTCGCTTTACTCCTGATCGGTTTCATCATCATCATCGTCAATAAGAACGAGCACGGCAGACCTCATTTCTATAGTAACCATGCCAAACTGGGCTTGGCAACTTTGATTCTTACCGCAATAGTGGCATCGTTCGGTATTATTGCCAATAACACGCGATGGTTCTACCCTCGGATCAAGCCAGTTCTCATTAAAGTCTGCCACGCTTTTGGTGGAATCTGCATCACCATTTTGTTGCTGGCTGCTGTCATTACTGGAACCTACAGTTTCTGGTGGCCTGGAACCGAAGTTGGACGAAATTTGGTTTTTGCTTCGTTCTTCTTTGGAGGAGCTTTGGTGCTGTTCAAGCCAATCATCGCAGCTGTATATCGTACGAGAGTTCTCTGCAGTCCACCACCAAGCCACAATCAAGCCGAAACGTGACTGGATAATCAAGGGCTTCCTAAGAACCCCTCCAAAGATACGTAATCTTTGCGCCGCACACAGCATCCCGAGGGAAATATAAACTTTTTTGTTCCCCACGACGGCAGAGTTTTTGCGAAATGTACAGTTTTTTTTAATATTTTTTAGATGATTTATGCAGCGGTGCTAAAAATACTGGTCGACGATAATTTTTTTGAATTTGTTCTTAAGCACTGGAATTAAAATGCATGCTCCTTCGTCGTGACTGCCACTATTTTTCATGCTGGAACTAAAACTATCAGCATTATTAATATCATTATATTCTCATCGATGTGCGATATGTCAACTTTAAGTTGAAATGTAAATGCTCATTTTCCATATGCAAAAAGTATCGTATGTTCGTCTTGTAAGAAGGGTGCAAACACACCACTTTAATACACGCGATGACATTGACGCTTTTTACAAAAGTAACAAAATAAGTAAGCTTGCTCTCAGTTGAAAACTATTTTGCATTCAAAATACCGATCATTTTAAAATGACTGCAGTGCAGACAAAAAACAGAGGTTCTCTACGACTTATTCTCCAAGAATAATTGTGAAATTGCGAATTTGAGTAAAAAAATCGACGTCAAAAATCAACTATTAATTTTAAGAGCATATTTTATATAATTTTGTACAATCCCGCATGTTTAGAGGTAGTAGGGACTTTTTGGAAAAATTTTATGCGGCAAATCCTCTTACAATGATAACAGAAAGCCGAACCACTTTTAAACTGCTCATAATTTTTATAAAATAAAAGACAATATTTTGAAGTAAAAAAGCTTTCCACCTCTGCCTCTTTGTGTTTGAATTAGCGGCGCCACAAATTTTACAATAAATCATTGTCCGCGCAGCAACAAGAAACACGCCTATACTGAAATTACGCCAGGAAATGATAAATGCTAATTTTTCTCGCCGACGTACGAATCTCATGCAGAAGATGACGTCATGCCTTCGTGTAGTACAAACGATTATGTATACGTAAAATTCAAATGCCGACACATTAGCGTATGCAATTATTGCCGATTTTTATCGCTTAGATGCGGCAATGTTGACGCTTTCGCAACAGAAAATATTGTTGTAAAACTTTACCTTACTGTATTACATAGTAATCTTCTTCCGTGCAGTCCAGCAATTTCCATTTAACTAACTGATAAGGATTCTTTTTATAACAGCGAGTGGTCTCACTGCCAGCGATCTTGAAATTGTCTCGTTGGACTTCCCAATACGTAAATGATAAAATAGAGGAAATATATCAGGGGCTTTACTTCGTCTGGTTAAAAAATCTGGAATTCAGTAATCAGCTCCTGATATGTTATGCCGTACGGGATATTAAGTTAAAATATATTTCAGTAAACGTATTTTCTATAAATATTTTAATCTTCTTACTACTGCTTAAGTTCGATACTATAAATGAATGTAGTATCTAAAAGCACCGAAACAACATATCGTATACAAATTTTCACTTGTAAAAATGTTCATAAACATTTCTTTCGAAAATTTCCTCGATTATGAACATTTTGCGAGTTTTTTCGTGATGGTTGGGAAGGTAAGAAACGGGCACTAAGCGAATCGTCAACCACACATCAACGGTTTATTATAATCTTACACGTATCATATACATTTGCACGTAATGTGTATATATATATACTTTTTTATAATACAATGTACATGGATATAATAACGTTACAACTTTTCATTACTTCCTTGACTCTCCTTACACGGTAGGATCGCACGTTTTACAAGTTACTTTTTTCACTGTGCTTCGAAATTTTCCCTGCCTTAGTATTATGCAACAACGTGTATACATATATTTATTTTTATACTACGTACATATATCGATCTATGTAATTTACTCGTACGAAACGCGTTGTGTACAATAAAGGACCATAATCGGCTAGTAACACAAAAATAGACTCTCTCATTTTTAGTATACCTAATGTAATATGTCGATAAACGATTCGTAATTGTACAGTATGTTGTCGACTCAAAAAAAAAAATTAATAATTATGACATTAAATTCAAACTGACTTAGATAGGTGATTAATAAATTGAATGCTAATGAAAATTTATTTTATATGCATAAAAAAATGTTCAAAATTTTTTGGGTCGGCAGCAGATTCAACGTACAAAAATTTAATAACCCAACTAGCATATATTAATTTGTATCAAAGTTTTTGTAATATGCATTCATAATATTTTTACTTTAATATGTGTTTGTAAAGTTAAATCGGAAGGTATAAATTATTTACGAAATAGATTGCTTTGTGCATTTTTATTAAAGTTTTTAAAACTGATATGTGCTAGTTGGGAATCGATTCAACAATGGGAAACATTCAATACTTTCTCGCACATAGTGCAATTTAAACGAAAATGATCATTTACAAAATCGATCATATTAATTATAACTTTTAAAATAAATTTTTTTAATTCAGGAATTCAATTATGCTACCAGTTTTATTTCAGAGATAAAATTCTCCGACGATTGATGTTATCTTTTAGTATGAATACAATTTTAGTTTTCTGATTATAGAATTACCAACATTTAACTTCAATAAAAAATTAAAAGAAAACCCGTTAAATAATCTTTCACTACTTCTATCAACATTCTTAAAAGTGTATATGTTTTTTTGAATGGGTTCCGATGATCATTTTGATAAAAACACCATCCTGTGCTTTCGCATCGCTCTATTTATTATAACGTTTTTCTGCGTTTCGTTAAAACGTAGTTTTAGGACATGTTACTTTGTACTGTTTGCTCTACCGGTTGCTTTTATTTGTTTCCGGTTGTCGACTCTTTGAACAAGTAAGCTTCTAACTTAACGTTATAGCTTTATTCTAGGTGAAACATTCGCGCCATCGCCAAACCTTCAGGAAATTTAATTTGAAATAACATTATAAATTACCAATGATACTAAAAATTACCACATTTAATAAATTTACATTTCATAATATTTAAAATATGTTGACTGACTTCAACATGTCAAAAACCAGTGAATAAAATCGAATATTTTGCTATATTGAAGGCTGACGAGAATATAGTTCATTTCGCGCATATAGTGAATATTTTTCATTCGCTATTTTCATTTTTATTATTTTTTGGCGGATGCATTTTCTTTATTTCTCTATACTCCTTACTAATACACATTATTAATCACACGGGGCGTTTAATTTATTGACGCTAACTATCAGTCGCCGATTTGAAACTCGTCGATTGTTTGCTTCCGGAAGAAAAATACCTTCGCTTAAAGAAAGGTTCCGTCGGCAATACACCCGCGCATTTTCTGATTACGTATATTTGTCTACCATTAATGGCGACGTTTTCTCGCAGAATTCCTTTTTGCAGTCGGGTCATCTTTTATTTCCAAGAAACTTTTGGATAAACACCAGAGACTCTGGATAGATAGTACTAATTTGTGTCTTAATTATCTTTTTAGCACGAAATGTATATCGGACCAAAAAAATCAGTTCATAAAAAGAATTTTGGAATTCTATTCACTTCGGTTTTGTAGATCAGGATAGGACAAACAATAGAATATTGTACAATAAAAATTATAAGGTCGAAAAATTTGTGACAAATCCCAAAATATTAAAAATATTAATTCGTTCTCTTATATTTGTTACTATATCTTATTTTGACAGTCACATCAGATTTTCCAGGAGGAATATTATCTTTAGATGCATATTGTTATCGCTAATTTTAAAGTGTTAACAAAATTTTATTCAGGTACCTCCAAAACTCTCGAATAACAAATTTCCAGACAATCTGACACGTTTGCGGAAAAATTGTCCACGAACATCCGCCTAATATCAGATTTGTATTTAACGGCGCCCCAAACTTGCACGTAATACATTTGATTTTTGAAAATTCGTCACAGGTTTTATATTCCCGTTTAGTCTGAAACATGAAAAAACGTAATTTTGTCCTCGTGAGTCGAAAGAGCACAAAAAAGATTCAACAAAATTAGTATATTAGTCCCCTTCGTTAGTTTGAAGAAAAATGCACCACACAAAAACAGTAGTACGTCGTAAACATGTTTTTAATAGTTATTTTCTAAACAGTTTAATAATAAGCATATAAGAACTCAAAATAAATTATATTTTATACTTGACTTTTATCCTTTCCTGATCGACATAAGCGAAGAGAGTTTTTACAATTAGAATTCATAAAATTAAAAAATAAAAGACACAAAATTATTTCGAATAATAATTCGTTATACTAAATTAATACTTTTATCGTTTCTGGTTTATAAATGTTGACAGAATCGCTTATAAGAGTATTTTTGTTACATACATATACTTACTTTATTAATTCACGTTGCTATCCTTTATAATAACTAAACTTTCTTAAGTTTACATAAACCTTTGATAAACACTCTGACATGAGCATCACGCGAGAGTCACATTTCTTCGAGAAGATCGTTATATTTTTTCTTAAGCAAATCGTCACTTTTCTGATAGATCATTATTAATAACTCTCTAAATTTCTTACAGTAAAATATCACTCATAGGAAGTAAATTTTCACTCTAAGCGACTGCGAATACCATTGAACTCTATTGACGTGAATTTTCACTTTTACAAGGACTAATAGACTTTCACTCCATTCTGAGTGTGAATACATTACTCAGATAGAGTGAGTGCGATTAAAACTTTTATTTTTCTTCTGAAGGAAAAAATTAATTTATTCAGATATTTTTTTCGTAGTTTTTCTCATTATTTTTCTTATTTACGGCAAAATAATTCTGATAATTTGTAACATTAGAGAAAATATGAATGTCTTATTTCATACTAATAAAAAGTTGTAAAGTGGTAAACAAAGTCGTCTAATATACAAAATGGAAATACATTTCTGTAACGAGAGCAAAATAAAACTTTGAAAGTTGCGAACGCTCCTAGCAGCGGCTAAGATACTTTAGTCACATTCACACTTGCCGTCAGAGTGAACATTTCAATTCTTGTTAAAAGAGGGAAATGACCTGTGATTTTCTCACTCACTCTTTTCAAGAAAGACTTCTAACTCCAAGAAATTGAGAGAGCAAACATTTATTTTTGATTTTTAGGAGATATTGAGACCCTCTTTTTTGTGATCCTTATGTGATGGCATGTTATACCGAGGAATTTACAGATTTATAGAAACAGATTCATAGAAAACAAAAAGAAACATATCAACTTTGTAAATTCTCGTCAAAACTTTTTGTTCAGGATTCATGAGATCATTATGTGATTAATGTGATTATCATCTGTATAGTTTATAACAAATAATCGATAACTTTGATAATATACAAATCCGTAAATTGCGCAATAAATTATATACAATTCTGAGTAGTAATAACGAAATTACATATAAAATACCTCTAAAACGACGTACATGTATATAAAATCAACAGTAACGACGATTATGTACATTTTCTGTATCTCACTCATTATTTAATTGCGTTACTTACCATAATTGATATTATATAATATGTGATAAATTTCGCAGTCTATGAAAAAAAACCTAACAATACACTTTTTTCGGGTCTACAACTCGTTTATCGCTAAAACAACATTAACAATTATAATCTCAAACCACGACTATCGACTTCTTACTAAAATACACTACACATATTTTTATCTCGTGGCTGCTCGGATTTTCACTAATTTCAATTAATATCGCTTATATAATATCCGAAATCATTTTCTAAAATCCGTAACGCTTCTTAAGATTATCGTTATTGTTTTAATACTATACACCGGGATCCGCGAGTTGAATGAACAATTTTATTATTTTTGATTTTTTCGCGATTGTGTACTTTTTATTACAACTTTTTTCTGATTCCGTTCCGCAACCTGTCTCGCTTTCAAAAACTTCTGACCAGGATTAATTAAGAATTGAAGAAGTGATTCTGACTTTCGTAATACATGGGTTATATACATCGTTATAGTTATTTCACGTTTTAACAAATCTTAAAAGTTACAAACTGAAACTGAACTGATATTCTTACGGAGTTTTAATTGTTATTGAGTCCTTTTAATAAAGTATTTTTTTATTAACATGTTTTAAGAAAGTGTTTTTTATTTTTAATGATAAATACATTCTGTACTAAAATTTGAAAAATGAAATGATATAAATTATAAATAAACAACAATTGAAACTCCAGATTCGCATAAGTCGCACTAATTTGAGATCAATAAGCATGGGTTGAACACTATTCTCACTACTTTCTGTAATTCAGGTTTCAAATCTGAATAATTGACGATCTTGCGACTTAATAAGTATAACGTACATGTAACCGATCAAAATGGACGTTCTAAAATCACATTCCCTTCCGGATTGTTGTATTTTAGACGTTCATCGCCTATGATTGTATATAATTACACTATACATCATTTCAAATTTTTAGTATGTACAACTGCCTCAAAACATTCGCTACCATTTTCTCGTTCCTTCGACCAAAAATATCGATGGCTACCAATACTCACGCAATGCGAAGATATACTTCCTTTTTATGGCATCGATATTTATGACTTTGTACACCATCACTATGATTTTCTCGTACGAATATATACACATTATTTGTAACGAAAAATGTTAACTAGAAATTACTTAAGTGTGAAGTAATATGTCTGCAATTAAAATAATTAATTTGATGGAGAAATCGTCAATCAATGGTCTTCCTATAATTAGATGTTTGAAATGATGTTTATTTATTCAGACGAGACAACCATACTCAGTGTGTTGGAGAGGTAGAAAGAGCGGATCCATAAAAATATAAAAAACATTTCTCTAAATCGGCAAAAATGGCTTTTCCAAAAATACAACTTTTTTCTGTATACTGTACTTTCTAATTTTTCAAAAATACTATCGAAATTAACGATGTAATAATTATACTGATTATCGTTTGCTCCACAAACAAAACGATGTCGACTAATGAATAGTATCTTTGATTATAATAAAACAAACTTTGTGAAGCTTCGAAAGGTACTTTTTTGATGGGTGAGCATAATATTCGAACATGGGTTTTCATTCCATTATATTCGATGCGTTCTCCTTGCGGCATAACATAATATAAAGTTATGCACCTAAAATGAGTTCCGATACTATTGAGGCCAAAATAACCAAAATTATAACCGTAAAAAAATGTTTAAATTACCAATTTTCAGGAAATTCATAGTAATCTATTAGAGTCTTGTACATTGCCTACATCGTTTCAACCGTGGAATATTTCAAATTCAAAAGTTGAACGTTTGTACACACATGCACAAACGCATAAAATGTGTACATAACGAGTATCCACTAATGTTTGCTCGCATCCAACACAAGGGGCTTTCCTTGCATAGAATTACACGCTAAGAAAACCCCTGAAGTGTTTCGATTTCGGACAGAGGTTTATTTGCCTTCGGAAAATTTGCTAACAGCAATTTGCAAACGAGGTCGTGTAAACCTAAAGAATCACAATCTTTCGTGTCTTCTATGGAAAAGATCTTTTAAATAAAGAAAATATTATATTAAAATCAACGAAAATTCGTAACAAAATACTAAATTTTATAACGATCATCTTTTTCATTAAAATAAGGAAACAATAGAAAAGTTTGAAACATTTATTCGGTGGGATTAACTAGCAAAAGTTTCGAATATTTATGCCCTAACAACTTGTATATATATATATATATTTCTCCCGGGGCTTGAACCTGTTTGAAAATATTCTATAAAATACACTATATATACGTATATAATATCTCCGTTTTTTAAAAAATATATATAATTAGAGTAAAATATATATTAGTTTGTAAGCCTGCTAGTGCGCTGCTTTATTACAGTTTAATAGTAATAATAACAAATTAGTAGATATTTCGGTTTTGAATCGCTTCAAACATCGCCCTGTAACATTTCTACTTATAACACAGCCAGTTTGATTTGTCAGAGCTCACCCGAATTATTCGGGTATAAAATATTTATATTTCAATCATCGAAAGATTATTGATAACAATGGATGGAATCAGCTGATTTGAAGAAGAAAATAATTGTGGTATTGATTAACTGGTATTTGTATTTATTTTGAAACAGTCAAAAGTAACAAAATATAAGATTTTACATTTTCGGAATTTTGTATTTTTATAGTAATGTGAGATGTTCTCTTAAATTGAGTGAAAACAATTTGGAAATGAAAATCGTCCTCCAGGTATTGGATTGAGGAAATGGAAATTCTTTGAATTTCGAAAGGATTACAACTAAGTTTAGTAAAACATGGATGTTTCCTCTCAAGGTACGAACTTCGATAATTAATAATTAATTCTTAAATTACAATTTAAACCATCATTTCCACGATTCCATTCCTCAACTATTACGATCTTCCTGCATATTTTTTTCGTTTTAAATAAGCAAATTTATTAAAAATGCATATTATAATAATAACTGATTACACGCACAGAAAGTGAAGTTAAAATAACTACGAACATAGTGCGAAATAAGGACTGTATTATGATATTAGTTGAAACAACTATGAGGAGGTAGATGAATCAACAAAATTATAGTAAAATCGATTAGGAAAGTGGTAAATTTAACTAGTATTCATAGTAGTTCTGGAAGAGCGCCTAGGGTTGTATGAAGCCAATTCCTAAAATCCAGTTTCAGTAAAATTCAATAATATTAGAAAGATATTATTAACTTTGAGTTGATGAATTGTGTTTTCTTTTACGAAAAGAATTGAACCAAGATTCTTCGCGAAGAATTCCCGTGGAGCAACAACCCTAATAATATTTATGAAATAATCCAATTGTGACAAATCCAAATAACATACATTGCATACACTCATTACGATAATTTTAAAATCAAGAATGCAGAATCGTCATTGTGGTTAACAATCCTTTTGTCTTATTAGTAATTTTAAAACCCTTGAGGAACAAGAAAACAAAAGCGTTAACAAGGAGTACCGGTCGTTAGGCATTGAAAACGTATAGTCGACCCATTTGAGAGTTAATATATTCCCCAAAACAACCTATACCAAACTTCGATAGTCTTTACGACGGATTCCCCGAAAATATTGAGGACCTCGATAATTCAAGAGATTCTTCTCTAACTTAAAAATGGTGCAAAAAGGAGACAAGCATGTTTTAACAAAATTAACCCTTTGCGGCATAGTGGGATGCTCAGCATCCCACCTATTTTCTCTCAGTTTTTAATTAATTATTCGGCTGTTTTCATCTAAGCAATCGGGTTTTTGAGTTAATTATGTTAATAAGATGTATATAATCATAAAAAAAGTTACATATTATCAATTATCGTTAATTTTTAATTATTATAAATAAATAACCACGGAAAAATATCAATAATTTCAGAAAAAATTCATTTTTGATTGAACAATTATATATATTTGCATGAAACTATAGCATTTTATGTTTTTTGGGTCGCTGATTTCGAATCTGACGTCAGATTTGTAAAAATCAAAATGGCGGATCCAAGATGGCGGACCGAAATATGAAAAGTTGCTCGATCTAAACGAAATTTGTTACTCGGGGGTTTTCGGGATCGCTGATTACGAATCTGAAGTCAGATTTTGAAAATTCAAAATGGCGGATCCAAGATGGCTGACCAAAATTTGTTTTAATTTCATCCACGTTTAATTGTTGAAATCTGACACTGGATTTGTCATCGGTGATCGAGAAAACGTACCAATTTTCAAGAAAATCCAACACTCGATTTTTACGTTCGTTCGCCATCCTAGATCCGCCAATTTGAATTTTGCAAATCTGAAGTCAGATTCGAAATCAGCGACCCCGAAAACCCCCAAGTAACAAATTTCGCTGAGATCGAGCCACTTTTTATATTTCGGTCCGCCATTTTGAATTTTCAAAATCTGACTTCAGATTCGAAATCAGCGACCCCGAAAACCCCCGAGTAACAATTTTCAGCTGTTTTCCGTGTAAAGAAAAATGTATGCCGCAAAGGGTTAATACATATGCCACTAAAGGGAGAAGCAAATCCAGGAGAAGCAAAACCTATTACAAAATTCTGTCAAAGAAACTAAAAAATACTGCAAGTACTTTCGTTGCTTCACACGAAATTGTCAGCAAACCTATTGGAACCGATACAGAATATGGTAAGAAACGGAATTTAACCGATTTCGGTCAGTCGGTTGGGAATTCAATGGATTCTTAAGATGCATTAATCACTGGCGAAATATTTCATCGGAATTATTTCATCTTACTTATGCAGTAACTTCCACCGTCGCAGCTGCTCTTTTGAAATGTTTGATATGTGAATTTGGATTCCCTAAAATAGTTTTAACGACCAAGGTTCGAATTTCTTATCCAAATTAATCAAATTACTAGCTAAAACCTCGTATTCGGTAATTAAAAACCACTGTCTTCCACCCTCAATCTAATGGCTCTGTGGAAATATCTTTTACAACTCTTGTAGAATACTTGCAACAATTTGCAAGTAAGGATCGTGAATGGGATAACTGGATGGAATTCACAATGTTCCCTTAAAACTCTAATGTTCACAAAGGCACTAAGAGAACGCCATTTGAGTTAATTTACGGGAAAAACCCCTAATTCCTTCAAGTCGCTCGCTTCTTCGACACGAATAGATTGAAACTTATGATAATTATTTAATAAAATTGTTTCATTAGATGCCCTACGCAATGACGCTTGCAATAATCTGCAGGCAGCTAAAGAGAAGTCCAAGATTTATGACGATCAATGATTTGATCCCGTCGACTTTGCAGCTAATTACCTATTTTTAAGAAAAGGTTTAATATTTTGTAAACCAGGTGATTTACGAGGAGAAAGAGCTTACCGCATTATTGAAGTAATTAATGATAAAAATGTTAAAATACGAATCGGAAAAAAGAAAAAGATCGTTTAGATTGATCGTCTTATCTCTACTACCATCAAAGAGTCAGATTCCTTAACAAACTCCGAATCTATGCGAGAAGAGATAAACCATCAACACATCTGGACGTCAAATTCCATAGATGGAGAATCCCTCATTTATAAGGAAAAAGTACAGCAATTAGGAAGAACGCCATCGACGAGAAATGTTCAAAATGAAGTTTTAGAAAGAGACCGGCGAATAGAAGGTCCTTGAAGAATCAACGTCCCATCAATGGTCCGATGAGAAGAGCTTCCATATCTAAAACCGAAGTGTTGAAGGATGTTACTCGACCTCTACGGTGCTACCATGGAGCATCCATTCCTAGAGGACCTCGTTGCTGTAAATCGTCACAAAGACGCATTAGTCAAGAAGAACATCTGCGATGACAAGTTATACAAGTTCGGTTTCCATCGTCTGAAATGAACAAGAGCAAATTCGAAATAACACATTGCAGGAGGAAATTCAATAATGAAGCAATTCCTAAACGAAGGTACGTATGCCATTCTAACCTTATTATGACCATCATACCTCACCAAGAAAAGGGACCCACGAGTTCTCTCAACCGGAATATGCCCATCATCCCATCTGAGGAAGCTTGGGAGACTGTCAGCATAAGTCAGGTCGTTCTCAATGAGATTCCGTTAAATACAACCACTGCACACCCTCTAAATGACATTGGAAGTAAGGAACCCGATGCAACTTCACTAACACTTCTGAAATTAAAGACCAGAAAAACGTACCAAAAACTCCTGCACCAAATAGGGAAGGTGTACTAGCGACCTATGACATTCAAACGATGCGTCAACTATGGAACCACATGCACACGTCACATAGCATTTTTGTGCGGAATCGGGTTTAACATAGCAGAACTAAAAAAGATTTGCGTCTGCAAGTACTATGCCTTAGGCAGCAGGTGACTGAAATGAATACAATTTTTTGTCTGCCTATTAAATATTATTATATTATTGTACATAGTGAGATAATCCACTGCGATTGAATGTTCGTGATTGGATGCTTTAGAAGGAATCAGTCCCGAGGTACCGTTTTGAGAAACTTTATATATTCACCTTTCTGTATTCTACCATTCTGGTATCGAATTTATTATTATATGTATAACATGACTAGGAGCAATGTATGTTACTTGCTAAATTTTAAAAATAATACATATATAATATATTTCAACACTCTCATTGCTGTTCATTTTCATTTTTACCCTTGCGTACTTATCACAAGATTATTTTCAGAATAAAATTAATCCGCTGCGGAAGTAAAGGAAAGACCTGGAAAAATGTGTCATTTTTTTGGTCTGTATCATTCGCCGCTATATTTCTTATCGGCACTGATGGTATCATAGTTTATGACTGTGGCATTCGTAACTCTAACATGACTGTAATATCACTAACTCAGATCAGAGATTGCTATATACCAGAAGCCCGCGTGGATAAAACAGAGGTCTGAATACAATTAATACATATTCTCCACCATGGTAACGTCCACATCAGAACTCGTAGAATAGACTTATTTCGCGAAATCACTCGTAAAAGATGTCAGTCGCGAAGAATGCAACCGAATACACGAAACTGGACTTCGCGTTTTTAGAAAGACATTTTAGGAAAAAATTGTCGAGCGGAAGATGCTTGAATACCCGAGCAATTAACAGAATCATAACCTGTGTAAAAATATAAAAAATGGATAAGATTAATCAAAGAACTATCAATTCATTGTGCTGTTATCGATAAAATTTGTTTTACTGTTTTGTACGCAATTGCCGGTGATTTCAGGGCCATCGCGGCTTGTTTTTTAGCGGAGATCATCTGCTTGAACCGCCGAGTTAAAACTGCTTGGGTATCAAAGCATCTGCAGCTTAAGTTAGCCTGCTTGACAGTGTTAAGCAGAAGTAGCCAAAACGCTCGTCAATTATTACCTAAAATGTCTTTCCGTGCACCATTTTACACCAACAGAAGAAAAATGGTAGCACTGGATTCAGCACTGTTCTTGGGACGGTTGTGCAGGCTCGAGTTGAGGTTACCCTCGCCGACTACAATCACAATGCTCAAACATCGTCCAATTGACTGCGAAACGTGCCTAGACAATTTGGAAGCACGGCATTTTGTTGTAAAAAACACCTAATAATAGAAGAATTAACAACGTGAACAGTTGTCGTTGAGAGTATGTTACTATTACACTTCAGAATTTTGCAAAATGTACCATACAATAACTATTTATACTATACCGATTTCCATTAAGACATTAATTTACACTTCGGATGAATATTTAAAGTGACTATTGAGGTTATGTTGTCGTAGATCTGAGGTTATGTTCTATACTGCATAACGAACGGGAAATAGTGAACGAAACAAGTCCTTCTGTTCACTACCGAAAAAATTAATAGAGTGAGTTTTTGTAATATCGCGATTTGTTACCATAAAATGGTTCCATGAACAATATTTTTTCTCTGTGTAGAGAATGCAATTTTATATATTTTAACGGATTCAAAGTAGGAATAGGAATGGATTCAAAATCTGATAATAACAAAACAATGTCAAATTCCTGTATACAACAAAATGTCAATTAGTTGAGAACATCTGCAATATGAATCTTGAATCTTAGACATGCACACTTGCTCCTATAGCTTATATCCCAGAAGTAACATCTGGTAAAACTTTGGATTTAACTGCTTACTATTGGGATTTTAGAAGGACTAATTTCAACTGTAAAAATATCATAAATAAAGAAAACTAATTTTATCTGATGTTTAAAAATCAATTTTTGCATATGATCTAGATATTATATTTATCCAAAATTTGATCACCCAAACGAGAAAGAAGATGCTATGGTCAAAGTTTGAGGTTAAATGTAATCAGAAAAATTATGTAGCATTTATTTTGAGCATTTCAAAGACAGTAAATAATTTTGGTAGGCCTGGAATTATATTAATATACTTGTAAATCGTTACTGTTCTTCAATTAACTGCATATGGTTAACTGGTTTAGATAATATTTACTAAATGATATATGAAATTATGATAATATTTATTGAATTTAGTTGTTTATCTTTCGTGATTAAACATAACTAAATATTTAATTTCTCGTAGTAAATGGTTCTTTGACTATTACAAAGTTCGCATAAATGGGACTAAATCAAGGAAAAGAGTATTCGAATTTCCTACATTTCTTTTCCAAAACGACTACTAACTTTTTATTAATTTTCTGTAACAGGTTTTTAATTCATGGAATATTGAAACATCTAACATATAACGCCTGAGACAATCAATAAGGTATTGTTAGCATTTATTATCTTTCCAATTTAAAATGGTTGTTTCAAAAAACCCGACCTTAGTATTATCTAACTTTGTTTTAACTATTATGTAATATAATATCAAATAAAATTTTCATATGATTACCTACAATGTAATATCTGTTGTAAGTAATTACTTTTTTTGTTAAGCCATGACATCATTAATGATGCAGAAACATCATTATTTTTATTAGTGTACATGGAAACTCAGTCATGAAAAATTGAGTTTCAGCAATACCCGAGATAACTAAATACCACTGGAAGAATCAGTAATATTAACTGTTCATATCCGCAATTCCATAAACGAAGAAGAAAGAGAGTCATTTTTATTCAAAGAGCAGAAATGAGGTCTAACAAAACGATCATGATCTTTAAAAATATAAAAAAGTACTCCAACAAAATTTAAGTAACACAAAAAGATTAAATTACCATAGAAGTTCTCGTAAAATTGTAATTCAATAAATTAACTTCGGTCGTTTGCAATTTTCTCTACTTTTCTTCGTTATCACAAAATTCTGGAACTAATTTCGTTCTTAACATTATTACATGCACGAAGGAAAAAAAATATCAACCAATTTTTGTTCAACCTCGCTTTAAGCAATTATTGTACTCTTCCTAGGTGCACCTCAAGGGATTGTCATCATATAAACCACATAATATTTGAAAGAAATCGTGTAACGTCTATATGATTTGACAAACAAAATTTGCTTAAAATGGTTATAGAAAATATATTCTACGAATCGATTTAATCCATTTCATCCTACGTCATGCTTTTTCGTACCCAACTAGTAAATAAACACAACCGATTTTGGGTGGGAACGAGTATATGCATTTCTGCGACTCTATAAAAAAATATTTCGACGAGCCAGCGACGAAATTTCATTGTCTTTCCAAAATATGTCAGTTCGTTTTCTTCCTTACCTTCTTATTTATTCTTAATTCGCGTAACTGATAAAATTCGCATCTGCTCGATCCGAGACGATTTTTAACGGCGCTTCGCAATTTATAAAATACGCTCGTTTGTTTTTTTCAGTTAGGACGAATGAAAAAGTTTGAATTTCGACGAGTAGGTCGCGTCAAACCTGTTGCGAAGTTATGAGGTCCGTTTTACTCGAATTTTTAAGTATCGACGGTCCTGGCAGCTTCGGTGACAATCCCGGTCCACTGGCCGTTTGCACAGTCAAAGGTTGTCCATTGACGAGTACTATCGTGTCTCGAATCGAGTCGTATCCACCCATTGCCCCTAAAATTGATGATTAATTAATCAAATTGCACAATTATATTATAGTCACTTTATGAAAAAAAATATTTCATTGAGAACGAATTACAAGTGACTATAGTTGATATACATTTTTTTGGATCATTTGGAGTTTGAAAAATTACATAATATTTTGTGCCTTTTCGGCAATTCAAGGTATGGGGTGATTAGCATGCTCAACTCATAAACTGAACGCTGTTTTTTCTGGCTATTTTCCATTGGGAATTATTCACGAGAAGATACGAGTTCGGAACTGCTATTGTTCTCGGTCGGTGTAGATGAGTCATGAATATTGTCTTGAATGAAAATAAGACAATATGGCCATGTTTACTACGGTGTTGTATATCACCGACTAATTGTTGGTAGTATCAATTATGTGTAGAGTACTTCAAAAAGCCGACTGGTCAAAAAACTGACAGTTATGAAGCCGACACATATAATAAAATAGACACTGCTCACAAAATGGAATTTTGACTGTCAGCTTTTCAAACAAGTTAAACGAGAATCTAAAGAAGATTATGCGCTGAGAGCAATGACATTTAGCAATACTCGCATAGCTATGTGAATAAGTTCAGTTTTGTGATAAGATAACTTAATTTTGAATGGCAAAATGTGACTAAACATCAACGTAATGTCCGAAATCTTGATGAAATTATTCATCTTGCTGTTCACTGAAGTCTCTAAGATTTTGCGGAATTTCATCAAGATTTGAACCAAGAAAGTAGAGCTTCAAATCGATTAAGCAACCTAAATTTTTGAATATTTTTACATTTGTTTTACGATACTCTTGTAGGTTAACACCTTTTAAGCCCAACCAGGCTTCTTTCTCTGCCTCATTCATACTTCTGAGAAACTCATCGGTTCTAAACATTTTGTGTATCTCGAATCCAGTATCGATGAATAGAATTCGAAGGTTTTGTAAATTTAAAAATCTGAAAATGATCCCAATTACAAGGTCGAAACGTCATACAGTACAACCTCTCTTGTTCGACACTTCGCTTGTTCGGCAACCTCCCTAGTTCGACAGTGGGCGGAGACTTCTTCCCTCTCCCGCCCCGTCCATTATATTACCGACGAACACGAACGCACCCATGCCATACTCGGACGATTGCACCTCACCCGTCAAATCGAACGACATAACCTCCGCATTTGTTATTGTTAAGTTTTAGTCTTCTACTTGACTTCTATATGTATGGCAAGGAGGCTGGAAATTAATGCTAGGAAAACAGAAGGTTAGAAGGTTAGCTGTCGTAAAAACAAATGAGCCAATCACGATTTGGCTCGAAAAAATTCGTCACAAAAAAATGTCAAACTAGCGAGGTCAGAGAGAGAGCGTCTGGCACCGATCATGTCGAATAAGAGAGGTTGTACTGTATATGGTTTTTATTTTTTACCACCTATTAGAATATTTCCGTTATAAAAAAAAACATTTTTTAAATATTTTCAGTTAAGAAATACACCACGGAAAAGAAGAGTTTAATTCAATATTCCTAATAAAAATAAAGAAATTACAACTAATCCTGAAAGGAATAAGTTTAGGAAAAATAGTGTTTGTGAAATCCAGCATTCAATGATAAAAATAAACATGGATATTTTGTAACAATCACGTTAATTTAGTTAACGGTGAAAAGTAAAACATATTATGTTTTCTAATTTAACTTTACCCTTCAAGATATTAACACAAAATTAATTTTATCCTAAAATAACGTTTAAAACCCGTTGACAATTATACCTGGAGAAGGACTATATGTCAACGTTCTAGAAGGCGTCAGAGGATTGCGACTTGCAGGACCCCATTCTGCTGTTGGCTGTAGAAGTTTTCTTGCACGATACCAAAGGGTGTCGTTATTTTCCATTCCTCGATCTACATCGGTTCTTTGGGAACTATGCCAATCGTCATCGTCCTCATCATCTTCTTCGTCGTAGCCATTGCGACGACGTTTCTTCTTCCTCAGTTGAACCTTGTGACATAAAAAATTTGTCATTTAAAGTGTAGTTAAAAACAAAGTATTTATCTTATAACAGTAATTCCAACGACAAACAAAAACTGTCAATTAGTCATATTCTATGTATATTTTTCAATTATTGTAATTGGTACTTACTAGGGCGAGACCGACGATAACTGCAACTGGTAACAACCCAACGACCCAGCCGACAGTATCCGCCCAGCTGGGATATACGTAATGGCCATATTTCAAAGGTTCGTATTCCACCCAGTTGAAGAAGAGAATAAAAAATAGGGCTGCTGGTGTAACGACCTTCCACATCCAAGTCCAAAATAACCTCCAAAGTCGACTGCGTACGCCGATCATTTGCTGAACATCATCAAGGAAGCGGTCGGCTCCGTAAATCCAAGCAACCAGAATGCATTCGCTGATGGCGATTAATAAAACCGACCAATTAGCTGCGTACTTGTCCATCAGCTGAAGCCAGTACATTCCAGCCTACATACCAAAAACAATAATTATTTTGGCACATATTCTTATGCATGCGTAGTACCCTAAAAAAAGTACAAATGTTTGTTTATATTAAATTTTTAGTTTACTTACATTTGTCGTGAAGACAATTCCACCAGCATACCCAAAAATGGCGGCAGCAAGGACAACCCAAAATTTATAGTTTCTCAAAGCCGGAATTCCATCGAGAATTGCGGTCGTTACGGTTTCCATCAGTGCAAATTGAGAATCGAGTCCCAATGTTAACAACATCACGAAGAATAGCAATGACCACACGGGCGCTACGGGCAACCTTGCGACAACCTTGAAGAGAATTCCATACATATATTCATTAACATCAGCAATAAAATTACAAGGGATGATAGCATAACATGTCCTTCTCAAAGCTCTGGGAACATATTTTACCTGATTATTGGGTTTAAAACAACTTTAAATTAAAGTGTAATAGTTACAAGAAAGTTTTGAACAATAAATTTGTTTACACGCACTTCGGGATAAACGATGAAAGCCAACCCAGCGCCTTGATCGACGACTGACGCAACTGGTACGGAGAGTTCGTGGGCCAAGAACCCGATGACCGAAAATATCACCAAACCCGCGAAGAACGAAGTTCCAATGTTACTGACCGCCACTATCAAGGAGTCTTTGTAACAATTGTTTGTGAATTTATTGTAGGAACTTAGAGTGATTAGACCACCCCAGGCTGGGCTCAATGCGAAGAAAATCTGTACAGCAGCATCGCCCCAAACTTTCGCTGACATCAGACGTTTCCAGTCTGGCGTCAAATAAAAGAGGATTCCTTCACCTGCCCCAGGTAGTAGGATTCCTCGAATAAAAAGTGCGATCTAGAAAATTTTAAACAATTCTTTTAAAATGTATTAGACGAAGACGAGAATGAGTAGTGAATTTGGTTATGATTTTAGGAATAAATGAGATGGACCTTCTTAAAACGTATTATGCAATTTTTATGTTACCTGGCTAATGGCTTTAACCATTTCGCTTTGCATTTTTGATAGAGAAAATATTGACTCTGCTCCTTTACAGTAATAAAAAATTCAAATCGTTTTATTTTGTGTTTGATAGCATAATAGCGTTGAATAAAGTATGAAATGTAATTTAAAACCTCGATTAATAGATTTCTTTAAATAATAATACGGTTCTTGTAAATGTATCAATTTTCTGTACAAGAATTCAATGGAATAAGCTACATAATTTAAAAAAAAAAACGTTTTTAGTGTAAAATGTATAATATATTAATATTTTGGACCAATGTAAACGTTTAGTTTGTAATTTTTTATTACGACAGGTTTTACTGATTGACGAATTTATCGCAAAAAAATATCAATCCTACTTTTCTTGAAATGTGTATTCGAAATCTCCTGACATGTAGTATAATACATCTGCATAAATAATTTGCTTAAATAAAAATAACTTTGATCCGAGTTGTTAGCTATGTCGCATAGACTATTCTATTCATTCCCTTTATTATGAAATTTGATATTATCTATAGGACTTTTTGTAATTGGGATAGGTCTCTAGTGTAGTCAATGAAAGACTCACCAGTACTACATATGGGAAAAGAGCTGTAAAATACACGACTTTTCCTGAACTTTGAACTCCTTTGCTGAGACACAGGAAGACGATAACCCAAGCCAACAGAAGGCAGCCAGCCATTGGGGCACTTATGGAACCAGTTTCTTCAATTCCTTTACTCAATCCAAGTACGTGATTACTACAAAAATAAAAAATCAATATTAAAAATTGTTTTGACTATTTAATACGCACATGTGACATCCAAAATTCCTTTTCAACTCCCAAAACCGAAAAAACATGTGCTTAATTTTACCGTTAATTCAATAAATACATTTATACATTATCCCTTATAATATTAATTTAGCATTAAAAGATAATTCCTTAGTAGGAACTAATTATTTAGTAGTTTCCATAGACGAACGTAGTTCAATTGATTGATCCTTAAATAACCTTTCAAAATAAAATAACCCAAAATTAAGTCCACAGGACTGAGTATAGCTCTAAAAGTACTAAAATAGTTGCTGGCTATAAGCTACGGAGTTATCTAATATAACCGAATTTTTCAGTGTAAGCTGCCGCAAGCGTAGGTGTTGCATTTGATGTAATATTAACAAATTAACAAATTTAACTTTAATGGAAAATTCATAAATTTCAAGATTTTCTAGAGAAATTTTAAATCATTTACTTCATGCTTTCTACTTAGTAACTGCTTACTTGAAGTACTCTTCAGCGGGTGGTTTTCTAATGGCAGCCGTAAGATTTGCCGCAGTGAGATTTAAGGCTACCATCTGACTGGAATTCAAACATTTCCTTTTAAAATACGACATGTTCTTCTCGATGCAATTTTCAGCAGCTTCGGGCATAAAACAATCTTCCGTGCTCCATGATGGTTCGCATTTACTCCACGGTAATTCACTTCCACCTGGATTTAAAAACATACTAATTATTTTACGAAATCTAGAAAGATACATTTAGATATTTTAATCTAATTTATGGTTGTTTAATAGTTTGAGAAAAGTACAACCATTTGCATGTAAAGTTATTTATTTAAAGTTTATTAAATTGTATTTCTAAGTTGTGATTTAAAAATAAAGCAATGAGAGATATGTGCAACATATATGTTTCATTTTTACGAATGAAACGCAATAATAATTTTTTGGTTGTTTACATCCCCAACGAATAAAATTGTTACTTTCATATTGAAATATTTTGCATGTATTTCATTGTAACGGAAAATTAAATTTCCGCCATGAATTGTACCATTGGATCGGAAAACTAAAGTTGACGAGTTTTCTGCAGTCAATGAAACAACTCCAAAACTTTCTATTTGTTAATTAAAAATAAAGTTCAAACGAGAAATATTATGTTCACAATAATGACAAATCCTATGCATTTACGTAAATCTCATTTTATATTAACTTTGAAATTACATCATATTTTTAAAATGAATGGAAGGGTAGCTAATAAATATTCGAATGCTGGGAACATATATACGTTCCGAACTATGGTTACAAATTGATGTTTTATTGTAGATGAACTGTACCTTTCAAAAAATGTTCAATGTAATAATTTTCGAAATATACATTTTATTTTTTTAAAAATTCAGTAAAAAATTGTGTTCAATACCCGCAAGTTTCTTTTAACAGTAATTAAATACTGATAAAAAAATGTAGTTTATAATTTTTAATGTATATTCCAGTTCAGTGACTTAATTAAAACTTCATTACTTTCCTATACTATAATATAAATGAGTTTCATTAAGATGTCGGCAATATAAAATTTAAGTCTATGTTAGTTAAGATAAGATCAGCGAGATCATCATTTTGAATAACGATATGGTTTTGCAAATTCACTTTTCTAAAATTATGATGAAACGTAAAAATATTACTGCCTATGACATTACATTCCCTTTTTAGAGGACATTATAATTCTTATCGTATATTTTTTGGTAATTCTGAGCAAATATATGATCATGTCTCAAAGTGCTCTTCGATGTAAGCTACACTCAGTATTAATCAATTTGATGATTCATTTTTTGTAAGAATTTATTTAACGTTGAGTGGCAAAATTCCGAAGGTCCAATTTTCTGAAAATTAACAGAATCGAAACCAATACGAAATAGAAAACTCCGAAATATAAATATCTAAATTCAAAATTAACGAACTGTCATAGAATACAATTTTTAAAATTATTTATTGGTATGTAAATAATTGTGGTGAATTTTATATTCTAAATTCACCATCACATTTCGATACAAAATTTGTTGGTACTAAAAAACACAACATTTACCAAATGATTACAAATAAGTAATTCCATTGAGAAATTATTTTTCAGCACATTAACCTTGGGGATGTTTCTGTCCAGAAGTTCTACCATGAAATTCAAGAATGTAAACAAAATAATAGTTTCAACATTTTTAAAAATTGAAGAATAGCGAAGTGAGAAATTCCAATTAGTGGCTTTTAAATGTTTCTTTTTACCCACTTCAGATATTTATTTTTCAACTCAAATAATTTTCTTCTTAGAGACTTATCTTAATGTCTACTTACTGGCAACTGATGCAAACATATAATAAAGTGTCCAGGCAATAATGAGATTGTAATAGAGCATTACAACCGTACTGACGAGTACCATTCCGTATCCTAGACCGCGTAGCAAGGGGCAAAATTGTTGATAAGCTGCAACCGGTCCTAAGCTCGCATATTGTCCTGCAATGAAATAAGATACAATTGAATAATAGTAGAAAACATCCAGCGTTCTATTTTTAAAAATCATCAATAATTGCAATAGTGGCACCTTAATACATTTTTGTTTTTGTGTCTGGAGCTTTTAAGGAGTACGAAACAGTTGACGTAACTCCATTTTGAATACATTTGTATACTGCACATTATGTAGCAATAACATTCAAATTAATTTCGAAATTTGAATTTCAATAAAATATCAATTAAAATGAATTCCTAATACGATTTAAGTTAACAATGGATTCTACGTGTTTTATTAGGTACAAAACGCACTATAAAATCAGGGAGACTTGGAATTTTATTAAGGTTTCGAACTTACTTTAAAAATCTTTTGACTTCGTCAACTTTCAATCAATTAGAAGATAATCATTAACGATAGTACTAATGATAGTATAGTGACGAAAAACTGCTGATAAAAAAATTAAATGGGTGTTAAGGAATTACTGACAAGTAATTCATAATAAAAATGGAAATACTTTTTTCACCATTATACAAGATTTATGTTTTTAACTATACTCTATCCTTTAAATTTAGACCTCTAAAATATGACTTCTTTAAGTGGTCTTTTTGTTGAAGATCATAATCATGTCTTCTTTAAGAGATGCTTTTACAGATCATTTTAACCAAGACCTCTTCAAGAGATGCTTTTACAGATCATTTTAACCAAGACCTCTTCAAGTCTTCCTTCTGAAAAACAACCAGAGCAAAACCTCTGAAAGACCTCTTTAAGAGCTGCTTGCTGTGTCTTTACCCATAAAGCGCACCCGTACCTCAATTTCATTAATCACATAAGGAGACCAGGTTCTATAACCTAAAATGTTTCGAATTTCAGTGTGCAAATTTTGGGCTACTCTTTATAATCTTCTTTTTCAGAGTAATTTGTTACAGAGACCGAAAATTAATTCGGTCAAACAGAAAATCTGTGGTATTCCTTAACAGTTAATAATTAACTTAATAATTAATCATCAATATTATGGATTCACAAAACCAAATCCTAGAAACGTTTATCAAAATAGCGTCCAATAATTATTTATTCGATAGTTAGTAGAATCAGGCAGCATTTTTTAAGTTTAATCTTATAAACAGTGCTTAAATGCCATCTATATGCTAATAATAAAGAAGTTTCTTCAAAGAACAAGAATTTATAAAAAGAGTTCCAAAATCCAGATAATTCGCATAATTTTAATTGAATGTAGCCTTCATGCAATGTGGAGATCACTCGAAGTATCGATTTCTTCTGTAATACATGTAGTTATAATATTTGATGTGTACTCGAAACTTAAACATATTGAAGAACTATACCACGTCTATGTGTCAATATTATACGTCACTTAAGAGATATGCATGTATGAATTAGGATAATAGTTGAGTTAATTTTTCTTAATTAAGGGTTTTCTTAATTAATTGAGATTTTAGAGATAAGTTGTAAATTAACAATCGTGTCTTAATAAAATATTTAACTTGTACGTCTTCGACATAATTTGAAGACACTTCGTTGTATAATTCGATGTCCACGTACATCTAAATTTTGGCAAAAGTTTAAATGAAAAATTTAACTGTTTGCAGTGTCATATATATTATCGCAATTGCTTAGTGCATTATAAATTGCATAAAAATATTGAAAACTGCATTTTTCCCATTTTTGAAATTTAATATTCTTTTTATAATTGCATATTTCACAGAGTATGTTGATTCCTTTTTAACAAAAAAAGTTGCGATTTTGTAATTTGTATTCTTTCAAAGTTTTCTGACAAATGTTTACTTAATTATAAGATTCATAGAAATTATGATTGATTGTCTTATATCGCGAGAGTCGTTGCTCTTATTATACTTAAGGATCTATTGTAATTATTTTCGAAATAGACCACAGGCAGTCAGACCCTTAAAATGACGAGTACGCGGTAATCTGCATACATTATTTCACCTGGAAACTGATACAAATTTATTTAATACCTCACCTAGAGAGCAAGACAAAACAAATAAAAAATAAAGTTTTACAGAGTAACAACTTAAGAAGTGTCTTGTAATATTCTTGACTTAAATGTTATGCCCAATCTCACAGTTTTGTTATTTGCTTTAAACTTATTTATATTTTCGAATAATGGTAATAATAATTAATAATGCCTTATACTAAACGAAAGATGGAATTTTATCGAATCTCTAAAAAGTTCAGTCAAAAATGTCCGACAAGTAATTTCCGTTCAGAAAAAAATCTTTGCAACAAAAAAATGCATCAAAACTTCGTTCAGTAAAAGATTTATTATTTATTAATTACCTGTAAAGTACGATGAATGTAATTTCAATTATAATTTTATTTCAAACAAAACGGAGTAAATTCTTTGGAATAAAAGACTTGCCAGTATAGGCAAAATAACATCAAGTTTCATTGGGTCAATTCTTTATTCTTCTAAGTTAAAAGTAATTTTGAAAAAAAATTCTAACAACAGTAGAAAGAGCACCCATACAGACAAGATAAAAGGATTCCAATACATTTTTTCATCGCGATCATCATAGGGCTAAGACCCAAACTTGTATCACTAAATTACGTTATGTGGATGTTAAAAGGTTAATACAAATGACGAAGAAAATAAAAATCAGAGATATACTTGTTATCATTAATTAGACATTGACTTTATTTTAAGCAACTCCACAATAATGCAACTTTACAGTTATAAAGAAACGTAAATCGTATTTTCAACAATCTTTGACTTTCTTGAGTCGAAAGTTTTAGCAATTTCTAAACTTCTTGGGCATTAAAGGTACTATCTCTCCAGAGATTTCAGAGAGGATCTTACCATTCAGATTTGAAACAGTTGAATGAACATTTCATTAGTGTCCCCACTATCATGCCCTGCTACTCTCTGTTTCTTAAACTCCCTCAAGGAACTTTTCAAATACCCTTAAAAGTAGAAGTATGCTATTTGTCCGTCTTATTCTAAAACCTTCTAGGACTATTTTTCCAGATGAGAAATTTTTTCGAGATTAATTTTACAATATTTCATTATTGTGATTTATTGTAAGCGAGTTCAGTTTTTAAAAATATATCAATATAACTTCACCAAATCATTTCTTAATTTTTGGTTAGAGACATGAACATCTAATCAATGGCTACAAACATATCTCTTGTTCTTATTTCATAATATGTGGATAATATGTTATTTTATTTTCTTCGCCATGATCATTAAGCCATTAGTGTCCATAGGACGTAACTTTTCCTTTCAACTATGAATCTTAATATAGTAATGAATGAAGAAAATATTTATGAATCCCTGTAGCTTTGAGGATGCTCTTTCTAATAGCGGTTGTCAGAATTTTCAACATAAAATTTAACCTCGGAGAAATAAAGAGTTAACAAATGAAATGTGATGTTCTGCACCAAGCTTCTCTTCAAAATCGTTTATCGTTCCCTTACCAGTTTTTATATGTCTCAAAACTTCTCTCTAGATCGCGTTCCCGATGTCTGAACTTAAAATGAATACTGTAAATATTCTTAAAACATTGTCTATTAAAACAACATTCAGCTGCATATATTTATTCAAAAGCATATACAGTAGAGTCCCAGTATATTTACTAACTCGGTTCCTCATCTTCCCCTGCTGTCACGTTATATTTACCAAAACAAGGGGATCGCCGCTTCTCCCACTCCCCTCAGATGTGTTATGTTCATCAGGTCATAGCAGACCCTTCCTGAGATCCCACTCCACAAAGGAAATATAACAAGACGGAACCGGGTAAATATGCTGGGACGTAAATATAGTCAGACGAAATTATACCGGGACTCTACTGTAGTATAATTTCCAAATTCGAAACACTGAAACTCATTGTGAAACAGAGTAAATGGAGCCACTATTTTCAATCAGTGATTCCTTTTTCACTGAAAATAAGTGAATATTCAATGTTTCACAGAGAGTTTCATTGTTTCCAATTGAGAGAGTATATAGAATTCGAATTAACGGACTTCTGAACTACTTAATCGGTGAAATCCATATTTGCATTAAAAAATATTGAAAATCTGTAAACCATCTGAAATGAAAATTTGTCCAAAGTGACAGGCATATTTTTTAAAGTATTTAATACATATTTGAACATTTCTGAGTGACTTCATTTTGGCCAGTCTGACAAACTTTTTTTGTGCGAAAATTTTCGAAAGTACTGAGTTTTCTAGTACTTATATATGCACGAAATATGACGAATTCGTGATATCATCTTTTGCTGCAAAAAAATTGTGAGAAAATGTAACCAGTTGATTTTATGAAAAATTATTAAACAACTGTACAAAGATAAATCATCTTATTATAATGTATTCATCACAAAACATAACTTCGTCAACCGGTCATGTCCATTTCACGCTTACTGAATTGAAAAATATGTTAAAGCTTTTAAACCATTTTTTTAATGGCTGAAAATTGTTTCACTAGTAATTTGAAAAATAGTTACATCAATTCCATTTATAACTTCTGAAAAACTCAAAAGTTCACTCTCCCCCTCTCTCTCTCTCTCTCTCTCTCTCTCTCTCTCTCTCTTTTTTTTTTTTAAGGTAAAGAATACTACTCAGAGAAATCCATGGAAGCAGTTCATTGTGATTTAAAAAAATTTTAGGCCAATAAAAAAATAAAACGGATAGTCCAATGAAAATTTTTTAAGCTATAAATTTTGTGATTTTAACAAAAAAATGAAACTCCTCAAAAAATGCCAGATAGATAATTTCGATTTTTCTTATGTATCCTTGAAAACATATCCGAAAATCTTGTTGTTTTAAATTTTGATAACACTGACCGACAAAATTTTACTTTTTGTATGCCTTTGTCAAGCGAAGTATCATTTCCGTCGTATTTTTTCATGCTAAAAACGATGGCGCTAGCAGAATTTTGCTATCACGTCACACATTCAAGAAAAACGTGGTTGAATGTGTAAAAATCATGGTTTCTCGTCACATTTCGGTTTATTTTATAAGGGACTTTGCTTATCAAAAGGGAATTTAATTTTGATAAGCAAAGTATTATTTCCGAAGTATTTTTTCATACTGAAAACGATGGTGCTACCAGAAATTTACTATCACTTCACATTTTGGAGAAAAATGAGATTAAATGTGTCAAAAATAGGGTTTTTGACCGTATTTCAGTTTACTTTGTAGCAGAAGAGAATGTATTTTTGGCAAACGATTTATCATTTCCGACGTATTTTTTTGTGTTGAAAACGGTGGCACTCACAGAATTTTGCTATCATGTCACATTTCGAAGAAAAATGAAGTTAAATGTGTTAAAAATAGAGTTTTTGACCGTATTTCGGTTTACATTGTAGCAGAAGAGAATTTATTTTTTACAGGCAAAGTTCAATTTCCGACTTATTTTTTCCTGCTGAAAAGGATAGCGCCAATGGAATTTTGCTATCACGTCACACTTTGAAGAAAAATGAGGTTAAATGCGGTTACAAAATGAGGTTAAATTTAACCCTGTTTTTCTCCAAAGTGTGACATCATATCAAAATTCTGCTAACGCCACCGTTTTCAACACGAAAAAATACTTAAAAAATGATACTTCGCTTGTCAAAAATAAATTCGAGATCGAAATTGAAAATTTGAGATTGGATACCTTTCTAAAAAGTGTGAATGCAACTCTACTTAACATATAGAAAAGTTTTTAAATAAATAAGTTACATGTTTTTAAAAACGATTTTTGAGAAAACTCCCGATTTCACGCCTCTGACAATACATTACGCCTGCTCCCTCCCATTATTTCTTTTAATATATATTCATCTAAAATAAGTGCTCGAATTATTGGTTAGTAAGTATCTAATACTTAAGAATTTCTTTTTAATTAGGAAGTTAGTATTCTGCAATTTCTCAGATTTCCATATTTCGGTGCATTGCGGGCGGGTAACCCCAAACTAGCCAAATATTATTGGATAACGAGAAAGTCTAACGACTATGCTAACGAGAAGGAATGGCATGTAAATGGATGATAACGCTCTAAGTCTAATTATGTTAATATCTCTCCTCGTGATTTATGAAGGTCAATGCCAGCAACACTCGCCTCTATGTATACATCATCCTCGAATTGCCGAAATTAATTCTGTATTCCGAGTGCAGTTGAACTCGGTGGATATATCCCGGCGACATGTTTCATAGAAATATATATACATTTTACCAGCGAAACCCATGCATAACAATATTCGCGGATGACAAATGTTTATTAGCACCTTTCTCTCCCAGGGGAAATATAGATGCAAATTTGTTTTTTGCACGACGGAAAAATAAACGATAGATTTTATTGCACTATTAAACAATACAACGTTTCAAAGTCAAACTTTCGTACATCTCAAAATTGATTTTTTTAAATTGTGAGCGAATTATTCCAAAATATATTATGATTATTAATAAAATATAGAAAGATCACTTCTTCAGAAGTCAGAAATGAAATTAATGTAAGTATTTTTCAAATTACTAGTGAAACAATCTATAGCCATCGAAAAAATGCTGTAAAAACTTTAACATATTTATCTACTCAGTTGGCGCAAAATGGATTTCGCTAAATCATCAAACTTGAAATGGCCATTTGACCTGCATCGCTGTCCGTCGGGCCCGCAATCACTAACCGAGGTATACAATTCTTATTTTACACCCTTGGTATGAAACTGCTATTAAGCACCCAAGAAGACAGAGTTTACTTAATATATTGGTATTCAGTAATCATTTCTTCCAACTATTCCAATCGAAACCTGGGAAGCCCCGAACAATTTCTGAGAAACAATTCTTTGGTTATTAATGACGTTTGTTAATACTGACGTCCACATTGTGCAAATGGAAATTAATTCATATAGACCAAAAATCCCAATAAAATTTCAAACTGTAAAATCAGAATACAAAAATATAGAAATATTACATGAGCCATTTTCTTTGTGAAATCAATCAGGATTTCAAATGACCTTTCAGATTCTTCTGGAAATGGACATTACTATATATTTTAAACTGACGGACGTCTGAAATTTTAAGTTGAAAAAGTAGTACGTTATGTGCCAAGGGCGCAATTAGCGATCTTCGAAGATTGTGCAGTTTAAGGCTCGAGCGAAGTGAGGGTAATAATCCCACTCGTTGGAGATCGATATTTCGCCCGTGACCAATAATATATGTTTTGATCCGATTGTCGTAGGACTCCATAATTCGCGGCCGAAGGTATCGTCCTAGGCCGAGAAATCGAGTTTTACGGCCGAAGGGTAAACAAAATTGTTATTTAAAAAAATATAGCTGCTGGCATTTTCTTGAAATTTGATGAAATTTGGAACACTATACTAAAAAGCCTGAACTTTAAAAGAAAGTAGTTACAAATAAAAACTAGTGTTGGCGTGGTGCCTCGCTCGCTTCGCTCGCTCGGAAACTTCGACCCAGTGGAGAGTCCGCTATTCCTTAAGACTCGTTTGTTTACTAACATCTTTCAATTATATTATAAAATAATATTTATATTTAGGGGTCCAATCATACTTAGGTCCAGGTGGCCTCGATAGATATGTTACAACAATGTAGTGTTTCTTATATGTATAAAAATTGAAAATGAGCATTTTCAAAACTTCGACCCCGACAACAGGCCAGCCGAAGTATTAATAAATAAAAGTTGCAAAACACTTACTTCATGCACTTGTATTCTAGTAGACTATTCGATGCATATTACATGTTTACTGTGTTTTACTAATTACTGTCTGTATTATTAGGATCTTATATATACAATATATATACATATAATTCGTCAAAGATATCTTGAAAGTGTCGAAAAGATCTCTGACGGATATCTTATAGATATCTATAAGACATCTTTTAGATATATCGAAATAGTTATTTTCGTATCAAGGGCGTAAAAGTACATATGTGCCCGTAGGTGATCACCGCGCCCGAGGGGCTAGCAAAGACTACCCCTGGGGGGTAGGGGGTCGAAACGTCGAAATTTGATGAAAAGCAATAGGGTAATTTTTTTGCCTAGATGACCAAATTCAATACTTTTTCAGACAATAGTCATAAACATTTTAAACCAGTTATTATGGCATTATCGTTGACTTTATGAAGAAAATGCATAAAACCTTTTTTGTAGAGAATTTCATCCTCTATCTTTTTTGTTTAAAACACTTTTTAATAAAATTTGTATTTTTCAAAATAAATGAAAAAAACTACGAAGAAACTTAATTGGGGCTAATTTTTTTTAGTAATGGACGGGTAGATCTGTCCCAAAATCTAAATAGATCTAAGTTATGCCAAAACGCGTATTTTAAAAAAAAATTTATGTCAATACGCTTATCTGTTCGCGAGTTATCGCGAGACAAAAAAAACGGGACGTACGTACGTACAAGATCATGGACACAAATTTTTTTATTGTTGGTTTGGATTCCTTAGGGTCTGAAACGTCGACATTTGATGAAAAACTGTAGGGTAATTTTTATGGCCGAAGTGACCAAATTCAATACTTCGTCCAGACTTAATTTGGGTCGAAGTAATAATAATAAATAAAATAAAAACATATTTTGTTGTTTTTAAAACGATTTTTAATCATCGAGCATACTTCTTTTGTACAAATATTTTTATATAAGAGCAAATTTTCGTAAAAAAATCTTGGTGTATGTATTAGTTGACGAGTTATGAATTGTGAATGTATGAATTGTGAATGATTTATCTTTGTTTCTTTCTTGTTTGGTTATTTTTATTTTATATTTCGAAATTTTGAAACAGAATTTTGATGAAACTATGTTTATATCAGTACTAGTACTCATGATTTTGAAAATGTGATGTAGTTTCGCATTATTTATGAACTGACAGTTATCTTAAATACCCGCATCTTCCCTTACGTGCAATGTTGTTAACATCATCACCACTAGGGGTAGAAATATCGTTTATGACTTCATTGAGATTCTGCTACGGAAGTTGTTTTCTACTTATTGTATACGTGTAGCTTTCCCTCGCGGAGTGTATAAAGCACTTGTTACATGCATTGAATATTAACACCGATACTTTTTGGTTCAATTTGACGGTATTCGTTAAAGACGAATAAACGCTGTTAAATAATCAAATTTTTCAAGAAAAAAAATACTTCATCAGTAAGTCATGGAATCTACAAGTATTTACCATGCATTAAATTTTTCATAATGTTGAAATTAGAAAAAACTTGTTGATCAAAATTAACGTAAGGAATTTCGCTATAAAATTTTATTGCGAACATTTGTTGCCCCATATATTATCAACGGCGTTTACGTGCATTTGCTATATTACCACGTTTTATCAAATGTATACTTCAGCATTCAAAAACGTTTTTATTCAAACTATTTTTTTTAAGAAAATTCACATTTTTTTAGTGCATAAAATTTTAAGAAATTCGGATAAACTACAGACAGTTTATTACTTAACTAAATTTTTCTCAGAATATCGAAATTTTTTTTAAAAATGAAAATGCGTATCGACTAGTAAATCTTTTTAGTTAGTATGTCTGATTTTATATGCTTTGTTAGGCTTTTACAAAAATTGAACATGGCGATCTTTAAAATAAAACGACATTTTTTAGATTCTATTTACCTTGATTTCATAAAACCTGCCTTAAATTGATACTTCGTATATGGTTCATTGTAAATAACCATTTTTTAATGTAAGAAGTTCGTTGGATAGAAGTTGAACGAAACTTGATTGTAAATACACATTTCTGTTAATTTTTATTATTAAATTAATTGTATAAGAGGAAACTATAGTAGCTTAGACCTGAAAAGACTGTGAAATGTTCCTGAATGAATAAATAAATAAAAAAGTGCTTTTTGTCATTAGTGCTTCAAAATAACAATATAGCACGCAATTAAAAATAAAATAAAATAATAATATCATGCTTTCCTCAGCGTTTGCCGATACATTTTTCATCATTTGGACATGAAACACTGTACTCGGACGTGTAGATATCATTACACTGAACATGTTTTTGCTTGTTAAATATCTAGTTCCATTTGTCCTTCAAGCTAGACAAAAGGTATTTCTAATATTTAATTAGCAATGCATTAAACTGAAAAATGTTAAAAGCAGCAAGTCACGGACCTGGCAATTTTAACTTCTTTTTATTAATTTAACTATGACAATAATATTATTATTTTAGGAACCAAATTTAATAAATCTTCAATAACAGATTGCCATTCAGTGGTTTTACTATAATTTATATAAATTATATTTCTAGAAGTTATTTAGCATTGATGACATGCAAAAATCACAGTTATTTGTAAAATCACCCATTTCCCTTTAACCCATTAACGTCAAAAAGGACTCTTTTCCTGGCTCAATTTCAATACAGAATTTCGTATCAAAATTGAAGTTAAAAAAAATTGAAAGGTACATATCCTAATATTTTCGAGGTTGCTTTTTTGAATGGCGAGGTCCATATTTATCTAAAATTGTAATTTATACACAATTTTGCCAAAGATAAATAAAAAATACGACCTCTTTCAAGGTAATTTTTTTTAATATTCAAGTTTTCTCCTGGATATCAGATTTAAAATGATCTAAAATGTATCACAATCGTGGACGCGATGTCTAAATATAAAATAAATATGGTCAGTAGAGTAAAAAAATGTTTTGTTACAACAAAATGGCGGCCACAATGAGACATTTCGTTTTTAAACTTGCCATTTTGTTTGTTTGCAAACTATAGACTTTAGAGAAATTTTTCTTAGAATAAAAATGTCTTAAAATTGGTCAAAGAATATCCTTAAATTTTTTTGTCAGACTTAATTGATACAATTCTTGATTTTTAAAATTTTGAAAAACTTCATCAAAAAAATCTGAAAAATTGTGAGAATATTCTTAAACTAATTCTTAAATATTTTTGTTCTGAGAAAATTTCCTCTAAAATGTAGTTTTCGATAAAAAAATAATTTTATTACTATAGGTAAATTCATTTGTCTTGAAACCTACAAAACCGTAATAATTTTTTTCTTTGAGAAGCACAGATTTTAGAGAAAATTTCGGTTACATACTATAATCCCCACCGCCATAATTCCCACGTCATAATCCCCACGTCATAATCCCCACTGCCATAATTCCCACGTCCTAATCCCCACGTCATAATCCCCACCATCATAATTCCAATCTAACCTAACCTAACCTAACCTAACCTAACCTAACCTAACCCCACCGTCATAATTCCCACCACCAACATCCCTACCTCCATAATTCTCACAACCACAATTTCCACTGCCATTATTCTCCCCATCAAAATTACCGAAATAAGATATATAAGGCCCAGTCAATTATTGTTGATCAGTTGGTAAGTTGTCTATAACATTTCAACACGTCCCATATTACGATGCCTTTACATTTTGTACAAAATCAAAAAGGCAAACGGGATTTAGTGTTAAATGGATATATTCTACACCAGCAACACGTGGGAAAAACACAAATAACATGACGATGTTTGATATTAGGAATTATGGCGTTGGGTATTATGGAGATGGTGATAATGAAGGTGGAAATTATGACAGTGGGAATTATGACGTGGGAATTATGACGGTGGAAATTTTGACGTGGGAATTATGATCTGTCACCAAAATTTCATTAGAAGAAAAATGTCTTAGAATTAGTTTAAGAATACTCACCAAATTTTCTAGGCTTTTTGGATGACGTTTTCCAAAATTTTAATTTTTCAAATTTTCCAAAAAATCAAGAATTTTCTCAATGCAGTCTGAAAAAATTTAAGAATATTCTTTGGACAATTTTAACACATTTTTATTCCGGGAGAAATTTCTCTAAAGTCAATAGTTTTCGAGAAAATAATTTGGCAAATGTAAAAACGAAATTTGTCATTGCGGCCGCCATTTTGTTGTATCAAAAAATTTTTTGGCTCTACTGACCGTATTTATTTTAAATTTAGACTTCACATCCACGATTCTTATACATTTTAGAGCATTTTAAGTCCGAGATCCAGGAGAAAACTTGAGTATTAAAAAAAATAGCCTTAAAAAAATTCGTATTTTTTAATTATTTATGACAAAATTATATATAAATTATAATTTCAGACAAATATGGACCTCGCCATTAAAAAAAGCAACCTCGAAAATAGTAGGATACGTACCTTTCAATTTTTTTTAACTTCGATTTTTGTACGAAATTGTCTATTGAAATTGAGTCGGGAAAAGTGTCCATTTTGACTTTAATGGGTTAAACTACATGGGAAAAATTATCGCTGCATTAGCGCCAGGAAGTATACTAATAGATCAAGAGGATAGTTTGAACGATTTTATGTTATTAGCGTTGAAAAATGTGAATATTTAATAATATTGTTATATTTAAACACGTGAACAATAACGAAAAAAAGTCGAAATCAAAATCATGCTTATTGGCTTCTGTTGCGTTTTCATTGACATCGGTAAACAGTCCTTTATTTAATAACATTAAATAACGGTTATTCAAAAATTATTTTTAAGGGCTATTAACAGTTGTTAAATATTAATATGAAATCTGGATCTTAAAAATAATATCTTAAAACAGTTCTAATCATTTTGTCGGTTCTGCACGGAAAGGAAGAAACACGACTGACAAAGAGTCCTGTCTACGCAGCACTGGTTACTGCGTGTCCGGTTCGCAAATACTTTCTATTTCAACTCGCTATAACTCAGTCAATTTTGAGAATTTTGAAACGAATAAAAAATGAAATTGTTCATTACCCAGATTGTTCGTTTCCCAGATTTAGTGCACTAAGAAAAAATGATATATCTTAATAAATCAAAAAGTTATTAATTTTTTAATGCAGAACTGCGAAATTTGTGTTTTTATGCATTCAGGCGCTTCGTTTATCGAGCGAATTTCAAGCATCCGAAAACTTTCAGCGAGAAAGTTGTTCATTAAGGTATGAACTAATTTTCTGGAAAGTATCATCTCCATTGCATTAATAGTTTAAAAGTAATGAATGTTTAATGTTGGTTGTGGCCTTGCGCGCATCGCCGTGGCACACATGACGCCGTGGCCGTCGGCCGCTACCTATTTTAAACATTCATTAATTTTAAAACCATTAATGAAATTGAGATGAAACTTTCCAGAAAATTTGTTCATACCTTAATGAACAACTTTCTCGCTGAAAGTTTTCGGATGCTTGAAATTCGCTCGATAAACGAAGCGCCTGAATCTATAAAAACACAAATTTCGCAGTTCTGCATTAAAAAATTAATAACTTTTTGATTTATTAAGATATATGATTTTTTTCTTAGTGCACTAGATCTGGGAAACTGTAATGAACAATTTCATTTTTTATTCGTTTCAAAATTCTCAAAATTGACCGAGTTAAAGCGAGTTGAAATAAAAACTATTTGCGAACCGGCCACGCAGTAACCAGTGCTGCGTAGACAGGACTCGGTCGTGTTTCTTTCTTTCCGTGTGCAGCTGTTTTGGAACAGTACAATAATTTTGTACTCGGCATGAACAAATCTGCATGACTTGGCCGAATCAATCAAAATTTAATGAAATAAATAACCGTAGTTTTATTTTATTTCATTACCTTTAAGCGGATTTAACTTTACTATATAGTAGTCCCTCACCCCGCCCCAAGGTAGCAATATTTGCTGCCCCCTAATATTTGCCACTAGGTCCATCCCAATATTTGCCTTACCCCTCGATTGCTGTTCTCCACCACTTCTCACGGAGCGGTAATTCTGTGGCGACATATAGGAAAGGTTAAACTGATTTCTGCTGGTCGACACATGCGCGTTCTATATCTGTATATCGGCGGAGTAAGAGAAACATTTCTTCCCCTCACTAGGCAAATATTGGGAGGGTTAGAAAAGAACAGACAAGACGGCAAATATTGGGGGGGGGGGGCACTGTACTTGTAAGCTAAATTCATAACAAGACAAAAAACAATTCGCAGCAGATACCGGCATGGAGGATCGATTTATTTCGTCCATCTTAAACTGAAATTAAACGGTAATCTTCTCTATACAGCATTTTTAGAAATCGGTTTATTATATGTTGGATATACAATTCGTGTATTTCCATGGAATTACGGGAAGTTGTAATGAGACTTGTATGAAGGACATTGAATATCGGTTTTATCTTTAATTCCATCGTGCTTAATTTTCCTCGAAGTACAACGAAGCTTTTTACATCATATGCCAGTCACATTTTTTAGTAATTACCGAATTCAATACATAAGTTTTTAATTTGAAAGTGTACGATTAAAAAAAATCTCAAAATATCCTGCTACATTTAATGTTGCTATCATATACTGAATCGATTCATAATTCAAAATTGAAACATTTTTTCGTATAATTTGTATTTTTGGAAATAACTGCAAAAAACTAAGAAAAATCACGTTTTTTTTGTATTTTTTCGAGATAGCGGCCAAGATATGTTCGACCGCCAATTTTTATTATCAGATTCGTAATCAGCGACCCAAAATACGTCGGAAACCATATCAAAAATATATTTCCCAGGTGATGTAGTCGTTCCGAAGTTTTACCCTTCTTTCATTTACGTATATGTTTCTTGTATATTATTTTTGAGGGCAATCTCGACCGTTAATAAATAAAAATAAATAAAAATAAATAACAAGTATTCACTACAGGTCAAAGAGTACAAATGATGACAGTAGCAATTCAAGTTCAGAGAGCGATTCTGATTCAAGTGAACCCAGTGGAAATAGTGAATTCAGCTGCAGCACCACTAATAATTGCAGCAGTGCAAGGGTAAAGCGAACAAAAATAGTAGGGGAAGTAGGGCCAAAGTGGGATTTTGGCGTTTCGCTGTATTAGAATATTTCCTATGTGTTTGTTTCCATTGTTTATTTACAAATGAGTTATCGTAATACAAATTTTGAAACATCTTTCAGTTTCCATGCAGTACCTACTCACCGTTCGAACATGACCGAGGAAGTCGAAGTCAATTTGTAAATTCAGACATATTTTCGATCGATTAGTAAGTATCAATAAATTAAGCGCAATTAAAATCTGAATTGGATGACTTAATACTCTTCTCTTACACTCTATTTTCGTTTTTTATTTGTTTCATTTGGGGTTGAGGGTGTTTTTTTACGACGTGTTTAAAAAAATTCTATTTTGGGGCATAGTGGGTGGGGCAAAGTGGGATGTGCTCCATTTTGATTTATCTCTCTCTCTCCCTCTCTCTCTTTCTTTCTCTCACTCTCTGTCAAACCTTTCCAGAAGTAATTTTAACAACCCGTCCCAATTTGCCCCTGGATTTTCAGATTTCTCCAAAAAAAGTTTTTTCGTAAAATTGAAATTTGGAGTATTAAACAGATACTTTTTTTAAATGCGTTTCATAATAAGTTAGTTGAGGACCTAAATAAGGGTTTCTAAATCACACCAAACCATTCTTATGTCCCATATTTTTTGTATACGAGTTTTTCCAAAACCATCCCACTTTGCCCCTAGTTTCCCTAATTAGTCTGATTCTCATACAGTTACTTTCAAAATTATAAACTCTTTAATGGTAACGAATTAACAGGGCAGTTGACTCGAAGGTGAATATGCACGATATATGAAAAATTAAACATTAAAAATGCAGTCAGCAATATTGTATATACATTTTCTCTACATTTTTATTTGGATATTGTGGGCGAAGAGAATTTTACGGCTGGAAAACATCTTTAGAATGGACCCCGAATCAGATAACTGCAGAAAATACATCGACACTGAAACCATGTAGAATATCTACTTATTGTTAGTAACACCCTCCGTGAGTTATTGGATACCCTATACATAATAATGATAATATAATCACATTTATTTTATCAGGTTCATTGAACTATTCAATGTATATATTTCCAAGCATAATAATTGATCGTGATAATTCATCATGACTGATCGTTTAATTTTGCATCGGGTTAACATCTTTTATTTTACTAAGATTTTAAGTAAACTTTGTCATAATTAATAGGTATATTTTACATTCGTAATCAGTAAAAACTGAATTCCTTATAAAGTTTCTTGTAATAGTTTAGTTCAGTAAAGTTTGTTATAATTTCGAAACGCATTCTTGTATTCCGTTTTACTCAACTGCACATTAAACTTTGAAGAAATCAATGTCCCCAGTTTATTGAACCCGTTCAAGTTTCGAAACATTTCTTTTCTGTGTGTACGTTCTGTAATCAATTGGAAGAAATCGGTGCAAGATCCAGCAACAATGTGGCAATGATGTAAGGTGAATTTTATATTAAGACACCGATTACTCACCAAGTGACAATTCCATGAACATCAAAGGCAGGCCGGCGATGATGAGCATCACGGTGAAGGGAATGAGAAAGGCACCGCCTCCGTTCGAGTAACAGAGGTACGGAAACCTCCAGACATTGCCGAGTCCTACGCTGTAGCCTAAGAGCGACAGCAAGAAGTCGAATTTTCCGGTCCAGGTTCCGCGTTCCGGTTCGTCGTCGACACCTTGAAGCGGTGCTTGGCTGTTTGCGACCGAGTACTTGTCATCGTTCTGTAAGTTGAAATCATATAAAATGTTATTTTGGAATATAATATAAATTTTATATATATGTAGGCTTCAGAACAACCAATGAATAAAAACCTTAAGTTGGGGGCATGGCGGACAAAAAATTATGTTTCGGCGCGGCTGTTTTGACTTTGCCGTTTTGGAGCTGGCCGTTTTGGCGCTATTGGTATATTTTTAAGTAGCTATAGAGGGTTGTCCATAAATAAACGACGTAACGCTTTTTCAGGTTATTATTGGCCCCTCCCTCCTCCCGCGTAATACTATGCAGACATAAGCCTAACCCCCCCCCCTCTCATCCCGCCCCTCCCCTCTGGAATGTTACGGAACATTTGAAACGGCAACCGGACTTTATCCGTCAGAATTTCACCGGACAAAATTTCCCTATGGAGCCATATTGTTTTAGGCATTATTAGGGGTAGGCAGAGTCCTGACTGGTTAAGTTAGGATAGTTTTATGGCTCACATATGCTTTTGGACATTGGTAGGGGTAAGCAGGGTTATGTTAATTTCGTGACGTTGCCACTTCCCCGCTTCTCCATTTTACTATACGAATTTTTATCTAAAGTGAATCTCACGACAAAAACCCAAATAGTCTGACACCAAAACGGCGGTGACTAGTACACAACTTGTTTTACTGGTGTATTACTATAACTGTACATACATATGCCTATACCTTTGCATTACACATAATACACTATTAAAACAATTGTCTATTAGGACAAATGCATGTCACCCTTCGAATCCTGCGAGGAGAATCAAACGGCGATTTCAAACATAAAAGTTGCGATTGACATTTTTTCGGCGCTTCTTTGAAGGTATCGCGACAAACCATTGATATTGAAATAAATAATAATCGCTTCTTTTTTATTTAAAAAAAGCCTACCTTTCTCCCCCAACAGGGTGTATAAATTTTTTTTTCAAGTATACTTAAAAGTAAGCAGAGTTTGGTATATCTAATAGCATACCAAAAGTCGATTATTTTTTTTTTTTTTTTTTTTTTTTTTTTTAATTCAATTTTCTTTAGCAAATTTCGACGAGAATGTTAAATATAAGGTTTCCGGGGTCGTTGAATACGAATATGATCTCAGAATTTAAAAATTCAAAATCGTGGATCCAATCTGGCGGACGAAATAAAACAATATTGAAACATCTCTTTTCACAAGAAATGTGTTTATTTGAACATGATATCAAATGAATTTGAAGTGTGCATTATTTTATAGATTCAAAATAGTGGATCAAAAATACAACAAAAATAATAAAAAAAATGGAGTGCACAATCCTCCCACTAACTCTGGGGTCGTTATAATTAACCAGCTAACGGTTAACCACCAGGTAACGGTGGAGATCAACCACATAATTTTTTCATTTTATGAAATATTTAAAATTGAGTTCGTCAAGGTAAGGTCAAAATTCATTTTGCACATTCTATTTGTCATCTCGGATATATCATATTAACTAACGAGTTTCAGCCGTTTTCCATGCACAGAAAAAAAATTTGCTTCAAAAGGATATAGCTTGTAACCGCCATATTGAAACCGCCATATTGTATTTTAAAACGATGACCTCAGATTCGTATTTAGCGGCCTAAGAAACTATAGCATACCAAATGTCGTGCAAATTCATTGAAAATAGTGGAAGTTATTTAAAAATGTACATAATATGATACATTACCAGTCGTGGCACTTTTTTTGTACACATATGATACATTACCAGTGAAGTGGTTAAGTAAACTCTTAAAAATTTTTTTAGGAATTTTCTAAAACATATTACTGATTGTTTTTACCGTTTCATAATTTCCCGAAACCAAAATTTAGTGATCTTTGGAGTTATAGTAACAGAAATGTGTAATGTGAAACAAAAAGTTGTTCACTTCATTTAATTTGTCCACATGTTGGATAGTTACGTACGTAAATTCTTAGTGACTTTCTTTTAATTATATAAATAAAGTATGTCACAGATTCTGTGTTAAGAGAATCGAATCTTGATTGATTCGGCAGAATTTATCTCAACAATTTTTATACTATCTTTTAAGGATACTATAGTTTCTATTTAAATCACGGTATATTAAAAATAAATTTGAATCATTCTCATATAATATTAGTACAGGAGCGATCTGGGCAGCAACCTGGCAGGAAATAACTAAAATAATGTTCACCGATTGATCGGTGTCTTACCTAAAATAAAACTCTTGCCGTTTCGCAAAACTTAGAAGTATAAGGAAGTAGTTACGAACGCTAATATAATTTTCGAATTAAAACTAGTAGCTTCCCAACGGACACGAAAGTCCCGAATGTTTCTAAAACGTTTTATGTCTGCAACATGGATGAAACGTTTATAAAACGTTCCGTAAAAGTTGCAGACATAAAACGTTTTAGGAACGTTTCTGGAACATTCTAAAAACGTTTTAGCAACATTTGGGTCCTTCATGCCCGTTGGGTTTGGTCCTTTTAGGCAGGGTTTGGTATATCTAATTGCATAATTTTTCAATCCAGATGCTTTTTAGTAAATTAATGAATTTATGTTAATTTAGAAATTCTAAACTAAGAACATATTCCCATTTAATTGAAATATAATACAATAGAAAAAATTGAAAATGACAGTTTTCAAAACTTCGTCCACCAGCAAATGACACTCGGAGCATTATTATATAAAATAATGGATGTTAATATTAATTATTACTAATTTTTTGTTTCGTCATAATATTTATAATTAGTAGTAATAGTATATTAATTAATTAAAAGCTAGATTTTTTGGTCGCTTTATCAAATTAAATAGGAAGACTTGTCTTCTTGGAACGGACGGTCTAATTACAAAATATGACCTTTTACATGGTCTTTTTTATAGAAAATTTGATGCTATATCTATTTTATTGAATACTATTTTTGTGTGATTTGTATTTTTCACAATAATGATATCTTATTCCAAGAAGACAAGTTTTTCTAGTTAGTTACGTTTATTTATTATTTACATTCGTGCCATTAATGATATTAAATAAATAAATAATAATAAACTAAGGACTGAAAAACTCTACTTCGCACAAGCAACTCCATTCCCAGATCACTGTATTGTTTTTAAACTCTTATTCTAGAACATAACGTCAAGTTGAGTTTCCTGTTCATTCGTCATTCGCATTACCCGTGATTTTACAATGAAAATGCAAGTAACTTTTTTGTAGAAAATTTGATGGTCTATCTTTTCTGTTGGTATTTTTTTGTCTGATTTGTATTTTTGATAAGAAATGCAAAAAACGTATTTATTTTATATATAACAATCTCTTATTGTTCGCGAGATATTCAGAAAAAAAACAAAAATGAGACGAACATAAATTTGTACATGATGACGAACAAAATAGTTTGCATTGCATGTTTGAGTGCTTTAAGGTCTGAAACATCGACATTTGATGAAAAACTACAGTCTGAAAATTACAGTCTGCTGAAGATATATATCTTAGATTGTTTTAATTACAAAGCGTTAAGCTCTTGAAGGTACCTTATATCTGAATGGTACATTAGTAACATCTGAGCTTATGTCATTAGCATTTAATTTAAGCAACGTTTATTTCCCGTTACAAACTATTCTTACTAAAGCCAATAATCTTACGTGTTATTCATACAATTCAATGTTATAAACATAAATTATTCATTTACTAATCCTACACCACTTATATCAGCCAAAAAATTAACACGTAAGGATAATATTTTATGTTATACAAAATATTTTATTGTCGCTATTATTTCTGACTGGATTTGTAAGAATCCAGTACTGGTAATTAAATCATTAACCTGATTGACATAATCATTCTTGGTGAAAATATCAATAAACGTTGTCAGTTGTGCAATTATATTATTTATGTTGCAGTGTTCGTAACATATTACAGATTTTTGTCTTTTTTCCTATTTTACGCACACTTGCAACATAAAATATAGTTCGACTCATGTACGAAAATGTTTTTGGACATTCGTAGAAAAAATGTGTACGCGATGCGAAACTACTATTATACAGGATCTGTATAAGATAATTCTCGTTAATCTTAAATTGGTACCCAGTTTTAAAAATTAAAAATATTTTAGAATCGATATTGGACTATATAATAATGTGTGAAGTTTTCAGTAGTTATCAGCATTGAACCATTTTTCGAGAATTTAATTTTGATTAAAGATTATTTTGTTCGAAGTTAGATTATTCATTATTATTAAATTCCAGAGAGTTTTTTGTACGATATTTGTCCAATTAACAATTGAGGACATTTTTAAAGCATCTTTCCAAATGTAGCAGTAAACGATTAATTTTTTATTTCCAATGTCACATAGCGTTGATACATTTAAAACTACAATGCTGATGTACTTTTGTAATATGTATGAATTTATTGACAATTTAAAAAAAATATGAATGTAATTTGCAACAGACACATGTCTGCGTTAATGCATTAGAACTTTGAAGTTGCTATCTTGCAGCAAAGAAAGTGATTTATTTTGGTCTTTATTTTCAAATAAATTGTTTAAAATAAAACTGAGAGTATAAAATTCTCCCCAAGAATCTTAATTTTCACTGGTATAAGTTCTTTATACAGATTTGTGTGTGCGTCGTATGCGCACATGAAGAAATCACTAATCAAAATACGACTACCATACCCTTCTGACTATTTTATGTCTGGCTTCACATAATATTACGAAAGATCTCGGATTACTGTAAACACTCAATTTTGCGTTACCGAAAATAGAATATCTGGGGGCGTTGCAGGAGTGATTACTATAAAATGCGTAGGAAGCAAAGTGCATTTAATGTAAAGCCTTATTGTTTTTATAAGTGCACTTTTTGTATTGGTTTTTCAGTATATCTGATAGTGCAGGGAAAAATACAAATCGTTTTTGTATATATATATCTTAAAAGAAAAAAAAAATATTACACCCATTAAGATAATACAACGTAAAACATTTTTATAATAATACTAAAAAATATTTTATGAATTGTTATTAATATCTCTCTATGAATCATAAGCCTCGATTTTGTTCCTTATTATTTTGAAAAATCATTACAATCAGAACATTTTTCATAATCCTCTTGTCTCGTTTTTACAGTATCTTCGCAGCACTTTTGAATTATCTATATGAGTTTCAAACTTTCCACTTTGTTGTGGAAAAAATTATACAATATTTTGAGGAAAGGATTGAGTTCATCATCATTCGTTGATTTCGCAAGATAATTAAAAGAAAGAGGTTTTTAGTATATTTTATCTCAAAGCTTGCGATAAGCGTTCAAAAGGAAACTCAATAATTGGAGTAAGTAGACATGGTTTTTGAGGATTTTATGTTGCATTTCAGTTTTCTTCAGAACGGTTGCAGTCTTAAGTCAATCATTAGGCTCTAACCTATTAGAAGCAGTTATTATTGTGGACTACAATTGAATTAAAGACTGCGATTTTCATATTTGATGTACCAGGGTGGACTGTCGACTGCCAGTCAATGGTTTGTTGCTGTCTTTCAATTTCAAACTAGTAAGAGGTATTTATTTTTATAATCAACATTATATGTTGTTTGTAACTCATAAGGCTCTAACCTATATGAGATAGTTATTACTACAGACTACGGTAATACATTTTGATCTGAATCTTTTGACTTTGACCTACAAGAGCATATTATCACAATGAATAATATTTTAGAAGAAATTTTTCAAACTCTAACCTAGAAGAAACGGTTATTTATTACTGCCTACCATTTAATATTTGATTGCATTTATAACATTTTAACCTATAAGAGACTAAAAGCAAGAGATGATGTTTATAATTTTGAAGCGGCTCTTAATTGCAAGAATGTGCTATCACTGTAAATTACGTTCATATATTATGTTACCATTAAAAACTGTACATTACACTATATACAAAAAGTAGTATAACTTTCTGTAAGATCGTTCCTAATGTGGACCGTAAACTTTGTTTATTGTTACCTTACTCAGAAGTATTTCTCCTAGACAATTAATCTGAGGGTACTTTACCAAAATATGTCAGATTATCTTTCTGATCTTCATATATACGTCTTTCTCTGTTTTGTGATGTGTCAATTTGAGCATTTGTTATTTTGCAAGTATTACTTATTCCACCATGAGGCTAACTCTAATTTTTTTTCTCTGCATAACGCATTATTTTCTACATTCAAATTCCACGAGAAACTTTTCATTCACCTTTCATATTTTACGATCTATAAAAAGTTTCGAAGAAGTATGCATAGAAGTAAATCGGCATTTAAAAGTTTGCTTAATTATTGTGGATCTTTTAGAGACCAGCTTTAAAAGTGATTTTGTGCTGTAATCTAACTCATAATTTTCATGATATTGGTGATTCTATTTAAATGTGTAATGTAATGTAATAGTTCAATAAAATCAGAATGTGGGGTTAAACGATTATAACAAAATTATTTTGTATACTTCCAGACTGTAGTTTTAAGATTCATATACTTTCTAATAGACATTTTCATTTTAGCTATCGTAAGACGCTTTAAAAGGAGAAATTATTTTGTTACCGTTATTACATTAGGTGTTAGAATAATAATTTTTGTCGTTCTAAATGGCCTAAAGATATCTTTTAACGGTCCTAAATACATTAAAACATAAAACATTCACAACATGAAAAACGTGCTTGTCAATTAAACAAAATGATTTATGTCGCAATAGTTGATGTAATAACATAAAATAAAAAGAGAAGAGCGATTTTGATAGCTTTCGATTAACAAATCAATCTATATGTCAAAATTTTGAGAAATAAACTACACTTGAAGAATTATTAAATCTTTTTAATATTAACGAAATTACATAAGATTATTCTTTACAGCTGCAGATTATTACTTCATTAAGACTGTCGTCAATGTTCATTTAAACAAAATGAAAAATGATACCCAAATTTAATAAATTAGTTTAATGTTACAAATAAGTTGTAAACTGCCATATTAAACTAAATTTAAACCGTAGTTTAAATATTAATTAATTCAGTGAATTTTATATTAGGCTGTGTCTAAATCCACGTATAAATTGATTTCATATAAGCTTGGATTTTGCAGTTAAATCGAGTAAATGATTTCCCCCAAATGGGGGGTGCCTCCTAGGGATTGCCATCTCTCAGGCTCCTGGAAAAGCTATCCTAACCTAACCTAACCCATAAATCTTCATTGCATGCATCTCTCTTCCACTCATGCATGATATATGAAATGATAGAAAAATAAAAAATAATTGTAATAATTATTATACAAAAACTATTAGCCTTCCTTATATCAAAGGCATTTTGGAAGATATTAAAAAGATTTTTAATAAACAGAATATTAGAATAGTACATAAACCCTACAACATTAATATCGGAGGAATAAAACCGTTTAAAGACAAATTGAACAAATGTGATTTAAACGATGTAGTTTATGAAATTAAATGTAAACATTGTAATTGTGTATATATTGGACAAACAGGAAAATTACTTAAAAAACGAATTTATGAACATAAAAAGAATATTTTGGGCGATCAAACAAAATTTACGGGATTAACTATACATAGAATTAATACAGGACATGATTTCGATTATAACAATATTAAAATCTTAGCTACTGAACACAACCATAACAAAAGAAAACATATTGAAAATTATTTCAATTAAATTAATAATAACGCAGTGAACATAAGATTTGAAAAATCATTACTACCGGATGACTATTTTGAATTAATGTGAAAATTCAAAATTGCTTTTTTACAAAAGCAATTTTGAATTTTTTTCCTTTCATGTATTTATAACCTTATTGACATTTTGTAAATCGTTGTTAAAGTCAAAGAGCGATCAGTCTGTGTATATCCCTCGTTCTGGTTAAATGTTCGTGTTTAAGTGCTCTTTTATTCACCTTACTAAGTTTTTTCTTAAAACTTATAATTTTTATTTTTTTTTAATTTTAGATGGACTCAACCAAGTTGATGTAGAATATGTTTTATTTATTTATTTTAATTATTTTATGACAAACAGAAGAAGATAACTTTTTTACTCAAGGTAAGGAGAATAAATTCATAATTTTTAAACAAAAAAATATTTTTTTTTAGACTGATCCCTTTTTGACTTAAAAGATAATTATTATATGTTATCATTAAAATAGTACTTTGTAATATTGTAGTTTTATCTGAAGAGGACCAAAAATAAATAGGTCGAAATGTCTATATGGTTTTTATTTTTTAACCAAGTTCAATTATTTCCGTAATTCAAGAAACAAATTTTTTTTTTTCAACAAAATACATTTTCACTTAAGAAAACATTATACGGAAAAGAAGATATATATATATATATATATATTTTTAAACTAATTAATGATATATGAAACGGCACGAAGATATAGACACTCCGTTTATATTACTTTTGCCATGTAAAATTGGAAGCCATTGGGTCGGTAAGTTTTGGCATGTTCAGACAATTAGATCTCCGATTTCAAACTCTAATCATAGTAATCTAGTATAAATATATTTATCACATTTGTTCGTGTACTAATTTATTCGCGATTAATAGTATTTTCAATCGAATTGCAGTTTGCAGTATTTAATAATAATAATAATAGGAAACTCAGTTTTATAACATGGATTTCAAAACCGATAACTTGATCGTCCGATAATAATCCGCTGAGCGGTAGTTCGCAGTAGATACAGACGCCGTAGTGAGGCAGAGATGCAAAACAGTCATACCTACTACTTGGTAAATTATAGTTGAAATGTCAGGTAAAAAAGGTTACTTCTCAATTCCAGCACAACTTAATGTTATATAACAATTGCTTTTATAATGTCAACGTATACTACTGGTAAAAAGTTAGCCTCCTAATTCTTACACGCGTCAAATAATGCTTCACATCTCCGAATCCTCTGAAAATAACAAAAAACTTAAAGGATAACATTCCCAATAAGCAAAAAGACGTCTTAAAGAAGTCTAAAAGATATTTTTTAGATGTCTTAGACAACAATTTCGGATATCATTTAGATATCTATAAGATCTCTTTTAGATACTTCGAAAATATATTTTGAAAGAAATTCAACTGACCGATTAAAAAACGCAAACAAACTCGAATCATTATTATAGCTCTGTTTATTTTTAAATCAGTTATACTTTTTTTATTGTATATAAGTATTATAAGTTTAAATGAGAATGTCTTATGGTATTTTTGCATCATTTTAAACGCTAGAATATAAACAAATAACGGTCGCAAACAAATAAGGAAGAAACTAGTCTGGGCCCCGGCGGGGTATCAAACTCGGGTTAGTGCGTAAACGCTCCTCTAAACACAGAGAAAATTATAATTATTACTATAGGCTTCAGTGAAATACAGGCCCAGCAATATTTTGTAGTAAAATTAATTTTATTTATGGTGCAAGTTACGATTTCTGCAGTAAAATTAACTATATTACAGTACTGGTTACCAAAAACTTGAGTGAAATAGATTCACAACTATAAAGGAGGATGCCCACGAGTATAGGTGATTTCCGCCCTCGAGATGGAACCTCCGAAACCGACAAGGTATTCGGGAAGAGTATGATGAGAACTAACACCTAATGCAAAATTCGATTGTTTTATCATCTGGAAAAGTTTAAACAATTGTTGTCAAAGTTGCGGATTATACGTAGAAAAAGGTTGGAAATCTAAGTAGTAACAGTGCGCACCTATTGCGAATAACACAAAGTTCGGCCTATTACTACTGAAACGGCTGCATTTTCCTATGTATATGGGTAAATCCACAGAACTTTTAACTTTACGCTTTAAGAAAAACATTTTTTTTTTCGGTGGCACACATTTAAAATCAACCTGAGGCCACTCCTAAACATATAAAATGTCAAAAAAACAAAACGTTACGACTTTTAAAGGATTGTTCCAGCGCAGTCAGGTAAAACGGGACCTAAAATTATATCTTCGAATCAAACATATTTCTGTACGCGGAAAACATGAAATTTGTTACTCGGGGATTTTTAAGTTACTGGTCACGAATCCGTCAACAGATATTCAGAATTCAAGATGGCGAATTCAATATCGAAGACCGAATTTGTAACAAGTTACTCACACAAGCTCAAATTGGGTATTCGGGGGTTTTCTTTCTTTTTGCTTTTAGGTTCATAATGTACAAATTTTAGCAGCAAACATTTATTTAAGTCGATTTAAGGCATTACAATCCCGACAATCCTGAAAAAAAATTTTAAATCGGTATAACGTAAGTTGTCATTAGTACCATATTTATTCATTTTTAACCAGAAGAGATGAAGCAAGGGAGATGAAAAACAAAGTTACCCAAAGTTACATTTTCATTATTTCTGGAACAAAGCTATGGCGAATCTCGACCGATGAGCGACCCCGAATACACAGTTTCTGCTGGTTCAAGCAACTTTTTAGGAATTTGGTCCGCCATATTAAATCTACCATCTTCAATTTTTAATATTTGTTAACGTATTTATGATCAGTTTCCAATAAAACCCGCGCGTAACAAATTTCAGCATTTTTCCGTGTAAAGAAAGGAGTTTGTGTCAAAGAGATAATTTCATGTCTTGTTTTACCCCTGAACATCGTATGGTATTTCTGGAACAAGTTCAAAGTATTATTATGACACCTAAAACAATAAATTACGCCAATAATCGAGGCATTTTATTGAGTATAGTTCGTGTGCCTGACAAAAGTGTAATTTTTCAACAACAGTTACGCACGAAGGCTATAGGTTGTAATAGGCACAGAATTGAGATGAGACAAGGCACACCTTATTCCTTGGAATACGTCACTTATTATATCATCAATTAAAAATTCCCAAAGTATGGAGCCATAATATTGTTTGTTCCAAAAGTTATTGTTAGAAATTAACGAAAATTCCATTTTCCATAAATCTTCTGCACGCGACTTTGGACGCATGTCATTCTTATTAAGCGATAGGCACTATTTTTATAGGCACAGATTATTTTTCAATTATCTTTGGCGTTTATAAAGTGCCATTAATCAACGACATAATTTTCACATGAAAAGAATACACATTCCAAAAGTTACAGAACAAAATATCAAAAATAATACGATTTGCACGCAGCAGTTTATTCAAATTTTATGAGCTTTCGTGTTTCCTTTGGTTTTTTAATCAGCTATCATGCAAAACAAATAACTGTACCTTGAAAAGCATATCCTTTTTAGTAAATAGTAATGTTTTATAAATATTTCTGTACAGCTTATTTACGTGAATCTTAAAATAACATGAAAGTCAAAAGTTCTGTGGATTTGCCCACATACCGCGGCTTTAAAGGCATTTTTTTAAACTTTCCCAGATGATAAAACAATCGACAAATGAGGCGAAATACTAACATTTATCATTAAAATGCGTTTTCGTCATTAGAGTAAATTGAAAACTCAAAATTTTCGACTGAAACTGAAATGATACAATTAACTGAATTACTCATTAATCAATAATTGTTGCTACTTGGAAAAACACTTGGCTTTTATTTTGATCATATCAGCATATTTTTGGGAAAAATTAGGTATTTACGGTCTGCTTGGTATATGGCATCATTCCCAGGTTCACTGAGGAGGGGTACGGATTAACGATAACATTTCAAGCTATTTAATGGTTTGATTTTTTCATATACACTACTTTTATAAATCTCTCGATTCTTTTTTGACTTTTGTTAACAAAGTATCACCTCACCGACATCGAGCGATTAAAAATGATCTGAAAGAGACATTAAAATTTGGAATATTAGAGCAAGAACCTTTCTTTGAAATAAACGAAGTTTAAGCCGGAAAAAGTAAGGCCCTTCGATTGTATACATTTATATGTATTTCAGAGGCCTTGTATTTGCGATTAGTTTCGACTAAATATTTGACATATAACTTAAACAATAGGGAACATTTTTGACATTTTTTTCCTGTTTAAAATCTGTCCGTCTGTCAAAAAATTGTTTAAAATTTTTAAAAGGATTTTAAAAAGGATTTTAAAGGATCCTTTAGAAAATAGTCGAAATAAGTATTTTCAGCAGAAAGCTCATTTAGTAAACTACAAAAACCATATGCAGCATAATTCTTTTATCTCGGTGTTTTCGTGTTTAAATAAATTAACTGAATCCAAGGACTGAAATTGAATTATGTTAAAAGACTTATCAAAAGTCATTATCGTGTTAAGAATAACAGAGTAGGAAAATGAAAATTAGAAAATTTTAAAAAAGTTGCTAATTTGACGTGGAATACTCCTTATGTAGATACGACAATTTGAATTATGTAAAAAATATTTTGTTTACCCACTGGATATGAAATAATACAGTCACATTTTAAAATTATGTTAATTAGTGCGTAATTTAATAATTTGAAAAATTCAAGGCGCTCATAAATTGAAGCACACCATTCGTTTTGTCAACTATCGACAATAAGTTTCACAAAAGTTCACATATTAATTCCGTATTTTAAAAGTCAATTTACACGCATAAACAATTGAGGAAAATTTGTTTTTAATTTTTTTGAAAATCATACTTTTTTCCATTTCCAAATTTAATTTCGCACACTGTCTTCAGAGAACTCAGTTCTTGATTTGCGCTGTGCACTTCACACACTCAAATGAGGGCTCGAAAAATTTCTCTTACGGAGAATATTAAAATCATTAATATCTAATCTGCATTTAATGCTTTATAATAGTAAGCAAAAAAAAAACGAAATTATGATTTGATATGTCGGCTATGATGTTAGCTATCTTCATAAAGTTAGTATATCGATCTATATACAATGTTATTATACATGATATACAATGAAATTCTGATAAATACTCTTCATACTTGATCTAAGAATGGTAAATTCAATCCACGTGTCAACAAAGAAACCCAGAATGTTTAAATAACATATTAATCGATATTTAAAACGTTTGGGTAACGTAATGGACGAAACATCAAATTAAGAATTCATTTTTGTTTGCGGTCCACTGGCCGTTTAATCAAAACGTGACCTCATTTTGTTCACGTCCTCCTATTACAAACTCAATCAGCTGGAAAATCACAGTAAATTGATCATTCGCTTCCAAAGATTCATATAGTTTACAATTTTTTGGTGAAATTACATGGATTGACTTCAAAAAATGAATGTCTAAAGTGATCTAAGTGATTATGAACTGATAATATAATTTTCCAGGACCTTATATATAATCCAGGAAACATTTACTTACGTCCCAAGAGTCCAAGTACTGTCGTATTCTGGGAGATGTGTCCTCCATCCTGTCCTTCCGAAGGCTATGATGCCTTCAGTCTTCACTTCCGTCTCAATTGCACGCTACATTTCCTCTTCATAATCCTTGAACAACAATGAACTCCTGTCCACGTTTAACGAATGTCGTTCGATCCGCGACTCATATTAAAAAAGTACAAACGTATCGTGCAACGTCCGAACTACGACTCGAAAGATCCGTCAATCGACATTTCCCGTTTCCCCGCATACCTCCCACCCTTGTAAACGGTCACTTCGAGAAAGCTTTTTTGAAAATCCGCGACGATCCGAACGAGCGCGTCGCACGCAACTGTCGAAGCGACCTTGAAATCCAGAGACGGTGTTTCCGATCAGCTGGGGGATTCCAAGTTCAGGGATCGATCGCGGAGTTTTCAGCAGCCGACGGATTCCTGCTGGGAAAATCGCACTGGGGAACGTGGACGATACGTCCAGGAAACGATGCACTGGAGACGACTTGGGGACGGACTTGCACCGGAAACGACTCGTGCCCGGCCAGGCTGCCTTATGGGAGCTTTTGCCTCGCCAGCCAGCGGCAGCACCCCTTTCGGTGCCTCTGTGTGCTGCTGGTGCTGCTGCCTCCGACCGAACGATCCGATCGATATTACTGCTCCTGCGAAACCTTGCACTCCCTTCTGCCCCCGGCCCACCCCCGCCGCCCCCTCGGAGGCCGCGTATTTCGCGTCTCGACCCTCCCGCGCCCTTGCACTCGCTTTCCGCGTCCTATAACGTGCACTTCACCCTCCGGCTGTCGTCGCAGTAACGTCTGGTCCATCGGGGCAGCTGGCAACCTAACAAGCACACCCCCCAAACATGAATAGCTCCATTTAAGCAGAAATTTCGGAAAATCTCCACGAATGTCACGAAGCTTTTGTCCTTAGCATTCATAAATTCCAATGCACTTCTTACAAAATGTTTCGATTACTGCAGCTGATTCTTATCACTTTGTTATAAAAAGTATTTATACCTGTGAACGCTATAGGGAGATGTGCAACGCTTTTTTTCTTTTTTCGAAAAATCTGACCAAAAATAAAATTTTGAAATATTTCAAGACTAAACTAGATGCCTTCGACCCGGGTGCCTACAATTTTGGCTAAATTCGTATTGCAGTTCCCTGACGAAAGGCTGAAGCTTCCGGGAATATTCCCATTTTAACACTGCCAGGAAAGAAGGCGGCAGAGGGTAGTTCTAGCATCGTTAGGTTCGAGTAGTTTCTATACATATATTGTAACAATATCTTGTTCCTTAAATAGGGTGAATATGCCAATGAATGGACGGTTAAGCATTTTTCACACTTTGATCGATTGTAACTTTTGAATTCTTTTATGAAAATTTAATTATGATACCACCATTAGAATCGTTAGACTCTGCTCTTTATGACCGTGTAGTTCAACCTTTGATTTTATTTAATTATTAACCTCGTCTTCATGCGTTTGTAAAAAAATCCGCTAAACCCCAATGAATAGACGGGTTAAATCAAATGGGACGTTTTCAGTACCAGCTTTGGATGGCTTTAAAACTTTGCTTTGATTTTATAAAATAATAAACACTGGAAGATCAATAGTACTGTAAATATTGTTTTGAATGTTCAATGAACATAAAAATATGTATTTTATTGCATGTTGTGCATCATACATTCATAAGAAATAGAAATATGTAGAAAATCGTCCATTCATTGGCATATTCACCCTATATTAAAATTGAAAATGAGCATTTTCAAAACGTCGACCCCGACCGCAGGTCAGCCGAAGCACTGATAAATGAGCACGTCTTGTTCATACTGATGCTTTAAAAAACGCGGTTTAGTCGAGTTTTTGACAGGTCGGGTTGCAGGAAATTTTGTTATATGTGGGATACTTCGGTTTCCGTTTTTTACGGCATTATCGTTGATTTTACGAAGAAATGAATACAACCTTTTTTATAGAGAATTCGATGTTCTATATTTTCTGTTTGAAACATTTTTTTGTACGATTTGTATTTTTTGTTAAAAAATGGAAAAAACGTGTTTTTGAGCGTTTTTTTGTTAAACCTCCATATAATCTAGTATGCATTGTCTCCAAAAACTAATCAGATCTACAACCTAACGGACACCAATTTTTTTATTGTTGCTTTGGGTTCCTTAGGGCCTGAAACGTCGACATTTGATGAAAAACTATAGGGTAATTTTTTGGCCGAAACTGACCAAATTCAATGCTTCGCCAGACCTATGGTCTGGGTCGAAGTAATGATTTAGAGGAATTCGTATAAAACATTTCTCACGCTTCCCTTGAAGAAACAGGACATAAAGTGAATCCAAAATCGGGCTAAAAGTTACATGGGTCGCTCAAAACAATTTGCAATAATTTGATAGCATTTTTGGCCTCGGGATTTCTTGGTTATATCTGAAGTACTATTACCTCCCCGACAGCAAAATACAAAAGAGCTCAGAATAATTTCGAAATGTGCTTTAAAAGAAGTCAGATGTCACACTTTTTGAGGGTTTTCTCAGCTCTTCTCTATTTTGCTGTCTGGGTTTTTGTACTCCTAAAATACTATTTTTAACGCTACTGTAATGGCCAGTTAGTCTAACAAATAATTTTTCTTTACTTCTGTAATAAATAAAAAAAAATGTTTTGAATGTGTGTTATTATAAATATAGTGAATCGAATTTAATTGAAAATTGTAATTGTATATTTTTTAAGGTTGCTGAAATTGTATATCATCTGAGAATTTCGAAATTCAATATGGCGGATCGAGATCAAGTAATATTTTACATTTGGATCTGCCAGATTCGTAATCAGCGATCCCGAAAACCCTCGTCAAACAAAGTTAAGTTGTTTACTTATATAAAATTACTAATTAGTTTGAAGTGACGATCATAAATGTTCGTTTACGCATCAACCCAGGTGCTATCCGGAACTAAAAATAATATAGAAAATGATTATGACAATACTAGGATCGTTATAATGTCTACATTTGCATATTGTGTTCATTTATATGGTCAAGGGAATAAGAATCGTCGGGGGTAAATCTCTTACAAATCAGCGAGACATAAGAAGTGAATAATCGGCGGTAAGGTATAGGCCTGTAATCAGTATGTATACACTGCTTCGCAGTCACTTTCGCTAATTCAAATTTAAAAAGTTGTGCTCTCTTGTGAGAGTTTTTGTTATGGATACCGCTAAACTCGGAATACTACCATATGCTTCTGTTAAAATAACACCAAAACTAAAACTATCCATTATTAACAACACTCGTTTTATCCTCTCCTTTTTATAAGAAATTAAGAAACCCTTAATAACGATAGAAACTTTCAACTTGAAACTGTGAAAATTCACGGTGAAAAGGGAGTCACTGGTGAAACAGTGAAATTTAATTTTTTACTGAAAAATTGATTCACTTTTTTATTCAGTGATATAAATTCACTGCTTGAATCAGTGAAGTTAAATTACTTGAAATGTTGGAATTGATTTACTAAAAACTTACACTAACAACTTACCTTTTCCGTCTGCCGATGTTAAATTCTTTATCTCTCAATTTGAAACAGTGAAAATTCACTATCTCAGTGAATAGGTACTGATTACTACAGTGAAGACGGTGCCACTGAGAAACACTGAAATCTCACTGTTTGACTAACTGAAATTTATTTAATTGAAACAGTGGAATTGATTAAGTGACCAGATCAGTAACCAGATCAGTGACTGGTTCTTTTTTCTTCCATGACAATCATCTTCGCCACACTTAAAGCCTTAATTCTTCACCCACACTCGTATTAATGCTTCACAGTGACTCCTTTTTCGTTATGGTAATGAGTGACTAATCATTGAAAATCAGTGAAACTTTCAAATTGAGAGAGTAGCCATATCAAATTATTATTATGTGTACATATTAAAAATGCAACACATCTTTTCATCGAGTGTCTATTGTGTGCTTATACAAAACAAATGAGGAAAATATGAATGGTGCGTGGAAATTCCGACTTCTGTAGAACGACTCCTACATCATTAGTAGATCTAAGATATCGAATAATGAAAAAAATCCCTTTTCTGATTTCTCGCCAATTTTTTATTTTAAACTTATAGTCACATTAAATAAAAAAGATGTTGGTATTTTTCGGTCATTATACTTAAGTAGAACAATAATAAATATTGTAAATAATTAAGTAACTGTGATATCAGTTCACGCGGCACAAAAAAATATTATTTTAATTTATGTAGCCGGAAAAATGCCTTTTACTATAGAGAAGGTAGATAAATATCCCTGTAATATGTGTCATTAAACTGTTAAAAAATGCGTTTGGCTCGGAAGATCAAGTATGCTCATCAGCAGGATCTTGATCGCCTTCCCTGGACGCAAGCATTCTTTAAGTAGTGTGAACATTACACATTTTCTTCAATTTCTTAATGTTTTGGGAAGAAACACTAGAAATATGAAGAAAAAAACTTTTAAAAAAACGACCAACTTCAAAGTGCGATAGTTCGAACGTGCTTTGCCATTATAAAAATAATTCAAGAATTCATCTATGTTTTACAGTAACATTGTTTACAATATTTATTATTGTTCCACTTTCACTATTATTTATTATTGAAAGTATAATGACCGAAAAATACCAAGATCTTTTTCATTTATTTTAAAACAGTCGAAAAGTTATTTAAAAACATCTATGTTACTATAAAACATAAAATACAAATGAAACCTGAGACTGGATCAATTTCACGTTACAAATATAATTAAGCTAATTCGAAATTAGAGGCGGATGCTGTAACTCAAAAACTATAATCTTTTCCAACAAAATAGTATGAATGAAAAGTTCTTAAAATTCACACAAAAAAATAATATATTTTTTAGATTGTGTAATGGTATTTTGAATACTGTACTTAAAATTTAAAAAAATATTTTAACAAATTTTAAAAAAAATGTAGTACATTTCATATTAAATTCTACGCAATCTTTGTTTGTATCAATGTTTTCCCAAAGTCGATAGTTTTTTAGAAAAAATACTTGCTATAGTTTTGGATGTTTTTTTCGAAAACTGTCAATTTTCTGAAAAACATGTTCAAGAATAAAAATACTTAGAATTTATCACGAAAAATACTAGAATTTTTCAGAAAAATTACGGTGCAAAATTTGTCAAAATACCATACAAAAAAAAATGCATTATATTTCTCGATGAATTCTAAGAACTTTTCATTCTTACTGCTATTTTACTAAAGCTCATAATTTTCGAGTTACAGCGTCCGGAAATTTTTAGACGTCATTTTTCGTGTTAAAATGAAAGGGCGAAATGAGTAACATTTTTCTTAAAATTCTAGTATTCCGTACACTATCGTGCATAGTTTCAATCAAATCCCAGTGTCCTAATGGTTCAAGCAAAATTGATAAAAATACAAATATCTAAATTTTTGGAGATTTTTTTAATATTGGTGCCATATTGGACATACTGTCGGCTGAAACTCATACTTGAGGTAGTAAAGTTGAAACGTGATCTAGAAATTATTAAAATACGGAGTTAAAGTCAATTTATCCAAAGCTTTCATAATTAAAGTAATCACTTAAATAAATGAAAAGCCCTTACAGATTCCCGGGAGTTAACGGGTTAAATTTGTTGTATGTTTATTTACAGTAATGTTTAAAATTTCAGGCAATTAAAACATTTTTTAATCATCATACGATCGGTAGGAAAAGCTGTTATTGATATGCAGAATTTTACTTTTTTTATAAAGATGAGAATGCAATAATTTTACAGAATTAAAGAAATTTGTAATGTAAATTTATAAATGATTTAGCAATTTGTAATGTCAGAAGGTAACAAATGATTGCAAATATAGATCAATAAAGTAAATTTAAATATTTTTTATGTTTGATAACTCCAAATTTGTATATTGCTCTACTCTTTGTTTTACTTTATTTTTTTATTTTAAAGTCTGAATGTGCACACGTGGATCAGAGATATTTATTATGTTTGACGTTAATTTTGCAGCAATTGTCGCCAATTCTCATGTGTATTTCAATGGACTTGAAAGTTTGCGTGGGTATTTTTGTAATTTACAACTTTGTCTGTGGACATTATTGTGTCTCCAACAGTTTTGATTACTATTGTATAACTTTATTACATTAGTAATATACATGCCTGCGGATTGTGCATAAAGTACGTATATTGTATAATTTAGTAATTTTTCGAAATTAATAGAATCTTCTCCAATATTCTACGCAGTTTCATTGAAATTCATAGGGATTTCGAACCAGAGTTAATATCAAAAGTGCTCTGTTTGCGATTTAACCCATTAACTCCCACGGGGACACTTTTTTGAACAGGTTTTCAGAGCTCTCTGCATGGGATAAATTTGGGCCGCAACAATTTTTAAACACATTAAATTGATGTGTTTTTTGTCGATCTTTCCAAAGTTGTTATCCAAACTTAGAAAAAAAGTAAATTATTACTGTAAAATATTATTAATTATTATTTAATTTAAAATTAAGACGGTCGAGAAGAAAACTTTTTCGTTGCTAGTTCAACGATTTTTTTGATTACTGTAAAACTATTTTAAGTATTAAAAATACCGACATTTTGTTTTAATTGGATTCTGTATCAACCGTCTGTTATGAAATCGTCTTCAAACAAATTAAGATAGCGGGGGGAATGTCATAAGTTCAGAAAACTGTATTTGGAACTTTAATTTTGTCACTTGACTGACTCAAACTGGCGTCCGAATCGAGAATAGGTAAGAAATCATCAAAGAATTCAATGGACTTTTTGCAGAATTTTTTGAGGCAATTTTGAAAATTTTAATACTTGAATTCGTTCATAAATTTTAAAAAATTCCAATACATTCTTTGATGAATTGTAAGCACATTTTATTTGTTATAATTTGTTCTGAAAATTTACAAAACAAAAAAAATTGTGGGTTCAAATTAGAAATATAATAGAAACTACTTTACGGCTCAACCAGTCCACTTGAAAAAAAAAAATTATTACGACTTTTTCATAGTTTCGTTACGAGGCTACAAACTTACAATTATAAAAATGAAATGCAAGAACGGGAATTGCCGATAAAGTATTTTCTATTACTTGAATTATTACCAGTCGATTAATAATGATGAAAATGCATAATTTTGAACAAACTAGAATATATTAACGTAATTTATGTCGATGTGTGGATCTTTTTGAAAAAATAAAAAAAAAAAAAGGTATTTATTTTCTATGTTTCGGCCTCTTGTGGGCCATTTTCAGGACTGATCAAGAAAAGTGTTTTTTTTTTTTATTTTTCAAAAAGATCGACACACCTACATAAATTACACTATACCACAGATCATATAAACTACAATATATCGAGTTCTTCCATCAACCTTCAATGAATATAATGCTCAAATGAGTAAATTTAGCAAATTTTATGAAATAAATGTCTAACGAGTTGTGTAAATTTAAAAATGTGTTATAAATTACAAGAAGAAATTAAGCTTTTATTAATTATCAAATTTACGTCGAAACAACAAATTAAAAATAAAGAATTACTATTTATAGTGCAAGATAATATTTAGGTTTCATCCATTCACTCTGCTCCTCTTAGAAAAAATGTGTTTAAAGATTAAATATGATTCATGAATTTATAACACTCAGTGAAGTTTTCAAATGAGAAAAATTGGCTAGATCGATTATTCCTTGACTCGGATAATCGATCTAGCTAATTTTTCTAAAGTGTTTAAAGATCATTAAAACGGAAATGTTATATCTATTATTGCTGCCCATATTTTTAAGAAGAAACAAAAATGTGAAATCTCCTTAAAGGTCCTTCGTGCGTCCACTCTAATCGCCTCATGATAAATTATATTTTCGATATCGCACATACATTAACAACGATCTACTTCCTCGCAAGTCGTCAAGTTCCTCGCTTATTCCTGGATAGAGGCCTTAGTTAATTAATAACACTTTAAAATGGTATCATTCTTGATGCTTACACAAGACACAAGTGGGCGAGAAGTCTAAAAATGCCTTGGTTGCAAAATTCCTGGCAATTTGCCTATGCTCGTTTGAAATGGATTGTAGCCACCTAGTGCCGAGTACAAAGAGAAGAGCTGCTCTTGATACATCAATTTTGTGAGAAAGAAGTTTGATTGATCCTAGTATATGGGAAAAATTAAAAATAAAATGGTAAAGATTAAAAAGTTGATCACTGAAATGTTGCTCAAATTGTTCTATTTTAAATTTATTCAACTTTTCCTTTTTTTGAATGGTTTATTTCACTTAGGGTTTGCTTTTTTTGCTATTTTTCTTTGACCCAAACCCTATTGTTACATTAAGACCCTTTTCCTGTGTGACGGCCTTTTTTAGCGTAATTCAGCGTAAAAATGTCTTTTTTCTGTTTTGAAATGTTTATCCTTCTATAGTTGCTGCTTGAGGTTAACGTCTCTAAAAAAGACGTGACGATTGTATCGATGAAATATCCACTTTTAATTCATATTATTATTTTCCTCGACCGTTTTTAAAGCATTTCCTTTGATTTAGTTGTGGTATGTATCGTTCAGTACTAACGTACGTACGTACAAGATCACACACACAAATTTTTTATTTGCTTTTTTTTAGGGTTCTATAGGGCCTGAAACGTCGACATTTCATGAAAATATGCGTCGAAATTTTTTGACCTGATGTGACCAAAAGTAAATGATTAAACGCTTAATTTGATATTATTGAACTTTATATTATCTACCATTAATAAATATATGCAAGCATTTTTACATCCTGACGTATGGACGAGATGTAATGATATAGTTTAATAATGTATCTTAGGTAACGCACGGATTCACGAGTTTGCAATTCAATTTGAACTTGTGAAATTCAACATTTTATTCGTTTCATACATTATATCCTTTAAGAATTGGTCACTACACTTATACAGTTTTGTAATTATGTAAAAATTAATGAATTCAGAGAGTTATCAAAAGAAATACTGAAATTACGTTTTCGATTTATATTCACTCTTTAATCTGAAGTTTGTTAATAACATCTCAAGTACTCAGTGCCGCGTATAATTTCAAGGTTTTTGAGCAAATCCCATGTTAATAAACATGTAGTGGAATATTTGGAGAGGTGTAATTACATTAGCACACCTCGAGGGATATTACCAATATTGGCCAAGCAATTGCTTTACATCCTCACAATTGTGCATGACCCAGCTCATTCTGGTATGTAATGGCACTCGTCTATATGTATACAGATGTTTCGCAATGAAGCGAAAAGTGTTTACCGAAAATTATCCTAACGAAATTAACTTAAATTTTAGTATGCAGTTCAAAACTTAATATAAAATGCAAAATAAAATTTTCACTTGATTTCCTTCAATTATAATATTCGACATAAATTTCAAAAAACCTTGCACGGAATATTAATTTATTTTTGTCGATATGTTTGATATTAATTTCCTGTTCAATTGTAAGATTCGAAACTATAAAGCACGAAGATATATCGAATCTGGTTTATGCCATCTTTGTATTCTCTATCGGATTCCCCATTACGCGACGATCGATATTTGAAAAGAAAGAATTATTCGAAGATACGTAATCCTTCTGAAGGACTTTTTATCCTTGAAAAACGACCATCGAATTCGTCTTAGCTTATCTTTCGTATATCACAGTTGTATTCCTCTACTACAATTCTTAAGAGATTGTTTAGTTCAATGAATACCTGGTAGATACACTTACATAATCGAACTATTTGAATAACTGATTCACTATTTGAAAACAAGCGTAAATAATTATGCGACGGGGAGCTTGCAGTCATTAAATTAAAAATTGCAAAATTAAATAAGTGTTAAATTTCAGATAATATTTATTTGGCAATTTAGATATGTATTTGTTTAACTTTATTACATAGCGTCACAACGCCCCGAAAAAGGTAGATTTTGTTAAAATCGTTTCACGTGATGCAGTATTTTCTTTTAATATCGATGGTTTTCGAAATATTTGACCGTTCCCGTACTTTTTGATATTGCACTGTATAAAACTAGTGATAGCGTGGTGCTTTGCTCGCTGAGAAACTATGGCGGAGTTCGTATTTTAGTTTTTTTAGTGAAAATTTGCGCTTACGAGAACATTCCCAATGTAACATAACCAGAAACGGCGGGGAACAAAGTTCCGAAAATCAAAACCTCGAAAGGTGAAAATTTTGATATTGCTTTAGTACAAGGTATTTTAATTTGTTTTCTTTTTGCCAAATTTTCAAAGACAAAGTGAAGAAAATCACGCTGGAGCCATACTGTATTGAAATTTCGGAATTTCGGTGTGTTGATTTTCGGAACTTTGTTCCCCAGCCCCAGAAACTGGAAGAAAGAGTGGCGTTTATGAGAACATTCCTTGTGTAACTTAGGTAGGAAAAAAAGGGGGAGGAGAAGGGGGTTTCTCAAATGTGCAAAAAGTGAAAATGGGTATTTTCAAAACTTCGACCCTCACCATGTTTCAGCCGAAATATTAATAGATGACATTTTTAACACTCCAATCGAGACCCACTCCTGTCATATTAACAAATATCATTTCAGTGTCGGCGTAGTTACACCCCCCCTCCCCCAACCTCCGCAGCTTTTTTGGTTTGAAACGTCGCCATTTGATGACAAACTACAGGGTAAGTTTTTTCCCGAAGTGACCAAATTCAATACTTCATCAGACTTTAGTCATACGCATTTTAAAACAGTTTTTATGGCATTATGTTGACTTTCGGAAGAAAATGCATTTTCGTCGAGAATTTAATGCTCTATATTTTTTTGTATCGGATATTATTTAAATATCGGAACTAAACAATTTACCTTTTTTTGAGGCAAACCCCCAAAAGGCAGGGAAAACAGAAACAATTAAAAACATTTAATTTTCTTTATTTTTCGTCGTATTTTTCAACATTGATGAAGTTTTACACGTTCCGGTATTTTATTTAATAATTATTGTTTTTGAATTATTTGACTGTTCCCAAACTTTTTGGATATAATTATATAAAGATGAAATGTTAATAATCAATCTGTTATTCCAAAGCAAATAAAGTAATATTTATTTGAGATTTAAATACATTTTTAAATAAAAGCGAACATCAAACACTGCGGTGCGATATCAGCGGGCAATAATTCATATGAAAATATGTTCGCATATTTGTATATTTGTCAATTATCGACCAGTCATTTGTTAGTCACTTATGATAGTAATTATGAGGTATCTGTTTTTATGGTAATGAACATTTTTTCATTCTAATCTCGTCTTTTAATTCAAGCATTCAATATGTTGAAATAAAATATATTTAGTCAAATTGTTACTGAATAGAAGGGCGCACAAGTACATGTCGTAACTCCGCTTGAAAATGATAAATTAAATAATTAAGACTTGCATGTTCATGGTCTAATAACTCGTTAATAAACATAGACACACGTATAAGCTGATAGGTATAATATATTTGAAACTATCTGAATTCCCGCAAACTATAATGAAATACGATGGTGCGTATATATATGCCAAAATAAATCATTAAAAATTTTAATTTTTTTTTCGATAATCTGCTTTTGTTTTCACGATTATTCAATCTTTTCTTAGTGTTGAAATAAATATTACCTTTCAAATATCGAATGGAAAATTTATATTATCATACTAATTTTTAATGGTTTACCTCCATGTAATGATATATTATATTACTTCATATTTAATTTTGTCCCTTAACATCATTTACCTGGCGGAGCAAAACACGATATAATTATTCTTGTATCAAGGGCGTAAAATGTAGTTTTACACATTTCTTGTTTTTTGATGCAGTAGGCGTAAAATATTTTACGGGTCGATTTGAAGGCCTAAAATGCCAATTTCACGCCCGAAAATAAGGGCGTAAAATGATCATTTTACGCCTACTGCATCAAACAAATTAATAAGAATCTACATTTCGATGAAGTTTTTGTTGAAAAATTATTTTGTCAGAGTTTTAATGACCAAATCATAACTACCACTACCCAATTGAATCATTTTTAATTTATGTATAGTGGCACTGAGATACTTTTCCCATATTTTTAATGCAAATATTTAATGACTCGTTTAAAGATTTACATTGTGCTTGTTTTGTAATTAACTTACTTTAAACTTTTTCTGATCAACATTTTTTTGGCAAATACACTTACGAGCTCTTCCATTTAACATTGTATTCAGAAGAGCTTTCAGTTGACGAAAATTAACAAATATGACTTAACGAAGTTAAAAACAAACTTTCTGTTCTACTGAGTTTTATGAATTCACTACAAATGAGCGACAATTGGATTCAATTATTCTAGAAATGGGTTGTGTTGTTTGCACTAATCATGACCATTTTTACGAGAACGGCTCTTATTGTTTATAGTTCTATTAGGGACTTACTACAAAAAGTTCCCAAAAATTTGGAATTGTAATTGTAATTGTAATTCTTTATTTTGACACGAGGTATATTAACCTCTTAAGTCAACCATACAAGGATAGTTACAAAGATACGTTATACAAATAAAACTAACATTACGCTAGTGAAAAACATAAGAAAAATACAAAGATATATTAATTACTAATCGGAGTATGCATAGAAATAAATGTATATATAAACTAAATAGCATGTGTAATTTAAACACTTTAGTTTCTACTTACAATATAGTAACCCTTTCGGATTCTAAGAGAAAAAGATATAATTTATTTTTAAATGAAATTAAGGTATTAGATTTTTTTAACGCAAAAGAATTCGCATAGTAGTTCGTACGATAACTCGGGAGTCGCAGTGTATCATTTCCAATTCGAAGCGCTCTTTGTGTTACATCTCTACGCCAAATAAATGTATCATACAAATAATTAGGTTGGCGAGTGCTGAATATTTGAAAAACTAGTGAACAAATTATGTATTTTCTGCGGTTACTTGCAGTTAACCAACGTAACTCCTTACGATGGTTAGAAATATGTTCAAATTTGCGCACCTTAAAAATAAATCTAACAACTGCATTAAGCAAACGTTCCACTTTCAAGTTTAATACACCACGGATGGAGTTGTATACCGCCGCACAGTAATCGAAATAGGGTAATACAAGACTGCTGGAAAGTTTAATACGCAGTTGCTTAGATAAACAATTTTGACTTATTCTAAGTTGTCTCAAAGTGCCAAAAATTTTACAGGACATTTGAGAGATATGTTCATTCCAAGATAACGTCTGGTCAAGATGTACTCCTAGACTCTTTACATGAGTGGACCACTGTATATACTGGCTTTTAATGCAAATCTGAGAAATAGTTGTTAGATTGATAGACCTAATATTGTACGAAGAACCAAATATTATTGCTTTGGTTTTCAATGCATTAATTTGCAATTTATTGGTGTCAGCCCAGTTTGCAAAACGCTGAACATCATAATTAACCAATTGGATACCCATATCCAATTGCTGTGGTTTACAAGTCAGAAAGATTTGAGTATCATCTGCAAAAATGACATGGGAAGAATTACAAAAGACTTTAGGAAGATCGTTAATAAATATAGAAAAGAGTAACGGGCCAAGTACTGAGCCCTGAGGTACACCAGTATTGGTTGGAAGCCAGGAAGATATTTCACCATTCCGGCCCACGACTGCCTGCTGCCTATCTGTAAGATATGAGGCGAACCAAGTTAAAGCAGCGTTGGAGAATCCTCCGTCTCTCATTTTTAATAAAAGAATGCCATGGTCCACAAGATCAAAGGCCTTGGTAAAATCAAATAAAACTAAGATGACCAATAAACCTTCATCAATCGCCATTCTAATCCTGTCCGTAACATGCAGCATTGCAGTTTGAGTATTGAATCCTCTCCTGAATCCCGATTGAAAAGGATCAAACCATTGTTTAGCATTGAGATAGTCCAATACTTCTTCATAGACAACCCTTTCGAGTAACTTAGAAGGTGTACAAAGTATCGAAATTAGTCGATAATCCGAAGGACCAGAGGGGTTACTAACCTTATTGATTGGTATCAAAAGTGATTTTTTCCATAAGGATGGAAAACAAGAGGTTTTTAGAGAACAGTTTATTAGGTGATGTAAGTAAGGGAAAATAGCTGGTAATGATTTTTTAAGGAATGCATAGGTTAATTCATCAGTTCCTTTAGCTTCCGATGTTTGACGCAATACATGTTTAAGTAGCACCTCAGGTCTCAGCTCAGCAAAAAACAGTCGATCATCTCTAAAGTTTGAGTGAAATAGGTCGGAAGGAAGGTTATTAAAATTTAAACCTACCGAGACTTTAGAAATGGAAGCAGAAAACATAATATGTTAAACTAAATATTATTTAGCTCATCAACGGTGCAAACGAGGGGAATTGATGTTCGATTATCTTTAATCAACCTAAGTTTACGCAACTCAGCCCACAAAACTTTGGGATCCTTGATCCCGGTTAGACGCTCACAATGAAATGATTCCTTTGCGGCAATCCACTCATGTCTATAGTTCTTACGGCATACCTTGAGACAACCACGAATATAAGGATCTCGAGTACGTCTATAAGCTGAAATGAGTGAATTTAATTTGGTTCGCAGATTCTTGAGTTCAGGTGTGGTCCAAGGGGCGGGGATGGATCTTGGGTAAAAAGAGTGAAGCGGTGCATACTCATTAAGCGTTTTCAGTAATGTATCACTAAAAAATTTACACATATCATTAGCATCTCTTAGCCCGAGAAATACAGACCAATTAACATTATCTAAGTAAGTAAGAAGTGAAGAAATGTCTATGTTTTTGTAATTTCTGCAGGTAATTAGGTTAGTATCCGCCCATGGTAAAGTAAGCGCATATTCGATGAAGATCATGTCGTGACCATAGACAAATGGAAGACTAGTTTGACCAGAGTTTATGACCTTAGACATATCCAATACTATTCCGTGGTCTATCCATGTGTCTGAGTTTCCGCTATGATGCGTTGCTTTGAATGGTACTGCAGTTAACCCGTTAAATTTCAAAAATTGTTTGAGCAACTTCGAAGATTTATTAACTTTATTTAAGTCTATATTGAAATCACCGAATATTATGATGTCACTGTACGCATGACCGAATAATTGTATAGCTTCTTCAAATTTATCGAGATATGATGAATTGGGAGGACAGTAGATGACAGAGAGAAGAGCGTGGATGGTTGAATCCAATCTTATATCCATTAGTATATACTCGGGTTGATCCAAGATAGATAAGGACAAAGACAAAATTTTGGCGACTAAGGTATTGTGGACATAAATTGCAACTCCACCACCACGCTTTCCCACTCTGTCATGACGAAAAAGTTGATAATCTTTTAAAATAAAATACTCGGACAAAATGGAAGAATTGAACCAAGTTTCAGTTATCAAAATGACATGAAAGAAAATTTGGGAAAAATAATCACTGAAGTTACGCATCTTATTAACAAGGGATTGAATATTAATATGACAGATTTTCAAAGACTTGCAGAAATTCGTACAAGTGTTTTTAAGAAGCGGAAGATTTGAAGAAGTTCGGTCACGCACTATTCCTCACGAGATAATCTTCCTAATGTCCTCTTCAGTATGAAGCATGATTGCTGGAGCACCATTTTCAGGTCGGTAGTGGACTATACCTCTGTAAATGTAGCATCGTTTGGATGGAAAATCTTTGACCGCTGTTTTAGCTTTTTTAAGTAAGGAGAGTGTATCTGGAGGCAAATGTTCATTAACATAGATCCTCGTTCGAGGTAAAACACTGTCAATGCAGGTGGAATAAAGTGTTTTAACCCTTTTCATTTCCGAGATAAACTGGGAGCGAAGCATTGTGGAGGATAGCTTGACCATAATAGAGCGAGGTTTGTTATTCGTGGTAGTTGATGTTGAAGATCTGGAGAAACCTTTCGGTGATAGTCTGGCAATCGAGATGATATCACTTCTGTCAAGCACTATATCGAGGGCCGTTGCAATTTTCAACATAATTTCTTTGAGATCAGTTTTCATCTCATTCGACAGCTCGGAAACTCCAGAAATAATAAGATCGCAGTTTCTTGAGTCAAATGCTGCCTTAGCTCGAGTTTCTTTTAGTTCACAACGCAGTGCCGCGATTTCACGAGAATTATTATCGACATTATCTTCAACGCGTGCAACTCGATCAGATAATTTAAGAATTTTGTCGAGCTTATTCTCCAGTCTTTGAGTTGTACTCTTAAATTCAAAATAGAATTTCGCTAGGTCCATATTAGAGCTTGCGATATCACTTTCAGCAGAAAAGTTACTGAGGTTTGTATTCTCGCTATGTATCTGTTCTGGGTTGTCAGAGTCGATGGAATAAACAGAGGAACCACTGGCAGATTTTTGTCAGTAATTGGCAATCCACAGCTCCCACACGTTTGTTTCAAATTTTCGTTCATCATTTTACGTTAATATACTCGCCTAGTAACGAACTTGCATTTATGAGAAATATTTCAACTTAAATCAAATAATATCATAGAATCATAATATCCAGTATTTCACAGCACATAAAGTTAAACAATCATAACAATAACAATGCCCAAGCGTGGCACTAATAAAGCAAAAGAATAACAAAGCCCTGATGTTAAAGAAATTGCACACATTAATTACAAAAACTCATGGATATGAAGATTAAATACAGCTGCATAATGGATAACTATATTACAGACTGATTATTTTAATTTTGCGTACGCAAAATACTGCCGATGACAGTTTGCAAACATTTAAAATAGTTTTGAAATTATTTCGAATTTGCGTACACTCGCTAGGTCCATTTGTTTATAATTGTTCGAATTTGTCATTATTTTTATAAATAATGATCCACCACCTGGTATACATTTCCAAGAATATTCTTTGGACCTTCAGGAAGTAAATATAATGATATGCAGAAAATAAACCCAGTCATTTTTAATAAGGCAAGTGCGCAACATTGTATGGTTGAGAACCCAAGCCCTGGCATTCTGGCTGCTAATGCTTGCTGCTAACGCTGGATGCTAATTTCAACTTCATATCTATTTGGGTATCTTAAGTGATTATATGCTTATAATTTCATCGTAGCTTTTTAGCCCAGGCAAATGGCAGCATTGAAGGGAAAATGCGCTACTAACAAGAGGCGCTCTGATAAGTAAAAAAAACGGGGTTTCGCCAATAACTCGAAAAATATCAACTTTAGAGTAATTGCACATACATTCACGTAAAGTTGATATTTTGTCAGCGAAAATAGTATTTTTCATTGACATTTTGCGCCCGTGGCACGAACGTTATTTTTGTCGCAGTAGGCCGCAAAATGCGATTTTGCGCCCTCTAGGACGCAAGATTAGTAAAAGAAGAAGAACATATTAATCGTATGACTAAATTTCCTTTTGGTTAGAGAAAGAGCGGATCACAATACCGTTCATTCAGTGCATTCGACAACAATGTAAACAAACAAAAGATAACAAGTAAATAAATTTAAAAGAAAACAGTCTCAGTTATCCAAGAATAAATAATTATTATTTCGTTTTGTTTAGTAAACGAATGGGTGAAAAAATAAAAATAATAACAATTCAGCATTACTTATTATTCAAGTAATATATTACTTTTCGAATAAATGAAATTATCTTTTGTTTTATCAAAATAATAAATAAGAATTCTGTTCGAAATACATAACATAGAATTATACAAACTGTAATTGTGGCCTCAAACTCAATAAAGCTATAGAAATATTTCTAAATTATTTTTAACAATACATATATAACCATGTCTCAACTGGGGGGGCTCCGCCCCCAAACCCCCCGTCCCCCTCCCCCACCCCCCATGTGGATGTAGATCGCATTTCTTTTCAGTCATTTTTGTCATAAGTCGTGTTTCACAGTTATTTTTTCAGTCATTCCATTTGTTGGCCTACTGCGACAAAAAAACATCTTTTGGACCTATCGAAACGCCCCCTACCGGTAGCGTACCGTCTACTAGTCGAGACTTTTGATGTGTTCCAAAATACCGTAAAACAAGCCTCTCTGCAAAATTTCAGACCTGTACTTATTTTTTATCCCAATAAACAAATTTCGAGTCATTTACCAGGGCTGTTTATGTCACACAAAGAAAAAAAATCAATAGATCAAAATGGTGACTGCTGCACCGCCTTAAATCTCAGGTTAATTTGTTTCACTCCTATTTTCTCCTGTATAGAAATCAAAGAAGACGTGCAAACATTTTTTATATTTACTGCTAACCTTTATTAGAGACATTTGAAGGTCTCCAAATATGAATGTAATATCTAGATCTTAAAAATAACACCATCCAACTGTTTTTAGGGTCCTTTCGCTCTCACAGATACAGCGTTTCTCTACTTTGACAATAACACAGGACCACAAAAAAATTTGTTTTGAGATAACTTGAATCAGGAGTAGTGGATCTTATAGATTTTTAGCCGCTGAAAACGAATCCCTTATTCGATTTGGCCCATCACGTTAGGATTTTAAGATATGTGATCCGAAAAAATATACTTTTTAGCAATTTAAGGTTATATGTCTGACACGATGAGTTAACTTGGACAAAGAATTCGTTTTCAGCGACCAAAAATCTGTAAGATCCACCACTTCTGATTCAAGTTGTGTAAAAAAAAATGTTTCCGGTCTTGTGTTATTTATGTTGAGAAATACCTTCATCGATTAATTACACAGGGCAGCAAAACAATTTGTTAGGAGAGATAACTTGAATCAGAGGTACTGGATCTTATAGGTTTTTGGTGGCTGAAAATAAATTAGTTGTCCAACTTGACCCGTGACGTGAGATATTTTACATATCCTAACATGAAATTGGCAAAAAATTATTTTTGAGTATTTTTCGGATCACATATCTTAAAATCTTGACGTAATGGGCCAACTCGAATAAAATTTTTTTTATGGTCCTGTGTAATTTAACTCCGTGTTATCCAAAATGGTGACCCCTTAACATATCTTGTTCAATTTTTTATGTATTATCTACCCACTCAAGTCAATCACCATGCAACAAAATACCCCATAAAATGCTGAGGGAAAAGATTACACGTTATCACATCGGGGGGAGCGGGGAACGTACAATTTTCGAGATCAAGTAGGTGTTTGTGACATCGGGGGATGATAAAAATCGAGGATTGCCACGGATTAGCTGCTGATACGTCGACAAAAAAGAACCCTCGAGTCACGAAGGCGCTACTGCGCGAGCGTCTTCAAGTTCCGCTCGCGACTCCATTTGGGACATTGGGTGTAGTGTACGATTTGCGGGGGTGTGTGGGGGCTTGAGCGGGGGGTGACACGCAAGGACGGGGGCGGCAAAACCGTTCGTTCGTTTTAGATCAATGTCGACGTCGACGGAGGGCTATAGATCCGATTCACCGAATGCGCCTTCCACCGTGCCAATGCGCGGCCCTTTTTTCGCGTTCAATGGCGGGAAGCGAACTCGTTAGTACCCCCCCCCCCCCCCCCATCAACCCACTCTTCGACCTACGTCGTTTGGAGGAAAATTCATTATTTCTCGTCAAATTTGTACGTCATTTTGTTCAGCATATCGATAGCTGTTTGCGCGCGCGTGTCCGTTTGGGAGACATTGTAAGTGATAAATTTGACCAGAATAATTCATAATATTGTTATATTCGCATATAATGGTGGGTGGGAATGATCATTTATTTGCTTTTGACTTAACACATAAAAAATAAGTTTACTACCAGGACCGGCTAACCCCTTTCTTTACATGGAAAACGGTCGGAATTTATTACTCGGGGATTTTCGGGGTCGAGATGAAACTAGGTACTTGAGAGTTTTAGGTGTCACTCATTCCGAATATGACCGCAGAATTTCAAAATTCAAAATGGTGGATCCAAGATGGCGGACCAAATTAGGAAAAAGTAACTTAATCGAGAAGAAACTGGGTACACGGGAGTTGTGGGAATCCCTGATTATGACTATGGTCTGAAATGTTCAATATTGAAAATGGCGGATCCAAGATTGCGGACCAAATTAGAAAAAGGTTACTTTATCGAGATGAATCGGCCATCTCAGAGTTTTCCAGATTTTAATTGTATTTCATATGCGTATTTCGGGGTCCCACAAATCTCGGAATAAACGTTTTCAGCCATAAATACACGTTATGTTTAACATTTTTTGTACAGCCATTTTGAATTTGCCATTTTTAATTTTGGAAATCTGACTCCAGATTCGTTATCAGCGACCATAAAACCCCCTTTGTAAAAATTTCCAGGAAAAGCCAAACTGAAATAAGCTGGAAAAAGTTTTTTTTTCAAAAAAACTGTGTTTTTTTAGTGTTTGTTTATTTATAACACTTTTACAAAAAATGAAATTTGAATCTTGGTGGTATAATATTGTTGACAAATACCTTAGCTACTAGAAAAACCAATCAATATTTTTAAATACCTCAAAATTGAATTTTTATAAATGAAATTATCTGGCAGAAAAGGTGATCCCTGAGAGGACCACCGTGCTTCAAGGGGTTAAAGGAGGATGCCCACGAACATTTATTTTCATAAATGTTTTCCGCCTGGAGATGGAACCTCCGAAACTGCTAAATTAGGTTGGAGTATAAGGACATATCTAATACCAAATTTGAGTGTTTTATTAAGTCAGAAAGTTTGAAAAATCATTGCTGAAGTCGCGGAGAATACGTAGAAAAATGCAGTAACTAAGTAGTAACAGTCTGTTTATACGGGCAACAAAAGACTGACGGTTAGAATACTGCTTTTTTCTACGTAAAATCCACGACTTTAACAACGATTTTTTAAACTTCTCACATGATAAAACACTCAAATGTAGTAGTAGGCGTTAGCTCTCATTATACTTTCACCGAATTTATCAATTTTGGAGAAATCACGTATGCTCTTGGACATCTTCCTTTAACCACTAACCCTCCTGAACACAAGTTATTTTCTTTTCCCTATGGACACTATGTATCTAGTTTGGACGACTATAGTCTTCCTAGAGCGCAGGAAGGTTGTCAGAATATGGTCTTAAAACAAATTCTTGCGGTCTTGAAACTTAAAAGAAGATATTATCATAACATAATATATAAAAATATTCTTGGTATTACAATGAAAGAAATGTTCAGATACAGCCATAATATATATGGTTACTTCCGCTAAAAATATGGCTGGTTTTACCATAATATGGCTGGAGTAAACACATTTTTGGCTGTACCATCTGAACGTTTCTTTCCATGTACTGTCCTTATACATTTCTAAACAATAATAAATGTTGAAAATAAATGCGTGACTATGATATCAGTCCACGCGATGCTCACAACTATTATTGTAATTTATATAAACTGGAAATAGTATATTGTGTATCTAGGGCGGAAAAGCATGTATTACGGCGCGGGCGATACTGCAGCTCGAGTCGTAGGCAAAGACGAGACGAGCCGAAGGCAAGCCGAGTCATGAATTAAACGAGGGAGTCAGCGTCACCCGAGCGTGTAATGCATTTCCGCCCGTGGTACACACGATACTTTTTGTCACACCTGTCGACAAAAATGCCACCTTACTGGCCGGCGGTAAGGAGTGGCGGGCTGTAATGAGAACAGCGGGCGGTAAAAATTGAAAAAAGCCCGTGCGCATGCGCAGTTGCGTCCTCCATAAATGGCAACTTTCCGTTCACTTAACCTGCACGGAAAGGTGGCAGTTTTGTGCAGGTGTGACAAAAAAGTTTTTAACTATCGCAATAAGTGGAAAAAATATCCCCTTTTCAGGAGTCTATAAAACTGTAAAAAATGTGTTTCACACGGACAGTCAAGTATGCTCATCACCAGGGTCATGACCGCATTCCCTGGGCACAATTATTTTATTATTATGTAAAATGATTAGTTTTCCCAATATCATACAGCTTTGGAATTAAACTATAGAAATATGAAAAAATCTGCTATAGATATAAACATAAATATTTACATTAAATGCATCAATTGAGGGGCCGGATCGTAGAACCTGCTCTGTGGGATTTTAGTTGGACTCTGGATTTATTTGGCTATAACTCAGCGAATTTCCAAAATGTTGAACTGTCATTTTAACTCTGTACTTCTTACAATATTCTGAGAACAATAATGTAAACGAGAATAGTATATTATGTCAAAAGTGTGTAAAATAGCATTTTACGCATCGAATAGCATAAAATATCTAATGATACTTCGACTTCGCCAGACCTAAAATAAATCTTCAATGTTATGATTTGGTATGAATATTGTAATCACTATAAAATATAAACGAATTGATTATTATAAATTTAATTATAATTATAAAAAATATACGTAATAACATGATTAGCATGGCTTTCTTATTTTGTCCCTTTCTTTAAAATAAAAATAAAACTAGACAGCCTTACGAACTAGCTTGAAAATATCTGTTTTCATGGTTATTACCACTACTAATGACAGTGTAGAGCTCTTAAAATTGACGCATAATTCTTCAATCACAATAAGAGCTCTTTCTGATAAGTATTTAAGACATTTTACAATTTATGAGTCTTCTTAAAGAGCTCTTCAAGATGTCTTTTCGTAGTAGTTTCCTTCTTCTATCCCCAGATCAAGCAACAATAATACAAAATTGTGAAAACACTTGCTAAATATCGTAAAAGCACTTATTTTGTCAGAGCAGCTTATAAACTATCGGTCTGCATATGAAGTAAATATCGCACGATCTCAATTTTGGATTCAACAGCCACCTAGTAGCTCTGGAAGAAATACAGATTTCAATCCCTTTACTAAAAGAAAGACGTTACACAACGAGATAAATTTAAAACCTCTCTCTCGAACATAAGACCTCTTCGAGATAACGAGTTTAAGGCCTAAGTAAGACATCTTGAAGAGCTCGTTTTACAGATCATCATAATTCGGACTTCTTCAGGAGGTCTTCTTCGAGATATCTTCGGACTGAGCTGTAGACTCAGAAATGTGACCTTTTTAATTGTAATATAAACCTGTTTATTTCATTAAAGTTCGTTTCAAGAAGCAGAACTAAGTGTTTTACAAAGTTCTAACTTGTATTTTTTTCTTTTATATGCAAAAAATGAACAAAATAAATAGGATATTGTTTTTGTGGATAATTCTTAACCACAATCAGTTTGATCTAATTTCGACCTGCAACTTCCCCCATGGAAAAATATATAATTTAAAATATAGATAATTATATTTTTTTTATAAAGTTTATTATAATTATTTTGCCAATAAAAATACCTGATTCTTGAAAATTATCGTACATTCTTTTGGGCAATATAACTAAAAATTGAACGTCCAAAAATAGAAATGAAAAATATAAATTAAATATATTAAAATACAATAAAAAGGCAAAAAAATAATATTTTTGCAATTATATTATTTTCCGTATGGGTTGTATGCCAAATTCAATCTCATTCTAACAGTATTCTAAGTGCTCGTCTGTATTACATGGAAAGAAAAGTTACTTAAGATAACCACGAATGGGGCGGCCAGTTAGTTATATTGACGCAGCAAATTCGTTATATCTGTGTACGTAATATGTCAATGATTAATGATTTTTTAATTATGAATTTTAAAACATACTATTCTTGCCCAATAAAAACTGAAATGTAGCATTCTTCGTCAAAAATTTTGAAATGTAGCGTTCTTTCTCAAAGGAAACTAAAATGTAGCATTCTTAATCAAAATTTTTGAAATGTGTCGTTCTTTCTCAAAGGAAATTGAAATGTTGCGTTCTTCGTCCCGAATTCTGAAATGTAGCGTTCTTATCCACAAAATTTGAATTGTTACATTTTCTTCAATTAACAACATCGAAATGTAGCGTTCTTCATAAAAGATCTGAACTGTTGCATTCTTCGCAGGAGGCGTCGATATGTACAATAGTCCCCGCCTAAGCTATACCGTCCAAAGTTACATACGTCCTAAGTTATACGACTGATTGTCCAAAGTTATACCAGTCTCTTCCTCTCCTTCCCTTACCACATTGTTTCGTTGAGCACACTCGCTTCGCGACACTCACACACAGAAAGCACCCATTGCACGGATATAAATATACGTCATTTTGAAAGAATTAACCATATAACTTTCCGTAATATTAACGCAACATTACCACGTGATATATTTTCGTGTAGTATTGCTGTAATGTTACTGAAATATTACAAAGTTTCTGTAATATTGTCGTAACATTACAATGTTGCTGCAGTATTACTGCAATGCAGTACTCCTTCCCTTATTCTAATATCCCTTATTCTAATATCTTCCCTTATTCTAATTTTTTCTTTTCTCCTATTCTAATATTTCCCCTCACGCGTTCTCCCCACTGACGTGTGTTGACGTATGGATTTTCTAAATACAAATAACGGCGCATGCGCAACGAAAGAAAAAGAGACAAAAGTGAGACTACAAATCTAAGTAGTGGGGGAGAGGGGAAAATTAGAATAAGGGAAGAAGGCCGCCATCTTGCCTGCCTGGACAAATTAGAATAAAGGAAGGACTACTGTATTACGTCCCGTGTGGGTCAATATTAGGTCGATTTAGTAAAAGTCGACTGAAAATCGACGCAAAATCGGCATTCGGCCAATTGTTGGTCAATTCTGGGTTAACCCTTTGAGTCACGGTAGTAACCCACGTTAATACCTCGATTTCTTTGAATTTTAATTATTTACGTTCAAGTTAACGTATTCCGATCGGTCTTTTTGCTATTTTCTGTTACCTTAGTACTTAAAGAACATATCCACATGACTAAAAATACATAATTGTTTATTGTTTACTTTATATAAATAAACAAACACAAAAAAATCATGTTTTTTTGGAAAGAATTCATTTTTGACGCTATTTTGAAAGATAATGACTTGAAGTTCGAGGTATATAGGTTTTTGGGGTCGCTGATTACGAATCCTATGTCAGATTTACAAAATTCAAAATGGCGGATTCAATATGGCGGTCAGAAACATGTAAAAAATCGCAAATTTTGATGAAAATGCGTATTAGGGGGTTTTCGGGGTCGCTGATTGCGAATCCGATGTCAGCTTTACGAAATTTAAAATGACGGATCCAAGATGGCTGATTCAAGATGGCGGTGATCGAGATGTAAAAAAGCGCGAATTGTGGTGAATATGCGTATTTGGGGATTTCCGAAGTCGATAATTACGAATCCAATATCAGCTTTACGAAATTCAAAATGGCTGTGAGCAAGATGTAAAAAAGGAATTTTCAGCCTCGCTGAATATGAATTTTATGTTGATTATAGATAAGATGTTAAAGTTTCAAAATTCATCATATATATATATGGGGCAAAATTTGCGAACTCGGACACCTGGTCTCTCCATAATTCGTTTGAACCAAGGAAGTTGTGTTTGGGCTTAAAATTTAGCAAAAAAGGTCTACTTTCGAATGCTGTGTGCATCATTTGAATTTTCAAAATGGCGGACTTAGTTACAGTGCCAAAAGTATTAAAAGTTCTGGAAAAAAATATGTATCGTGTAAAAAAAGTATAATATCTCGAAGGAAAAATCATTTTTTTTCCAAAAAACGTGCATATACTCCTGTGCTCTACATCAGGAATGATGGAATTGTAAAATTCAAGCAAATCCGATCAATTTTCAATTTTGCTGGTGAAACTTGTTGCTCAGAAGATTTCATCGTCGCCGATTACGAATCCGATCTTCGATTTTCAAAATTCAAGATGGCGGATCCAATATGGCGGATACAATATTGAAATTGAACGGAGCTGCTCGAAACTTGTTATACGGTAGTTTTGGAGGTTGATGATTACGAATCTGACCTTAGATTTTCAAGATTCGAAACCTAAAATTTCATAACCTACAGTTAATCGCGTAGCTTCATTTTTTATTTTTTTATTGCCATTATTATTACATTATTGCATCTGCCAATTAAAATTGAAAAAATCCGACACATTCGTAGAAAGTGACACCAAAATCCCCCTGAATAACATGTTTCAAGCAGTTCCGATCAACTTTCAATTTTGTGTCCGCCATATTGGATCCGCCATTTTGAATTTTTACAATTCCATCATTCCTGATGTAGAGCACAGGAGTATATGCACGTTTTTTGGGCAAAAAATGATTTTTCCTTCGAGATATTATACTTTTTTTACACGATACATATTTTTTTCCAGAACTTTTAATACTTTTGGCACTGTAACTAAGTCCGCCATTTTGAAAATTCAAATGATGCACACAGCATTCGAAAGTAGACCTTTTTTGCTAAATTTTAAGCCCAAACACAACTTTCTTGGTGCAAACGAATTATGGAGAGGTCAGGTGTCCGAGTTCACAAATTTTGCCCCATATATATATGCGTGTGTGTGTGTTTATTCACGTATATACGATATATGTGTAGCTCATACGTTATTGTGTTATAGTGAAACACAATTTTGTCCCAATCGAATTATATTTTAAATTTTTGTCCGCCATATTGGATCCGCTATCTTGAATTTAGAAAAACTAACCTCGGATTCGTAATCAGCGACCTCAAAAACCCCCGAGTAACAAATTTCAGCTAAATTCGATAAAAGGAAAAATGTGTGACTCAAAGGGTTACAGTAGTCCTCCCCTTAAGTTCTACATTTCAGCTATTAAGATGGCGGCTTCTTCCCTTAAGTTTAACTTTCCCCTAACCCCCACTACCAGTTTTTTGTGCTCCTCTTCCCCGTCACGCGCATGCGCATGTTTTCAGGCGGCATTAAAACGTCAGGTGGTGGGAGAGGCCGTGAGGGGTAAAATAAAACATATGGGAAGAAAATGTTAAAACTTACGGGAAGTAAAGTTAAGGGGAGGACTACCGTAATTCCCTGGACAAGTCGACCGATTTTCGGTCGACCCGGGCCGATAGGGATAGGAAGCTAATATAAACTTGAATCAAGAATATTTTAATTTTTTCAGTGTACGCCATTTGTCAAGAAAAATCGTCGATAACTTATTATTTATGTGTATCCGATTATAACGAAAAAGAAATGGAGGATTTTAATTTAAAAAACAAATATTTCCGAAGTGGACTTGAACGTTTGAGTCTTGAAAACGACTAGATTGTACAAAAAAAAAATAAACACGGAGTTCAAGAACTTCAAATGTAAATTTAGAACGATTTCACTTTGGAATGCAACACGAAACGATAATAGATATGCAGCGACATTGTTTTGTAGCGGAAAGATACAAAATTACAATGCATGTTCAAACCCATCGGTAAAGAAGAAAACTATAATTCTGTCATGAATGAATACGTAATACAATATAAACTTTTATTGTTCAAAAAGAATTCTTTTACTAGATATTTATTAATTAATTACTTACACAAATTAATGAACACTAGGAGATCAAAACCAATACAGAAGTCGTTTTAAAAAGTTCACATATGTACAGATTTCTACAATTAAAAAAGATAACTGCAATTACAGGATACCTTCAGTCGATAGATAACAGTCGGTTCCGTCGGTAAAGTAGATTCCCTACATCATGTACATTTTGTACTCGTACATAAATAGATCGGTATATACCCTACACATAACACATATGCATTATTGTCGCAAAAGCTACACGTCGTCGTCTTCATCGCAGTGTAGCCGACGAATTCTGCCAAACTCATCGTTGTCGTTTCCAAGTGTTTATAATCGCGAGTGTCACAAAGCGGACGAATTCGTCTGCGCTTTACGTGCAATATACGGACAAAACAGAGTCGGACATTTCCTTCCCACTGTCGGCGAATTTTGGGAAAAGTTTTTTGTGTAAAAAAAAAACAACGTTCTGGCAGTGAAACTTGAGTTCGCTGCGCTAAAACAAAAAAATTCGCGACATCATCAACCGCTTTCGAAAAGGTCGAGCGCAAGGGCTACCATAAAAAAAAAGGCCAGGATCTCCTTTGTATTTTTGTTCTATGTTCACTAAGGGCCAAGGGGACCCTGGAGAAGATCTCGCATCCAGGTCGGTCAACGCCATTCTTTATTCCAACTAATTACGTAAACAATTCCTGATTTATTATGTAAACAAAGGGTCTTGACTTTCATGATGCAATTGCAAACTTTGTCTCTCTTTGTTTACCTTTAAAAACTAGCGTTAGGTTATTTCAGTCCAGGGAAAGCTGCGATTGTCCAGTGACATTTATGTACCAAATTTACAGATCTGTGCCGAACACATACGTTTAATTCCAGATACAGAGTTTATAATTAGCCTTCTTTGTACTCTTTATCAGGGTATTTTTGTTCAAATGCAGCGCTTTAGGATGACTTGAAAGATCTGTAATTTCTTCCTTAGGGTAGGAGCAGAGAGCCTTTGCAGCGACATGAAGCGAGCAGCTGCCAAAAGACTTATCGAACGTTACTTTTATCAGTTAACCGACGGTTGCGGCAATCCCGAATGTAAAAATCAAAATTGCGCCTCGAGTGGCAAGGTAATTTTTGCAAATTTTGTGAATGCGTCGTATGACAGTTGTCTCATCAAAATTTGCAATAGGTTACGAACTTGACACCGAATCAAGCGGCTGCACAGGCGATCCAGCTGTTTTCGCAGGAAGCAAAGTTGTGCGATCGCACACAACCGAGCAAAGTTGCTAGAACGACTTTAGAACCGGGTCCAGCTTCTTTAGCCAAGAGTCTGCCTGCGAAAAATGTCAATGCTACCGGTTCTGTCGAAGGTATAGAAGAATCTGTCCAAGTTTCCGATGTTAATACACCTTGCATGAAAACTTCATCCCATTCCCTGCCTACTAATGCTAATATCGAAGATCATGCAATCTTGCCTTTACATGATGAAAAGGATGCTTGTACTTTGCTTGAATCTAACAAACCTGCAACACCTGTAAATAATGACAAGATCCGCAGAAGTAAACGTATTCGGCAAATGAACAGTACTGCAAAATGTATTAAAAAGTCGAAAACTGTTGCGAAAAAGTCTACCAAGATTAAGAAATCTAAGAGTTTTCGCAGAGCATCAAGACAGGATCCCAACATTTTACACAGATTACTTGTTCTTGCCGCTTACTTAAAATACTTGGATGCAAAATTGAATACTAAATATTAGTCTTTAAGTATTTTTATGCAATGTGTTGTTTTATGTTTATTCGGAGTGTAGTGCATGTTAATTTGTTATTTATTGTGTCAAAATTTAGTACTAAAATTTTATTTGTGAAAAGAATTTAATAAAATGTATGGGCGTATCTCTAGAACTTTTAAATTTTCAGGTATTGGAAAATTAAATTTGTTTTCATTGTTAAAACTAATTTGGTCGTCTTTGGAATTGTCTAGATAATAGAAAATAACTCTATAAATAGTTTATGCTCACTTTTTTACTATAAAGTAATCGGATATTTTAAGGCCTATAGTGAACAAATATGATAGAAAATAACTCATTTTTACCCCTTGTTAATCCACCTGCGCAAGAGTTTCATTCCAGTTGCACATCGCAGATTTCATCTGGGGTCTTTTTGGGATTTCCTAACGATTATTTTAAGCCGTCAATGAAAATGATCGTCACGGGGAAACTCAAAATAATTCAATTTTTTGTATTCTTTTTTAAGATTTTAATAAATATTTCCACAAAAATAGCATCTAGACCTAATTTACATCGCAGATTTCTTCTGGGGTCTTTTTGGGATTTTCTGACTAATATTTTAAGCCGTCAATGAAAATGATCGTCAGGAGGAAACTCAAAATAACTCAATTTTTTGTATTCTTTTTTGAGATTTTAGTAAATATTTCCATAAAAATAGCATCTAGACCTAATTTACATCGCAGATTTCTTCTGGGGTCTTTTCGGGTTTTCCTGACAATTATTTTAAGCCGTCATTGAAAATGATCGCCAGGGGGAAAGTCGAAATAACTCCGTTGAAATGAAAAAACTTGGTACTTTTTTCATTTTAAAGCTTCCGTATTGAAAACAGTGCAAGATACACTAAAAATGCACTGAAACTTTTTTGTAGAACACAAAATTATTTTAGTAAATATTTCCATAAAAATAGCATCTAGACCTAATTTGCATCGCAGATTTCTTCTGGGGTCTTTTTGGGATTTCTTAACGATTATTTTAAGCCGTCAATGAAAATGATCGTTAGGGGAAAACTCAAAATATCTCAATTTAAAAAACTCAAAATTATTCAATTTTTTGTATTTTTTTTTAAAGATTTTGGTAAATATTTCTATAAAAATATTCTTTTTTTACAGATAATCTAATAAGGTATAACTCGTCCTATTTTTGTCACGGATAATATTATAAATAAATAACATTATAAAAAGAAATTGCCCAAAATAAACAACAAAATCTACTTATTTTAGAACATCCTTTGAATTAAAAACTATAAAAGTAGTTTACACATATCGGGATTGTCTTTCTGATTAAAAAATTAAGTTTTAATCCCAAAAACTAGATCTAAATGCTATTTTTTTTTTTTTTTTTTTTTTTTTTAATTATTGATTAACGGGCGGAATCGCCCTTTTACTTAATTTTTGCTATATGTTGATTATTCGTAAGATTTTGCGAGAGCTGCAGATCGACTTATGAAGATGGCGCCGTACTTCACATTTGTGTATGGAATGTAGGAAACTGCAGAAACCTACACCAAGTACAGCAGCGGTCATGAGTCGAAAAACCTTTAAATTGAGTTATTTTGATTTTTTTGGTTTGAGTTAAAGGTTTTTGTAAATATTTCCGTCAAAATAGCATTTAGATCTAGTTTTTTGGCATTTTTCAATCAGAAAGACAATCCCGATATGTGTAAACTACTTTTATACTTTTTAATTCAAAGGATCTTCAAAAATAACTAAAAATAAGTAGATTTTGTTGTTTTTTCTTTTGTCAATTTCTTTTTTATAATGTTATTATCCTTGACAATACCATGTACAAGTTGTACCTTATTAGATTATCTGTAAACAAAAAAAAATTTTATGGAAATATTTACTACAATCTTAAAAAAAATACAAAAAATTGAGTTATTTTGAATTTTTTAAATTGAGTTATTTTGAGTTTTTTAAATTGAGTTATTTTGAGTTTCCCCCTGACGATCATTTTCATTGACGGCTGAAAATAATCGTTAAGATATCCCAAAAAGACCCCAGAAGAAATCTGCGATGCAAATTAGATCTAGGTGCTATTTATATGGAAATATTTACTAAAATCTTTTAAAAAAATACAAAAAATTGAATTATTTTGAGTTTCCCCTTGACGATCATTTTCACTGACGGCTTAAAATAATCGTTAAGAAATCCCAAAAAGACCCCAGAAGAAATCTGCGATGCAAATTAGATCTAGGTGCTATTTATATGGAAATATTTACTAAAATCTTTTAAAAAAATACAAAAAATTGAATTATTTTGAGTTTCCCATTGACGGCTTAAAATATTCGTCAGGAAATCCCAAAAAGACCCTAGATGAAATCTGCGATGTAAATTAGGTCTAGATGCTATTTTTATGGAAATATTTACTAAAATCTTAAAAAAGAATATAAAGAACTGAGTTATTTTGAGTTTTTTAAATTGAGTTATTTTGCGTTCCCCTTTTGAGCTGAAATAATATAAATAGGGGAGAGTCACTAGTTGTGAGACGGGTTCTGCTTTTTAACTGCAACTTTTTAATGGATGAACGAATTTAAAAAATGCAAAGACCATTTAAAAGGTAATTAAAATACGCAACTTTCTGGGAATATGGAATAGTGTTTTGACCATCAGAAAAAATTTTGTAAAGACGTATTTTTATGAAAAAAAAAATTGACACTAGTTGTGAGACAGTAAACAAGATTTATTAAAATTTGAAAAATATGTAACATAACTAACATTAATATAAATAAAACATTATTTTAACTTATTTTAAAGGTTTTCTATCTTCTTCATCCACATCGCTGTCGCAATGTATACATTTAAATTGCTTTCGTAGACATATCTAAAATTACAAGAAAACAAGCCATTATAACAATAAAATATCGTTATATTCAACAATTCGAAGTAACAAAGAGATAATAAATACTTAATGAATTTCGTTTTAGAAAAATGTTTTTTTAACCGCTGACATTTAAACTAATTTAAATATTTACTAGGTGTGACGGTTCGTAGATATGAAAGTAAATAGAAATAAACAAATACGTGTATGTATCTCGAGCTTGAATATAAACTTCTGTAAACACTATAAAATAATAAAACATTAAGAAATTTTGAATGTTATCGCCTCTGAATTGGTTAACTATTATAAACTGAAACACGCATTTGTGCATTTCTATTTATTTTCATATCGAAAAACAGTCACGCCAAGTAAATACTTAATATAGTTTAACATAATAAATATATAATGACAATACTTTGTTGTTGTAAAGGGTTTAAAAAGTGTCTCGCAACTAGTGGCAGTGTCTCGTAACTAAAATTTGACAATATTTTTAAAATGCCAAAAAAAAGTAAATTTTAACTGCAAATTAACAAAATGCAATGTGGCATCGTGAAATATAAACGAAATAATAATAGAAAGTGGACTGTACTTACCTTTTTCAATTAATTTAATTTGTAAATTATTAATTTGGCACAGATCAATAATTAGATTTCTTCAATGATTTTTTACACTATGTTGAGAACTAATATAAGAAATATGATTAACAGCTTCTGTATTTTTGCAATAACTGCCTTACATTTAAAGAAAAGATTACACATTAACAAATCGAATTGTTTACAAATTCGTAATTAAAAATCTCAAAAACTTGTACATATAAAATTACATTAAAATGTAAAGATTTTAAAAACTTTTCATTCGTGATATTGGATTCATAATTTCAAATTTATCAAAAATTATTTCAAATTCGTAATCAGCGACCGTAAAAACCCCCAGATGTCATTATATACTAAAATCTGGCAATTTAAAAAATTAACACCACTTTTGTAACCGGCAAACCCAAAAATAGTAGCAAGTTACAATAGAATCCGATAAATTATGTTGATTTTCTTATCTGACCCTTTCATAAGTGAAATTTTCTTAGTTTTAATTTTCTTGTATAATGTCAGAATGACTAGGTGTAATAATTAACTATATTGTTTTAACGTTTCGGCTCTGTTTTGAAGCCCTCTTCAGAAATTTATTTCTAAAAAATATAAATACAAAAAATAGTTATATAAAAACTTTCTGATGAACTTTTCAATTAAATTTTTTAATAATAAAAAAAAGAGAAAATTGTTTAAATAATTAATTTTGTAAAAAGTTTATTGTTTCTGCTTACCTTCATTTTGTAGTGAACTTATCACTGAATTTAAAAGTAAGTTTTCGTAGTCCATAAAATAATAAAAACGTCAAATTGATAAAACTGAAAAAAGAGTAAAAAATCTTATGAGTTTTTGTAAAAACTCAGTAAGCACAACAATAAAAATATAAAAAATATAAAATTATGATTTTTGCACTGACTTAAAACTTTTAGACGTGTTAAATGAAACTGAAAAGTTCTTCAGATTACATTCTGTTTCGTATACAATAAGTTACCGTTTTTATTTATTTACATTGTTGTCATATTTGAACTTGAAGTAATGGTAAGTAAACATCGGGGAGGTTTGATTTTTCAAAACGGATATAAACTGATTTTTTATTTTTCTTTATAAAAAAGTTTTCCATATGTTTTCTTTTATGTTTATTACGTTCTATTGCTAAAATTTTGACATTTTTAAAATCAAAAGTATGTCCTGTATTTATGCGGTGAATCGTTAATCCTGTATATTTATCTTCATCTAAATAAATGTTATGTTTATGTTCAGTTATTCTATTTTTTAAGAGTCTGCCCGTTTCTCCGATGTAAACGCTTTCACAATCATTACATTTAATTTCGTAGATAACTTCTTTTTGATGTAAAGTGTCTGGTTTGTCTTTAAAAGGTTTGTCGGATAAAATTTAAAAAATTTGACTACAATATTGGATACACCATTTTGAATTTTAAAAACCATGCCATATTCCTAATCAACAGCTCCAAAAACTTCTAGGTACCAAGTTTCAAGCATATTTGATGAATTAAACAAAATTTTGTTAGCCATATTGGATCCTCCATTTTGAATTTGTAAAAAATAATGCCAGATTTCTGATCAGCGACATCAAAAACTTCTTCCATCACGTTTTAAGCAAATTCGATTAATTTAAAAAATTTTGTTCGACAAACTAGATCCGCTATTTTAAATTTTTAAAAATGAATGCTAGATTCCTGATCAACAATGCAAAAAACTCCTATTTTTCTGTATATTTTGATAATTTATAAGAAGTGATTAAGACGATTTAAAAGTATTCGTAAGCTAAATTTAACATGCTATTTAAATATGTGATTTATTGTAATGAGTTACGTTTGGAAATTTAACTTTTGAAGTCAGCGAACTCCTTATGCATGTGGGACACATTTGCATAAAGGTTAAAATTACTTCTTATTATAAGGATAATGTAAACTCGTTGCGTGGTTATTTAGAAATGTTTGTTAAAAAAGTTATTTCATATTTTGTGCACATCCTTATTGCAAGGCGTTTTCATTTGCTTATATCACGAACTACTTACGTTAAAAGCTACAAAACATAGTGTTCTTCGTTAAAAAAGTTGTGTTGTTTAAACTGAAAAAGACAAAGCATGTTACCTACAAGAAAATAATGAATTTGCTTGTTTCACTTTCACTCGTCAGTTCCTACACTATTGTAGTCGTTATTAGACATATGACGCATTTAAATTTAAAGGATTTTCTGTTTCTCGACCGTTTAATTTAAATAATGTTTTAAAATGCTTATCGGTTTAAAAATCGGTCATCATACTACAAATAAATAAATAAATTAGATACATAATTATTAGTAAAAAATATATTTTAATTTTCAGTCCAATATTTGAGACCCTCTTCAGAAATAAACATTAAATATAAACAACAAACATGACAATCAACAGGGAAATTATGCAACTCTAAATTATTTTACTATTTTTATGGAGAGGAATTGATAAAAGGTTCCTCTTATTCAGCCACCCAAAAACATTATAGATGTTGAATAATGCGTACTTTCGTAAAATAATTCAGAGTTGTGCGGGATAATTTCAATGTTGCATAATTTCCTTGTTGATTGTCATGTTTGTTGTTTATATTTAATGTTTATTTCTGAAGAGGGTCTCAAATATTGGACCGAAAATTAAAATATATTTTTTACTAATAATTATGTATCTAGTTTATTTATTTATTTGTAGTATGGTGACCGATTTTTAAACCGATAAGCATTTTAAAACATTATATGATGCATTTATTTATTTATTTATTTATTAGAATCAACAGCACTAGAAGTGCCTTTAGACAAAATATAACAAAAACATAATGAAGCACTATACAATTTGAGTAACAATAAATGATATAAACTTAAAATAATAATATAAACTTAAAGTGTAATAATGAATATCTAAATTAATTAACAAAAAGTTTTAGTGAGCTGGATAGGATTTAAAATTTGTCAGTCTCTCCGAAGTAATCGATTGCGGTAATAAATTCCATGCCTGCTTTAGCCTTGGTACTGTAGAATTAAACACATAATTTGTGCGATTAGCAGATTCTTGGATGAATCGAATAGTACGAAGCTGGTGCGAGATTGACAGCTGTATAAATAAAACCGTAACTTCCTCACTATGAATCGACCCTTTAAGAATTTTATAAGCTAATAAAATATCGTAGTATGAATGTATGGACTTTACCGATTGAAGACTTAGCTGTGTCATCGTAAACGTGGTCAAATGGGTGCATCGGATTTCCAGTCTTTCGAGATAAATATCTCACAAATTTATGTTGTATCGATTCAAGATCAGAAATATTAGCAACAAAAGGTGTCCATATGCGATAAAGATATATGATCGTATGAATATTATGAAAGTTCTTGGTAGTTCTGATCAAGAATTCGAGAGTTCTATAAGATTTAGTTACCACATACTTTAAATTATGTAAAAACTTTTAATTAAGTCCAAGAGTAAAAATTTAAAACCAACGAACGAAAGTTAAAAATTGTTTAAAAATTAAAATTGTAGAACTAAGTTGCCTGAATTCTTGTTTGCAACTGAAATATTCAATATATTGTCAATGTAAGTCTTTTACAAATAAACATATACAACGATGAGTAGTTTAATTACATATAAAGAAACATATACATATAGGAAAAGACCGCCGATTTCAAAATTTACATATGTAGTAACGGAAGATACAATTCAGGTAATTGAGAAATTTCAAATCTAATATTCGCAGTATTATTATATTGTTTGATAAAAAAGTTTTCTTTTATTTGTGTTCCTTTCAATAGCTAGAATTTGTGTATTGTTAAAGTCAAAATTGTGTCCAGTATTGATTCTATGTAAACTTAATCCTGTTAGCCGAAACGTAATTTTTGAAGTTTTTTGTTGATTTATTTCCATTTTCTGTGATGATGACCAAGAAATACATGTTTTATTGAACATATTTATTTAAAATATATTGGAAAAAGAAGTTTTATGAACAGTGTTTTTTACACAATTTTTAATACTTTAGCCAAAACCGTTTATGGAATATGAAAAAAGCATAGGTTCTCTAATTCTGTAGGAAGAAATGGACTCACACTTAGCAATATTTAGACATAGTCTGTTATCCAATGACCATTTGTCCAACGCTTCCAAATCATATGACACATTTAATATTTATTTATTTATTTATTTAATATTTCAACGGGCATAATTGCCCTCACAAACGAATACAAAATAAAATAAATAGCAAAACAGTGATAAACTGAGTACATGGTGAAATAAAATAAATGAAAAAGAGCTACATACAAAGAAAGCATTTACAAAATAATTATAACATCAGTTTCTTTTCAAGGAGGATTTAAAACTTGAGATAGACATGGATGTACAAATAGAATGTGACAGAAGATTCCATTGCCTTGTTAGGCGAACAGTAGGTGAATAGAACATATAGTTAAAACGGGTATTGGACTCGGACAGGATACGTGGATTACGAATATTATAATGTGTAGAACGAATTGAGAATAAACAAAGTAATTGGTCGCACTTAATAAGATTATTTGTAATTTTAAACATAAATAAATTATCATAATAAAAGTGTTGCTGGCTTATTTTTGCTAGACCAAATGACTGCATATAAGGTTCATAGTTATGATCCATGAAACTCGTGGGAGAATGCGTTTTAAAAGCTAAATATCGTATGATTTTATGCTGGACAGCTTCAAGTGAGTCATTCAACTCGGCAATATGAGGTGTCCAAATTACAGACCCATAGTTTAAAATAGGTAGTACTAACGTTTTATATAAGTAGGAAATAGCATTTACAGACTGAAAGTCGGAAGTACACCTTTGAATAATGACAATAATAATATTTATTTAGGTATATTTTTACATATGGTTGTGGGGGTTAGCCCACTACATTTGTACGCAAAAATAGTACATTCTACTTGTCCGCGACCTAAATATATGTATATAAAATAAAATTAAAAAAAAAAGTAATCAACGAATGATTACATATAAAAGAAAAACTAATTAATTTATATAGATAAAGCGTGAGATAAGAAGGTATTAAAGTGTATTTGCACCATATTTTCAATTCGTTGAGACTAAGATGCTATCTAAATCGAAGGAATCTTGTGATAAAAACCATTTACATACATGTTTCTTAAAGGTAGCAGTGTTACAACGATTTGCGCGCAATGAATTTGTCATTAAATTTAAACATTTGCAACCTATATAATCCAGTGCTCTTTGTCCTATAGTTTTTTTCCTCTTTGGCAGTATTAACAATCTATTTGCGTTTCCCCGAGCATTTAACAAGTGATGTGCAGTTTCACCGATATTATTTAATCTACAATACATGGATGCAGATTGATAGTACAATTTTCTTATATTAAGAAGAGAGTTTGTTTTGTAGATTTCTTGCAACTCACTTGATGGAAATAATCGTGGTTTAAAAAACATTACTCTTATTACCATATTTTGCAAGGTCTGCAATGGGTTTATTACATTTTTATATGGACCACCCCATGCAATTATACCATAACGTACGATAGAAAGAAAGAGGGCATGATAGATTATCAAAAGTTGGTTGAGGTTTAAAAAGGATCGCAGCTTATAAAAAAAAAGAATAAAACCGAAATATTTAAGAGCCCTAGAAATACAGAAATTTAAATGAACTTTATAAGATAAAGTACTATCAAAAATAATCCCCAGATCACGGATTGTATCTACTCTTACAATAGAAGAGTTATTAAGTAAGTAATTATATAAAAAAGTTTGCTTAGACCTGTGAAAACTAATAACATTACATTTCTTTAAATTTATGGGCAATCCATTGAGAGCTGACCATGCGGCCAGGTTGTTCATATCGCGTTGTAAATTTGAAGCATCAAGTGGGCTAGAAATCTTAGAGTACAATCTAACATCGTCGGCATAGATCAACACCGAACAGTGGTTGATGCAGTCAGGAAGATCATTTATATAAATTAAAAATAATAATGGACCCAAATGAGATCCTTGGGGTACTCCAGATATTATTTTAATTGGTTTAGAAAGATAACCGAGTACTCGTACAGACTGCATCCTATCCACTAGGTAAGATCGCAGCCAACGGTGCACATTACCTCGAATACCCATGTTCCAGGCTTTTTGAAGAAGGCGGTTGTGGTTGACAGTCAAAAGCCTTGGAAAAATCAACATAAATAGAATCAACCTGGGACATGTTGGAAAAGGCCTCATATATATAATTACTGTAAACAAGCAGATTGGTCATAGTCGATCTACCCTTAAAAAACCCGTGTTGATACGCAGATAACAAGGGAGTGATATTTTCAGCAAGCTTGAAAGAAATAATAAAATCGAACATTTTGGAAAAGGTACTTAAAATAGATATGGGTCTATAATTTTGGATGTCTCCTTGCCTGCCATTTTTAAATATTGGTTGAATAAAAGCATTTTTCCAGACAGAGGGAAAACAACATTCGGATAGAGACTTGTTAAAGAGGAGCAATAAAGGGGTTTTATGTGACTGAAAACACATTCTTATAAAATAGGGCGGTATGCCATCAAAGCCAGAATTTATATTATCTTTAAGAATAGAAATGCAAAGATTTAAATCCTCCTCTGTAATAATTAAATCAGTAAACAGTAATAAATACTGACACAAAATAACTAGAAAATAATTCTGCAATAATTTCATTATACTTCTGAAGCGAATTAACAAAAGACCAAAATGATCATATATTATTAGTCAAACTTTCCTCTGTTTTACGAATAAAAGATTGATGTAAACAACGCGATTTACGGATACAGAGGGAACGCAATCTTTCGAACTCTACAAAATCAGCGCTATTATTATATAATTTCCACGTGCGATGAACAGTTTTCTTTTGTATTAACAACTTAATTAATTCAGAGTTATACCACACTGGATAATGACTAGACACAGATTTTTTACGCGGGACGTATTTAGAAATATTATCATTAATAACATTATAAAATAACGCGAGACTAATTTCTGAGAAAGATTGATTTAGTCGCATATAGTCAGCTCTAATAAAATCGCTACGAAATGAATCAGACGGTAGACTAAACTTATGATACTGTTCATGAAATTCAAAATACACGGGGTAATGATGTACATCACAATTAAATAAATATTCCGGAATATCTTGAAGTTTAATTTTGTCACTATTTGCAAATAATAGATCTAAACTATAATCTTTATCAGGGTGAACTGGAAAAAGTTGATCCAAATCGATATACTCCGCCATGTTCAGAAGATTTTACTTCGACTTACTGTTAAGTTCGAAATGATTAATGAACATTACGACACATTTAAAGTGCATAAAGGTTTGTTAATTTATGATGTTGCAACATTTTTTGGACAATCTTTAACGGATCATAATGTACGATAACCTAAAGTTTAAAAGTTCGGGAGATACGCCCATATATCGACGGTTCTTGCGAAGAGTAGCACGTTTCATTTCTCTCACGAAGAATAGTATATAACTGGCTTACTCAAAGAAAAATGTATTTCTGGATTATCAACGAAAACTAACATATCTCGCTTGATGTCGTTGAAAACTATTATGTTTGAGTGCTATTCGATGAAGACTAGCATGTTTCGTTAAATCCACGAAAACTATCACGTTCCAGATTTTACAATCGTCCAGCTGCGAAAAGTAACTTGTTTCATGCCATATAGCGAAAATGAATACGTTTCAACATTTTATCACGAACAGTAGCACATTTGCCTTTCTTTTCACGAAAACTAACATGTTGTATAGTTTACATACGTTCACAATCGCGTACATGCTAAAAATAACTTATTTCATTTTATATCAGGAAAATGAATATGTTTCAATATTTCACCACTTTTCACATTCTTTTATTATTTATTTATGGAAAAATATTAATTTGCCGGAAAATAATTAAATTTGAAATCTTGACGAATGTTTGTCACTTTATTGACTTATTTCGGTCTTTATTAAAACCTTTTAAATAGTTCTCATCATAAAATGTACAAAAATATTTAATTCGATTATTAGTGTATGGAGAAAATATTATTTTGCAGAAATATAATGAAATATTCGTAATTTTCATCTAATTTTTGTACATTTGTCATTCCAAAAGATGAGTCAATTTTTAAACTTGTTTAATATTTTTAATTAAAAATGTCTAACATTATTAGTTAGTCGATTAATGCATGGGAAAAATATTATTTTGCCGGAATATATTAAAATTCGTACTTTTCATCAAATGATTGTTATTTTCTCGTAATTTTGTAATATTTCTTTGAGCTTTTCAAATATTTCTCATGAGAAATCTGCACAATTATTTAATAAGATGACTGGTGTATGGAAAAAAAATTATTTTTCCGGACAATATTCAATTTCGTAGTTTTCAGCTGGATTTTGTGTATCTATCGTCTTTTATCATTCTAGTTATTTTTTGTTTAATATTTCGCATTAAAAACATAAAAATTAATTTAGTATTTAATAATATTTAGTATTAAATAGCTTTAATAAGGACTGATATCCACCTCATGGTTTGGGTCGTAGTTGGAGTGAAATTTCATTTACTGGTAGAGATTTGAGCAAACAATTTCTCACTTTTCAGAGAAATTCAGAGATACAAGAAACAAATGTTGTTAAAAGTTATTATTAAAATAATAATAATAATAACCACAATAAGAACATATTAATAATAAAATTTCTTCGCTTAATGCCCTTTTAAATGCACTACTATTCGTGATAAAACTTTAAAACATTCATTTTCGTGATATAACACGAAACGAATTACTTTTCATGGCAATAATCCTTGAAATGTGCTACTTTTCGTCAACAAAAGGAAAAACTTGCTACTCTTCGTTCCAAAACGTTCAAATGTGTTACTTTTCGTGGTGTAGAATAAGTCACGATATTTTTCGACTATCAATATGCAAATGAATTGGTTTTTCACTTAAATGCTGAAATGCAATGTTCTTCAACATATAAAAGTATAGCGTACTACTTTTCGTAAGAAAAATGAAACGTGCTACTCTTCGTAACGGGCGTCGATATGTTTTAACCCATTAACGTCAAGAAGGACACTTTTTTCACTTAAATTTCAATCAAAAATTTCATATGAAAATCCAACTTCAAATAAATTGAAAGGTACATGTTGTCAAAATTGAGCTATCTTAATTAGAAAATTAAATATGTCGCTGAAGTTTGAGTCGACTATATAGTCGAATTTTTAAAATGCGTAAGTTACATATGAAACCATCACGGATGCATTTTAAATGTGAAAATATAAATTTCTAGTGTGTGCATTGAAAAGAGGGACTTCGAAAATAGTAAGACATGTACCTTTCAATTTATTTGAACTTGGATTTTCATATTTATTTATTTATTTATTTATTTATTTATGAAACGGGCGTTAACCGCCCCATTATACATAATTAAGTAGTAACAAATGTACATAGATAGATGACTAAAAATTAATTATAAAAATATAAAACTTAAAAATAACATAATTAATAATCGAAGTAAATAAACAATATGAAATATAACAATTATCACTCGTAAAATGAAAAAAATAGTTCTCTACATTTATAAATAAATAAAGATATAGAGTTTGCATTAGTGATATGATGTGGTAAGGAGTTCCACTTCCTCGTTAAACGTACAACCATATGAAATTCTTTATTGAAATTGAAGCGAAAAAAGTGTTCTACTTGACATTAATGTTTTAAACGTGACAAATTAATAAATAAAATTAATTCCAATATATTGTCGAACTCGTTAACAAATACATTTGAAAATTATTGGGACAAATGTGGTAAACTTCTTTTTAAGTGAAAGATAAAACAAAAAAGTTTCTAATTTTTCATTCACACAGGGAAACCGGTTCCGTATCTGACAGAAGCGAAATTGTTGTACATAATAAACCAATGCAAGACGGAAGGCTCGTACTCGCTTTTAATACGAACACTCGGTGAGGTATTCTCATCCGCAGAAGTCTTAAGCCATAGTTTTCAGAAAGACGAGAAAAATGATTCTCCGCTAGCGGCTCTTCTAGACAGAGCACCGGATTCTCTGCTGAATCCACCTGCAGCATTGAGTAAAGAAGCGGTGAGATCACTTCAAGGCGAAGATAAGGAAGAAGACAGTAGCGATCCGTCACCTGTAATTCCCCTTCCTGACGACACCAGTGTCGACTTACCTGCGGTTCGCAGAGCTTTCGATGTTCTTTGGTCGCTACCAGGAGATGCTTTCGAATCGGCATTGATACACGCTCTAATTACACTGGCCGACAATATCGAACTGGACCTGCGAGTATTTGGAATCATGCCGTCTGACAGTTTAGACAGTTTATTAAATGTCTTCCTTATAGTCTTTGAAATTCCAGTACTGGGAAGTAGCGAATTTCTGGAAATGGCCCTACATATGCTGTGTAGAGCCGCCAGCTGTTTACCGATCCCAGCTCAAGCGAAGCTTGCTCGGATTTGGGCTCGACACTGCAAGCCACGCATGTTGAGTTTACTTCAGGCTCTTCAACAACTTATTACTTTAAAGGTCTGCGATACTCGCATCTAAATCGATGCCGTCGAATTCATTTAAATGAATTTAATTTTATTTCTAGGTCATCGGTGGTTCTTTTAGTCGCGATTACTGTGTTCAAGATGCAGATACGATAACCGCACCCACAAAAATCATGAAAATCTTATATTACGCTAGTATTATGGCCGGGGAATTGGATACCGCAGAATGCATGCAAGACGATGACACCGAGACTGCAAATGCAGATACAAACGCACCGAAACCAAATGCACAAACTTTACAGGTTCGTTAAACTTTGTAATCGCTTGATATTTTTTAGAAACAATTAATTAACCGTCGTAACCGTGTAGGATCCCCTTGCCGTCGAGCTGGGAATTTCGTCGTTAGATGCACGAACCCCTTTTATACCGTTTACTGACTTTTACAACGAACCGCTGAGCGATGCTGTAGAAATGGACAAAGACTTTGCTTACTACAAAAGTGAGCAACCGAGGAAATTTAGTTTCATGAATTATGCTTTTATATTGTCCCCTGCTACGAAGACGTTAGGTTTATATTACGACAATCGTATCAGGATGTACAGCGAACGAAGAATGAGCTTTCTACAAAGCGTCGTTGGTCAGCCTACGAATCCTTACTTAAGATTAAAGGTGCGGAGAGATCATTTAATAGATGACGCATTAGTGGAATTGGAAATGATCGCTATGGAAAACCCGACTGATCTCAAGAAACAGTTAGTCGTCGAGTTCGAAGGTGAACAAGGCGTAGACGAAGGAGGCGTATCGAAAGAATTTTTTCAATTAGTCGTAGAGGAGATTTTTAATCCGGATTACGGAATGTTTACGACACAGGTAAGTTTTTTAATATTCCCATAACAGAAGCGACAACTCAACCGTCATAATTTTTAGGAGGATACGCAAACCACATGGTTCAACCCGACTTCGTTTGAAAGCGATGCACAATTTTCTTTGATTGGAGTGGTTTTAGGTTTGGCCATTTACAACAATGTGATTCTGGATGTACGTTTTCCTATGGTAGTTTATAGAAAATTATTAGGTAGAAAAGGAAGTTTCGCAGATCTAGAAGACTGGAGTCCAACTCTGTATCGTACAATGACAGAATTAATGGAGTACACTGGAGACGATATGCCAGAAACATTTATGCAAACGTTTTGTGTCGGCTACAAGTAAGTTATTATAGTTTATGATAAATTTCACAATTTTTAATGCAATGTTACAATTTTAGAGACGTATTTGGATCTGTATTGTTCCACGAACTTCGTGAGAACGGAGACGAACATTACGTAACGCAACAAAACAAAAAAGAGTTTGCTGATCTTTACGCAGACTTTTTATTGAACTGTTCCGTGGAGAGGCAGTTCAAAGCATTCCGGCGTGGTTTTCAAATGGTGACAGACGAGAGTCCTCTGGCTCTCTTGTTCAGACCCGAAGAAATCGAACAGCTTGTCTGCGGCAGTAAAATTTTCGATTTCGCTGAATTGGAGGCGGCCACGGAGTACGAAGGAGGTTACACGGTCGAGAGTGACGCAATTCGAAACTTTTGGCAAGTTGCACATTCGTTACCTGCGGAGAGTCAGCGGAGACTTTTGCAATTCACCACTGGAAGTGACCGGGTACCTGTCGGTGGTCTTTCTCGATTAAAAATGGTCATTGCTCGACACGGACCAGATTCTGACAGGTTTGTAACTCTTTAACCACTTCAATGTTAATGGATCATATATGTACAAAAAAAATTATTGACAAACGTGGTAATGGATCATATGTGTACATTTTGCATGAATCTGTCGTCAAAATGGGAAAATTCAAAATGGCGGCTGTAAATTTGCTAAATTTATTCAAATATGCGGCGCACATTTTTCTTTATATGGAAAACAGCTGAAAACTGTTACTCGGGGGTGTTCGGGGTCACCGATTACGAATCTGAAGATAGATTTTGAAAATTCAAAATGGCGGATCCAAGATGGCCGACCGAAATGCGAAAAATTACCCAAACTTTATGAAACTGGGTTCTCGGGGGTTTTCGGGGCCGCTGATTATAAATCTGAAATAAGATTTTGAAAATTCAAAATGTCGGTTCTAAGATGGCCGACATAAATGTGAAATATTACTCGATTCTTTAAATGATTAATGAAATGTTAAATGATATATTTTAGGAAAAAATGGAACCCGTGTTTCACCGTTTTTCGATATCTTAAGTACAGGGCTGCACCACTTCTGTCACCTAACGATGTTACGGTCATGCAAAAAAATCTTCAGCCATCATTTCTTACGTATTTTTGTCTCCTCGTTCAGATTCTGTTGACGAAATTCACCCAAATCTCTTATTAAAAAAGATGCAGTTGATTTTTTACAAAAAATTGTTTCATAAATTTAAGATTTTCACCCGAAAACAGCAACGTAGGAAGCATGCAAATGCATAATATCGCGTCCAAAATAGTAATGATACCACTCGCTTTTCAAAATTTCAAAATGGCGGCCAAACAGCAGAAATTTTTCCAAATTTCATTGTAAACTAAAAAATTGAAGTTTTAGCGTCACTATATTCTCGACAACTGCATACTTATATGTTTTTGAGGTCGCTGATTATAAATTTGATGTCAGATTATCAAAATTCAAAATGGCGGATCCAATATGGCTGACGAAAATGTTAAAAACTTGTCGGATTTCCACAAAATTCGTTACTAAAGGGTTTTCGAGGTCGCTGATTTCAAATCCGAAGTCACATTTTTAAAAATAGAAAATGGCGGATCCAATATGGCGGACGAAAATTTTAAAAACTTGTCGGATTTCTACAAAATTCGTTACTAAAGGTCTTTCGAGGTCGCTGATTTCAAATCCGAAGTCAGATTTTAAAAATTCAAAATAGATTATCCAATATGGCGGACGGAAATTTTAAAAATTTGTCGGATTTTCACAAAATTTGTTATTTGGGGGTTTTCGAGGTCGCTCATTTCAAATCCGAAGTCACATTTTTAAAAATAGAAAATGGCGGATCCAATATGGCGGACGAAAATTAAAAAAATTTTTTGATTTTCACAAAATTCGTTACTAAAGGGTTTTCGAGTTCGCTCATTTCAAATCCGAAGTCAGATTTTAAAAATAGAAAATGGAGGACGAAAATTTTTAAAATTTGTCGGATTTTCAGAAAATTTGTTATTGGGGTTTTCGAGGTCGCTCATTTCAAATCCGAAGTCAGATTTTAAAAATAGAAAATGGCGGATCCAATATGGCGGACGAAAATTTAAAAAATTTTCGGATTTTCACAAAATTCGTTACTGGGGGGTTTTTCGAGATAGCTGTTTTCAAATTTGAAGACAGATTTGATATATTTGATATAATAAAAATCCCGAAAGGAAAAAAAAGATATACAATTACAAAAAAAACAAATAAAAATTCAAAAATACAAAAAAGAAAATAAATAAAAATAACAAATATAAAAAAAATCGAATAAAAATAAAAAAACACAAATAAGAAACAAAAATACAAAAAAAATAAAAAATAGAAAGTCAGATTTTAAAAATAGGAAATGGCGGATCCAATATGGCGGACGGAAATTTTAAAAATTTGTCGGATTTTCACCAAATTTGTTATTTGGGGGTTTTCGAGGTCGCTGATTTCAAATCCGAAGTCAGATTTTGAAAATGTAAAATGGCGGATCCAATATGGCGGACGAAAATTTAAAAAATTTTCGGGTTTTCACAAAATTCGTTACTGAGAGGTTTTGTTTTCGAGGTAGCTTTCAAACTTGAAGACAGATTTGATATATTTGATATAATAAAAATCCCGAAACGAAAAAAAGATATACAATTACAAAAAAAAAACAAATAAAAATACAAAAATACCAAAAAAAAAAACAAATAAAAATACAAAAATACAAAAAAAAAACAAATAAAAATACAAATATACAAAAAAAAAAAACAAATAAAAATAACAAATAAAAAAAAAACGAATAAAAATAAAAAATAGAAAAAACAAATAAAAAAAAACGGATTAAAAAACACAAATAAGAAACAAAAATACAAAAAAATAAAAAATAGAAAGTCAGATTTTAAAAATAGAAAATGGCGGATCCAATATGGCGGACGAAAATTTAAAAAATTTTTGGATTTTCACAAAATTTGTTATTTAGGGGTTTTCGAGGTCGATGATTTCAAATCCGAAGTCAGATTTTAAAAATAGCAAATGGCGGATCCAATATGGCGGACGAAAATTCAAAAAATTTTCGGATTTTCACAAAATTCATTACTGAGGGGTTTTCGAGGTCGCTGATTTTAAACTTGAAGACAGATTTGATATATTTGATATAATAAAAATCACAAAACGAAAAAAAAGATATACAATTACAAAAAAACAAATCAAAATACAAAAATACAAAAAAAAAATAAAAAATATGACTCTTTAGTATAATTTACATCCTCGTAAGAGTCGGGCAACGGCAAAATATTTACGGCTAAAAACGTGCTATTTACTAGAATATACTACATTTTTACATTATAGACCTCCATAATGGATCCGTCATTTTGAGTTTTTAAAATCTGACTTCAAGTTTGAAATCAGCGACCTCGAAAACCCCTCGGTAACGAATTTTGTGAAAATTCGACAAATTTTTAAAATTTTCGTCCGCCATATTGGATTCGCCATTTTGAATTTTTAAAATCTGACTTCGGATTTGAAATCACCAACCTCAAAAACCCTTTAGTGACAAATTTTGTGAAAATCCAACAAGTTTTAAAAATTTTCGTCCGCCATATTGGATCCGCCATTTTGAATTTTGATAATCTGATATCAAATTTATAATCAGCGGCCTCAAAAACATATAAGTATGCAGTTATCGAGAATATAGTGACGCTAAAACTTTAATTTTTTAGTTTACAATGAAATTTGGAAACTTTTCTGCTGTTTGGCCGCCATTTTGAAATTTTGAAACCTAGTGGTATCATTTGAAAGCTGAACTATTTTGGACGCGATATTATGCATTTGCATGCTTTCTACGTTGCTGTTTTCGGGGGAAAATCTTAAATTTATGAAAAAATTTTTTTAAAAAATCGTGTTTTTTGTAAAAAATCAACTGCATCTTTTTTAATAAGAGATTTGGGTCAATTTCGTCAACAGAATCTGAAAGAGGAGACAAAAATACGTAAGAAATGATGGCTGAAGATTTTTTTGCATGACCGTAACATCGTTAGGCAGAGCGCTGAACTTTATGCACAAAATGCGTCCGTCCTGTCGTAAAAGGGTTAAAACAGAATTTAATATATTTCATAAAATGTTTTGTTTCAGATTACCGATAGCTCACACATGTTTCAACGTGTTACTATTACCGGACTACAGTACGATCGAAAAGCTACAAGATCGTCTGTTGAAAGCAATCAATTATTCAAAAGGATTCGGCATGTTGTGAAATCGTCAGAAGTGTAATAAATATAATGTGATTCGTCGTAACCCCATACCCCTTATTCCATCCTTCGCTTTAAGAATTTATTTCACAAAAACTGTGAAAAAAACACCTTCCAGAGCACTTGGTTTAAAAAAGAGACAATTAAGCTTTGAGTGTTTCGAATACATTATCGAAACTGTACGCTCCATGACGGAGCAATGAATTATTGCGAATCTTTGTTGTACATTCAACGAAACCCGAAGACGAAGAGAGCGGAATGACTGTGATGCGAAGTTTATTGGAGTATAAGTTTTATGCGCAGGTACTTTGGTTGCAAAAGTACACCGGCGAGGTGGATTCTTTCCATAATTCTAATTTAAAATATCGGCTGGAAGTTCACGAGATCAAATCTTCGAACGTCGTGTTTGTATATAAATTTAATTGTAGTAAACGATAGCGTAGTCAAATGCCAAGCATCGAAGAACTTTTCGAAGCTTGAGTCGAACCCTGAAAGTAAAACAATGAGTAAAGTGCTGGTGTGATTCAAAGGCGGAAGTGAGATCTTGGTTAAGACTTCTCGAGTCGTACTTTTATTTTAACTCGTTTTACATTACACTATTTCTCGGTTTAGCATACGCAAAGAACAAATTTGTATAAAAGTTTGTAATTAGTAATTTTTCTAAACAGACATGATATACTCCGATATTATCTTAGTCATGAGACAATAAAGATCTATCGAAAAATCAGTGTGTATTATTAGTAAAACCTATACAAAAATGAGATTCGTAAACATTTAATAATACTTTATTTGGCAAAAGAGGTGTACAAAATAGACCTCGAAAGCCAAAGGCTCCGTTACAACTACTATTTACAATTTTTTAATACAAAATTATTTTTAATTAAACCTATGGACGGCATACGTTTCAATATTGGACGGAAGTTAGTTTAGAAAAATATTTTAGGTTAATATTCGGAATGATATTAAACCAGTAATTAAAATAGCAATTGACGCTGCAACGTTTGATACACCGTTGCATCGATGATCAAAATAACAGAAACACCAAACGACATTATCGTAATAATCCCGATGAATGTCAAGTTGGTGGATGCTGTTATTGACGTAGTGTCCTAATCGTACATCTTTAGCAGCAGCACGACAACCTTCGTACCGATCTGCTGGCATGTCTGTTCGGAAGCTACGAACCGAACTGAGACAATCTCGAGTGATGACAGTCTCCGCTGAAATGGAATAAACAGGTATTTAGAGATTTATAATAATAAGTATATTAATTTTTTTTTAAAAAGATTTTACCTCCTTTAGTTTCGATGATTTTTACACATTTATCGTCGTATTCTGGGCAAGTTTCACCCCAGTACCATAACCAATTTAAGGGTGTTCCGCACCCAGGTTGGTTACTGTTACAGCGGTAACAGTAAAGACCTACGCCTGAAAATATTTAATTTTATTCAATGAAAATGATAGGTAAAATGTTGGTAAATTTGTAGAAAACCTTTGCGTTTAATAGACTTTATCGTACAAATGTAATTTTCATTAGAATTTATAACAACCATAGAAAAAATAATAAATTAATTTAGATTCAAATTAGTGATAACATTACCCAGCTGTGTTTTAAATACAGACATTTCATTTAAAGAAGTGAGAGAATCACCCAGTACACGAAAAAAGATTCAAAATTTGTAATCCCTTTTTTGGTGATATTGAATTTAAAACAATTCTATCTTTTTTAATCCCAAATAATCCTAAATCAATAAATTAAAAAAAAAAAAGCAGATTCGCTTCGACCGAGAATTGAACTATGGTCCTCTGTGCAGCAAGTTCGAAGCGCCACACTCACTGTTGAGAAATAATGAAAAAATAACAAATAGTTGAAACAGAAAGTAGAGAATTTTTCTGCGTGTTTATATAATAATGTATTTGGACAGGCTAAAGTACATTAAATACCACAATTCGCAACAAATACGAAATTTCACTGAATTATTTACTTTAAAAACAATCGAAACAAAGAGTGTCTTTTTCTGCGTGTATATAAAATAACAGAAATACATAAAACATTTTTTTAATCTTTTTTTCACGCTCGAAAATATGTTGTTTCAAATTTCATGTCGTGCATCTATTCAATGATCATAATTTATGTTTTTAATAATTTTATCACAATAGTAAATTCAATATTCACTGAACACAATTCCAAATTTGGTATCCGTTGGGATCCCTATTGTAAAAATCCATGTAGATTCCATATGGATTCCATGTGGATTGATGTGGATTCATATGGATTCCATATGGATTTTTTCATATGAATTGCATATGGATTTTTGATATTGATTTTCATGTGAATTTTCCCCACAACTACGATTTTTACTAAGCGTAGAATGTATGTAATGAAAATCCATATAGAATCCACATAAAAAATCCACTTAGAATCCATATGGAATCCACATGGAATTCATCTGGAAAACCCATATGGAAATACACATAAAAAATCCATATCGATTCCACATTCTTCCACATAAAATGCATGTGGAAAATCCACATGAAAATCCATATGGAATCCACATAAAAAATCCATATGGAATCCAGATGAATCCGCATGGAATCCACATCAATCCATGTGGAATCCACATGGAAAATTCATATTGAAAATCCATATGGAATCCACATGGATTTTTTCAATAGGGATAAGTTTTAATCTTTGGAATCGTGGTGTTCAAAAGGATCCATAATATATCTTTAGAAATTATGGGCGGGAATTCAAAATTAATTTAAAGCCATGGTTATTCAAGGGAATTCATTAAAATGAGTTTGAATTCCAAATATGGAATACAGTGGAATTAATTTCGAAGTGGTAATTGATAGATTTCGAGGGGATTCAGTAATACATTCTTTTATGCCATATTTGGTATTGAATGGTATTTTTTAATGGGAGGAATTTGAGGGGATTCAATAAGATATTTTTTAATTCCAAATCTTGTATTCGTTGGAATTCATTTTGATGGCCGTTTGTAGAACGGCATTTGAGGGGATTCAATAAGTTAAAATTCTTGTCATAATTGGGGTTTTATTGGGATTAAAAATCATTCCAATACCTTTTTGGAACAAAATAAGATAAAAACAATAAAATTTGAATCTCCATTAATCCCCTTCTAATACCTTTCGATCTTTTTTCGTTTACTGTGATTGGTAATCGATAGTATTCGACGGTATTCAAAGAATATAATCTTAAATCCCATATCTTGTATTAAATGGGATTCTTTCAAATATTAGTAATAAATGGTATTCAAGGGGATCCATGAAAGGAATTTTTAATTCCAGAAATGGTATTTAAACGATACTAACAGCTCTGGAATTCACAGGGATTGAAACATACATTTTTCATTATGGCATTAAAGGGGATTGATTTTCACAATGATTATTTGAGGAGGATTCACAGGAATTCAATAATTTCAATTTATATACCTAGTTTGGAATTTACTAGAATTCAAAACCACTCAAATCCCTTTTTTGAACAAAATGAATTAAAAGTAGTTTCATTTTAATCCCAATCGATCTCTTTTGAATACTTTTCAATCTTTTTTCGTGTACTGGGTGGTGTCTTTATTGATCTGGCAGCGGCCTTCGATACACTAGATCATAATATTCTTTTGGAAAAACTAGAAGCTTTGGGAATTAGAGGAATTGTCCTTAAACTTTTGAGAAGCTATCTGACAGGCAGAAAAATGGTCAAAATTGGTTCCTATGTCAGTAATACACAAAATGTAGAATATGGTGTTCCACAGGGAACTTGGACCGCTTTTATTTATCTTATACATTAATGATGTTTTTGACTTAAAAATAAATGGTACGCTTTTAGCTTTTGCAGATGATACTGCTGTAATCTTCCAAGATAAAAACTGGTGCGACTTGATTATCAAAATCAAAACTAATTTTCCAAAATTAATTAACTGGTACAATATGAATTTCTTGACTGTTAATGTCTCCAAAACAAAATTTCTCACCTTTGGATGCTACTCAGATAGCCTCCCACAAATAGGAAACATTTCGATTGCAGTAAATAGCGATAAAATTGTTATCTCCTGAACAAACTACACTAAATATTTAGGAGTTACGGTAGACAGTCATTTGCATTGGAATCATCATATAAACGACATAATTAAAAAAATTAGACATTTTCCGTACACAGTTAGTAAATTGAAAGAATTCTTAAGTTACAACCAATTAAAAACTATTTATTATTCTTTATTTAACTCGATTTTAACTTATGGAATCATTATGTGGGGTGGAGCATACGACAACATCCTGCGACCTTTAGATGTCTTACAAGAGTCTGTACTAAAGAAAATGTTAGGGAAATATCTTAGATTTTCATCCGATAAAGTATTTGAACAAAGTGGTGTGTTAGATATCAGGAAAAATTATTTGTTAACTGTAATGTTATATTCGACAAAAAATAAACTATTCAGACAGTTACAAAACCTATCAAAGGTAAACACTAGAGGTAAATCTAGTCTGCATGTAGAAGTTCCGACTAGGCGTAATTGGACAGAGATCGTATGATTATATAGCAGCAAAAGGTATTAATTTATTACCTACAACTTTAAGATCAGATGCTTATAATTATGAATCCTTAAAAAAGAAATTGGCAAATGGTTAAGAGAAACAAATGTCTCAAAATTACAAAAACTAGTATTTTTATCATTTGTTTTTTCTTAAATTTACTATTGTTTTATTTTACTTTTTATATATTTTTGTAGTTTTTTTTTTAATTCTTGTTATTGTTTTCCTTTTTTATTTTTTGTTTTTTTATACTCAGATGCACGGTTTTTGTATCGATATGGTTATATGTGCTTCATGTAAAATATGGTACAAGAAAGAGGTCTGAATAAATATATATAATATATATTATGGCACAGAAAAACTATGTATAGGGTTGAAATCGTGCCCTATCTATGATGATTTTAACTTAAGCAATGTTTAAATTATGGATATGACCATTCCGCAAAAAAATGCAGTCGAGAAAAGTATTGCTCAAATTGTGCTGGATGCGGAAGACTGATTACGAAGAAATAATAAAGTGTTCGCTTCGAATCAAACACTACAAATATATTGACATAGAAGGATCGACATATAAATTATTACAATGAAAATAAAATAAACTAAATTCAATATTCTAGATCAACTTATTGAAACTAAAATTGTTACGATACAAATTAATCTTGAATTATGTACTATTCCTTCAAGTCTCCTGTAATAAAAATACATTTAAAATTTGTCACATAAATAGACATAGTATATTATAAACATTGTAACGAACTTGAAGTAGTAACTTATCAATATTTATGCACCACAATTTAAATTAAATCGATGGAATAATTTATGTTTGTAACACGATTAAACATTTAGTACGAGAAATTAAAATTGGAGATATAACTGGACTCGAAGTAAATATTTGTGCTTATTTTAGTTCTAGATTGCTATAGTAAATAGAGCTAAGAAAATATCTATACGAAATAAGTTGGAATTTCACAAAATTAATTAATGTTATTAATGTAATTACTTTTTACGTTTTATTCTTCCTTTTTGAATTTATATTTGCTTTTATTTCAAGATTGTATTTACTGATGTACACCATGTATACAAGAAAGGATATAACCTGTTAAATAAATAAATAAAAATAAAATAAATAAATAAAATATCAAAATACTTTTTTTAATCCAAATAATTCACCGAATTCATTATAAAATGCAGTAAATGAAGTTCTACATATTAAAATGTGGTACTAAACTACCAAAATCAATGAAAATTACAAATAATGTATTAACTACAGGTCCTGTGCATATAGTAAAAATTAAATGATCAATTTACATTAATTGGTAAAAAACTTGTGAAAATTAGTAAGTCAAATTATAATAAACCAAAGAGAAAGGAGTAACGGAATCATTATTCTTCAAACCTAATTAGTAAAATGTTAATTACAAAAGCACCAGGACCTGATAAAATAAGTGTTGCTGTTATACAAAGTTGAATATTGTTAAATAGATTAATACAATCAGTGATATAGCAAATTATAGAATAACAAAAGCTCTTGTTTTAGTACCAGTTTTTTCATTATTAAATAGATAACGGTGGTATTATAACTTATGCTGACGATAAAGCACTAATATTCACTGATTCCACATGGGATAACCCTGCGATAAATTTTAGATACGATTCTCATGAGAATTTGAAACAAGTACCTTGTAAATTTCAAATAAATGTCGTATAGTACTCGCACTATGTTACGGAAACACTATTCGACAATATTTGCGAAAATTGACCTGGGTGTGATGAGATTTTTATGTAATTTCCATAAAATTTCAACTGAAAACATTCATGATTGTATGCTCATAAAACTGCCTATTAAACTATTTTCTTTCATGTAATAAAACTTTAGATTCCGTATGATACTTGTATGACTAATAGATGTATATAATGTATATGTTTTTACATATTTACGACACCTCTAAGGTACTTGTTTCAATTTCTCATGAGATTCTCATAAGGGAAAGTAATACAGAAAACAAAAACTGACATTCCAAAACTCAGAAACAAGTTTAATGCACATTTTTTAACAGTAAACATCGATGAAAATAAATAAATCTTTCTTTCTTTTCTGACTCTTTCGTAAGTGAAATGTTCTTTGATTTGAAACATCGATGAAACTAAAATTTTAACTTTTGGGTGTTACACCGATAGTATCCCTGTACTGGATGAAATCACAATCCTATACTATATATCGGTTGCAAAGTTATAAATGTTACCAACCGAAATTAAACTACCAAAAAGCAGTTTCGCCTATACTCTCTCCAAAAATATATCAGATAGTCTCTTCCATTCTTATTTTTTCTAAAGTAGACAAATATATTATATACTTTTGCGATGCATAATGTAGAGTTGCAGGGAATTAATGCATACTCCCAATATAAATACCACAAATAAATAATTATTATTATTATGAAGTATTTTTAAAAGTTTTATATATATGTAAATGCACTGTTATTGTTAATGTTTTTGTCAAATTAAAATTTAGACCACGCCCTCTACGAAATACCTTGTATGATTAACGTAAATATTTAAACTTACTTTCTTTAGCTAAGAAAGATATTAGTAGCAAAATCCAAAACATTTTGGAAAACATTTTGTTTTAAATAGTGGAACTTAAAAAATTAATCTAAACACGTCACTTGATATCAAAAACTTCTGGCGGAGACTGATGATGCGAACTGAAGATCGCGTCTAGAATCACTGATGCCAGAACGTGCAGGAAATCCATCCCCACTTTGTCTCCGATGGCGGCCTTTCTCTTTATCCGCGGGCGGGGCGGGTCCACTGGTATCTTTATATGTGTAACAGTGGGCGGGCCACGAACAGCATATTATTTAGCTTAATAAGTCCAAATCAAAATTTACATATAAATATAATTTAAAACGAACAGTTTAAGCACAATACATATGTATAAATTATGCAGGAGCCTCCAATGCAAATCAATATGTATGTATACACTGTAAGTGTCTGGTTATACTTAGTGTTTAATTGAAGGCGTCAGATGGAGCTCTAATGAACCAATGAAAATTGACCAATACTATAAGTGGAACTCCATTTTCCTACATGTCTTATCGGTCTTATCTATCTTATACAAATGGTAATTTCTTCCCAGCAATTGAGATTGGATATGATTGAAATGAAAATTTCAATTCATTTTGAATTCACACTTTCATTCCGTAAATATGTGCAGTAGTCCTTCCCTTATTCTAATTTGTCCAGTCAGGCAAGATGGTGGCCTTCTTCCCTTATTCTAATTTTCCCCTCTCCCCCACTACTTAGATTTATAGTCTCACTTTTATCTCTTTTTCTTTTGTTGCGCATGCGCCGTTATTCGTATTTAAAAAATCCACACGTCAACACACGTCAGTGGGGAGAACGCGTGAGGGGAAATTTTAGAATAGGAGAAGAGAAAAAATTAGAATAAGGGAAATTAGAATAAGGGAAGGAGTACTGTATTCAAATGGATTGAATTCCGAAGAAAGGAATCCATCTGTATTCAATTTTACGAACGCAATTAGATAATTTTGAATCCGTAATATTGAATACAGATTTATTTAAAGTTTATTTTTTGAAAGAAAACTTATTTTGCATTGAAATGAATACGCCTCGTATAGTTTTGAATCCGTAATGTTGAATACGGAGGCATTCAATATTTCGTTTTGAAGAAGGAAACTTTTTTTGGATTCAAATAAATAAACATGGATAATTTTGAGTCCGTAATATTGAATACGGATGTATACAATGTTTCATTTTTGAAAGAAAACTTTTCTTGCATTGAAATGAATACGCTTAGGTAGTTTCGAATCCGTAATGTTGAATATAGATGTATTCAAAGTTTCGTTTCTGATATAAAACTTTTTTGCATTGAAATGAATACGCTTAGATAGTTCTGAATCCGTATTATTGAACATGGAGGCATTCAATATTTCGTTTTTAAAAAGGAAACTATTTTTGGATTGAAATGAATACACTTGGATAGTTTTAAATCCGTAATGTTGAATAGGGATGTATTTCAGATTTAATTTTTAAAAAGAAAACTTTTTTTTGATTAATATGAATTCAGAAAATAACCTTTTTATTCGTATATGAACGAATAGAATTTTATTTACGTATTAAAATGGATTCCCCGTTGACCAAAGTATGAATTCAGAATTTAATAATTGAATCCAATTCTATACAACTCTATCCAAATTCGCTTGCTGGGTTATGTATTGGTTCACCGCACTTCCATTATTTTTGATCTATTGCGCATCAATGGGAATTCCCTGGTAAAAATGGAAGCTTACACGAAGAGTACAGTAAGAGTGAAATTAAAGGTACATATAAAGAGTGCGTTCGGTTCGGGTACGTTACGATAAGAGTACACGAAAAGTAGGTACACTTAAATGCCGCATCCCAAAGTGTACAATAAGAGATTTAAAAAGAAAATTATTTTTTTCTTATTTTTAGTTTATTATTTAATTTTAATATTTTTTAAACTTTTTTTAAGATAAATAAATTATCTGATATCAAAAGCAGTCCATCCATGTATTGTTCCTCAACAAGGATGCTTTACGCGATCAACGACCGCACGCGACACGGACCACTGGTCTATCACTGTCGACCACTATTTATAACGTCATATAATATTTGTGTTACATGTTAAAATTTAAAAAAATTCTTAATTATCTCGAAAACGACAAGAGATACGCGAAATCTGATATAATTTCGGGGATTATTGAAAGGGGGATGACCTTAAGTCGATTAATACATACACACATATGAATATTAAAAATTTCCGAAACTTAAAAAACAATAATTTTTTCGAAATGTGTATATATTCGAATGTCTTCGAACTTTTGCACAATCTAAAAATGTGCGTACGTATTATGTATTTATAGTGTACAGGAAAAATGCATTTTGATGTGAAATAGCGAATATGAATTTGTTTGCATTGTTCAGTACGGATGTTCTGGAGAGTAATGCTATGAGTTTTGAGTAAAATATAAATATGATTGTAAATATAAGTATGCCATACGTCGCTTAGACACTTAATAATAATAATAATATTTATTTCTACTTCTTTCGATACATTTACAGTAATTGTACATTAAACTTATTGTATAAAATATAATAAAAACATAATAACGCGAAGAAAAATTTTTAAGGCTACATAAGGGTCATAACCCTTGTCCGTAGCAGCAAATAACGCCTTAAACCTAATTATTACTAACCTAAATTAAAGATAAATTTTGGTACCTATTTGTTGAATACTGATATACATAATAAATTGCAGTCTTATTTAAGACACAGCTTTTTAATAATATTGTTTACCGGTGTTTTTACAAGGTACGCATATAAAATCTTTTTACAATTTTGGTAATTTATTACTTTCACTTCGGGAAGGATTATATTATGCAGAAGCTTTTATAAGCGACAGATCTGTGTTTGTTCTTATAAAGGCATGGTCAATGTATGATTTATATTCTCCTTGAATCCTCGTATATGTGTTAATAACTGATTTAAAGCCAAGTTCACTCAAATTGTTTTTATAGTTTTCTATATAATCTTCACTACTCAGTATATTAATATTTATATCACCGATAAAAATTAGTATTTTCGCCTGTTATGGAATATAGAAGTGAGGCTAAGTTTTCATTAAAGCATCCAATATCTAACCCATGTGGTCCGTACAGGATTAGGAAGTACAATTCTTTATTTAAGATTTTGAGACAAAGTTTGATAGCATTTATATCGCCCATATTTATAATTTCATAGCTAAAATTATACTTCTTCTTCATGTATACCACAACTCCATCATTCTGGTTGAAGGTTCCTTCATTGTAAATTGCTGTGTATCCTATTAATGAATATACACTAATCTTGTCTATCTTCCATGTTTCGGTACAGCATATAAAATCAAAATCGTTTTGACTGGTTTCGGCAAAGTAACATAATTCCTCATAATGTTTATTTTTGGTACCAGAGCCGTAAAATTCGATTTTACGGCCTGTTTTTAGTCCGTAAAATCAAATTTTACGGATTTGTCCGTAAAAAAAAAATTTTACGGACTTGTATCCGTAAAATAAACATTTTCTAATAATATCGAATTTCTAAATACTATTGACTAAAAGACGAATCTGTTCTTTAAAAGCCAGAACTATTTTGATATCGGGGGGCTTCGCCCCCCCGAACCCCCCCGTTTCCCGCCCCACCCCACCGCTCGCTCAAACTCACATCGAAGAACATTTTACTACGACTTATTTAGAATGTATGTGTGTGTGTGTGTGCGTGTGCGTGTGCGGTTCTTGCTTTATTATGAACTTATCTTCGAACATACCTTCCACTTGCGTCCTGAATAATGTAGCTCATTGTACATCCAAATAGTCCCCTTCCCCTTTTCCAAATAGGTTACGAATTTTACGGCTATGGTTCCAAAATAGTATTTTTCGTCACTAGGCCGTAAAACCCGATTTTACGGCCCGAATGCGATAGCAGCGTACGAGGACCGGCGAAGCCGGGTTTTACGGCCTAGTGACGAAAAATACTATTAAGCTACGAATATTAAAATGAATTATATTCAAGTTATTTGATGCAATATTTTTGGAAAATTCTTCCCAGGACGAGTATCGACTAGTATTGAAGTTATCACAGCTGAAATTTGTCATATAGGGTAAACGGTACAGTAGTCGGCCACCCGACAGTAGTCGGCCACCTTCCATTTTTAGTCGTTAATGTTAAAATTTTTTGGGTAAATTTATATCTCGTCATAGTACTTACCCCATACTTTGACGACATATAAATATCACCCAAAAATTTTAACATTAATGACTAAAACTGGAAGGTGGCCGACTACTGTACCGTTTACCCTACTCTGCCATTATGTTGTGTTCCGTGTTGTCTGCGCAGGTACTTTCCTTTTAACATATCCACCTCCTACTACTGGTGGAATTGGATAGTCTGTCCTAGAAATAATGTACTTTTGTCTTGCTTTATAGGATTCACAATTTTCATTATCCGACGTAGCATGATTAGTGTCTATTTGCTGCGAAGCGGGTATTAAAATTTAAACAGTTTATACACTTCAGGTGTTCCGGGTTCGTTTTATTTGTACATTGTTTAGAGTCATGCATACCAGCGCAATAACAACACGCTAATTGAGTTTTCATTTATGTTTACTGTGACCGAAGCCACAGCAGTTAAGACATTTCGAAATGTTTAGGTCGTCGTACATAGTGCACTTCGAGAAACGAATATTAAGTTTACGATTCAAAGACATTACCTTATAGGCTGACGCGTTGACCTCAATGTATGCAGTATACGTTTGTTTCTGTTCAATATATTGTATGTGTTTCACTTCTATTTCCATATTTTCATATTCCGAATAGTTTTGATTGGTGATTGCTTCTTTCAAAATATCTACAGTAAGGTTTTCCTCCCATAATTTAATGCCCACTATTTTCAGTCTAGGTTTCCGTAATATATCCTGGGCAATTTCATACTTATTGCCTAAATTCCTATCTAATTTTTCTTTTATCTTCCCAATATCACTGCTTCTTCCGCACTTAATACTAATACAACCATTTTTTTGTTCTTTCATAGAATTTATTTGGACACATAGTTCAGCAGGATTTATTACGTTCCTTATGTCGAGTGTTGTTCGACTTGCCTCTTGGTTCTTTCTAGGTTCAATTATAATTTCTGGCACTTGGTTGTCAATGGATTTTTTTCCCTGTTATATCACCATCGCGTAAGAGAGCTTAGAGCCAGCACTATTTTGTGTTAATTGTTGTTCCAGAGATGTGCATTTTTCTTTTAAAAGTTTATTTTTATCGTCCATTTCCAAGTTTAGTTTCCGCAAAAGTTCATTTTCATTTTTTAAAGCATAGTAATCTTCATCTTTAGTCGTAATAAGATTTTTGTCAGAGGTTTGGTTTGCTATATCCTCGCTGGAAACTATAACATTTCCTGAATCCAGCATAGAGCATTCATGTATTGCACTCTCGTCGAGTTTGTAACGGTAGTTTCCGGGGTAAATATCTGTCTTCTTCTTGCCTCACTCAGTCGATACGCCAGGGTTCGGAGAAACAAAGATTTACTGCCAAAGGGGGTGGAAAAAAAGCTTTACTCTGGTTTTGAATTTAAAATATCCGAGTGTTTATTGGCACTATCGGGGTACAGCTGCTGTGCGCGATGATTAGGGAAGAGGTCCTTATATTAAGGCGCAGCGTATTAAATGACTTAACTTACAAACTAAAGATTGTATACTATAACTTTATCCTACTGACTTCTGGTAGTCTGAAAAGGTGAGCATGATCTTCGTCCCAGACGCCAATGTGTAGCCAGGATCGTGCGCAAGACGTCACAATCTTTATCCGGAGCCTGTAGCGTTGCAGGCAGGGTACGGAAACGGCAATGTTAAATTTTCCAACGCTTAAGCTCGGCGCATCTAGCGCCATCTACGCAGAGTACCGCTGTTTGTGGAACTAATTAAGGTCCGCCTGTACATCTCACGTACACCATTAAAATTGATTTTAAAATATAACCATAGGCGTGCTTTAGGTGTTTAAAGTTGCCGATTACGTGGTAAGGGTAGCGCGCCACGTGGTTTTTTATAATTTTCAAAAGAGTGCATCCTCCTAGTGCTTAAGGTCGCCGATTACGAAGTGCAGGTGCCGATCGCCACAGTTTTTGATATTATCATGTAGAATGATTACTCCAAGTATTTAGGGTTGCCGAATACGAAGTGTAAGTAGTGCGCTCCGTAATTTTCATAAGTTCTAACAATACATGTGTCCTAGGTGTTTAGGATCTCCGAATACCGAGCCCAGGTAGCGCCATCTATAGGTTTTGATCTTATCATGTAGAATACTTACTCCAGATCTTTCAGGTTGCCATTTACGGAGTGTAAGTAATGCGCTCTGTATTTGTTTTGCTATATTACAGGACCATCGTCCTTGAGGTCAAACTTGAAGGTCACCTCAAGGTCAAATTTTTTCATGGTCAAATCTTTTTTCAAGGTCAATTTTTTTTGACCTTGAAATGACCTTCACAATTGTTCCCGAGATCAAATGGATTTGACCTTGAAGTGACCTTTAAGTTTGACCTCAAGGACAATGATCCCAAACACCCAGTACAGGTTTTGGAAATAATATATCGAAAACCTATGGAGCGTCCTATCTCTACTCTATAATCGACGACCCTAGACAACTGGAATAAGGGTTCTGCAAGATAAACTCAAAAACTGTGGAACGCACTACCTGTATTCCTTAATCAGAGACCTTCGACATCTGGACAATATGTTCCTGTAAAAGTTATGACAAACTACGAAGCCTATCCTCCTGAATCAGCAACCTAAAGTACCTAGAGTAAGTATTTTACGTGGTAAGTTGAAAAACTGTAGCACGCACTACTTACGCCGCATAATCGGCGACCCCAAACACCTACAGTACGTATTGTGCAAGATAACGAGCTACCTAAACCCCAAGGTCCCCGAGATCGGCTACCTCAAGCACGGTATGTATTTTGCAGGCTGAAATCCCCTGCGCCCATCCTGCATAAGTTCGATTTCAACGCCATCTGCACACAATCCCGAAATGTCGGAACTAATTTAACGGCAAGCTCAGCCCCTATGCCCGTTTCCGTACCCTTGTTGCAGGTGAGAGCAGATGAGTCTTGTTGGTGCTAGACATCACTGAGTGGTTATGCGCAAGACGTCACAACCAAGAATGGATGAACGGTCGGATAAAAGTCTCGTTGTGCAAGACGTCAACAAGTTGTTGTGCGCAAGACGTCAACAAGTTGTTGTGCGCAAGACGTCACAACTGGAAATGGATGTGTCGATAATATTGTTTAAATCAGTTATATTTTGTAACAGTGTTTACCTTCTAAAGAATAGAATAGAGTCAAATAGTACAATACATGTATATTATACGTACACACAACGTACTTGTAATTGTTTATGTTTTCATGTATACTTAGACACGCAGAGAAGTTACTCTTGAACTGACGATCACGCGGTCTTTTGGTATCAAGTTCGGTGTTAATTAAAATTTTCCTCTAGCTTGTAGAATATTTCCGTCTCCTATTTTCACAAAAATTTCACTTTCTAAAGGCTAAAGTAATGAAAACCATTCTTGTTTGAAGGTCATATGGTCAGTGGCACCTGAGTCCAGGAACCAGAAATTTTCATTATCTTCATGTGAAATAGTGGTGAGAGCACTTGAAAACAAACCTACTCCTTGACTAATATTGTTATATAGCGTACACAAGCCGAAAATTAAATCCAGCAGAATTAAATTATTCAGTAGGAGAAAAGGAATGCTTGGCAATAGTGTGGGGAATACGGAAAATGAGGGAGTATGTAGATGGGTACAGATTTAAAGTGGTGACAGATCACAAGGCACTTATCTGGATTAACAGTATCGAAAGTCCGTCAGGAAGAATAGCGAGATGGGCACTGGAACTACAACAATATTCATTCGATCCGAAATACAGAAAAGGAAAATTAAACCTAGTGGCTGATGCATTATCCCGACACCCACAAGATACGTTGGTGGAAATCAGGGTGGAAGGCGTACAAGAACCCGTGAAGACTGAATTGGGTTGGTTAGAGAAAGTAAAGAATGAAGTTCAAAGAATTCCGGAGAAGTTTCCTGACTACCTACTACAAGGTGATCAATTGTACCGCAGAATTCCTACTTCCGGGGAGGAGGAAGATTGCGTAACCTGGAAGTTATGTATAGGAAAAGATAATCGAGAGAGAGTTTTACGGGAAAATCATGATCAACCGGCCGCAGGACACCTAGGCATAAGAAAAACGTTGTATCGTGTCTGCAATCGGTATTACTGGCCTGGAATGCGGAGAGATGTGCAAAATTATGTGCGTAGTTGCGAGCTTTGTCAAAGGTTCAAGACTTCGCAGAGTAGTCCGGCCGGAAATATGCACACACATTTTGCTGAAGCACCATGGGCTACGGTATGCACAGACTTTGTCGATCCTTTGCCTAGGTCGAGTCATGGGAATATCATGCTGCTAGTGATACATGATAAGTTTTCAAAATGGGTGGAATTAATCCCGATGAGAAAAGGAACTTCCGTAGGGGTAGTTAAAGCATTCCGGGAACGAATAATTGCTCGGTTCGGCGTACCGAAGGTCGTGATTTCAGACAATGGGAAACCGTTTATTGGGAGGGAGTTTGAGCGTTATTTGGAGGAGACGGGGATTGTCCACCGATTTAATGCTCCCTATACACCCCAAGAAAACCCGACGGAACGAGTAAACCGGACGGTAAAAACCATAATGGCACAGTTGTGCAAACGAGACAAAAACTGGGACGATTTCCTTCCAGAAATATCGCTAGCTATTAATTCAGCGGTCTCCGATAGCACAAATTATAGTCCCGCCTTTTTAATTCAAGGACGAGAACTAGCACTGCCAGCAAATTTATTCGACGAAGTGACACCGTCTACGATCAACGCAGTGCCGACAGTACAGCAAAGGACGCAAAGCATGCTGGTTTTCAGTCTAGAGTAAACATTGAATAAGAGGAACAGAGGAATTGTCCAATTCCGAAGTTCCATAGTTAAAGTTCGAAGTATAGGCGACCCAAGAGTATTATTCCCCTTGAAACAGGTACGACGGAATCCGGAATTCGGAATGTCCATTCTCATTTCGGGTATGAATTAAGATAGAAAAATAGAAAAGTGGCAATCGATGGCATAAAGTCCCTAGGTAATAGTTTTGAGTTTACGGAAGTTACTAGGAGAGCTTTAACACACGAATAAAGTGTCATATAACCCCGAACACACCAGTATTAGCTTCTATAGCGTTCATAGGTGTCCGATGTCGGTTATCCACTAGTTTTATCGTGAAAGTTTTCCCTAGGACAAGAACGAATGGTGACATAGATAACTCAGTAATGCTAGTTCGTTAATAGTTATTCAAAGTCGAGTCACTCAGGAGTAAATTCTTGTCATAACTAGTTTTGAAGCCGCCAAATGGCAAGCCTATATAATCAAAGAGAGACTTCATCGTGGGTGACGATCTGATTCGAAGATTCCCATAGAGGTCGCACAGGTGGACGTGGTCATGGGTGACAATACAGTGAAGATTCCCTATACGTTCCACATAAGAGATTAAATCGGCAGAGCAACGACGGAAACAGAACTTTTGTCTGTAATTACTCAACTAGGCAGAAACAACGTTTGTGCAGATCTAGGGATATAACGCGCATCGTGTTTTAGATGGTTAGAGAGATTAATGTTGTAAGCTAGTGAATTAAGAATATTTTTGAATAAAAATAGGTAGAGCATCAGACTGGGTTTTTTCATCACACTCTCGTTCCCTACAGACTGAGTTTATATTCGTGTAAATTCCAAAATTCCAGGAAAGTTCCTTACAAGTTTAACTTTTTCATTTTCAGTTTTCAATAAATCATTTTTCTTCACACCGGGAGGAAAGCACTCCGCAAGCGGAAGGAAAGATGCCGCTTATCCTCCCGGCCATAAAGAAAAATCGTATACTTCCCTCGGGAAGTAAAAAAGAATGCCTCAGACTGCCTGTTTCTCACCCTCGGCTTCACCTCGCATGTATACAGGCGCTACACACACTAGCGCGTTATATTACGCACCACTTAACCATTCAAAATTCAAACGATAAATTAGCGAGATAGGTGGAAATTCGTCATCGTTCAGTACCGATGTCAATTTCAAAATTCAGTACGGTCGTGATAGCGAGATTCGGAGGAGTAAAGAAAATCGTCGCGTCGGTGAAAAAGTTGACGGTTGAATTTTTGGTTGTGTGGTTGTGGTGTGGAGTGAGGTGAGGGTGCGAGAAGCAAGTGGTGAGAGAGAGGTAGAAAGATAAAAAGTAGCGAGAAAGAGAGAGAGGAAGATAGGGCGAGAAAGGAAAATATAGAGACAGGAAGAAGAGAAGAAAAGAAAAGGTAAGGCGGCATAGCCGAAGCATTAAGCGAATAATTATTCAATATCAAAAATTTAATGATTCGGACCGGAAGTGGCGAGATAGAGATGGAGATACATGTAAAATTTTTGTGGTTGTCTGTGGATGATTGAGGTAACTTATTATTGTATCGGAAGTGGCGAAAATTAATGAAAAATCGAAAAACCATTTTTTTTAATAAATAAACCGGAAGTGGCGAGTAGCGAGGCGAAGTTGAAAGATCGTTTTTTTTTAATTCGTGAGTGGATGGAGGGTGGTGAATTAAAATCGAAGGATCGGTTTTTCCGTTATGTTTTTATTATTAAATTACCGAGTCAGACCGGAAGTAGCGAGTGAATGATAGAAAAATCAAATAAAAATGTTGTTGGATTTATTGAGACCGGAAACACATAACCACGGACAAAATCATAAATTTTTGGTTTGGGAGAAGTGAAAAACCGGAAGTGAGCGTGAGTGGTTGACTTGGGTCGCAAGGAAGTTAGCGAGGAAATTTGGGAAGGTAGTGTGAGAGGTCAAACAGGGAATTTCCACTTCCGGCAACGTGGGCCTAGGAGGATAATAATCATACCAGTTCAGTGGAAACCGCATTTTTGGGTCGCGTCCAAGAATAGAGATTTTTTTGTGTGCAATTATAAGAATTTTATGTATATGTAAATTTTTTTTTAAAACTAAATAAAGAAAAATACAACGTTACATAGTACATTATGTGCCAAGGGCGCAATTATCGATTTTCGACGATTGTGAAGTTTGTCGCCCGAGCGAAGTGAGGGTAACAATCACACTCGTCGGAGATCGATATATCGCCCGTGACCAATAATGTATTTTTTGTCACGCCTGCACAAAACTGCCACCTTTCCGTGCAGGTTAAGCGAACGGAAAGTTGCCATTTATGGCCGAGGACGTAACTGCGCATGCGCACGGGCGTTTTTCAATGTTTACTGCCCGCTCTTCTCATTACAGCTTGCCTTCGGCTCACCTCGTCTTTGCCTACGACTCGAGCTACAGTATCGCCCGCGCCGTAATACATGCCTTTCCGCCCTATATATACACAATATACTATTTTGATCCGATTGTCGTAGGACTCGATAATTCGCGGCCGAAGGTTTCGCCCTAGTCCGAGAAATCGAGTTTTACGGCCGGAGGATCAAAAAATATTTAATTCAAACTTGTACTTGTATAAAAATTGAAAAACGACGTACTATATACGGAAATAAATAAATCAAAACTCCTAATTTCATTTGATATTTTATTTGTTACATTCCCGCCATCTAAACTTGCTTCTGGTGTTCGACGTGTCTTGTTACATTCCTCCTGTGTTTATATTTTAATATTAAGGTCACTTGAACACGCTCTAATTTACAAAGCTTTTAAAGTATAAAGTTCTGAGTCACTTCCTTTTATAAAGGCGTACTGAACGATTTATTTAGCATATGAATGCATTAATTAATTCACAAGAGGTGCACACTTACATCTGATTAGAAAAAAGAATGAGCGAAAAAAAATATTCGTATGCTTTATTTCATCTCGAATAACGCTGCATTAAGTACACTCCCGTACGCCTTGTTTCATTCCTAATAAGAATGTGGTACACTTAAATATTACTATCAAAAGTGTACTCTTAAAAATCTACGCGTACCTTTCATTCACTCTTGAAGGACGTTCCATGTGTGTAATGTTCCATGTGGACGTACCATTCCCTTCGTGTACATTTAAAGTGTACGCTTCATTTTTACCAGGGAACGCTTCCCCTTGTATCCTTACACCATTTGTAACGGTATTGTCCAAGTAAAAATTGAATGCTGAAATATAGCACTTTCTCAAATCATTCTCAGAAGATTGTAGGTTTACAAGATAATAAAACGTTTGTTCTATTCATGTCGTTTTAATCAGATTTCTATAGTTGGTGAATTAAAGATAAGATAAAACTTAAAAAAAATCGTTAAGGTAAACTTTAAGGGTGAATTGTTGCGGATCATAAGAAGGGAGTTTAAAGTGCTCTAATCAACACAACATTATATTACGCATTACTGTAAACATTCATACATAAAAATAGAATTATTAATTAATTTAGTAAAAAGTATTCATTTATTGAAGATTTTCGGAGGAGGCAAAATTTCTCCGACACAAAAGAGGGAAAAGTGGCGAAATAGCCCGATACGGCCGGAGTGTCGCGCCGATGTTCACACTTACACAGGTAACGTGGGCGCTACTTCGTATGCGGTTCGGCGACGCGCTCCTGGCGGCTACGGCCGGAACTTAATTGCTGGGTTTCTCCCAGCTTTTTCTGGGCATCTAGGATTCTTCGGAAGAATCCTAGTGTACCATTTTTCACAGCCGATTCTAGAATCTCACAAGATTCTCATCAAATTCTCGTAAGAGTCCTGTTTCAAATTCTCATGTGCACATTTCTCATGTAATTCTCATGAGAATTCTACTTAAAATTTTTCGCAGGGATGCCTTGTAATAAATTGTGACGAAACTTTTTCAAGAAAATCTGTCGTCAACAGTATGAATATCCTCGGTGAACATAAAAGTTTGGTATGAAATGAAGGATCAACTACTCAACATTGTATCATAAATATCATCTTATTGGCTATTATCATAGGACGCATAACACTATGTTATATCCAACATATTTTAATTATAAGTTTAGATTTTATGTTTGTACAACTCAACATTTTCAAATTAGTGAATACAAGAAACATTTGCAAAGTAAAGAAATGAAAACTATTAAAAAAATAAAAAATTGCTAATTTATTCTCTCTTCGGCCAGTATGTTATGCACATCGTGTACATCGTCGGGGATCGTGCACTTTCTGAGGTAACCTGTACATCGAGCGGATTTTATTTCTCTACGATAAATATAATTAATCGTTTGTGGAACAGTCTGCGTGAGGAAATAAGATCTGCTCGATTTTTATCGCAATTTATACTTACATTAGCATAAAATCTTACCTTAGTCTATATTTAAAAATCAATACTTTTGATAATCATTTTGTATGGTGCTATCTAATAAACTAAGTCATAGGTTTAAAAAATGTTATAATAACAAATGTCCACGTTTCATCTTGACCATTTCTCAATGACATACGTATGCTAGTTATTGAGGCAGGCGCTTTTAGTGCCTGTTGGGTGTTCAAAATACGCCCGATACTAAAAGACGTATGAATATATGTATATCGAATATTTGTTTTACCGAGACATAACCTTTCTATAGTTGATAATATTTAAAAATGTATAAAAATTACTTATAAAACATCAGTATGAGAATAAGGGAACATTTTAATATTATTCACAAAAAGTTCAAAGCATGAGGGCAAACATTAGTTTTCAACTTTTGTGCAAGAACAATGACACTTTCGTTGGAAATGCCCATATATATACTTAGCAGTTTGGGTCAGCGCCCTAGTAGTATAATACTATATTAATGGTAAGGAAACATTTGAAGATGATTAGAACCATGCGTAATACAAATAAAGTGAATATAACCTACATATGATCAGTATCATCAGTATGATCGAGAAAAATCTGATTCGCTGCAGTGCAGGTAGCGTTTTTTTTCCATTATGCCTCTTCTTACGACTTTTAATTTCTTTTTTCAAAAGACAAAGATCCTTTAGTAAATGTTCATCGGATACACTATCATCTTCAATTCGTTTAATACACATATTTGGGATAAAATATTGTAGTAATGTGACTATGATGATACAAAAAGAAAGAATGACATTTGAGAGGAGCGGAAGCGATAGTTGCCGCTGTGAAAGGGCGGCAATGTCGTTTTTCATTGATTTCGGCGTTAAAATTGTTGGCTTATAAACTCGCATTAATAGAAGGAGAGTACATTTTGATCGTTCAGAAGAGGCGCGCAATACAATTATAATAGATTTATATAAAAAAAATAAATGCATTCTTTTTTATATTTATATCATATGAAATGAAATATAATAATTCACATAAATTTAAAGTTATTGCAAATAAATGCAACAATAATATTCTCGATCGAATAAATGAAATTGAATATTTCTCGATCATAACAGTCACCATACGAAATACAATGAAAACGTAAACAAAAACATATTGAACTTTGTTTTGGTTTCAATTTAATAAATTCAAAATGAAATATGAGGCGGCATTCTGGAAAAATAAATATGTGGGTTAGTTATTATTCTTCGTATGGTGACCATTATTATCGAGAAATAGTTAAATTCAATTATTCGGTCGAGAAAGTTTTTGGTTCATTTATTTGCAATAACTTTAAATTTATTTTAAATGGATATATACAGGGTAAAAGTTGTCATACATCTCAATCCCGAGATAATACCATATCAACTTATATACTCTTTGATTATGTGTTCTTTGCATCCTCGCAAATTTCATATAATTAAAATTACACAATTAAATAAACAAATTTACATACGTATAGCACAAGCTGTCCTGCGAGTGAAATGATTTTTCAGCAGTACATACGTGTATAGCAATCAAAATATACAATGTAGTGGAGGATAGTGAACATATATTATTTTCCAGAATTCCCCCTCATATTATATTTTGAATTTAATAAATTAGACCAAAAACAAGGTTTAATATGCTTTTGTTTTCATTATTACAGAGATATTTAATTATTATAACGGAGTGCCTATATCCACGAACGGTTTCCTATACGCGTGACAGGAAGAGAGTCGGTTGCAACAAAGGTTTTACTTGTTTGGTTAGGTTAAGATACTGTCAGCTGGAGGTCTGGGGGACGGCAGCCCCCGGAAGTTACCCCCAATTTGGGGCAAAACAAATTTACGCTATTTGTCAGCAGAATCGAAGCTTATGGATATATTTCTTGAGCGCTTTAATTAAATGAATTAAACAAATAAGTTCTGCTCTTATTATTAGCGCTATCATTAGCACTAGAGAGAGGGATGCTTTTTAACATTAACTCTAATAGCATGTGATTCACAATTTTTACATATAAATACACGATGATTTATTGCGCTAGGCGTGAACTGATATCGCAGTTACGTCATATTTTTCTTTGTTTTATTTAGATTGTTTATTTAATTTAATTACAGCGGTTAAGAAATATACATATACTTACTTATTTATTATTATCTATAATCGGTTACATCAACGTTCTAGTACTAATATCTAAGTCTAGAATGTATTCTTCATTTTAGGCTATGTCTAAACCCACGTATAAATTAATTTCGTATATGCTTGGTTTTGGTAGTCAAATCGAGTAAATGCTTTTCCCCAAATTCGGGATGCATTCTGGGGGACTACCTTCCCCCTGCTAAAGATATCCTAACCTAACTAAACACATAAACCTTTGTTGCTCCGTTTCTCTTCCACTCATGCATGATATAGGTAACCGCACGTGGATATAGACACTCCGTTCATTTTATCACTATTTAAATGCGATATTCCGGCATTTAATCCAGTATAAAATGAAAAATATATCTACAAACTTAAAATTTAATATCGCATCCAGGGCAAGGATGCCACAAGCCCTGCTGAAGAGCACAACGTGGCATCCTGGTGCGAAACGCATTAAGGCAATAGTTCCAATTATTAGCGCTAGAGGGATGATTTTTAACATTAAAACCAATAGCGTGTGATTCACAATTTTTACATATAAGTACACGATGATTTATTGTGCTAGGCGTGAACTGATATCCCAGTTACGTCATATTTTTTTTGTTTACATTTTAAGAATTAGTAAGACGACCGAATTACCGATGAATGTCCGGTTGGTGGATACCGTGTTATTATTATACCATGGCGGATACTATTATTTACATAATATCCTAAAGACACATCTTAGCAGCTGCACCAACCCTCATACCAATCTACTGGCTATGTCTATCCGGAAACTAACTTTAACTCGTTTTACATTACACAATAGTTACATTACATAATAGAGAAATATCTCGGTTTAGCAAACGCAAAGAATAAATTTGTATAAAAGTTTGTAATTAGCAATTTTTCTAAACAGACATGATATACTCCGATATTATCTTAGACATGCGACAATAAAGATGTATTGAAAAAGCGGTGTGTACATTATTATTATAAGTAAATCCTATACAAAAATATTGAGATTCGTGTAAACATTTAAAAATAATAATACTTTATTGACAAAAGATGTGTACAAAAACGGCATCGTACGAGTCAAAGGGCGAGCTACAGCTGTTTTACAGGCAGATAGACTCCATTTTACAATTTTTAATACATTTTTAAATTTACAATTTTTTAATACAAAATTAATGTTAGTTAAATCTAAGAACTGCAGATGTTTCAACATAATATTGGACGGAAGTTGAAAGTTTAGAAAAGTATTTTAGGTTAATATTCGGAAGGATATTAACCCTTTTCATGCCAAAAGGCCACAATTATTTTGTGATCTTCAAGTGAATATTTATCTGTATAATGATAAGCAAAAAATTAAACTACCCATTAAACTAATATATATGGGATGACAAGAAAAATCCACTAGCTTTATAGGTATGGGATATTATTCCGTGTCTGAGGCACTGAAAAATGATTTTCCTCTAACCTTCTTCGGTTTCCTCTCCTTCTTAGATGCCTCATCGTCCGCGTCTAATTCACTCACATAATCTAAATTAGTTTCTCTGACATTGCAAACATTGATCTGGTCAAAAGAGTGTTTTAGGGACATGGCTACCTCCCTGTTGATGTAGTTATTGGAGAAGTCAGTTTCTGCTATTCTGATTGCAACCTCCCTCGTAATCTGAAATCCCAGACATCGAAATGTGCTATAGACATACTCAGCAATTTTTTTTCAAAATAGCGGTTATTTTACAAAAAAAACGTGATATTTAAAATTTTGGATTTGTTTAACGTACTGGCTAATAACGTTCCCGTTGTCGAATCGGTACAAGCATCTGAATCCTGTGGAATAATAACCACAACTAAAATTTAAGCGAGGTAGGTGAACAAAGCAAAATCAAATAGGTCGAATTAAGCGAAAGGAATGAGCGAGGATCGGGTGATGAAATGATACGCACACAAAATTTCGCGGCAAACCCACACGCTTGCCTAGGCATAAAAAACCCCACGAATTTGGGAAAAAGCCGGGGCAAGCGGATCCTTTATTTAAACCCCAAACAAAAGAATACAGATATCAATACGCGAAACAAAGTTAAATCATGTACGTAAAAATAAAATGAACGATAATCAAATTTACCCGACCGCATTCACAGATCTCCGCGAGGATCCTTTGTTTGATCGCAAAACGCAGAGAGCTCTCTTACCGCAAAATGTTTTGCCGCACACAGGGCTGGGTGTACCGCCAACGCCGCAGATGCGCCTCGACGTCTCGAGGGCCCGCCAACTGGGCCACGGGTGGCACACGAAGTCCACCGCGTCGGTACAGCTCGTGGAGATGACACGTTCCTGGCGCGTGGTCGAATCTCCCCAACTTCACCGAAGTTCACACTCGAACATTCCAATCTGCTACGGGTGGCACACAAAGTCCACCGCGCCGACAACCGCACAATTTTTCCGCACCGAGCTCGGTCGAAAGAAAAAACGCACCGAATCGCACGCGATCGACAGGAGCGTCCGAAAGCCGTTGCTCTTCTGACTCAGCCGTCCGCGGGCCTCGTCGAGCGGGTCCCAGATCCCCCCCAACTGCGCGCGCCGGAACACGCCGACTCGCGGCGACAGTCAGCGGCTCGAGCTCGAGATCAATTCCAACAGTAGGATCTCAAAATTCAAAATGGCCGATCCTATATGACGGCGTTTACAACCATTTTTTACGTTTTTTTCTAATTTATTTTATGTTTTTAGTCCATGACATTTATTTTTTCTATAGAATTATTACATTTATCTCTGTTTGATATTGATTATCAAAGAAAATACAATATTTTCCACTATTTTTAATTCCATACCATCTTGTATTGTTATTTTCTTGAATAATCGATATCATACTGTGAGATATACTTTATAAATCTATATATGACCTCTGTTCGGAAAAGGACAAGGCAGATTCTAGCTTTCTTATCTCGACAAAAAAGGGGGACGGGGGCGCGGGTTCAAATCTCGCGACGGCGGAACTACTTTGAGAAATGACCGGGAACGACAAAAAAAAACTAATCACTCACGAGGGGTCTATGGGGTACTTAGAAAAAAGACAAAAGATGGACTTATGTGGGAGATTCTCCTGGTAACAGTGGTGACTGGAACTCCTGTATTCCTCCTTGGTTCCGGGGGGGTGGGGGAGGGGGTCAGCACGGCGACCAGGACACCAAACTCGATATTCGTCCCTCTCGGCGATGATGCTTCTGGCTCCAAACTCGATTCTCGTCCTAACTCAAACTACTTGAGGGCACTCGGCGCGAACTTACATCCTATCGCTTACAAAGCCTCACGGATACTGTTCGTCTCGTCTCGTCTCTTGCGCGGCGGTGCGCCGTCGAGCCGGCGCGTGAGCGCTCGAGCGACCCGCGCGAGAGAGGGGTTCGTCCGGGGGTCCTATCTGGGGGACGTACTCGTCGGGGTAATGACGAGCACCGTCCTCGGGGTCTTCGTGGTGGGAGGGGACGACACGGAGCGCTGAAAAGTGCTTCGTGCGTCCCCGTCTCGTCTCGGGCTAGCTATCGCCGTTGTGAGAGAGAGCGATAGGGAGAGATAGAGATAGGTCGGCGGCGGTGGCCGAAGCCCGTTACTCGGGAACTCTCGAGGCGCACTGCGGCACGACCAGTGGGGGAGGACGAGTGGAGGCGCGCTCCGGTAAAAAACCCGTTCCTCCTCCGGGAGGGGCGGACTTCGTGGCGGGGTTACGCCCGGCCTCAATAGATGGCGCGGGGTTCGGCCAGCGTGCCGATCTGTGACGGGTTTCGTCACAAACCCTCGGGCCTGACTCCAGTACCCCTTGGGTACTGTATGTCATATGTCGACGTTAGGGTTCGGGGGGGGGGGGGGGGGGGGAGGTTTCTTTGGTATTCGGGCCAACTGAATCGCAACGGGACGACGGCGAGGACGACTCAACTCGCTTTGAACTTTAAAATACTAAGTCCCGAGGTTAGTAGCCTAGAGACATGTACACATGGTCCCGAATTGGTGACTTATTGCGACGTGCCCTGCAGTACTTAGATTTGTGGCTTCGCGACGGACCACTAAAACCTACGGTGGGAGCGAATTAGCGTAATTTAAATCCATTGACCCAGATTGTGTGGCGTCTCTCGAAGTAACTAGACGAACTAACTAATTAACTGCGCGGTTTAGCAGCAAACAAACATAATTTTAACAGCACGACTTCGAGCAGTATTTAAACTAATCTCGCAGTCTACACGATTTAGCGCGACTTGACTTTATCTAATTAACTCCTATACAGCACAGGAATTTTCTGTAATGTATCGGAAAAGTTTCAGAAACGTTTCCGCGAAAATTTGAAATCATTTCAGATACATAACGGATATGTGTCGGAAACGTATTGGAAATCTTAAATGTAGTAACCATGGCCGTTTTAGCTAGTCGCAGAAACGTAACGTTAAGCGCTTTGTTACATAACAAAAATACAACGGAAACATAACGGACACGTAACTTGATAAAATGTGTTTTATTATAGAAATGTAACTGGAAGGTATCGTACACGTAATAGTTGTATTTATAAAAACGTTTCACATCTGCAATGTTATGTATCAAGTTGAAACAAAATTGTATATAATGAGAAATTATTTACCTTAATTTTTTTTTCTTAACTTTTTATAGAATTTAGTTAAAACTATCAAAAAATGCAAGGATGACTTAAAATTTCAATGCGGAAATGGAAACATTAAAACAAGGAAATTACAGTGGACCGATGCAAAAATCCTGAAGATGATTTCCAATTTCGCTGAAATTTCTGCGACGCGTCGACGACACGGAGATATACGCACACAGAAAACTTTTAAAAAGCTAACAGGAAAAACAATTTGTAACACTTTTTTCGATCCTTGATCGTCCGACAATTGCATATCACAAATCTTTCCTTCACCCAAGAAGTCACCAAACTATCCGCAATTAGGAAATTCATCAGCTGAAATAAAAATAAAATTGTGAACGCAAAATATACCTAAAAACGACTAATTACCGCGGAAGAAAATGACACAAATTTTATTTTGCGTTATGAAATTTACTTATTTTATGTATCTCGTTACTTTTTCTTGTTTGGCGATTTTATTTTGAGGTTCGAGCGTAACTGAACAAAAATTTTCGCTCATTTTAAAAGTCAAAAAACCCTATCAACCACGTTACCAACCACAGATTTGAATGAAACAATTATACCGAAATTTTGTGACAGTCTCGATCGAACCTCAAAAATATGTACACATTAAAAAGTTCTAAGAAAATGTAAAATGATTATAGTTAATTAATAAAAATAAAACTTTTGGTGTATATCCTTCCGCTGTAATATGCATATTTTTCTGCGTCAAGAATTTTGTTTGGTGACTTCTTGGACGATGGGAGGCAGATGGTGTAGGATCAGGGATAAAAAAAGGGTCCAAATTGATTTCTATATCGTTTTAGAAATTTGCAATGAAGTTTTCTGTGTTAGTATCTCCATGCCGTCGTGTCAAAAAAAGTCAGCAAAATTCCGACTCATATTCGGGATTTCTGCATCGATACATCGTGAAGTCATCAGTTACATCATTTCCGCATTGAAATTGTAAGTCATCCTATAATTTTTTTTTGTTTGAAAATTTGTAATTAAATTGGATAACAAATTAAATAAAAAAACTAGCGGACGTGAGTAATTTTTCATCATATACAATTTTGTTCAAACTTGACACATTTTGTACATAAAATGTGTTGAATCACTTTTGGCGCAAGTCTGTATACAATAAATTGTATATTTTTAATATACAATTTGTAATCAATTTTTTCGCTTGGGAAATATGTCCGTTATGTTTCCGTTATCATTCCGTAACGTAACTATAAATACAACTATTACGTGTACGATACCTTCCAGTTACATTTCTATAATAAAACACATTTTATCAAGTTACGTGTCCGTTATGTTTCCGTTGTATTTTTGTTATGTAACAAAGCGCTTAACGTTACGTTTCTGCGACTAGCTAAAACGGCCATGGTTACTACATTTAAAGATTTCCGATACGTTTCCGACACATATCCGTTATATATCTGAAATTATTTCAAATTTTCGCGGAAACGTTTCTGAAACGTTTCCGATACATTACAGAAAATTCCTGTGCTGTATGGGCTTATACTATTAAATGCTAATCAATTTGCACTCCGGCATGTGCATAGCCGCGGGTAACAATAATTCGCAAAGGATAACATCATCGTAAGGGACAGCAGTTCGCGCACACGACATCGGCACGTCGCTGATACCGGGATGGGGAGGAGGAGGCTCCACTACCCGCTACCGGGCCGGGTACCTCCGGCTGTTGGGGTTAACGGCCCCCTTCTTCGCGAGACCTCCTTCCTCCCAGTAGTCGCCGGTAACAACTATGCGCCGGGTGACCTCGCTGGCCACAATTCCAGCAGCGGCGCTCGGCGGGGGTGACCCGTAACGGTCCCGGGCCGGCCCTGGCCAGGGTACGTCACCGCGGCCGCCCTCCCGGGGGGTACCGACACCACTCGTATCAGGACCGCCCGGTCGGAGGCGATATCTATTATGACCGGCGAAGCCGGTCGCTGCGGCCGGCTGACCCCATGTTGACGCGAGGGGTCGCGATGCGCTACCCCGTGGGGCGGCCGGGTGCGGTTCCCCCTGCGGGTTCGTCGGCGTCGTCGACGACGGCGGGAAGCGCCAACCCGGCGGGGTTCCCCGCACACCGGCTCTATGGTGGTGATGCCTGTCGGTGGTGTTCCGGGTGGGGGGGGGGCTCGGCCCTCACGAATTGAAGGGGGGAGAGGGGGCGCGGCTGCGACGGGGGGCCCACGGTTGCGGGTTTGGCACCTCGGGGGGTCCCCTCAACAATTGCCCCCGCCGACCCCTCCGCTCCTCCTCCCAGACCAAGGCGCAAAAATCCTCAATTGAGACCAGCGACTGGGAGGGGAGAGAAGGGGGGGGGGCGAACGAGGAGGTTCTCCCCCGGTTGCCCGATCGATGGTTGGCCGCCGGTTTGCGGTTGCGCGGCACCCGCGCCGTCTTACTGGACGCTGATTTCGGGGCACTGGCCATTTCTCTTTGCTTCTTTTGGCGCCAATACTGAGTTTTCGGGCTCTGTGGACGCTCAGGCGCCTTTTCTTTCGTTGACTGCGTCTGCTTCTCCTTTACTTCCCGGAGTTCTTCACGCAGTTTGGCCAGTTCCTGTATCACCAGATCCATTTTATCTGGCCCCGGATTTTCCACTGCTGCGACCCTTGGTGGGTTCTTAGCAGCCATCTTCTTGGGCCTATTATAGGCGACTTCCGGCACAAGTGTGCCCTCTGGCGGCGGTTCTTTATAGGTGCGCATTGCTACTTCTGCGCTCTCGGCTTCTGCAGCCGCCACCATAAAATCTTCTAAAGTGCGAACTCTACCCATTGGCACTCTCCATTGAAGTCCTGGCTTCATGTTCTTATGTAAGAATATCAGTCTTTGTTCCATCGACAGTGGGTCTGGATATAAATCCAAAATCGTCATGAGACATCCAATGTAGTCTCTGACTGGCTCATCCAAGCCTTGAGTCCTGGAATTTGCTTCCAGGCAAAGCTTCTGCTTGTCGATTTCGCTGAATCCACAGCATCGACGTGCTGAGTGGCAGAAATCTTCCCATGATTGCCAGTCATTCTCGACATTCGGTACCATCGTTTTGCTGAGCCTGTCAGTAGCTCGGGTAAGGCACTTAGCATTTCTTCATCAGAGAGGTTTGCTGGGCCCCGACATTCCTCTATCCTGGCCAAAAATGCTTTAATCCTCTTACTTTTGGCTCCAGAGAATGATGTCCTCCACTGGCGTACAATTTTACCCACATCACGTGACCCCTGATCCCATCTTGAGGATGCGCCGAATCGTGACCCTGAACTCCCTGGGTTTAGGGGCATTCCCCCTCCCCCAGAGACGTCCATACCCGGAGGGTTGTACTGGCTCGCCCTAAATGCGGCGCTATTAAAATTCTCACAGTGACTTCCAGTTTGGGCCAGATTCCTCCGTGGTATCTCTGACACCTGTGGGTCACTTCTGGAATCAAAATAATTGAGCCTGAACGTGTCTTGAAAGTTGACTCTGGATCTCCTTCGCCTCTGTTCATCTTGTCCATTATCTTGTAATCCAGCGCTTGGGCTGTCTGGGATTCTGGTACTGGAAAATGGGGTCTGGGGATGAGTTTTCTGTTTTGATCGTAGAATTTCATCCACCATTTGGGTTAGTTGATCCGTTTTTTCTGTCAGCTTCTGTATATTCTGGCTTTGTTGCTCTTGTACCGACCTTGATATTTCAAACGCTGCGGCTGCTCTTCGGGACAATATTTTTTATCGATAAAACTGGCACTTTTCGGTGCCAATTATTCGCACGCTAATTCAGATGTTTAATAAATTTTTTTCGACCGAAATGTATTATTTAATACTTATTTTATTTTTCTCGTTTCAGGAAATCGACTCATTAACACGTTATTTCCCGGAAATATTGATTATTTTAATTTCTGTTTTACCGAAATTCCAAAATACTCGTTAAAAAATACTTTTCAATTTCGATTAATTTCTATAATTCTGGCACTATTGTGCCTGGCAATTTATTTGCTTTTTATCTTTAATTTGTTCTTTGCTAAGACAAAATGAGAACAATAAAGAACAATTACTATCGTAAATTCACCTGTCTATTTTATTTTCGGCCTCTCAATTTCGAATTGCGTTCGATTATTTTTCGTTCCAAGAAATGAACCGCTTATCGAGGCATTTCTTGGAATCGGCGATTATTTTTATTTGGATTATATTTTTGGATTATTACCGTTTCGATATTCGAAATTACTGGCAATTTCCAATTTTGCAGTTTTGAGTTGTCCAATTTGAAAATACCGTTTTCTTTTAAATTTTCTTTTAACTTTTAACGTTGGGTGCCATGTAACGATTTTTATTCTTCTTGGGCGCAATAGCGACACTTCGGCTCCGAACAGAGCTCCGGGATGAATTCCCGACTCCTTCGACCGGTTGGGATCGCGACGTCCTGGTGCAGACGCAACATGCGGAGAAGTATTCGTTCACCGACTGGCTCTACAGCGGAGAGCACGAGATGGTCGTTACGGTTTTTTAACGTGTACGACACGAAACAAATGGGGGGAAATGGTGGGCAATTAGCACCTGAAAACGCTGTGTTAATCTTACTTCGAAAACAGTTGGCATAATAGACTCGAGTTCGCTACGCCTAACGTATCATGACGTTCTATGGTTCAGACGCGCTCTCTAGTGGTCGTCTCAGCAACGTGCTCTCGCTTGCATCGTAGCCGAGCGTTTCGCTGGGCATAAGTCTCTCCGTGTACGAAGGCTCAGCCGACAGCCTGCATTACGACGATGGCTACAGGTTACGGCCGTTAAGACCAACCATGCATGCCACTCTAATTTGGGCTACGGTTACGACGACTTATTTTTTGCCATTTTCATATTCCAACGTAACGACACAAGATTCAGGAGTGTCGTGGGGAGCGCTAACGGGTATACGTCGACCGGTTGCGCAGATATGCTGAGAAAAGATGAAAGTCCCAGGAGAGCCCACGAGTCGTGTGCTGACCCCATGAGTCAAGACTGTCGCGTATCCTAAGACGCGCCTGCATAAGGAGGAAGGAGCATGGGCATTGCCCGAAGAGGATAGCGAGGCCTAAAGGTCAGAAGTCCAAGGTGCCCAAAAGGGAACTTTTAACGAATGAGACCGAGGAAAAGATAAGCTGACGACCACTGAGAATATTCGCTTCCACTGACGACACGGTGCAAAAGTTAGGGCGCCAGTTCAACGCCCGTTGGCTCCAACGAAGACGAGACGATCAGAGCCAACTATGGATATGATCAATCTTCGTGAGGGTCACGAAGGCGCTGGATTACGACGCTATCTTGGGAATGGTCTTTCCAAAGTTATTCGGCGTTGCAATACTCTGTCACGAGTCAAGATGCCGAAGCCACGGAGATCCATAGAAGAGTTTTGAAGAGGGCGAAGAGACCGTCATTCACGCAGAGTACGCCGATCTCGCCGAAGTATCGGCAGTGCAGGAGGACCAGCTGAAGGACCTACTAGACCATCTGATTTCCCCACCCCCACCCACGTTAGGTACTACGTCGTTAGTTCAGCACCATCGACGTCGGGGATGCCAAGCCCATCAAACATCGCTACCACCAGCCTGCCCAACCGTGTTGGGAGCCGCTACGGCAGAAATTGACTCGATGTTAGCCTAAGACATCATCGAGCCATCAAATTGCACCTGGTCGAGTACACCAATGATGATCCTGAAGCCCAACGGTGGCTATACCCAGTTAGCACCGTGACATCCCTGAGACGTCGTCAAGACGTACGAAAAATGTTGCCGACGTCTCGTTTGTCAGTCACGATGACATTAATATGACATCGATGAGACGTTATAATACAGTCAGAAACGACCGTCGCTGACAAGACCGGTTAAGGACGAGGTATTTTTGTGAGCATGCTTTGACGTCTCTAAGTCGTCCCTAAATTGATGTCTCATTAACTTTTAATCGAGACGTCTCACTGCTGCCCAATCGATACTTCGTGTTTAAAATTAATATACCCCAGTAAACGAAAAGGAACTAAAATATTCGACAATTCCAAAATGTACAAAAAAGAGATTCATAGGATTTTAAATTTCCTTTTACTTCATACGAATCCCTTTTTTGTACATTTTGGAATTGTCGAATACCTCCAAATTCCTTTTCGTTTACTGAAACATATATTATTATAAGTATAAAACATTATAATTGTCAGATTTCATATCCCATAATTAAAGTATTCTATGTTTAAGTTACAACACAACGATTCAAATGCAAAATTTAATAGAATATTCATTAATCTGCACCGTCTCGGTGTGGTACATTTATTGGTTAGTCTCGGGTACCCCAAGGCCAGGGTCGGAGATTAAGAAACATGTGCACTACACCCGGACCGTACAGATCAGTACAGATTAACGAATATGCCGTAATATGTATCTAGTGCGTGAGACCAACATAACCTACATTTTAATTACCTTCCCATTTCGACTGCTTTCAAGCCTGACAGTCATTATATATTTTAATATGTAATGCGAATTAAACAAGAAGTATGATACTAAAATATTTATTACTTTAGTATAACTGAAGTGTAATATAAAAGAAACATACAAGGCAAATAAAATATATGTAATAAACTAGTGATTAATTAAATTGCGTTTAATGCGATCATTGGCATGGCGCAGCCATTCCCCGAATACTTTTTCCATTTTGTCTATGGTAGTCTGGTATTCCTCCATCACTGTAGCTGAAAAATAGATACCATTAAATACATACAAAATTTAACATTTTTTATTATATCGCAATGAGCAAAATAAAGCATAGATACAAACATATGTTTTAAAAAGTTACGACTAGGAAATGAATATAACAATTTTATTGTCAGAAAGAAGAATACATCTGTTTAACCATGAAATATATCCAGAATCTTAACCAGAATATATCTGTTAAATAAGTAGTCTGTTAAATATTTTATCTATTTCTGTCAAATTTTTTAATCAAAAGGAAATATATTAAAATACTCAGGGAATCTGTTTAAGAACACTGTATATATACAGGCCTTGATGTCTTAAAAGCCTTTCTGGAAATGTTTCTTTATTCCGTCAATAGGGTAAACAAATTTTGAATTAAAATCATCATACCTATAATTATACTTGCGAATTCTGTTTCTGACATCTTTCGACTCTTGCCATGATTACCTGTCCATGAATAGGACACACAAATGTCATCTGTAATTGAAAATTGAATGGCAAGTCGTAAGGCCTTTTCAGCGTCTTTTCCACCACGAGTTTTGATTTTTCTTTTCTGTAAATATAAAGTTTAAAATATTTAATATGAAATGTAGATACAAATTGGGACATATTAAACAATGATATATGTAAAAAAGATAGAGTTTGTTAAACATTTACTTACAAATTGAAGTCTCGTATTAGCATCGTTATGCAACTGCACATTTGTAATAATCTTTTGTGATATTTAGTATATTATTTTACATCTATTTTACATTTTTTTTTATTTCATTCATCCACTCACCACACCATTGTTCATTTCACACTTACGCGCCATTAACCGTCGAGAAAGAGAGAGAGAGACTCTGAAACTTTGGGAAGAAACACACCCAAAATGGCCGACATCTGCATATAGACGATGACCTCCATGGCCAGATTGCTTCTTGTCCGACGAATGCACCGAAAGTAAGCAGCGACGAGTTCACAAAATAGCTCCTTCGGGGTGATTCTCGGACAGAAAACGAAGTCGACAATGAGTTTCCGACATCCAGCGATTTCAGCTCACGCCAATGAATAAAGAAATGCACGTTGCTTACCCATTAAGACGCCAAGGAGATGCTCGCGTAATAGCCCTGCATGGGGCACTCCCTGGCACAATGCAGTTTTACTAACTTTGCTGGCACCCAGTTCCTGATCCCTCAGATCTTGGCTCACAGGCTTTTCTTGTCGTGGGATTTCAGAAAGCTCCAAGTCCGTCAGGAAAGCGACTCAAAACTCCCGTCCTGCTGTGTCTTCTGTCCCAGTATCCAAGATTCGTCGTTCTTGCCAAACACGTTGCTCACCGTTCCGAGGTTCCGAGTCAAGAGAGCTCTCCCAATCTACCGCGCGGCTTCGACACCGCTACACCCAATTTAAGGCGCACACACATCAACAACAATAATGTTCACAACCTGACTCCGCCGGAATTCCGCATCGTTACGCAATGGCAGTTTCTTATCGACGATCGGTACATTGTAAAACCGCAACATAATAAAATCACTACAATATCCCCCTTAATCTTTCCGTCATTTTACATAACATTTTCCAAAATACGGGAAGATTAATAAAAGGTAAACCTACAAGTCGCTCTTTACAAAATACTTGCGCAAATTCGAACGATTATACACGCCAACTGTTTTGCCATTCTCAACGTTTTTCAAACGGAAAGCATTTTTTCCGATACAAGCCTGAATGACATAAGGCCCTTGATAAAGGTGGAAAAATTTATGAGTCTGACTTTTTAGTGCGCTCGAAACATGATAAACACGGAGGAGTACTAGGTCTCCCACTCCAAGATCTACTCTAGATATTGTCTTTTGGTTCCGTTCCCATTGTTCGAACGCTCTTTTCATGGACTCATCTGCCCTTAAACATAACATTTCAATTCGAGGTTCCGATGAAGGAGGAAATTCAACAATTTTTGAAATAATATCTGGATGAGGTTTACCATGCTGTAGTTCATACGGAGTCATACCAATTGTTGTATTAGTCGTTATATTTAATAGGTTTTCTATCTTGGGTATATATTTCGCCCATTTTTGGTGCTGCTGAAAGCAAAATGTTCGAAATAACCTCCCCAATTCGCGCATGTAGCGCTCAACCGGGTTCGATTGAGGGTGACGAACCGATGAAAACAGCACAGCAATATCTTCCTCTCTTAAAGTTTTCTCCCACAATTTCGCGGTAAACTGGGATCCATGGTCAGACAGTACACGTTCTGGTTTACCGAAACGTACAAAATGACAATTTAACAGGCGATTCAGTGTAGCCTTGGTGGTGATTTTCTTCAAGGGGTACAAAGAAACGAATTTCGTGAACACATCTAAGACGACCAATAAATAACAAACGCCTCCAACCGAACGGGGCAACGGACCGTAATAATCAACGGAAAGGAGTTCATTTTTACGTCTCGCTCGCACATGATCATAGGCCCCTTCCATCGGAACCTGGCTATACTTTACGCGCTGGCATAAATCGCAGACTCGTATATGTTTTTTAACCTGAATGCGCATCTTGGGCCAAAGATAATACATTTTTAAATAAGAATAGGTCTTGTAACACCCTGCATGACCCAGGGATTCATGGAGCGACTTAATTAGCTCGTCGGACAGTATTGATGGAAGATAGATTTTCCATCTTTCATCACCTTTAAAACGCACAAACAAAATATTATTTTTAATACAAAATAACTCGTGGCAATCCTCTTTCTGAACCCGCGCTTTTAAATTTTGAATCCGTTCATCTTTTCCCTGCAAAGCCTCTATCTTATCGAATTGCCCTTGAAGATTTTTATCAATGGTTTCGGCATGCGAACCCACCCTGCTCGAACACACATTAGCAAGCGAGGAGATCAACAAAGTATGCCTGTCCTTTTCCAATTCTTGACCATCTATGTGACGGCTGAAAAAGTCGGCAACAATATTATCCTCTCCCTTGCAATGTATTACCTCGAAAGAGTATCTCTGCATGTACAAACTCCACCTTCTAATACGCGCGTTTTGATAAACGGATTCATTTAAGAACGTAAGTCCTTTGTGATCGGTTACCACATAAAAGAATTTTCCAGAAACATAAACCCTAAATTTGGTTACTGAGTATATTATGGCCAAGAGTTCTTTTTCGGTTGTACTGTATCTAACCTCCGCATCAAGCAAAGTCCGACTAGCCAGGGCAATTATTCTGTGGCAATTGTCATCGTCAATCTGATACAATATTCCGCTAAGTCCAAGGTCGCTGGCGTCCGTCTGAATGTAAAAAGGCCTATCAGGCATCCAGTAACTAATAGTCACGCATTTAAGGAATGCTTTCTTCAAATTTTCAAAAGCATCTTCATGTTTAGATTCCCATTTCCAACCCCCCTTTCCGGATAGTAAATCACGAAACGGAGTTATCAAGTTCGAGTATCGTGTACAGAATTGACGATAGAAGTTGCAGATCCCCAGAACACGTTGCAAATTTCGCTTATTTTTTGGAGGGGGAAGCTCTTGTATCAAACGCAACCTTCCCGGATCCGGGACTATTCCCTCGTTGGTCATTACGAAACCAAGAAATGGCACAGACGTCCGCGCAAAAAGGGATTTACTTAATTTCAAAGTGAAATTATGACATCTTAATCGAGAAAACAACCTTCTAAGATGGTCTACATGCGATTCGAAATTTGGAGAAAACACCAACAAGTCATCGATGTAGCAAATTAGAAAGTCGTCAAACTCACTTCCCAACGCCATACTCAGGGCCCTGATAAAAGCGCTTCCCGCTGTCTTAAGACCAAACGGCACTCTACAAAATTGATATAAATTTCCGCCATGTAAAAATGCAGTATATTTCCTAGATGTTTGTTCTAATGGGATCTGCCAGTATCCCTCCGTCAAGTCTGTAGTGGATAAATATTTGATTCCTTGAACTCGTTGTAACACTTCGTCAATCTGTACGGGTCTTTCGTTATCTGACTGTATAAGCTGATTAATGAAACGCGCATCAAGAACTATTCGGATTTTTCCATTAGACTTTTTGACTATATGGACCGGACTGCAGAAATCGCTTTCAGATCGCTCTATGATTCCTTCATGCAGCATCCTATCAATCTCTGACTGCACCTCTTTTCGATACGCATGGGGAATCGGATACGTCCTTTTTACAATAGGTTTATCATAAATTAATTTAATCTTATGTTCATAAACAGAGGTAAGACGCGCTTTGTCAGAAAAGATGTCCTCAAACTCCGTCACTAAATCGATTATTTCGTTTCTTTGGCGATCATCAAGCTCCGTAAGATTACTCGCGACCGCTTGTAGTTGCTCGCAGAATTCACTTTTCTCTTCATTTTGACATACATTCATTACCATACATTCATTTTTTTCAGATTCTTCCAACACACTCCCATCTGTACTTTTTACTCCAACATCCCCATCGTACTCAACCTCATTTCGCACATACGTACCTCCCCTATTCACATTCACATCAAATATCTCACACAAATTCACACATTCAATCTCATTAAATAACGTTTGACGTACAAAATGTTCTCGGTTATTTATAACATCCTTCACTTGTAATTCGTGACGATTAACCCTTTCACTTTCAACATAAATCCTATTCCCTATTTCATCGTCTTTCTTTATATATTTAATCGTATTATTATTATCATTTTCAAATTGTTGATTTAAATCAAAATATTCTCCTCCCGGAGCATGTACAATAACGTCAGCGGCCTCATTAGTCTTTAACTGAACATTATTTAATGAACTATATCTATAATTATTAACCTTACACGGACTTAATTTGTCCTTCAGCTGACCTCCATACTCTTCATATTCCTTCAAAAAAACTACTTCTTCATCTTCAATTATATCATTTTTTCTTACATTTTTCTTTTCAAAATTTAAATCCACTATCCTTTCGGAATTTGTAACCGTTTTATCACATTCATTCAATGCCTTTTTTAAATTTACACAAACATCACCCTCTACACTCATATCAACATAATCGTCCAAATCTATAGATCTATTATTAACCTTATTTAATTTTGCACGTTCATTTATTATGCATACATCGACATCTTTACTTACTTCTATACACTTTTTCTTCTCCTTAAAATTTCTATTCTTTATATTATTATTTTTTGGATCAATCGTTACTGAATTATCTCCATCTAATCTTTTATTTCTACATTCATTAACTTTAGAATTTTGTTTAACTTTATCTACATTTTTTATTTGTGTGCCTGCATATTGTTTTTTATCTACCAATTGAAACTGACTATTAAACTGTTTAAGATGATCTCTATAACAATTTGCTCCTTTATCATTTTGACCTAAAGCTTTCTGCGATTCAACACGCACATTCTTACACACATTCTCATCTAAATTTTCAACTTCAGCCATTCTCACATCATTTATACAGACAAAACGAGAATTCTCCGAACAACCACCTGCGTACAGACTTGGTATATTAGCAATGACAGTATCCCCCATAATAACCGTCAAATCTGCATAATTTATATTTACTTTATTTTTTCTGAGCCAATCATTTCCTAGAATAACTTCGCAGGATAACCCAGGAACGACGAGAAAAATGGTATCCAATGTCTTGTTCTTAATTTTAATATCAATCATTATTTGTTTGGTAATATTAGTGGCCTTTTTGCCTATTGCTGTAACAACGCAAACATTTGAAATTGGCAATTCATTAAGTTTACAATTACTCTTTAACTCTTTATATATTACATCAGAAATGCACGTAACCAAACTTCCGGAATCAATTAACGCGTGCAAGCTCCGATCTCCAATTTGTACTGTCGCCATTGGACACTCATCTCTGCTTGGCTCCTTTTCACCTTTGTTACCTGCACCGGAAATGTCCCACGATAGGTCCTGCTACAAATTCATATGGGAACAACCCGACAATGGACCCTCTCTTACCGAGTTGATAATTAGTTTAAATTACCACCATTATGATTTCTATTTGAAGCATTACGGGGATGTTTACCATAATTATGTTGCGAATTGTATGAGGGATGGAAGGAATTCGAATTTTCCGAGTTTGCACCAGCATCTCTTCTAACAAAATTAGTATTATTATTATTATTATTTCGATTTCCGCGAAAATTGTCACCTTGTCTAGATCCGAATCTTTGATTATTGTAAAGCTGTGTTCCGTTACGGGTTTCATTCGACCATCCAGGACTTGAATTACTTCTCCGCGTATCATCATCAAATCTATTTCCCCTGCGAGATGACATCATATTCCGAATTTCTCCTCGATTCGCGCTCCCTTGATTTTGAAAATATTCTCTTTTTTCACGTCCCTCTGACCCAGATTCCAAGAACGCTAATGCATCTGCAATTTCTTCATTGCTAGAAAAGTCAGCTGTTACAAGTGAATTTCGAATCCAATCCGGAAATTGTCTAACAATTTCTTTATTTATAATTTTGCATGCAACATCTGGAAAGATATAGTTCCCTTCCTGTACTTGTTTTAAATAATATTCAAGAGCATTTCCATGTTTCGAATTGTATTTTCGCAGACTCCACGTCACACGAGCTTTCATGTAGTAGGATGGGGAATCATATTTTTCCAGAAAAGCAGTTTTAAATTCCAAATAGGATCCGACCTTCCTTTCCAATGTCCGATACCACAATTTTGCAATACCGTTTAAGGAATCTTCGGCGATTTTTAATTTAATATTTCCTAGAATACCGTTAACCTCAAAATAACGCTCGAGTTCATCAATATATTCCTTCGGATTCTGAGATTCAAACGCACTAAACGTAGGGGGTTTACTTTCAGTTTGAAAACGTTGAAAACCGTTTACAAATTTCTCTAATAATTGTTGAACAACGTTATTATTTTCAGGTAGGCTTTGCTCATTTACTTTGTTTCTATTTTCTATTTCGATAATTCGTTGTCTTTGTTGCTCATTTGCGGCTTGTAATTGACTAAGACTCGCGTTACCTTCCGCAACTCTTTTACGCAATTCTACCACAACATTTTTAACTCCCTCAAATTCCATAAGTCTTTGCTTTAAACTTTCAACTTCGGCCTCCATTTTTTTTTTACAATTATTAGTAGAGACTAAATTCACGGAAGTATTTTTATTTACGGAACTCGATTTATTTATTTTACTACTTTTTTCTTTTAGCGTATTAGCTGTTTTAATACGAACACTTCTCGTAACTATAGGTGAATATGAAACTCTTTCTCTTTTTCTTAATCGAGCTTGTATAGTTTTTCCTTCGTCCATCAAAGTCAACAAAAATACATCATTCAAACGAGCAAGCTCTGTTATCGTTAAATTAATTTCCATCCATTGTCAACATCAAATAAAATACCAACCCTAAAATGAGGAATCAAAAATAAATTAGGTAAACAAAAAAAAATTGTTCACTTAATAATCCATCGACAATTTGAATCAATTATCAGAAGTATCTAAATTTATTTTTTATTCCAACTCAAAATTTTGTTTCCTTTCAAAAACTTTTTATCTCTCTAAAAGAATTCGTTAGTTATTCCCAAATGTCACTTCAAAATTTTATATTCCAAATTGCAATTCAAAATAACCTTGTTTAAAAATTTCAATTTCCAAAATAGAGAAATAAAAGAAAAAAACAAAATTTTCATTTAGAAATTCTATTTTATCTTTTCCCCAAGTTCTCCATCCAAAACATCAAAATCTCCAATTAACGTTTCAAAATAAAAAAAATATTTTTTATTGTTTAAATTGTCTTCCTAAAGAAAATTATTTAATTCAAAATATAACTTCAAAATTGTGAACTTTAATTAAGAACTTCTTATTTGTGATTCCACATTTACACATCGAATTTACTTTAGTTTTTGTTTTCAAATTTCTAGTTCAAACGATTGTAGTCAATCGCTGTCCACGGTTCGGGTGCCATTGTAATAATCTTTTGTGATATTTAGTATATTATTTTACATCTATTTTACATTTTTTTTGATTTCATTCATCCACTCACCACACCATTGTTCATTTCATACTTACGCGCCATTAACCGTCGAGAAAGAGAGAGAGAGACTCTGAAACTTTGGGAAGAAACACACCCAAAATGGCCGACATCTGCATATAGACGATGACCTCCATGGCCAGATTGCTTCTTGTCCGACGAATGCACCGAAAGTAAGCAGCGACGAGTTCACAAAATAGCTCCTTCGGGGTGATTCTCGGACAGAAAACGAAGTCGACAATGAGTTTCCGACATCCAGCGATTTCAGCTCACGCCAATGAATAAAGAAATGCACGTTGCTTACCCATTAAGACGCCAAGGAGATGCTCGCGTAATAGCCCTGCATGGGGCACTCCCTGGCACAATGCAGTTTTACTAACTTTGCTGGCACCCAGTTCCTGATCCCTCAGATCTTGGCTCACAGGCTTTTCTTGTCGTGGGATTTCAGAAAGCTCCAAGTCCGTCAGGAAAGCGACTCAAAACTCCCGTCCTGCTGTGTCTTCTGTCCCAGTATCCAAGATTCGTCGTTCTTGCCAAACACGTTGCTCACCGTTCCGAGGTTCCGAGCACGGGGGCGACACTCCTGTGTAAAGTTGTCCGCCTTAAGGTAGCCGGTCACGTGCCACTGGAGCCCGATCACCTGACATTGTCACGTGATGTCGTGACCATGCGTACATATATGTATACATACGTACGTCGCAACTTTTATAAAAAATGCAAACATGGTGTTCACGGTGGAAGAATAGGTAAATAAATGAAAATATGTACAATTAAAGTCATTTGCTTATATAAGACTAGAGGATTTCTCTTGAGAGAATTTCTGCTGTACAAATAACAGACTATGCCATATTACACGTAAACCATGAAAATCAAAGATAACTATTTTGTTTTAAGAACTTTAATTAGGTAATTTTGTTTTAAAATTTTTAATCAACTGGTTTAAAACTGTTTATAGATGAATTATAAAATTATAATGTGGCTTGTGGACTTTTTACTTTGGATGGCAGATTTGCTCTTGAAGAATGCTTTATTCAATTTTTTTTTATAAAATATGCCTAGTTATGAGCAATGCTTCGTAACTGGATAATGAAACAGGTACGTATTTATACTCAAATTTTGCAAACAGGGATGAAAGTTTTCAAGAAATCATTTCCTAAAATAGCACAGATCCCCCTCAATTCCTGTCCAACCAACATAATTTATTCACAATGACTTATTTGGTATCCAATAAAATAAGAAATAGTTTCGTTAAATAAACTACATGGATAATGATTATTAACTTTTAAAAATCGGTGCAAAATTTGTTTGCTTTTTTGTTCAGTCAAGGACCCTTCAGTGATAGTTTTTCATTAATGAACAACAATACTATTTTGACAAGTAAACTATATTTCTGATTTAAAAATATTATTTATTTTTTATTTACAAATTATAATAAAAGTTAAGTAATGCAAAGTTTCGACATTTTTTTCTTATTTCGGTTACTTTGTTTTGCCTCCTTATTCACATCATTACAAAACTGAAGCATTTTTTTTTGAACGTAGTAGTGAATAATACTCGGCAATATATCAGGTGCATGTTCTTTACAGGGAAAACTGAGAAATTGACAGTTGATGGCTTCAGACAATATATCTTCATAGACATTAAGGGATTTACAATGTTTTGTAAATAAATTTTCGAGCCATTGTATCAAACTATAAAATACAACATTTGGGTACCTGAAAGTTCTCATTTTTTGCTCATTGCCTGATATTGTACCCAATGATGTACCTAGTTTTGCATTTGTAAACACAGCTACATTAACGCAGTGTTTCGGTTCTTCAGGAATAAGTGCCTTTTTGCATACATTACATTTTGTGTGATTTGCAAACCTGAATGCAATATGGGCAGTTAGTTGATACGTAGCACAATCAGATACACCAGGCAAAGAATAATCATGTTCTAGAACATAAGGTTGCAAATCCCAATCATCGCATTGCACAATCGCATTTATTTTTTCTTGCAAGTTGGTTAAAAGTGGTGTTTCCTTTTGCTCATCTGTCGTTTCAAAAATTGATTTAATATCTCTCAGTGATATTGGTTCAACATCATTTTCAAAGATTGAACAGTTTCCTGATGCTGGAGGTTTCACAACATTAAACACCGACAGGATTCTATAAATCTGTAAAAAAGTTGGGGTTGCAGGATGGTCGTTTGTACCTCCAACTTGCCTGATGGATCCAAAAAATCGCTGTGGAATAAAAAAAAGAAATTTAAATTGATTACGAACATGATGCAATAAAGGGAAAAACATGCCAGCATGCACACCACATCTCCAAAAATTTTTATAATATCCAAATAATACTTACTTCTGTTCCTAACACTATACAGTATACACTGTCACATTGATCATTTTTAAGAATACTCACCTCCTCTCCTAACATTTAATAATCTGTAATATTTTGAACTGATTTTAAATTTCCTAATCGTCTATCTATATATAGTTTAATAAACCTCAAGTGCATCTTGATTGACTCTTCCCGAATGCAGTTCTTCGAAACCAAAATTGTCGATTAAGGTGCAAGTTAACATCATCATTGATATTAGTGTTACTCGTAAACCATGAGCAGTTTGTTTTGTTAAAAACAAATTAACAGAAAGCTTTCCTTCATTAACTTTTTCTTCCCACATATTTAGGGTATCCAGGGATGTTTGCAAAATCTGTAATAAATGGAAAATGGGCTAATTTCGTTATATTTCTGTACTATAAAATTTGTATATGTTATTCAAGCACCTTAAACTCTGAGCTGTCTGGTGTCAATCCTCTTTTGGGTGCTTTAAGATTCAAAGCATCAAACATTGAATTAATCCACTCACAAAAAGCAGCAGTTTCTTCGCAATGTTCGAGTTCACGCACATATTCTCGGTAAAGCCTTAATCCACTAGCTACGGATCTGCTAAAAATCTTGAAACGATATTATTGAATTAATTTGTTTTTTTATGTTATTTATTTAATGTTATAGCAGTATTTAATTCCACATTGCTGTTAACATTATACCATAACAAGTATGCTATTCCTTACTTGGACAGCCAGCCGCACTCGCATTTTTGATAAATTTGTAAGATCAATATGGCTGCTAGTTAGTTTTGGACACACTTTTAACTGGCCTGGCAATATCTGATCTTGTTTCAACAGAATTTTAAAATAATTCCAGTTGATTACTCCTGCATCTGGATCCATCTGTGATGCAATTAATTGAAATGATTTAATCTATTTATCTTTAATTAGTACTGCTATCAGTATCTATAATTGAATATTAATATATTACTTGCAAAACTCCTTTATTAAACAATCTGTTTCTTATCGTCTTGATAAGATGTGGAATGTCTGATAGCATGTACACTTTTCTTTTCTCATCAGTCGGATGTGTGAAGAAGCATTTACAATTTTTTAGTTCACCTGATATTCCCAAAATTGTCCAGAATTTTCGATTAGTCGATGCACCATCTGCGATCACTGCATGAACTTTCGCTTCAATGTTTTCTAGTAAAACAATACTCTTTACAATTAATTTTGCCAACACATCACCCGAGACCGGACCTCTTGAAGCAAACACCGCAAATGGTTGTGCGTAGGTGTCTGCGAATGGCTGATACATAAAAACTAAAGCATGATTCGCCGTTTCACTTATGTCAGTTGCTTGAGGTCCATCACTGCCAAAATTCTCAAGACCTGCATATGTTAAATTTCTTGAATCAACGCTTATACTTTCCCTTAATGATATTTCATCAATGAGTATTGCCCCGTGTTTAAATAAAGCGGATTTTTTTTCCAAAAATATTTTAAAAAGCTCAAAAAACTTGGGATCGAAGCCGCATTTGGTGTGAATTATTGACAGGTACCTATTTAATGTAATTTCATGTATTCATAAAGTATTTATTTATTTGTTCATTTATTTATTTGATTGCTTGTTTAATTATTTAGAAATTTAGCCAATGGGCATAAAATGTTCAAACATACAGTAATAGTACATGTTGAATTTAAATGCATTCTTAGTACTATAGTAATAACAAATGATAAGGATCAAATGAACAAATGATAAAAGAAGAGATATATATACAAAAATCTGACGATATAAAGTAAAGTACACACGGTGACTAAGAGTGGTATTTTAATACTGCTACTGTTAATCATGTGATATATAATTAGCAATATTAACTGCTGTAATTTTTATAGCTCTTAACATTGCCAATTTTATCATTAACATTAAAAAAAATATTTTAACATTAATAGATTAATAATTGTAATAAATTTGATTACTGTATACACGAGAAACAAAACATTCAAAAAAATTAATTGTATTCATCCAAAGATAATAGCCAAAACGACGTCATAAATAAAAATATAAAAAATTAATATAGAACCAGAAATGATGTCGAATATACGACGTCGATTCTGACGCCATTTTCGACGTCATTTCCTACGTCGATTCTTTCGATAGGGTATGCAAGGCTGGTAAATTAACTTATTATTTATATGTGAATAGTTTGTATATTAATTTAAGAAATTATTCAAGACTTACCTTCTTATCGTCCGCACATGTGGAACCGGAAGAATCTTGCAACTGCGAAGAAACCGATATGTGGCTGGCGAACGCATGTGGAGCAACATTGCTATTATCATCCATTCTTCGGAATATCGCACACCTTGAGCTGCTTTACATTTCGATGTTGCAAAAATCTGTCTAACGACTTCTTTTTCATTCGAGGACATTCGAGGATTACCGTTTAGCAATTCTTCAATTTTTGTATCTGAAATTGTCTGCAATTCAGCACTCTTTTTATCAAATTCGACTTTCCATTTTTTTAAACCTTCTACAGCACGTCTTTTTGTCTTTGAAGCCGATTGTACCTTCTTTCTTAGTGAGTTAATGGAGTTTTTTGTGCTCGGAGTCAATACTATTCTTTGCCTTATTCCTTTACCTCTTTTGAGAGCTAGTCGTTTGGTTTTATTTAGTGATCTCTTTAATTTTTTACAAAAATCACAAACTTTTCTATTTATTGGTAGCAAAAGTTCACATTTTGAATGTCTCGTAGTACTTAATTTGTCCTTGCAAGCAGCTGCAGAGTATAATGTACCTAATGTGTTATCCATCTTACAACCTAAGCAGACATTGGCACGGTCTACAATGCATACGACTTCTTCAAGATGTTTTAAGCTTTTAATATGCGGATCCATTATCCCAAATGTGTATAATTTGTTTAATTCAATGGAACAGCTGACCACCTTGATTGTCACGCACATATCACTTTTAACAATGACTTCTTTGATTATCCACATACTGTATTCGCCTTTTACTTCACACGATTTTGCCAAATAAAGATATAACGTTTTACTACTTTTGTCAAATGTCTTGCTCCAGAATGGCGGAAGATGAATTTCTGCAATTTGTGATTCTAGTTTTGCAAGTGTATTTTCTTGCTTTAGAATACAAATGTAAAAAATTTAATAAACGATTAATGAGGAGAAATACTGAATAGTAAAACAAAAATATCTTAATATATATAAGTATTTATGGCTATTGAAATGGGAAAGAAATATGCAAATATATTCTCCTACAACTATTATGTATTCATGTTTCAAATATATATAGGCTCGAAAAGAAATTTTAAGGTTCAATTTTCATGCTATTTAGGTATATTGAAAGTTAAATTTTTACAACTGCAGAAAAATGTTTAAAATATAGTGTACAATATTAAAGAAAAATAATTTTAATATTATAACCACTGCTGTCAAAATCAACATTTTTTTAACGTTATAAGAATATATCTTGCAATGTTAAAAATTACGGATTTGGTAACAGTGAGCATTATTACAGTTGTAATGTACAACTTTCATTTATATAAGAATCGTAAGAAATGCTTTCTTCTACTGTAGGGGTTATTAATAGCTATAATTAAGTAATAATACGGATTAGTTACTTGAAAATCGTTAATTACATCATGAACTTCACTTATAATATTTGGATTCTCGATAACTTCTTCAGAAGTTTCTTGTATTTGTTGAATTTCTTCTGCATTTGAAGTATGAGCTGATACGTAAGTATGATCAGACAAACAGGACATTTCATATTGATTCTGTTCAATTGAAAATTTCAAAAGAAAACAATTTCATTTTATTCAAACAGTGCATATTATAGTTTGATAGATTAAACATACTAGAAAGAATGCTTAAAAACATGTATTGTGACCTTCTAACCATGTCGCATGCTGCCTTTAGAAAGCTTTTAAGGGCCTTCGAGCATGGGTGGCAAAGAGAAAAACCAAGAAAATCTTTGCTTCGAGTTCAAGGTATTGCTAACAAATTTTGTCGTAATTTATTTTGAGGGAAATATTCGTCATTATTATTGCTATCAGATGAACGAGTTTGGAGCAATTCTGTTACTAAGAAATATTTAAAAATAACCATTGACATTTATGAAAGGAAGCGAATATGAAATGAAAGGTCCCTAACCTGACAGAATTCAAGCTTATTTTTTTAATATTTCCTAGCAAAAGAATTGTATCGAACTGACTCCTTTGGTAGCCATAATATTGACAAATATTTTATACAAAATAAACTGTGAGAAAATTCACTTTTGAAGTTGAAAACTTGGAGCAAAGTTTTCTCATTTTTTCGCTTTATCCACCCATGCACTCTAAGGCATAAGTCATCAACATTAGCAAATAAATCTATTTTAATTCCTCATCTGTTAACTGGGTCATTATTTGCATCTCAAATTTACTTTTCCCACCCAAATACTCTATAATTCTGTTCTCATCTTCGTATTTGCAGGGTGTTATGCAGAAAGTTTGGATTTTATTTCGCTCACAATTTAATCAATTTTAATATTTTTGTTTAACGTTACTATTTTGATACTTACACCATAAACTATACTACCAGTATTCGTCATTTCGGGCATTTCAGTATCAGTACTGATAGTTTCTAATGCGTCACTAGCAGTATTCGGTATGTCATTCACTTCAGCATCAGTATTAGTAGCCAGTATTGTGTCACGTTTATTGTTTGTTTGCGTTTGCGTTATTGTATTAAAAATTGATGGAACACTGTTAACTTCCAGGCGTGGAATTTTATATGAACTCTAAATCATAATATTTTTAATTGTTACGGCTAATAAATTATCATCGAATTGGAATTTTAATAAACTTACAAATCCAAGTATTACACATCCACTAACATCACGAATTTCACGTTTTCTTATAATTTGATTATGTTTGAAATGTTTTTCACAAACATAATAATTTTTTCTTTTCCCATCTTTCATTCTTGGAACAACAGCATCCCATTGCGTTCTTAAAGTTTTAGTTTGGGGTGCACGGAAAACAGAAACTTGTTCAGGATTACTCGCATATCCTGATTTGCAACCGTACACACTACAATGTGGCATTTTAAAAAACCTAATAGCAATAATAGAAAATTTAATATCCATAATAAAATAATAAAAAACATAACTTCAGTAACAGATCGAACAAAAATTTAACATTCAACTTACTGCAAGTCTCTATTCTTCATCAATTCGCGACATTACTTGAAGAATGTAATGTGTATCATAAAAATTCGAATCCTTTATATATCATGAAGTTATATATCATAAAAATTTGAATCCTAGAATTTGAAATAGAGAAAGTAGAGAAAACGCGCGCGCTCTACGGGATTGGTCCAATAAAATTTCCCGCGTAAACGGACTTCGTTGGGCTAGCCGGGCTTTCTACCTCCAGCGCCACAGGCGGGAGAATCAGGAAGCATCTAGCAGGCACTTTAGCCAGATGTACAGAAAGCATTGGGAGTATAGGGAATGTCACCCCCGTGATTCCGAGTCAAGAGAGCTCTCCCAATCTACCGCGCGGCTTCGACATCGCTACACCCAATTTAAGGCGCACACACATCAACAACAATAATGTTCACAACCTGACTCCGCCGGAATTCCGCATCGTTACGCAATGGCAGTTTCTTATCGACGATCGGTACATTGTAAAACCGCAACATAATAAAATCACTACACATTGAAACACAGAAAATCTTGAATGGATGTTATTGGAAATTCTGGCAGTAAATTGTCATTTCCTAGTATTACTTCACCAGAAGCTCTGTCATTTTCCTTTTCATTATGATATAATAAGTATTTCAATATTGTTGATTTTGTTCCAAAACTTTATCGAGCTTTGAGTTACATGCAGCTAAAAAAGAATAAGTAATAGGTATAATAGATATAATTAGCCATTTTTTTTTGTCACTTATGTGAAATATTTTTTTCTTATGTTGCCATTTGTATTTACAATTATTAATTAAAATAACATACCACAACAAGTATGGGAGTGTGCTTCGGTTTCTTCATTATTTTTGTTTAGAACCGAGCGGAGATCGAGAAAAAGACACAATTATTAGGTTATTATAAGTATTGATTTATTTCAGATAAATAAAGAACGGACGTGCAAAGTTCAAATTAAACACAACAACTAATTCGCGAAGTCGCGCGATTGACTGAGAGACTCGATTCCGATGAGAATATGAAAAATCGCAACTTTTCGAAACAACACGAAAACTCAAATGTACGACACACTGCCACAATTACACGCGCTTTCTTGAGAGTGGGCGACCACTCGCGCTGTAAAATGGTCCCGTTCCAACCTAGGTTCCGAAAACTGTCACAAAGGTGATCTCGGGTGGGCGACCACCATCACGTTTTGGACTTCGGCACAACCACGTAGGGATCACGGAACCGGGACGAGAACTTCCACAAAGTTCCAACCGAACGACCGAATCGTCAAAGAACCACTCCGACCAAACCGACCCGGAAAACACTGCGAAAGAGGAACCGAAAATCTCTCGGTCGATCGGAACAACTTTATTTTATTCCGCGTTTCGCGGTTGTAACGACGAGATGAATTATCGTCGATGTATTGCAGGCAACGCGTAATTCTCCAGGCCACAAGCGATTCTCTCTCAAAGATGGCAGACACGAATTCGTCCTTCTTTTCTTCTACCGATCAAGCGATAGATCGATAAACAACCGTTGTCAAGGAACGATCGTAACTTGCAACCTTTCAAAATTCGAACGAGTATTTTAGATTTGACCGTTTTTCGAACTTTGCATTTCCGCACGGCTGTGGCCGATTTCGCATATGGTATTCCATTAGGAGTGCAATGGTGCGGGGAAACCACAGAAAACCCGCACCAGATACCATTACAAATAATTTACAATAATTCTCAGTATATAAATCAATGGTTCGCAACATTCTCCCCCCTGTACGTAGTTCCCGTCTACGTACATTCCTAACTTATCATGTATTCAAGTCAGAGTTCGCCGCATTATTAAACAATCTCTTATTTTATTTAATCATATACGCAGAAACAACATGTTGGAGACCGATTTACAATATTTATGTTTATACTAAACCATAGTAACGTACAAATTAAAAAATCTTATAGCGCTTAAATTAGAACACTCACAACAATAAAATACGAAGCGAATACAACTTGATAACCCGAAGTAAAGCATATTTTTCGCATATACATTAAGTCTTCTTAATTCCTCGACGGCCAGGTCGTTACGCTTTATCAACAATAAAATTGAAACGATATAGAACACGAACACAATAGGCAATATACTTAAACTCGACGACTATCTCTTGATCATAATTTACATATGATAATTCACGAGGATTCTCCTTTCACAAAGCAAATTAATTTAGACGAGGGTCTTAAAAGTGTACCCTTCGCCGTTCGAACCTCGACCACTCGCACGTAGCCGTCACGACCCGGACAAATCTTTTCAACTATTCCTTTTCGCCATGAACTGCGAGGTGCTTGATCGTCAACGACTATAACGTGGTCACCAACTGCTAGACTAGCCATTTCTTTGAGCCATTTCGTTCTCGGAAATAGAGTCGGCAAATATTCTCGTGTCCATCGTCTCCAAAAGGCATCGGCCATACTCTGCGCGAAACGCCACTGCTTTCGCATGTCGGTATTTTGCAACTCATATCGAGTCAACGCGAGTCCCCCGGGAGATGTACCTATCAAAAAATGGTTAGGGGTAAGCGCTTCTTCATCTCGAGGATCAGGCGAAACGTGAGTTAAAGGTCGGGAATTCAAAATGTGTTCGATCTCCGCAAACAATGTTAGAAGCGTTTCTTCCTTCAGCACTTGATCTTTCGTAATTACCTTTAACGCTACCTTCACCGATCGAACTAATCGCTCCCATGCCCCACCCACATGAGGAGCTGAAGGAGGGATAAATCGCCACTCCATTTTTTTTTCTGCCGCGTATCGCAGTAAAATATCGCTATCGAATGCTAAAACGGATTCGCGTAGTTCTACGTCCGCGCCCCTAAAGTTTGTACCGTTATCCGAGTATAAAAAGGCTGGTTGTCCTCGTCTGGCCGACATTCTCCGAATGGCCATAATGGCCGAATCCGAACTCAGGTTATGTGCAAGCTCTAAATGTACCGCCCTGGTCGTGAGGCAAGTGAATATTACGCCCCATCGTTTTTCGCGTCGTCGACCGATTTTAATTAATAGCGGTCCAAAATAATCGAGACCAGTATGACTAAAAGGACGTAAGCGTATGGCAACTCGCGACGAATGTAAATCCGCCATTAAAGGTTGTTGCGGTTTCGCACGATTTATTTTACAAATTGCACATTTTGATACGATGGAGCGCACAACACTTCTAAGTCTTGTCACCCAAAACTCACGCCTCACCTCGTTTACTACGGTCTCGTGTCCCCCGTGGTACATCTTCTCGTGATATTCTTTCACAAGAAGAAGAACCTCAGGAGAATTGCCGTCTAAAATAGCAGGTCCGTTTGTGATAAACTCGGGTATAGCCTGGCCCAACCTACCTTTCACACGCAAAATTTCTTTTTCGTCCAGATAAGGTGATAATCGTAAGATTGAGCTGCGATTGTCGAGTCGTTTGCCGTTTTTCAGCGCTCGAATTTCAGACTGGAAACTAGAAGCCTGCATGGCTCGTAATCTAAGGATTTCGGCTTTTCGGATATGGCCGGCAGATATTCGGTAATTTGGTAAACCTTTCATTCTTTCGATCGCTAGTAAAACGCACGCGGTGGCTCGAATCAGTCTTTTCCATGAAGAAAATCGTTCAAAGGCGGGTATCGATAATTTTAGTGGAATTTGATTGGACTGTTTATGGGTAACGATTCCGACGAAAGTTTTCAACTCGGACGCGACCCGATCGCTTTCCTCCTTGGATTGTCGCGTTTGAATAACGGGCCATTCAGATTCATTTTGACGTAAGTAGTCTGGACCCCATACCCAACGATCATGGACTTTCGTATCATAAAGCACGCATTTGGTAGCAAAGTCCGCCGAGTTCAGTACAGAGGGTACCCATCTCCATTCCGCGGGCGATGTGAGTTCACAAATTTCCGCTAAGCGATGGGACACGAATGTCTGAAACGAACGCGCATCCGCGTTTATCCAATCGAGAACTGTACGCGAATCAGACCAGAAAACCCTTCTTGAAATTCGGAATTCGTGTTCTTTCTCAATTGTTCGCGCCAGTCGACTCGCGATTAAAGCACCTTGTAACTCTAAGCGCGGGATGGACAGGGGTTTCAATGGAGCCACGCGAGATTTCGCCGCGACAAAGGCTGTTTGGACATCACCATTGGATGACACAAATCGCCAATATGCTACCGACGAAAATGCTTTATCACTCGCGTCACAAAAAACGTGAAGTTCTACTTCAGTATCTATCGTACGCTCCTTCGAATAGCAACGCGAAATGGATAATTGTTTAACTTTTTCGATATCTGAGATCCATTTTATCCACATTTCTCGTTCTTCGTCCCGCAACGAATCGTCCCACCCGATACCGCTCAAACATATTTTTTGCATAAGGATTTTTGAACGCACGATGAAGGGCGCTAAAAACCCAAATGGATCAAAAATTGACATGATAGTTCGCAAAACTTCCCTTTTTGTCGGTTTTCGCGTTCCGTCCCGAATGTCGCCAGGAATAAGATTATCTGAGATGTTAAAAAAGAACGTATCAGACAAGGTATCCCATCGTAAACCGAGGACTTTTTGGCGATCGTTTTTACCGAGAATGTGCAAATTCGATTTAATTTTATCGATCTCGGATTCAGGGACACAATCGATAACTCGAGATTCGTTGCTCGCCCAATCGTGCATGTTAAACCCGCCCGCTTTATTGATCGAACGTATGCCTATAACGGTATCTATTGCTTCTTCTACTGTGTCGCAGCTGACTAATAAATCATCCATGTAAGATTGATTTTGTATGCTTTTAGATGCAGTCGGATTAGTCGAAGATAAAATTTCCGCGTTTCGATTCTTTACGAATAGGGCGCTACACGGCGATGATTTGGAACCGAAAAGCAACGTGTTCATTCGATATTCTAAGGGAGGTTTACTTCGGTTTTTGCCTCGCCAAAGAAACCGCTGAGCATCTCCATCTTGCTCGGAAATTTTCACCCTAAGGAACATGTCGCTGATGTCACCTTTAAAAGCAATTTTTCCGACCCGAAATCGCATCAAAACGCCCAGAAGTGACCGTAGGAGATCCGGACCCGGAAGTAAACGATCGTTAAGACACATATTTCCTGTTTTCGCGGCCGCGTCGAAAACGAGTCTTATTTTTCCCGGTTTGTTAGGGTTTGTTACGCCGAAGTGGGGTAAGTACCAAACTCGTCCTCTGGGAGGGGTGTTAATCTGTTCTGCGTAACCATTTGCTATCAAGCGATCCATTTCGGCATAATAGAGTTTCGCGTGACGCGGATCTTTATCGAGTCTAGTTTCCACATTTTTTAGTCTTTTGAGGGCAGCAGATCTACTTTCTGGGAATCTGACGTGATCATCACGCCACAATAACCCCGTTTCCCAAAACGCGCCTACTTTGCGAGTTGTCGACTCTAAAATTTCCAACGCTCGTCTTTCACTTGGAACTATTCTTTCGGCGGTTCCTACTCCTAGCGCATCGATTTTGAAATAATCCCGTATGAGGCAATCTAACGCGTCATCGGAAGATTCGACTCCCCCGATTTGGTTCCCAGACACAGTGCAGAGGGCGTATCGATTGTTCGATGAGGTCTTTCGCGAATCGCTACCGTGGACCACCCAGCCTAATGGGGTCTTCGAAACGAATGGCAAACCACCCCCCACGCTGCGAAATTCCAATGTATTTATTACGTGGACATTGTCCTGACCAATTAGAATTACAGGTTTGGCATTAACATACGATTCTACTCCAAGATCACGAATATGGGGAAATTTATCAATGAAAATTTTATCGAGCGATTGTACAGGCAGATCGAGATTAGCGATGGTATGCACACCGGTTAATTTATAGGTTAAGAATGGACCTGATACCGAAATTGTTACTTTCTCGCTTTCTGTTTCAACTAGTCCGGTTTCCGAGACACCTTTTAACGATAAATTAACGCGACAACCTCGCACTCCCAGCTGGCGTGAGATACTCGCGTCTATTAGCGTGATTGTAGATCCTTCGTCAAGTAACGCGTATGTATTTAAGCAAGTAGTCGGACTAGACAGCGTTACTGGGAGAATTTTTAGTAACACACGACCCGAACCTAGTCACAAGACAGTACCGTCAGCGCGCTTTCGTATATGTAAGGACTTCGGATCCAATGATTGGTTTGAAAAGGACAATCGATTCTCTTTGCGCGTAGAATGATTTGTATTACGTTTGTTGACGTTTCGAGTAGCACTTTTATTAGAAATATATTTTGAATTAAAATTTTCATTATCATCGTGAAGTTTACGATGGTGTTCTCTTTTGCAATTATCAATACCGCAGGGGCGTTTCGAACGACAGTCATTTAAACGGTGAGTATTTGAGAGACACGAGAAACACCGAATTTCGGATCTTACCCAATTCCATCGTTCATTCACTGAAATTTCTGTGAACGATTGGCAATCGAAGATTCTGTGATCCCCTTTGCCGCAATAATAACAACCGAACGTTTTGGTCTGTTTAGGACTTTCGTTGCAATTTAAATTTTCACGCACGACAGTTGCACATACTGCCCGAGTTGGCATTCGGCGTTTGCTCGGTACGCGAATTTCCTCGCGAGATTTTAAACGTTGATCGCGAGTGATCGAGGTTTCATTCATACCTGCGCGGCAAGATAACTCTGCTTCTTGATATAAAAAATTCCCCAACGAAACTAATCGCGGTTCGGATTCATCGACGTCTTTTAAATATCTATTAAAATCGTATCTTAAGGATGACGGAATCTTGTAAATGATTTCGCGTACGAGTTCCGGACTATGTAAATAACCTATGTGATTAAGAGATTGTATGGCTATGACGGCGCTCTTTACTTTTGTCCCGAATGAAATTATATCGCATGCCGGAGAATCTAGTTTAGGCATATTTTTTAATTCGTTGGTAATAGACTCTATGACCGTATTGGAATTGCCGAAACGAGTCGATAACAAATTCATGACATCTGATGCCTTACAGGTACCAATCATGACACAGCCTATTGCCGATTTAGCTTCGCCCCCCAATGCTCCCTGGAGACGAGCGACATTTTCGCGGTCTGAATATTTGCCTAATTCTGTCGACAATTCATATGATTGCTTAAATGATAGCCAATCCGCAGGGTTCCCGTCAAACTTTGGCAAAGCAGTGGCAGTCATTCGATTCACTAGACGATGCGAATCGTTTCCGGAATTAAACATTTCTGGTGAACGTGTTTTTTCTCGCAGTAAACAGCTTTGTTGACAAATTCGCGGTGATTTTTCACGACAACCATGAACATTGCATTTCCTACGAGAATCGGAGGAAGCACGAGAAGTTCGGTCAGCAATACGATTAAAATTACGGCTTCGTTCACGACAATCACCACGTTCACAACCATGAACCATACGAATATTTTCGCGCAACGACTTATCATATCCCTTCGTAACTGGCGAACGGGATCTATATCGAACAGAATTTCTCTTACTTCGATCGTCGAATTTTTCGGAATAATAATCTTTATCACGGCAGTTTCGTCGAGCTCGGCTATCCTCGCGTACACGAACGGCTTCAGACGATATGCTATCCTCGGTTACAATTGACGAACGCGATTGACATCTGTCACCTTCACGGGGCATCGATCGGTCTCGAGAAGTGAGGTTATCAACATTTCCACGGTTACGACCGAATTCACCACCTGAAACGCACCGATTACAACTCGAAACAATCGAACGGCTGCGAGATCGAGAAGGGTTCGAAAATGCATCTAACCGCTTTTCTAACCTCGCGATTTGTTCCGCTTCTCGACGTAAACGATCACGGCCACGTTCAAGTTCTAACATGAGATCATTACGATTTTCATACGAATGAATTGACTCGCTATAATCGGAGATATTATCGCGGTGACCACGTTCGACCGATCTTACGTCAATTAATTCGGATGAAGAATCACGCGCGGCTTCCAAACTTAGGTTACTTCGATTTCTGACATTTACCGCGGTTTCACACTGACGTACCTCTCTTTCGACGTCGTTCTGCTCCAAGTTATCGGCCTGTTCACCAATAACTGAGGGACCGGATGTTGATGCCTGTTCCAGCGCGTTACCTTGGGTCCTTTCAATTCTGCTCCCGTCTTCTTCTTGGTCGATTGGATCCTCCATTGTAACATTAGATATAACCTCTCGGATTCGCCTGGCTGGTAGCATAACCTCTCCATCGACTTGAGTTGAAATGGATGCAACATTTCGACTTCTAGCCGCTCGCAAGGTTAAGTCGATTTTCGTAGAATGCGCTGCCTGTCGTTTCGCCTTCTTCGTAGCCATCAACTCCGATTGCTGGGTAATCGCTCGTGATGTAGATTGCTTCGCTGGCCGAACTCTTTTTCGCAAATTCACCATTTTGAATTGTAATTTGATATTCTTTTTTAGTCGAAAGTTACTAACACAGGCACTCACGTCTTCGCTCGCCGGGAATATGCTCCCGGGTTTCGGCACCAATGTTTAGAACCGAGCGAAGATCGAGAAAAAGACACAATTATTAGGTTATTATAAGTATTGATTTATTTCAGATAAATAAAGAACGGACGTGCAAAGTTCAAATTAAACACAACAACTAATTCGCGAAGTCGCGCGATTGACTGAGAGACTCGATTCCGATGAGAATATGAAAAATCGCAACTTTTCGAAACAACACGAAAACTCAAATGTACGACACACTGCCACAATTACACGCGCTTTCTTGAGAGTGGGCGACCACTCGCGCTGTAAAATGGTCCCGTTCCAACCTAGGTTCCGAAAACTGTCACAAAGGTGATCTCGGGTGGGCGACCACCATCACGTTTTGGACTTCGGCACAACCACGTAGGGATCACGGAACCGGGACGAGAACTTCCACAAAGTTCCAACCGAACGACCGAATCGTCAAAGAACCACTCCGACCAAACCGACCCGGAAAACACTGCGAAAGAGGAACCGAAAATCTCTCGGTCGATCGGAACAACTTTATTTTATTCCGCGTTTCGCGGTTGTAACGACGAGATGAATTATCGTCGATGTATTGCAGGCAACGCGTAATTCTCCAGGCCACAAGCGATTCTCTCTCAAAGATGGCAGACACGAATTCGTCCTTCTTTTCTTCTACCGATCAAGCGATAGATCGATAAACAACCGTTGTCAAGGAACGATCGTAACTTGCAACCTTTCAAAATTCGAACGAGTATTTTAGATTTGACCGTTTTTCGAACTTTGCATTTCCGCACGGCTGTGGCCGATTTCGCATATGGTATTCCATTAGGAGTGCAATGGTGCGGGGAAACCACAGAAAACCCGCACCAGATACCATTACAAATAATTTACAATAATTCTCAGTATATAAATCAATGGTTCGCAACAATTTTCGATAGTGTTTTCATTGACGCTATTGCATTCACTGCTATCTCCACATACTTCTTGTTCATTTTAATAATTTTGAGACCCTTTAATTTTGGTATTATTAGATGTAGCTGGCAACTTTTGGTGATTTCCTTGTGGTTGAATATTATTATTTCTTAATGGAACAGATTCAGCATTATCATCATAAATTTGGTTAACATCGACAAAGTCGATTTTATAATTTGATTTTTTTTCATTGACAAACACGTTTTGAATATCTTCATAATTCAGGACCACTGATGAGTCATCTTCCTGATCATCTAAATATTCATAACTCCAATCGACTACAAATAAATCTTAAGTTGCATTCATTTTGAAAATACATAAAAAAATAAACATAATTTAACAAACCAGTATTTTCTTTGTTATACATTGAATTTGAATTTTTGATGATCTGCGCTGATTTTGGCTGCTTTGGATTATTTGGTGGACGTTTTATTGAATTTTTGGAGCAATTGTCATATTTCCTTTTAAGAGGGATTTTACTAACAAAACTTTGTTCATTATTGGATCCGTTCAGAGGCTTAGAAATTTTTACCTTATTGTAAATGAGTTTTTCCATTCCTCTAATCATGATCTTAAAAATAAAAAATATATAAAACTGAATGTACATTGAAATATGATAAAAATAAATTGTATAAAAAATCAATTAATTATTATGGAGAATTGGGAAAATATAATTTTTACCACCAATCGGAACTTGAAAACCTTTTTTCATAATTTCATCTACTCGCCAAACTTCTGCATCGGTGGATATTTCTTTCGCAATATAAATTTGAAAGAGACTAGAATTGCATGGATACGACGGAATAATGGAGAGATTTAAAAATCTACGACCTATTATTACCGGTTGCTCTTGAGAATAACAAATATGCTCAATAATAACAATGCCTCCATCTTTTACATAGCAACAATTGTTACCAATTTTAGCAGTTAATGTAAAATAAGGAAACTCTATATGTTCATTACTGAACTGTTGAGAAAGGTTTTGGGGTAAATTGTCATTTTGTGGTTTAAGCAGAGTATATCCTAATGCGGGTCGTTTAGAAATCAGTATTCGAAATTTTATTTTCTCTTGCATTCTTCTAACAATCTGTGACAATGGATTTGAACCATTTCGAATATGGTTCTTCAAAATTTGAAGAAAATTTTCAAATCTAAAAACGCTAAAATTATCTAATGCTCCAAATTTCAACACATCTGCCGATAAGTGACACAAGTTATGAAAGTTGAAACTGAGGATTGAATCACCATAAATGGAAGCAGAAGAGTGAATAAAATAAAGTAATAGGTTATTAGCATACTCATTATTACGAAAACATTCTTCTGGATCACAGAGTATTCGAATAGCCAAATGAAGTCGAAGAAAGTTGTCAAACCGATCTGCTGATAAACAGTCCTCTAAAATAACAGGTCCCAAATAAAGCAAAAAAAGGCGGAATTCAGTAGCTTTCCACCTGCTCACTTCATCGAATGCTCTTGGCTTTCTTACAAACTCTGAAGGGACGTATTTCGAGAGAGCGCAGTAAGATTTACTTACAGCATCATTTTTAACTTTCGATCTCTGAGAACGACAGGTTTCGTTTATCCATAAAGTTAGAAGTTTTTTCATTACTCCTAATAAAACAAGGTGCATATAATCCAGAGGCACCTGTGACACCATGCCAATTTCAATACCTTCCAAAGGACTTTCTAAAATTTGGTACGTTTGTGGCAAATGTTCTCTGAAATTTTCATCAGTCCGTAAAGTTGCATTACATTCGGGAAATATCACTCGTTTTTGGAAATATATTCCTCGATGAATACATTTGGCACAACCATGATATGCATTATGGGTAGGAAATTTCAAAACCCAATTACGAGCAACTGTATCTGCGAGGAAAGCATTAAATTCGAGGGTGAAGTGCCGATTTTTAAATTGAAAGCCATCTGTATTCAATTTTTTAAATTCAATGATGAAGGGAAGTAGAAATTGTTCAACATTAGGTTTTTTAACTCCATAATAAGCAGCGACAATAAATGGATCTTTAAATTGGCTGTCGACGATTTGACACAAAATTGGTATCAGCTCACTTTTTGAAGATTCATACAGACTTATACCATCGATATTGATATCGATTTTTATGATATCTTCAATACCGATTAAGTTAGCATGTTGTAATTGCTCTACTAAACCATGTTCTAATCCACAATATGTATATAAACCTGATTCTAATTTTTCAATTGATGTGGATCTTGGTGTTTTCAACAGGGTGCGAGCATCATTTGGTAGATTCCCTAAATTCACATCTATAGGCCATTTTTTCATACGCTTCAACAAACTTGTTAAAGCATTATGCTTAATCCCAAACTGACAAGCCCATACCGCTAAATCTGTCACAGGATCAATTACTTCATTTGTAGGGTAAGGATCATATGAGTCAACTACAGCAGTTTGATCAACGATATTTGTGTGATCATATGAAGCTTCACAAGATTTACCTAAGGGATTTGCATTGTCACAATTATCAATATTTAAAGTTTGGTAAAAAATGTTAAACGAATGATTCATTTCAGCATTATTCGATTATGTGGAAGGTACAATATTAGTTTCATAATTGTTAGTCGGGTTTATTGGGGTGTTCACAGATGCAGAAGTAGTATGTAATAAATACTTCACGCGAGTGGCTTTTTGACGATCTGAAAGTCTGGAGAATTTTTTCCTGCGTAACATATCTTACTACCTATGTAATGATTAAATGATATAATTTAAGGCTACTTATTAAAATTAAAGGAATTATGTGAAAAAAAGAAAAACAAAGACCGAAACTTTATATAATTATGAAATTTTGTTGTCGAACGTTTGCGTCTCTTGACTTCTTGTCACATATACATATGCATATAAATTTCCTACACTTTAAAACTTTTACTTTTATGAATATATTATGATTATTCTTCGGAGTTCGAAGCTTTTAAAACATAATATAGGTACATACGTATAAACGAAGCTGACGCTTTTACAACCTTTACTGAAAAAAAAACGGTCTAGTGTGAAGAAGTCGTATTAGATATATCATTTCATGTACAATTAAGACATGTCTTTAAGACATCCAAAAGTAATAAATTTATGCTGTCAATTTTACAACAGCAGATTTGCAAATCCGATTTATGGAGTCTCTTCAAAGACGTACAAAATTCAACAATAACATGATATCATAAAGATATCATTGAAGAGACGTCATATAGGGGAACGTAATAATGACGTTGTAAGTTTCGTGTTTTTCGGTTGTCTAAAAAATGACGTCACTTTGCCATCACTTTGGCGACGTTGGAAAATTGTATCAAAAACAGTGGCATAAAGTCGTCCCTTTCGGGACGTCTCACTTGCGAACGACTTTTTGCCAGCCTTATGACTCGTCTTAAAGCCGTCTTGGAAACGACGTCATTTTTACATATATTTGCAACTTGTGCTAACTGGGTAGATTCTGCGTTGACTACCGAGACGTCAACGCCGTCACAAGAAGAGATGCTTATCCGCCGCCAAACTTGGACGGCATATTAGACAAGGTGCGCCGGGCAAGATTCATTAGTAAGTTGGATTTGAGTCAGGCCTATTTTCAGGTGCCATTGGATCTGGTCAGTAAATAGTCGCGGCGTTTGCAGTAGCCGGTCGAGGGTTATTGCATCTTAAGCGGATGCCCTATAGCCTAAAAAATGGCCCAGCCACTTTTCAGAGGTTGATGGACTCGTTATCCGGTCCCGAATTTTATTGCTTTAGTGCAGTATATCTGGGTTAAAGAGTAGACCGCGAAGGATTGCGTTCCGATCCAGAGAAAACTTATCCCGTATTGGAGTACCCTGCACCTAAGAACCTGAAGCAGGCAGACGTTTTCTGGGAATGGTCGGATGGTATGCTCGCTTAATAACCGATCTGGCAGTGCAAAGACTGCCTCTTACGTAGCTGACGAAGAAAACGCAGACCTGGGAGTGGGGTGAAGAACAGGAAGAGGCATTTGAAGACCTAAAGAGGGTTCTCACGGAAGCACCCCTATTAGGACGGCCTGATTTTAAAAGAATGTACATTCGTACAGACCGACGCACGCGATTATGTTCTAGGCGTGGTCTTGACGTAGGAGTAAGACGACGGGGAGCAACGCATCGTTTACCTAAGCCACACGAAAAAACATTTAGAAGGATACGAGTTCAAGGTGATCACAGACCACAGCAGTCTATAACTGCAAGGATGGATGTTCGAGGTCACTTATAGGAAGGGTGCCTTGCACTACGTACCTGACGCCCTATCACGACGAGTAGAAGACGAAATAGGAGCCAAGAAAATGTCGACGGAGTAGGAAACTTGGTACCAGCGACGAAAAGAGTTGGTATCCCCATTTTCGGAGCGATTCCCGGATTGGAGGGTCGAAGACGATCGATTGTACAACTATTGGAAAGATCCTTTGTTGGATCCCGTGATCCCTTCGAAGGCCTTATACTATTCAGGTGAGAGACGCCTGAATACTGCTTGAGTGATAATGGACCTGAGTTCGGTAACTCCCACTTAGACCAAGTATTGGAGGAATACGTAGTGAGACACAAGAAAATCCGGTCGAAATGACGAACCGGATTCTGAAGACGATGATATAGATATTCGTAGGCGTCGATCACCTGGATTGGGATCTTCACCTTCCGCAGTTCCGTAGCGCGATAAACACCGCAGTGCAAGCTAGCACTAAAGTGTCCCCGGCGTTCCTGAACTTTGGCCGTCAACCAATACCCGCGAAGAGCCTGCGAAGGAAGTTGGAAGTGGAAGCCCCTATTCTACGCATGGATTCGAAAGACTGGTAAGATCGATTGAAGAGACTTCTTACACATATTGGCGTAACATTTGTGGCCAAAAGATACTGCATATATGTGAAATTTAAAGTAATTTTTAGTTTTTTAACTATTCTGAAGAGGTCCCTCACAAGCGGCAGAAACTACAACCAAAGTATTATTTTTGTCCGAAAGGAATCGCACTATTACCTATACTATTACCTTATTACCAAGTCTTTTTATGTATATTCAAATATATATCTCGACGCAGTCCGTCAAAATATGAATAATAGAAATAAAATATACTTTACAATATCTTTGTACGGCTTCGAATAGGAACCTCGTGTAGTGAGGAAAATGTAAACATAGTCGGGTTTTATAGTTTTATCGCGACAGAACTTTTGTTTTCATGGGCGGTATATAAATAATTAAGAAACTATATACCTTCTTGCCGCACAGGCATTCCACCCGACGTCGATTGGTTGCGCACCAAGACGCGGAGATTTCTTGCGCATGCGCAGTCCAATCCCGTATATTTTACACATTCCTGAACTCTCATATGCATTCACATAACCACTCATAAATGAGATCTCAAACACGCGGATATCGTGAGACTCGCGCCTTGCTCTCTGGGGAATTCTGTTATAAGATATTTCGTTAAGCGTTTTATATTATAAATTATTTACATAAATGAAAGTCAAAGCAACGAATCATAAATTTATTAGTCAAAGCGTCTCGGAGAGCTCGGACATGCATTTAACTGACGTACCGCTCAAAAGTATGAGCTCACCCTTGCGGAATGTTGGCTAAATTAAAATGTTGATATCTCATTGCCAATTATACGTACGGGAAAAATAAAAAAAGAGAATTAAAGAAGAGACTTTCAGCTTTTCAGTCGTGGTGGTTTCATTTCTATATATACATTTCTCTACGAACTATGCTAAATTTACTAAAGTCATTTTTTCGTATTATTTTTTTCTTTTTCAATCCGCTCCTATTTTTTTTTAAAATGATTGCAGGAGAAATATACAACGTGTAATCGAAAGATAATCCCAATAGCTTTAATTTACCCCTTCGGGATTTTGTCTTGAGATTTTGTGCTGAGATTTTTTCAAATTTTTAGGACATTTTGTTATACCGTATTTTGTCGACTTCAACATAATTTTAGGATGCAAAGTTGCATTTAAACTAGGATTAAGTTTAAGATTATGTTTGTCTTTATTATATTAGGATGTTTCACGCAAAGCTTTGCCACTAGGTTTTTTTGAAGAAAGCAAAATTTCATAAATATGTACATATATACATGAATACAATTGTTGATGTTTTCTATGTATGCTAAAATAAAGTTCATTGTCCATTTATAAATACGTGTATATGAATTATTATATTGCAAACTGAGTATAGTTCAAAAGGAAATCTATATTTGTTAATAATCGCAGCACAAAAGCGTAAATTTGCTAAAATAGGATAACAAAAATTTCCTTCTAAAAATTAGAAAAAATTTCAGCCAATACACAATTAAAAATGAAACTTTTTGTGCCTTAAATATTTTCCGAGATATAGCAGGTTGAAAAAAAATCACATTATTTTGTTCAAAATTGAATAACTATTTGTAAAAAATTATAAGACCCCGATTAAATCCCGAAGAGGCAAATTAAAGCTGTAGGGATTACCTTTCGATTACACGTTGAACGTTTCTCTTGCAATCATTTAAAAAAAAAGGTGCTATAAGCTGGCCGACCCCTTAGGGCCGAATCGAACCAAACTAGTGCGATTGATTGTTGCTCAATTGTTGCTCAAAAGTTGCTCTATTCCCGTATTTGTTGCTCCCATTTAAAAAAAAAAATAGCAGGGTCGGCTAGCTTGCATAAGAGCCAGGCGACCCTAGCTCAAAAAGTGGGAAAAACAAATGCTACCGTAAAAATGAGTACGCAGCTAATTGTTGCTTATTTGTTGCTCAAAGATTACCGCTGTAATATAGAATTCCAAAGTACCGGTTCTGATATTTAAAAAAAAAAGTAGATTCGGCTGGCTTACCTCAGAGCCATCCGAACATAACTCAAAAAGTGAAAAGAACAAATTGTATCGCAAAAACGAACATACAGCTAATTTTTGCTCATTTGTTGCTAACAAATAATGCTATAATTTACACCAAATATGGTCCGACATGACTGACAAAATAAAAAATACACATATTTTTGAAAGCACATTGAATGGGCGACTTCAACCAGGCTTATATTACTGCAAGTCGAATGCAGCAACAATCAGCCGACACTTGTTGCTCGATTCCTTTACGTTTTAGAGACATAAATAAAGGATACTATCATGGTCCGGACCGGTTCGGCTAGTAAAATAAAAAATTACAAGCTTTTAAAAGTGACTAAAGAATAGCATTAATCTGGCAATATTAAACACCCATTATGAAGGCAGCAACAATTAGCCGACAATTGTTGCTCCATTCCTTTGTGTTTTAGGGGCATAAATGAAGGATACTATCATGATCCGGACCGATTCGGCTAGTAAACTAAAAATTTACACGCGTTTAAAAGTGACTACAGAAGAGCGTTAAACTGTCAATAGTAATCAGCCAATATGATGGCAGCATCAATTAGCCGACATTTGTTGCTCCATTCCTTTGAGTTTTAGGGACATAAATGAAGGATACCATCATGGTAAGGACCGATTCGGCTAGGAAAATAAAAAATTACACTCGTTTAAAAGTGACAAAAAAACAGACTTAATATGTCAATAGTAATCGCCAAATATGACGGCAGCAACAATTAGCCGGCATTTGTTGCTCCATTCCTTTCTATTTTAGGGGCATAAATGAAGGGTACTATCATGGTCCAGACAGATTCGGCTAGTAAAATAAAAAATTACACGCGTTTAAAAGTGACTAAAGAAGTGGGTTAATCTGTCAATAGTAATCAGCCAATATGACGACAGCAACAATTACCCGACAATTGTTGCTCGATTCCTTTGTGTTTTAGGGACATATATGAAGGATACTATCATGGTCCGGACCGGTTCGGCTAGTAAAATAAAAATTTACACGCGTTTAAAAGTGACTAAAGAACAGCGTTAAACTGTCAATAGTAATCAGCCAATATGAAGGTAGCAACAATTAGCCGACATTTGTTGCTCGATTCCTTTGTGTTTTAGGGGCATAAACGAAAGGTACTATCATGGTCCGGACCGATTCGGCTAGTAAAATAAAAAATTACATGCGTTTAAAAGTGACTAAAGAAGTGGGTTAATCTGTCAATAGTAATCAGCCAATATGACGGCAGCAACAATTAGCCGACAATTGTTGCTCAATTCCTTTGTGTTCTAGGGACATAAATGAAGGGTACTATCATGGTCCGGACCGATTCGGCTAGTAAAATAAAAAATTACACGCGTTTAAATGTGACAAAAAAACAGACTTAATCTGTCAATAGTAATCGCCCAATATGACGGCAGCAACAATTAGCCGATAATTGTTGCTCGATTCCTTTCCGTTTTAGGGACATAAATGAAGGGTACTATCATGGTCCGGACCGATTCGGCTAGTAAAATAAAAAATTACACGCGTTTAAAAGTGACAAAAAAACAGACTTAATATGTCAATAGTAATCGCCCAATATGACGGCAGCAACAATTAGCAGACATTTGTTTCTCGATTCCTTTGTATTTTAGGGACATAAATGAAGGGTACTATCATGGTCCGGACCGATTCGGCTAGTAAAATAAAAAATTACACGCGTTTAAAAGTGACCAAAGAAGAGCGTTAAACTGTCGATAGCAATCAGCCAATATGACGGCAGCAACAATTAGCCGACATTTGTTGCTCCATTCCTATATATTTTAGGGGCATAAAGGAAGGGTACTATCATGGTCCGGACCGATTCGGCTAGTAAAATAAAAAATTACCCGCGTTTTACATATTAAGTGTGTTTTTTTGTCACTTTCAAACGGGTGTAATTTTTTATTTTACTAGCCGAATCGGTGCGGACCATGATAGTACCCTTCCTTTATGCCTCTAAAACACAAAGGAATCGAGCAACAAATGTCGGCTAATTGTTGCTGCCGTCATATTGGCTGATTATTATTGACAGATTAACCCACTTCTTTAGTCACTTTTAAACACGTGTAATTTTTTATTTTACTAGCCGAACCGGTCCGGACCATGATAGTATCCTTCATTTATGTCCCTAAAACACAAAGGAATCGAGCAACAATAGTCGGCTAATTGTTGCTGCCGTCATATTGGCTGATTACTATTGACAGATTAACCCACTTCTTTAGTCACTTTTAAACGCGTGTAATTTTTTATTTTACTAGCCGAATCGGTCCGGACCATGATAGTGTCCTTCATTTATGTCCCTAAAACACAAAGGAATCGAGCAACAAATGTCGGCTAATTGTTGCTGCCGTCATATTGGGCGATTACTATTTACGGATTAAGTCTGTTTTTTTTGTCACATTTAAACGCGTGTAATTTTTTATTTTACTAGCCGAATCGGTCCGGACCATGATAGTACCCTTGCTTTATTCCCGTAAAACACAAAGGAATCGAGCAACAAATGTCGGCTAATTGTTGCTGCCGTCATATTGGGCGATTACTATTGACAGATTAAGTACGTTTTTTTGTCACATTTAAACACGTGTAATTTTTTATTTTACTAGCCGAATCGGTCCGGACCATGATAGTATCCTTCATTTATGTCCCTAAAACACAAAGGAATCGAGCAACAAATGTCGGCTAATTGTTGCTGCCGTCATATTGGGCGATTACTATTGACAGATTAAGTCCGTATTTTTGTCACATTGAAACGCGTGTAATTTTTTATTTTACTAGCCGAATCGGTCCGGACCCTGATAGTATCCTTCATTTATGTCCCTAAAACACAAGGGAATCGAGCAACAAATGTCGGCTAATTGTTGCTGCCGTCATATTGGGCGATTACTATTGACAGATTAACGCTCTTCTTTAGTCACTTTTAAACGCGTGTAAATTTTTCGTTTACTAGCCGAATCGGTCCGGACCATGATAGTACCCTTTATTTATGCCCCTAAAATACAAAGGAACGGAGCAACAAATGTCGGCTAATTGTTGCTGCCGTCATATTGGGCGATTACTATTGACATATTAAGTCTGTTTTTTTGTCACTTTCAAACGCGTGTAATTTTTTATTTTACTAGCCGAATCGGTCCGGACCATGATAGTACCCTTGCTTTATTCCCGTAAAACACAAAGGAATCGAGCAACAATTGTCGGCTTGTTAAATTATTTCTCGTAATTTCTGGTTACCGATATATTTGAATATTGTTTATTTTGATACTGACTGAGAGAGTGTATATGTGTGTGTATGTATGTGTGTACCTTCTCTCCGAATTATTTTCTCTAACTGAAGCAGACGGCGTCGATCAGCCTACCGATATAGTCGCGCGTTCTCAACTGTATAAGAAACTTATATAATAAACTCAGTATTCGGCAACCCAATAAAGTTTCTTTTATTTTATTTTTAATATTTTACATACGCACTGCTAACAGGTTATGGGCCCAGTGGTTTGTAAGTGATCGTGGTACTATAATTGGAAGTGAGAAGAAGAAAATCTCATTTCGGGCACAAACTTTAAAAGCTGTGCTGGTGTGCATACGTACGTGTGTGTTTGGCGTGATCGACGAAAACAGTTAAATTTGATTACGGTTGAGAACACGTTATTGTACAGTGTTCCGTAATTGTTGAAAAATGTCGGAAGTGAACACACAAAGTATGCTGAAATTTGATGGAACAAACTTTCAAGTTTGGAAGTTCCAAATCACTGCAGTTTTGACGGCCAATGGTATCCACGACATTGTAACCGGAAAACGACAAAAACCGGAGGATAGTATGAATGCTGAGAAATGGATTCGAGAAGACGCGAAAGCTATGTTCATTTTATCGAGTGCAATAAGTCCACAGCAACTCGAAAATTTTATTGTGTGCGAATCGTCACATGAAATTTGGAGGCAGTTATCGAGTCTGCACGAAGAGAAATCTGAAACAAATAAATTGGGATTATTGCAGCGTTTTCATAGACTGCACCGAATGGAATCTGGCGAAACGGTCATGCAGTTTATTACGAAAATTCGTAATGAAGCTAGAGCATTGAAAGACATAGGAGAAACGATGTCGGATTTGTCCGTAATTGCAAAAATTATTGATGGATTGTCATCAAAATTTAATCCATTTGTGTCTGCCTGGCATAATGTCGACATTTCGAACCAAAAACTTGATACTCTGCAAGAAAGATTGCTGAAAGAAGAAAAACGGTTGGTTGAAAATGATTCAGAGGTGATTGCATTAGCAGCTACGAACGGTCGAAATTTCGGTAAACAACATCGAAATTGGAATTCTAAGGAAGTAAACAATGGATCAAAGTCGTTCACTGGAAAACAAAAGGAATCGATTGTTTGTTTCAAGTGTAAGAAGCCAGGTCATGTTATTAGAAATTGCCCATATAAGAACCAGGCTTACAAAAATAAATACAAAGTGAGTGATTCAAAATCAAATTCAAGTTCGAATTCGTTTGCAACCGCATTTGCTGCGACGACCATAGGAGATAAAACAGTCGAAGTCCACGACATTTGTGAAGAAGAAGCAGCATTTTTGAATCGCGACGTTATCGACGTTTGGCTTTCAGATAGTGGTGCTTCTCGGCATATGACTTTTAGGCGAGAGTGGTTTGCAGAATTTTCACCGCGAGAAGGCGAACGTGTTTTTCTTGGCGATGACAGGTCGTGCGAAGTAAAAGGTACTGGTGCAATTATTTTCGATAGATTGGTTGATGGTAAATGGATCGAAGGCCGAATGGAAGACGTGTTGTATGTGCCGGATATGAAGAAAAATCTATTCTCGATTGGAGTGACAACAGCGAAAGGTTTTGAAGTTAGGTTTATCGGTGACAGTATTAAGTTTTATTCTGAGAATAATTTAGTAGCTAAAGGAATAAAACAAGAAAACAATGTCTACCGAATGTTAATTAAAGTTCGCAAAAATTTGTATGAAGCAAATATTTCAGTTAGTGATCCACTCTTATGGCACGAACGTCTAGGACATATCAATCAGCAGAGATTGCAAGAAATTTTCGATTTTGATCTTGTGAAAGGAGCTAAGGTGCAAGGGAGAAGAGATTTCTTTTGCGAACCGTGTCATCTGGCGAAATCTCATAGACTGCCGTTTCGAAAAGTAAGTGAAAACTGCAAATCATCCCGACCTGGAGAATTTTTTCACAGTGATGTGTGCGGGCCAATGCAGGTTGAGTCACTTGGTGGTGCACGTTATTTTTTAAATTTTAAAGATGACTTTTCTGGTTTCAGAACGGTATTCCTTTTGAAACATAAATCGGATGTTTTTGACAAATTCAAGGAATTCGAGAAACTTGTGGCGAATCGTTTTGGACGACCAATGGGAAAATTGCGGACAGATCGAGGACGAGAATTTTTAAATGATGACATGGAAAGATATGCACGAGCAAAAGGCATTGCTTTTGAACCGACAGCACCGTACACGCCTCAAGAAAATGGTCAAGCAGAGAGGGACAACAGAACGATCATGGAAAGTACCAGAGCCATGTTGATTTGTAAGAATTTGCCCAAAATCTTATGGGGTGAAGCAGTAAACACGGCTGCATATTTACTGAACAGGACACCAAATAGTAGAAATAAACGTATAACTCCATATGAAGTCTGGATGGGTAAGAAACCTGATATATCGCACATTAGAGTTTTCGGTGCTGATGCATATGTACATATTCCTAAAATATTTAGAAAGAAATTGGACGCAAAAGCAAAGAAGGTCATTTTGACAGGATATCATGCTGACTCCTGTATTTATAGATTATATGATCCTTCTAATAAAAAAATAATCTTGTCACGTGATGTTACTTTTTGTGAGAATAATATTTCGACAAAAGAGATTACTGATAAGGCATATGTTTTGTTCGACTGGCAGGACAATGACAGTGATCGCCTTGAATCTAGAAAGCTAAGCGAAGATAATAGGAGAAGGGAAACAAGTTCAATTGACGAAAGTAATGAAGAAAGTGAATTGAGTGAGGAACAAACGATATCGAATGAACAAATATTCGCAGGTGAAGATAGTAATGACACTGAAACTAGAGCTGAACCTCGTAGATTAAGGGACAGATCAACACTTAAGCTACCGGCGAGGTATCAAGCAAATCTTGCAGAATTCTACGAACCAAGCACATTTCAAGATGCCATTTCTTGCGATCAAGCAGAACACTGGAGAAGAGCCATTTCAGAGGAATTAAATTCACTTGAAGAGAACTGCACTTGGACACTTATTCCCAAACCTGCTAATTGTAATCTTATTGACTCAAGGTGGGTTTTCAAAGTGCAGCACATGAAATTAGGACAGGCAAGTCGTTTCAAAGCACGACTGTGTGCCAGAGGTTTTCGTCAGCGGTACGGAATCGACTTCGAGGAATCCTTCTCTCCAGTTGTGAGATATGACACCCTGCGAGTTCTTCTGGCTATCGGTACTCAAGAAGATCTAGAAATTGCTCAATTTGATGTAAAGACAGCTTTCTTGTATGGCCATTTGGATGAAGATGTATATATGAAGATTCCAGAAGGTTTTAGCGGTTGTAGTGGCAATGGAAATGTAGTGTGTAAGCTTAATAAAGCGATTTATGGACTTAAGCAAGCATCAAGATGCTGGAACCGTACTTTTTCTGCATTCTTGTCGCGATTTAATTTTAAAGCTTGTGTGTCTGATGCATCGGTGTATGTAGGAGCGATTGATAATGACAAAGTATACTTGGCGTTGTTCGTAGATGACGGATTAGTGATGGCTAAAAGTATAAAATCAATTAGTTTTATTTTAGAGAGCTTAAAATCTGAATTCGAAATAACGACTACTGAGCTTGGGACCTATGTAGGTATGCAAATTTTGAGAGACCGAAGTAATCGATCAATGTTTATTTCCCAAAGTGCATACGCTAGTCGTCTACTAGCAACTTTTAATATGACTAACTCGAAGTCTGTCACTACGCCAGCGGAACCAAGTGCTGATTTAAGTTTAGTTGCGAGTGATGAAATTTATCCATATCGAGAATTGATAGGCTCACTATTATTTCTTGCGAACATGACGCGTCCAGATTTAACGTACTCTGTTAATTTGTTAAGTAGATTTTTAAGTAATTATGGTAGGAATCATTGGCAAGCCGCTAAACGTGTACTTAGGTATATAAGAGGTACAGTAGACTTTGGATTATTATATAGAAGCAGCGGGAGTCCAGTAAATCTAGAATCGTATTGCGACGCAGATTTTGCTGGGGATATTAGTACGCGAAAATCTACGTCAGGAAGCGTGTTCAAAATATCAGGTGCTCCTGTTTCGTGGTTTAGCCAGAGACAACCGTCTGTAACATTAAGCACAACTGAGGCAGAGTATGTGTCTGCAAGTTTAGCTTCTCGTGAGGTTGTTTGGTTGCGAAAACTATTGGAAGAACTTGGCTATTCAAATTCTACCCCGACGGTCTTATACGTAGACAATCAAAGTGCCATAAGATTAGCAAAAAACCCAGAGTTTCATAAAAGATCAAAGCATGTTGATATTCGTTACCATTTTATAAGAGAAAAAGTGGCAAATAAAGAGATAGAATTAGAATATGTACGTAGCGAAGATCAACTTGCTGATATATTTACGAAGGCATTATCCAGAGTACAATATGAGTGTATTAGAGAACGACTAGGTATATGCAAACTATAGTGACAAGACTGTTTAACAGAATATGAATTATTATTGTTCGAATGACTAGTTAGAAATTACTTAAAAAGCGGGAGTGTTAAATTATTTCTCGTAATTTCTGGTTACCGATATATTTGAATATTGTTTATTTTGATACTGACTGAGAGAGTGTATATGTGTGTGTATGTATGTGTGTACCTTCTCTCCGAATTATTTTCTCTAACTGAAGCAGACGGCGTCGATCAGCCTACCGATATAGTCGCGCGTTCTCAACTGTATAAGAAACTTATATAATAAACTCAGTATTCGGCAACCCAATAAAGTTTCTTTTATTTTATTTTTAATATTTTACATACGCACTGCTAACACGGCTAATTGTTGCTGCCGTCATATTTGGCGATTATTAATGACATATTAAGTCTGTTTTTTTGTCACTTTTAAACGCGTGTAATTTTTTATTTTACTAGCCGAATCGGTCCGGACCATGATAGTACCCTTTATTTATGCCCCTAAAATACAAAGGAACGGAGCAACAAATGTCGGCTAATTGTTGCTGCCGTCATATTGGGCGATTACTATTGACATATTAAGTCTGTTTTTTTGTCACATTTAAACGCGTGTAATTTTTTATTTTACTAGCCGAATCGGTCCGGACCATGATAGTACCCTTCATTTATGTCCCTAGAACACAAAGGAATCGAGCAACAATTGTCGGCTAATTGTTGCTGCCGTCATATTGTCTGATTACTATTGACAGGTTAACCCACTTCTTTAGTCACTTTTAAACGCGTGTAATTTTTTATTTTACTAGCCGAATCGGTCCGGACCATGATAGTATCCTTCATTTATGTCCCTAAAACACAAAGGAATCGAGCAACAAATGTCGGCTAATTGTTGCTGCCGTCATATTGGGCGATTACTATTGACAGACTAACGCTCTTCTTTAGTCACTTTTAAACGCGCGTAATTTTTTATTTTACTCGCCGAATCGGTCCGGACCATGATAGTACCCTTCATTTATGTCCCTAAAACACAAAGGAATCGAGCAACAAATGTCGGCTAATTGTTGCTGCCGTCATATTGGGCGATTACTATTGACAGATTAACGCTCTTCTTTAGTCACTTTTAAACGCGTGTAATTTTTTATTTTACTCGCCGAATCGGTCCGGACCATGATAGTACCCTTCATTTATGTCCCTAAAACACAAAGGAATCGAGCAACAAATGCCGGCTAATTGTTGCTGCCGTCATATTTGGCGATTACTATTGACAGATTAACCCACTTCTTTAGTCACTTGTAAACGCGTGTAATTTTTTATTTTACTAGCCGAATCGGTCCGGACCATGATAGTACCTTTCGTTTATGCCCCTAAAACACAAAGGAATCGAGCAACAAATGTCGGCTAATTGTTGCTACCTTCATATTGGCTGATTACTATTGACAGTTTAACGCTGTTCTTTAGTCACTTTTAAACGCGTGTAAATTTTTATTTTACTAGCCGAACCGGTCCGGACCATGATAGTATCCTTCATATATATCCCTAATACACAAAGGAATCGAGCAACAATTGTCGGCTAATTGTTGCTGCCGTCATATTGGCTGATTACTATTGACAGATTAACCCACTTCTTTAGTCACTTTTAAACGCGTGTAATTTTTTATTTTACTAGCCGAATCGGTCTGGACCATGATAGTACCCTTCATTTATGCCCCTAAAATACAAAGGAACGGAGCAACAAATGTCGGCTAATTGTTGCTGCCGTCATATTGGGCGATTACTATTGACATATTAAGTCTGTTTTTTTGTCACTTTCAAACGCGTGTAATTTTTTATTTTACTAGCCGAATCGGTCCGGACCATGATAGTATCCTTCATTTATGTCCCTAAAACACAAAGGAATCGAGCAACAAATGTCGGCTAATTGTTGCTGCCGTCATATTGGGCGATTACTATTTACGGATTAAGTCTGTTTTTTTTTGTCACATTTAAACGCGTGTAATTTTTTATTTTACTAGCCGAATCGGTCCGGACCATGATAGTATCCTTCATTTATGTCCCTAAAACACAAAGGAATCGAGCAACAAATGTCGGCTAATTGTTGCTGCCGTCATATTGGGCGATTACTATTGGCAGATTAACGCTCTTCTTTAGTCACTTTTAAACGCGTGTAATTTTTTATTTTACTCGCCGAATCGGTCCGGACCATGATAGTACCCTTCATTTATGTCCCTAAAACACAAAGGAATCGAGCAACAAATGCCGGCTAATTGTTGCTGCCGTCATATTTGGCGATTACTATTGACAGATTAAGTCTGTTTTTTTGTCACATTTAAACGCGTGTAATTTTTTATTTTACTAGCCGAATCGGTCCGGACCATGATAGTACCCTTCATTTATGTCCCTAGAACACAAAGGAATCGAGCAACAATTGTCGGCTAATTGTTGCTGCCGTCATATTGGCTGATTACTATTGACAGATTAACCCACTTCTTTAGTCACTTTTAAACGCGTTTAATTTTTTATTTTACTAGCCGAATCGGTCCGGACCATGATAGTACCTTTCGTTTATGCCCCTAAAACACAAAGGAATCGAGCAACAAATGTCGGCTAATTGTTGCTGCCATCATATTGGCTGATTACTATTGACAGTTTAACGCTCTTCTGTAGTCACTTTTAAACGCGTGTAAATTTTTAGTTTACTAGCCGAATCGGTCCGGATCATGATAGTATCCTTCATTTATGCCCCTAAAACACAAAGGAATGGAGCAACAATTGTCGGCTAATTGTTGCTGCCTTCATAATGGGTGTTTAATATTGCCAGATTAATGCTATTCTCTAGTCACTTTTAAAAGCTTGTAATTTTTTATTTTACTAGCCGAACCGGTCCGGACCATGATAGTATCCTTTATTTATGTCCCTAAAACGTAAAGGAATCGAGTAACAAGTGTCGGCTGATTGTTGCTGCATTCGACTTGCAGTAATATAAGCCTGGTTGAAGTCGCCCATTCAATGTGCTTTCAAAAATATGTGTATTTTTTATTTTGTCAGTCATGTCGGACCATATTTGGTGTAAATTATAGCATTATTTGTTAGCAACAAATGAGCAAAAATTAGGTGTATGTTCGTTTTTGCGATACAATTTGTTCTTTTCACTTTTTGAGTTACGTTCGAATGGCTCTGAGGTAAGCCAGCCGAACCTACTTTTTTTTTTTAAATATCAGAACCGGTACTTTGGAATTCTATATTACAGCGGTAATCTTTGAGCAACAAATAAGCAACAATTAGCTGCGTACTCATTTTTACGGTAGCATTTGTTTTTCCCACTTTTTGAGCTAGGGTCGGCTGGCTCTTATGCAAGCTAGCCGAACCTGCTATTTTTTTTTTAAATGGGAGCAACAAATACGGGAATAGAGCAACTTTTGAGCAACAATTGAGCAACAATTAATCGCACTAGTTTGGTTCGATTCGGCCCTAAGGGGTCGGCCAGCTTATAGCACCTTAAAAAAAATGGGAGCTGATTGAAAAAGAAAAAAATAATACGAAAAAATGACTTTAGTAAATCAAGCATAGTTCGTAGAGAAATTTATATATAGAAATGAAACCATCGCGACTGGGAAGCTGAAAGTCTCCTCTTTAATTCCCTTCTTTTATTTTTCCGTACGTTAACTTGGCGATGAGATATCAACATTGTAATTTAGCCAAAATTCCGCGAGGGTGAGCTCATACTTTTGAGCGGTACTGTATGTGCATAATTTGCTGTTACCTACTGTATCGTAATTATAGACTTATGAAACCATAATCAAAACCAATGTAGATGTGGCTTTAAAAAGTTCACAAAACCTATAAGAATTAAAAAAGATAAGTTATAGGCCTATAGGATAAAATATAGGGATAGTATATATAAGTTATACAGGGTGAATTCCTAATGGTGGAACATAGGGCATTCCATGTTATTCCGCTCAGCCAATAGTGATCGAGGATTACTGTGAGATCCGACTATCAGCCAATCAGATACGTCGCTGCGTTAGGAGTCAAATATTAAAACAAACAGAATACATATGTAAGATTTCACAGTGATCCTCCACCGTCATTGGCTAAGCGGAATGACAAGGGATGCCCTATGTTCCGCCGGCCGTTAGGAATTCACCCTGTATATAATATCCAGTTATAGGATACCTGCAGTCGATCTCTGGATTTTATAGTTGGTACCGTCGATAAAGTAGTTTTTGTACATCATACTCGGTTAACACAAGCTGCAGAAAGACTTCACAGAGGCATCGTTTTCAAGACGACTTAAAGTCGTGTCTAAAAGCTGAAAAAAAGCTGGCCTTGGAAGACCGTCTTGAAAAGGTCGTCTAAGCACCTTCTCTATTTATGACGTCTTAGAGGCGTCTATAAAATGATGCATGATTCCCTTATAAGTGAACATTACAAATAAATAAATATGCATGTGTACCAATTATTAATGAATATTAAATATAAACATTACCATATTACTGTATGTATAAAAACATAGGTTTCCAACGCTGGATGATAATATTAGTCGCGTTCGTCGCGTCGCTCTGCGAGAGGTCTCCTGAGTGTGCATATCACGACTTTAAGGCGTCGTAGCACAGTTTTCAAGACTAAAAATATGCGTCTATATTCGTTGCTAAAAAGTACATAAGACTCTTGAAATTGTCAGGATGGCTTTGCGTTCAACTTTGAGACGTCTCGGTGTTAACTGGGGCACTCTCTCAAATATGCATGGTCTTTGGTGAGCCGTGTGCTTGCGGTCCTAGTTACGAAGTTACCCATCGGTGGCGCTAGCAACATGTGCTCGGCCCGTCAGCAAGCTTTTTGGCCTCTAACGAACAAACGTATGTACTATAATGACGATTAAAATGCGACGAAATACGAAATTATAAAAACGGTTGTTATAAATAGATAAACTTTTCTGGATAATATTAAGAACATTTGTTCATAATTTATAGACGATTTAATTTTTATAATACTTTATGTGATTTATATAGGCCGTTAAAAATGAATAATACAGTACTTTTTTCAATTTGAGGCTTCCGTATCGAAATCTATGAAAGATGAAGCAAAAATGCACTTTTCTTGTAGAGCATGAAATTTCCTACAAAAAGGGTACTTTTGGTGTATCTTGCTTCTTGTTCGATACAGAAGCCTTACAATAGAAAAACTACTGATTTTTTTCAGTTTTAAGGCTTTTTACATACATCTAAATAATAGTTAATTAAATCGTCTAAAAATTATGCATAAATGTTCTTAATGAGACCAGAATAGTATTCCTATTTATAAAAACTTTTTATCTTACGATTTTGAGTTTTAATCTATGCCGTTACATATAGCGACACTGGATAAAACCTCCGAGCACACGCTTTTAGCAAGAGCGGGAGTCATATCGCGGACGCGCTAAAGTAGAGAGTGTCACCTCTATAGGTTAAGTACACATTACATTTTGCGGATGTATGATAAATGTTCGAACGAAAAAATGTTCGACCAATGTAATTTAGACTTTTGACTCGTGTAAAATATACGATCGAACATTTGTCATACATCCCACTTTTGGAATAAAAAATATACATTTAGATCGGTAAATCATATATAATAATAAAAAATTGTCTTAAAAAAATCCAGTAAGATAAAGAAATCTGGCAAAACTTTTGTAGGGCTCCAAGACATGAATACTAAAGCGTAAAGTATTTTTGTGTAATGTGTTATAAACAAATGTACGATTGGAATATTCATTCTGAGTGTAGTGTATATTATTTAATATTATTAAGTGTCAAAATGTATTATATAAATTTTATTTGTGACTAGAATTTAATAAAATAAATACGTGATATTAAAATAAAAGATATTAATAATAAATAAATAAAATGAATTATCTATAAAAACTTCTAAACTTATGTCACCGCGTTTTATTCAGTGCTATACGTAATTTACATTTACTTCAATATGTCATTTGACGTATTGTTGAAATCATTAACAGTAAATACAGGGTGTCCGCAAACCAAATGATCAAATTAACACAGTCGCTAGAGGAGGAAAAACTGAATCGAAAAGTCCTGAAGCATTTTTCGAATAAATAATTAATAAACCCACAAAAGTTTGGTCGATTTTTGTAAAAATTGTTTTCTTTTGATAAAAATTAAACTGACGTATAGGATTCTTGCCAAATGAAGTAAAATTAAAAATTTTTAATTGATTTTGGATTAAACAGATGTTAATTTGCAGACTGTCATGAATCTGAAACCTTAAATTTACTCTCTCATTGTTTTATTTAATAATAATTCCAAACAATTTTCGTTTACTGGCTTTAAAATGCATAACACACGTTTCTCAAATCGTGAATTTTAAAGAAGCATGTTACATTTAATAACCAGCTGAGAAAAATAAAAGAATAATTTAATACTTTAAAAACTGATTGAAAAAGTGCAAGTTAAAAGTTATTATCTCAATTACCAACAGTTTAATTGAAATTATTATTATTAAAATTATTATTATTGTTAGGAATTATTATTAAACAATGCGAGAGTAAATTTAAGGTTTCGGATTCATGACAGTCTGTAAATTAACATTTGTTTAATCCAAAATCAATTAAAAATTTTTAATTTTACTTCATTTGGCAAGAATCCTATACGTCAGTTTAATTTTTATCAAAAGAAAACAATTTTTACAAAAATCGACCAAACTTTTGTAGGTTTATTATTTATTTAATCGAAAAATGCTTCAGGACTTTTCGATTCAGTTTTTCCTCCTCTAGCGACTGTGTTAATTTGATCATTTGGTTTGCAGATACCCTGTATATTTGAAAATCATTGGGACAGATTTTGCAGTATTGGCAGAGATCTTGAAAAAATGCTCACTGATGTGGCTACTAACTTCTTTTAAATTAAATACAAAACAAATTTAGCAGGTCCCATTCCTGACATCAGAAGCAAAATAGGTACATACAATAAACAGATGCAAGACTGAAGTCTTGTATTTCCTTCTAATAAGCCATAAGCCGCACCCAGTAAACGAAAATGAATAGAAAGTTCAAAATATGAATTGAAGTGATTTAAAATGAATTAAAAAGTGGATTCAATTATTCATTTTCATGCGTTTTAATATATTTTAATTCACTTGAATTCATTTCAATTCGGATTTTTAACTTTCTATTCGTTTTCGTTTACTGGGCAGTTTTTATAAAGATGAGAAAAATGGTTCCGTACATTGAGTAACGAAACAGTGTGATCTCTTCAAACCGAAGATAAGGAAGGAGACAGTAGTGATCCATCACCTGTTTTCGAATCTGTATTGATTCATGGTCTAATTGGCATGATAATATTGAATTGGACCTATAAGTATTTGAAACATTCTGACAACTTGGATAGTTTATCTCAACAATTTAATATTACATTAATATTTATATATCCACATTAAAATCATCATTATTTGAATTTCCCAGCAATATTTGACCATGATCATAAATTATACTAAATTTACTTAAACTCTTTTATTGTGAATATTATCAAAATTGTTTTAATTTTAAATACTTTTACCAGACTACAGTACATTTGAAAAGCTGCAAGATTGACGGTTGAAAACAATCGAATATTCAAAAGGATTTGGCATGTTGTGAAAGTGTCAAAAGTGTAATGAATATACAGGGTGATCCTTTCGTCTTTTTTCGTCAGTTCTAAGCCATTAAAAGTGTTCCCGCGGACTCAATTTTCATTAAAAATGAACATATGAGGGGGCAAATTCTTCGTGTTTCCAAGCTCTACAACTTTTTCTAGTTTGACATTTCGTTAGCTATTTTGCGAAATGAGTTAGATACGAAAAACCGCTAAAATTGGCCTTTTTTACCATTTTCGAGGCCATAACTTCAGAGACAGATATTCTCAGGAATGAATTGTAGGGTTTAAAAAAAGCTTGAAAATGAGCCCTCATTCATTGCAATAACTTGAAAAGAAGCCGAGTTATTGCAAAAAAAGTAATTTTTTTTTCTCAATGGCTCTTCACTTAAATTCTGAACCTCAGATCCAATTTTGGCACAGGAAAAAGTTACTTAGAATCAACTCAGGAATCCACTATTAGCCAGTTGGCATAGACGACAGGATCACCCTGTATAATGTGATTGATTGTACCCTATGCTCCTTATTACATCCTTAGCTTTAAGAATTTATGATTTCACAACATTTTCCAGAGCAAGAGGTTTAAAAAAGAGACAAGCTTTCAATGTTTCGATTTGACGGATTATCGAAACTGATTCGTCTCACTTTTATTTTGACTACACTATTTCCCAGTTTAGCATACGTAAAAAACAAATTTATATAAAAGCTTGCGATTAACAATTTTCCTACACAAACATATGCTGCGATATTTTAATCATGAGATAATAAAGATCTACTGAAAAATCGATGTACACATTATTATTAAAGGTATAAAACTTGTAAATATAACAATGAGATTCAAGTAAACGTTTAATAATAACAATAACAATAATATCACAAACGAGGGGTACAAAAAACAGCCTCATATGAGCCAAAGGGTGAGCCACAGCAAAGACTGTTTTGCAGACTATTGGACTCCATTACAATTACTATTTACAATTTTTATACATAAAATTAATCTTATTTTAACCTGTGGACGGTAGAGGTTTAAATCTATCTTTGGACAGATTTATTTAGCTGCCTTTAGTTTATGCAAAGATTTGGACCGATATTAAACTCGTAATTAAAATAGCAATTGACGCTGCTACATTTGATACACTGTTGCATCGATGATCAAAATAACAAAAACACCAGACGACATTATCATAATAATCCCGATGAATGTCAAGTTAGTGGATGCTGTTATTGACGTAGTGTCCTAAACGTACATCTTTAGCAGCAGCACGACAACCTTCGTACCGATCTGCTGGCATGTCTGTTCGGAAGCTACGAACCGAACTGAGACAATCTCGAGTGATGACAGTCTCCGCTGAAATGGGATAATAAGTTATTTAGATATATATAAATATATTAATTTTTGTTTGAAAAAGATTTTACCTCCTTTAGTTTCGATGATTTTTATGCATTTATCATCGTACTCTGGGCAAGTTTCTCCCCAGTACCACAACCAGTTCAACGGTGTTCCGCATCCTGGTTGATTACTGTTACACCGGTAACAGTAAAGTCCAGCACCTAAAAATATTTGATTTGAAATGTGAAATAAATTACAGAAAATTAATGTTAGAGGAAATGTTCGATTACAAAATGATGTATAGCATCCCAGCAAACAAAAAGGGATTGAAAGGGTTCAATTGTCAAGGAAGGAATTCAAAGGGATGAAATTAAATTGAATTCCTTTAAATTTCTTTTTTGATAATTTTAGAATTGGTAAATTTCTTTCAATTACTTTCCGTTTACTGGGATAACAATTATTAGAGTAAGTGAGGGTAATGTCGGCAGGCCCCAATAGTCGGACACACATTTTGGTTTTTGATATAAATTTTAAATTATGTCTACCACTAGATAATTGTGGTACTTAACAATTTTAACTGCCCAGTAATCAAATTTGGATAGAGTTGTATAGAATTGGATTTAATTATTAAGTTCTGAATCCATCCCAGTAAACGAAAACTAATAGAAAGTTAAAAATACGAATTGAAATGAATTCAAGTGAATTAAAATGAATTAAAAAGTGGATTCAATTAATCATTTTCATGCGTTTTAATTCATTTTAATTCACTTGAATTCATTTCAATTCGTATTTTTAACTTTCTATTCGTTTTCGTTTACTGGGATACTTTGATCAACTGTGAATCCATTTTAATACGTAACTACAATTCTATTCATTCATACGAATAAAAAGGTTACTTTCTGAATTCGTATTAATCCAAAAGTTTCCTTTTTAAAAACGAAATATTGAATGCATCCGTATTCAACATTACGGATTCAAAACTATCCAAGTGTATCCATTTCAATCCAAAAAAAGTTTCCTTCTTAAAAACGAAATATTGAATGCCTCCGTATTCAACATTACGGTTTCAGAACTATCTAAGCCTATTCATTTCAATGCAAAAAAAGTTTTCTATCAAAAACGAAACTTCGAATACATCTATATTCAACATTACGGATTCAAAACTATCTAAGCGTATTCATTTTAATACAACAAAAGTTTTCTTTCAAAAAATAAACTTCGAATAAATCTGTATTTATTTGTATTCTTATTATACTGCTTGCGATTGTATTCGTAATTGTGTTCGTAAAATTGAATACAGATGGATTACTTTTTCTGAAATTTAATCCGGCAAATTGCGCTTCCGATTGCATTCGTAAAATTGAATACAGATGGATTCCTTTCTTCGGAATTCAATCCATTTGAATACGTATTTACGAAATCACAGTATGAATTCAAAATGAAATTTTGAATCCAATCCTATCCAATCTCGATTGCTGGGTGACATACGCATAGCCCCATTTTATGGCAAATGTCGCCGTTTTCTCATATTTTTCGTAAGAAAGTAATAATTTTTTTAGAAACAACTTTTTTCGAAGTTACAAAGTTGCGAAATGCTAAACAATGGATTATTTAATTTGGTTAATTACGAATTAGAATGATACCTTAAAGCAATAAATAAAAAAATTCCATTCCTTTAGATGGTGGCCGACCACTGCAGCTGTGCAGCATGGTCTATGGTTTATGGTTTTCTTGTTTTTTGTTTATTTATTTCGAAAAATAGCGAAATATAATTATACATGGCCAATGCTTTTGAAGTACATAGGTGCCATATACTAAACAAATTAATATAAATATACTAAACAAATAAATACTACAGAAATATTTAAGAACTAAAAAAATACAAAAATGCAAGACTTCGTCCTTAAATGGCCGACTGTACCCCCATCTACCCTAAATAAAGAAATGTATTTTTTAAAAGTTACGAATTACAAATTTTTATATTTAAATGTTTACTATTTTACAGGCGAAGGAGAATGCACTATTATTGTTTTTGTAAAATAAAATTTAAACCACGCCCTCTACAAAATATTTTGTGTACCGTAAGTGTAATTTACGTAAATATTCAAACTTACTTTGTTTAGCTAGTACAGAGATTAGTAAAACAATCGCTATCGTTTTCGTAAACATTTTGTTTTGAAGAGTAGAATTTAACAAATTAATCGAAACATGTCACTTAATTTCCGAATTCGTACAGACTGATGAGAAGATCTGGTCCTGAATACTTCAGTGTGAAAAACGGGTTCTGATCGGACTTTCATTTTTGGGTGATGTGACCTTACGATTGGTTAAGGGACATATTTTCCTCTCGCCCACAGCTTTAGAAATATAGAATAGATCCGTTAGCTTTGGCCTAATGCATTCCCTGTCGAAAAAATACTATAGAATACGATTCAGAAAACATATTATAGTGCACCATACAAATTGTATTTATTAAGAAAAATGTAGCTAAATACCTGAATATTTACGTTATGGAAATGTTGAGGGCTTACAATTTTATTAAAACTTAAAACAGAAATATTGTGAATCCCGTGTAAAAAGACCTCGTCCTAAATTTAACTTTGTATGGTGCAAAAACTATACAATGGTGCAAAAACCATACAAAATTAAATTTTTGACGAGGTTTTTTTACACGGTATTCGCAATATTCCTTACTTTTTTAAGTTTTGTCGGAAGTTTTGAATAAAATGGTATGCCCTCAACATTTTTATAACGTAAATATACAGGTATTTAGCTACTTTTTTTCTTAATAAATATAATTTGTATGGTGCTCTATACACGGAGAAAAGTGTTTTTTACCAAGTATTAGAATTCTTATGCCCCGTAAAAGATAGTATTTTACGCATAGGGATTGTCATCTTTCTATTACCTGTTAAAAGACGAAGATTTTAGATTATTCTAACCAATATGTCAGTTTATTTTAGCCTTTTCTCTTTAACTAAAAGCAATTTTTATTTATGGAAATTTATCTAGCAAATTAAAATATTAAAAATGCCTTCTTTTAGTCATAATAAAACATTCTTTTAAAATAGGAGAGTTTAAAACATTTTCGTATAACCTGTCAAAAACAAATGCTGAAAGACGGAGGATTTGACTAGTTATAATATTTCTTTTAAGGGCTATAATACACTTTTTAAAAGCCAAGGGATAGTAACTGATAAAATACACTTTTCTCAGTGTATGTTTTCTGAATCGTGTTCTATAGTATTTTTTCGGTAGGGTTGTGTAAAGGTCTACTGCCGTTCTGTTATATATAGTTTTTTTAATCGTCATTGGTTGGTGTGACACAGGTTTATTCTGCATTGGCTTGTAATATATTTTCAACATGGAATCCAAAATAAATACAAAATTGAGGAATTCTTTTGTCTAATGGCTATTCCCCTGTTACCGTACCTATGTCGCCCCGGTAAGCAAAATTATTGTGCAACTTTTCATACCACTTTGAAACTTTGCATACTTTTAGAGGGTATCTAGAGTAAGAATTTCCGAAGGGGAGCCATCTTGAATTTTGCTACAGAACCAAGAAAACGGCCTTTTTCGAAAAATCACTATTTGTTTTTTTACGACTTTATTTTTAGTTATTTCAAATTGTTGTTTGGTACAAATATGAAAGTTATTTATTATAATATCACAAGTATTTTTATCTTCATGAATTTCGATCAAATTTCAAAATGGCGGCCACTTTACTACATTATTGAGTTATTACTGAACACATAGTATTCTTATATTGTAAAGTAGTAGTATAATGTACTTTTCAATGAAATAATATTGTATTTTGATGCTGATTACGATTCTGAATACTCAAGATGGCGGATCCAATATGGCGGGCATAGAAACAAAAACAGGCATTATCTATCCTATTTTGTGATTTCTTTTAACATGGATATTAGATGGTGCGAATGGATACCGCTCTTAGCGAAACCAGAGTCGCGACGGGGACGCGGCGGTTAACAACTTTTTTTTGTTTTTTTTTGTTTTTTTTTTTGTTTTTTTTTTTTTTTTTTTTTTTGTTTTTTTTTGTTTTTTTTTTCTATTGTTGTATTTTATTTATCTGTTTCATTTTTTTCATTAATATTTTGACACTTACCTTGGCATTTTCTACACAGTAGTGTACATGCAACCTTTTGGCGTTTACAAGAGCAACGTAAAGAACATCCATTATAACAAGAACATTTCGTTAAATGAGCTTTACAAGCTTATCGTTATAGAAAAGAATTATCGTTAAAAACAGGGCTACTGACTGGTGAATGTATGTACTAAGCCGATGTTTTTGGAGACATCGATTACAAATCCTATGCTAGATTTACCAAATACAAAATAGCGGATCCAGTATGGCAGACAAAAATTTTAGAAATGTTTCCATTTGCCCAATATTTGTTACTCGGAGGTTAAATCAATCTGACGTTCGATTCCTAACCAGCGACCACGAAACCCCCGAGTAACGATTTTCAACTGAATTGCTTGAATAGAAAAATGTGTGACTCTAAGTGTTAATAATTTATTAAATTATCCGCCATTTTGAAATTTGACCGAAATTCATGAAGACAATAATAGTCGTGATGTTATAATAAATAACTTTCACATTTGAACCAAAAAATAATTGAAACTAACTAAAAATAAAGTGGTAAAAAATAAATGGTGAATTTACGAAAAAGGCCGCCATCTTGCTTCTGAAGCAAAATTCAAGATGGCTCCCCTTCGGAAATTATTACTCTAGATACCCTCTAAACATATGCGAAGTTTCAAAGTGATATGAAGATGTGCACAATTTTGGCACTTTTAGCGAGTTACCGGGGCGACTACTAGTTCATTGAAGATATTATGATTATTCAGATACAGAATGCCTTCGAGTGAATAACGGGGTGAAATATTTTCTTTTTCTTATCTATAGCTGGACAACGCAGTTCTGAAGCTTCTAAAGAAGGCAGAATTGCAACAAAAGAGGTAAAATCGATTCAATCGGAACAATTTGATGAAGCTGAATGGGTAATGTATCGTTGATTAATTGTAAGTACATTGTTTTCCTGCTTCTCAGTAACAAACATTTCAACAGCATTTTTCAAAAAGCCGCAATTTTGTGATCGCGGTGCACGATTAAAAAAAAACTTTGATGAATCGATCTGAAATTTATATGGCATATTGAAAACACTCATATCTCGATAATGAACCACTATCTTGCAAAAATATTTATTTTATTATATTTAAAATATAAAAAATGTGCTAAAAAAGTGGTTACTTTTCATTTTTTTTAATTTAAACCTTCGCCATTTTGTAATTTTTAAACCTAAATTTTTTTAAAGGTTCTTGTCTATCCCTAGCGAAAATGGAACACTCTTTTAAGTGCCCATGAAGTATACCAGAAGAGTTTTGAACATTCATAAAATGTATTTGAACACTTTATGCACTCTTAAATGACATTTAAAAGAACGAAAGTGTAACCTAATAACAGTGGGACGTCACATTTTTATTTATTGTCCACGTGTCTTTTGGGCATCTTCTTCGGGGAATTTTATTTTTTCAAGGACTATTTAGGTTGAAAGTTGGCAATAAATGTTAATTCGATGTCCAGGTGTCTTTAGTTCGCATTAGCACAGTCAGTGAAAAACGCCTTAATTAAGATTTATATTCGATAATGAAATCTTATACTTATCGAACACTTTGCGGACGCTTTAAAATCGGTAGAGACATTTTACACAACAAACGATTTGGGTACATTTAAGAAAACAATTACGTTAAAGTGTACACGAACATTCAAATGTACAAATTCACACTTCGATTACATTTTCATGCACCTTTTGAACACTTCTGGGACATTTGTGGAACGATTAATTTCACACTTCCTGAACACTTAACGGGGTGTCCGATTTTCGCCAGGGTAGAGTCACTCGTACTAATCAAGAATTCTTTGGATATTTTTGTTTCAGATTCTAAGTAGGAGATATCCTGCACACCGTGGATACATATTTTTATTTGTAACATTCCATTAGTAAAATGCGATTTTACGCCCTGCAGTAAAAAACAGCGTATGATGGGTGAAATATCGCACTCGACGAAGATCGGTAATTGCGCCCTTGTTACATAATATACTATTATCGCATTGTATTTTTTGCGTTTGTACCGATTGAGATGCATTAAAATGGTTTTAAAAAAATATGTTTCGTTATCCAAAGCATGCCTAATAAGTACGAAGAATCGCGATTATTTTATCTGCATTAGTCTTGCAAGAATAAATTCATTAAAATAGCAATGTTTTCAGCCCGTCAAAGCGGAATGACCCCTTAAAAAGAGGATCATAGATTCTTTCCAGTGCACCTATCGAATCTGTTGTAATTACGGTCTTCTTTATTTCTTTTATATAAATCCATTTTAATGCCCACATCGCAATGGCCCTGGTGCCATAATATTCAAGTCGTTATTAACTTCGTGTCCCTCGCTGTAATTTGTATTTTATTGATATATTGAATTTTTAATATCGTAACTACTTGTACGGTTAGAGGCATCTGAAAATATATACTAGTAATCCGGATATTTCCCTCTATAATCCTTGCAGTAAAGTAACATTGGTGGATTTTTGTTTATTTTGCTGTTTTACCGATTTGTATGTCAAAGTCACAAGTCTCAGTAGCAACCTGATAATCTATTGCTAATGGGAATTGTGATTTCTCGATTCTTTTGAACATATTTTATATTGTAGATGTTTAATAAATGCATGTGGTGGATTTCCCAAATCGTAGAAAGAGATGTAAATATTTGCTCTTTTACTTACTCCTTTAATATGTTTATTCCGACGAAGTTTAGTATCAAAAAGATTCATAATAATTTAATAGTAGTTTTCGATACAAGGGCGTGTGCGTAAAAGTACTTGCACAAAAGTACGGGCACACACCCGTGTGTAGAAAAGTCTTTTATGCACGGAAAGTCGTCCATAAATGGTATATTACCTAACAAGGGTGTAAAGTGTACTTTTAAGCACCGGACGGAAATTTTACACATCACTCGGTGCCTTCTGCTAGGTATCCTAGTTTTTGTAATTCACTTTACGAATTTTGTCGTCGGGAGTGCGTAAAAGTTAATTTTACGCACGAAAAACAGGCATCAAAAGTACTTTACGCACTAACTTTATTTTTATTTTTTACAAAAAATATTTTCGATAATGAAGTGTCGCTCCGTAGAGAAGACTGATAAATTTGATTCTATAATTCCCATTCTAATGAAAGTTCTGATAATAAAATACACTACTATGTATCGATAACTTGCCATCCACATTCAAATCTTTTTTTAATCAAATGATCAAGTGCGTAATTCCCCTGTCTATGTAATTTCTTTGGCATTTACAATCTTTTAACAGTTTTTACTTATTCGAATGCTTATGCTCTGGGTATCATAGAAATAACTTTAATAAATTAGGAAAATAATAATTACAATTTTCAATCATTTAAATTGTCATATTGTAATTTTGTTGACAAATCGTGTATAAATATCGATTTTGGTTTAATTTTAAGTTTCCTTTTTTGCGGGGTATATGGTTTGATTTTATAGGGTTTAAAATAAATTCTCTTTTTTTTTAATTACTAGTTTTTGCCAGATACACAATGAGTATTTCATTTCATTCAATTCCTTTTTCCATACTTATTCAAAAACACGTTCTGTGCTCTTGCCTTCAAAAATCATGTTGGAAATGCGCCGTAACTCCACGCGATTACCAAGGTCGTGGTCCGATGCATTGGCGCAACTCTTGATTTTTATCTCTCCCAACTTCATTTATTATTTTATTATTTCATATTTGTGAAGCTACCGTGCGCGCAATGTCGACTTGGTAATTAGTAGTTAAGCGAATCTCACGACAACTCGAGTACGCCAAGTTTCGATCTTAAGATATTCTTGTTCTCTTTCGATGCAAACGAAATGCGGCTATTATTTACAAAATTATTATTTGTTTTTTCTTTACACAAAATTTATTTAAATATTTGTTATTTCCGAGAGTGAAAAATTAATTTAAAGTATTTTACATTTTAGGGCTATCACCTCGTAACGTTTAAAAAAATCTAGTTTTTTGCAATATACCAACATTTCAATAGCCCAGGTGAAAGAGGTTTTGAATGGCTCTAATGTAAAAAATGTTTTTCTTTATAAAAATTAAATCATTTTGTCTAAAGACACTTTTTTAAATAAATAATAGGACCATAAAGGCCCTGCAAATTTGAAATCATCCCATCGAATTGAAAAATTAAGCTTTTAATATTTGTTTGAAATGTTTTAATGAAAAAGAAAAACCGCCAATTCAACTTTCAAATTATGTGTTAATGGTAATAATCCTATTTCAAGCTTTAACAAAGCTTAAGTATCCTTAACAAATAATTACCAACGTAAAAGTTAAACAGTCAACGAACAACAGTACTAAAACATATTAAAACACACTAAATTTTATCATTGGGTGCCATTGACATTTATTTAAATATTATACATACACTTGTGAAGAATAAATATTCTGAGCTGAAAAATAAACTAATAATATTTAGTATTGATTTTAGGAACAACAATTCATCATTTTAATAGTAATACCTAGTAGTTATTCGTTTCAAAAAATATTAAAAAATATATTTTTTACCTAATTTCAAAAAGGTTTTCGTAATTTAAAAAAATGCTGGATTTGAATATAAAAAATTACTTGCTAAAATGGTTTGACTGTTTTAAAACAATTTCATTTCAAGTCAATAAAAATGCTTTTTTAATATAAAATAACAATTGCGTTTGAGAGGGTTTTTTTCCATTAAAAATTTTCTGGGTTGCATAAAATGATCGCACCGTGAGCAACGCAAACAATGAACTGTGACGAGGACATGAAATACATCAATGTCTATATGTTGTCTTTGTATAACGTTACATGGGAGTGCGTTACTATTTTGTTCTATTTAAAATGTGCGATAAAGACGTGTGTTTTTTAAAACAGGATTTGCGGATATATTCCTACGTTTCTCCGTAAGTAAATTAAAGTGTTTAATCCAAATAACATTTTTACTTAAATAATGTAATCTCGCTGTAATAATCGGCTGCCTTTAGGATTTCCAGCAAGTTAGCCTTGTAATTTTTCTCCTCTGAAAAACTGTATCAATGCTATCCAAACTGGATTTTTCAAATCTATAAATTGTGGAAATAACTTGAAGCCGTTGATTTTTTATGCAAATTGTAATTTCAGTTTCAGCATCCACCAAAATTGTGTTCTTGTACCTCGACGATGTAAGGAATAAATACAATAGGCATGAGAGATCTAAAAGTCAGCAACTATATAATAATTTAATTTTCATGGTGATTGGATATCATCAGATAATTGTAATATACAAAACTATTGAGAAAATGAATGTAATGATGATGAGTTGTTTCTTTTCAGATTTCGCAGTGCAATTTATTTAATTCCAAAATGGAACTTCTTAAATACATAATCCTGAGCCAATTTGTGATTTGTCATTGTACACTAGAAAGCAGCATTCTTTGGAACAATTAACTTTTAAAATATAAAAATATGCGTTTTTAACCATATTTCGATTGGTTTTATAGCAAAAGACATTACAAAATGGTATCCACAATTCTTCATTTCCAAAGAATTACAATAATAATAATAATAACAATAAATCGTCTTTATTACTCTAACAATTTTCTATATGTTTTTGGATAATTTTTTAATTTTTAAGTTTCTTAATTTGTCGTTTCGTTTATCGTGAAATGGTTTTTATTGCTTATAAGAAAAATATTCACATCATAAAAATATTGACTAAAAATTTTAAACAATTAGCAAGACGAAGCATCTTCTAAGCCTAAGCTTATTTTCAGTCTGACCCAGACATTTTCAAAATCTGACCATAAATTTCGAATCAGGAAACTCAAAAACGTTAACATAACAATTTTCAAACGAATTGCATGCATTTCAATTTGCTAATTTTAGTCAAAGTAACTTCCGGAGATTAATCCATTAAGTACATTCTGAGTTATTTCAAATACTTTATGATATTTTCTGCAACTAATACACTTGAATGCACTCATTGAAAATTATTCCCCTACTTTAAAAGACATTTTTTAATTATGTTCAATATCGTTAAAGGATTCGAAGAAATGTTGACTTAATGAACTTTTCGCTGGTAGTGTACTTGTCACAAATTACGGAATTAAAATAATCATAATATTTATAATTAATATCCAAAATTGTTTTCTTAATTTATCAGAATTAATTAATAATTTTTAATTAATTTTTTAATTTTTTTTGTGTCTTACGCTCAAATACAAAACAACAATTTGAAGTCTTTTGTTTTTGTTTATCATTAACCAGCCATGATTTAAGAAATTGATCAAATTTTTGAAATTTTATAAAATCAATATTTAGAACAAGTGTTCCCTTTATTCATTTTTTTAATGATTACACTCGCTGATAACTTCACCAATGCATAAAATTAAAATCTTTTGCTCATTTCCCCTTTTTTGCATACATAATTCGAGGAAAGTGTATTTTTATTTATTGTTTTCTTTTTATTTTTAGGAATTGATAGCGATGACATATCGGTATAGTAGATCATTGTATTTCGGATGAATGGGCGCCAGTGACGTTCCCGCACATGGTAGGTTTCTGGTTTTTGCCCTTTCCCACGAATTCTAAGCACCGTCCTAAATCCGTTTAAACACATAGAAACTCTACTAACTTACCAAGTCTGCGGAGCCGAAATGCAATTGCTTTCGCATCGATTGCCCGCATGATTTTCCCTCCCGCATATTACGGGACTCATCCAAGCTAAACAGAAGACCCAACTTTCCTATGGACTTATTATTTTTATTTTCTGATTATATATTTGTGTATTTTTTGTTTTCTATTTCGGAATTCAGAAGTTACTGATATATTTTTGGATTCGCATTTAGAATCCCTTAAAAATTATTATAAATACTACAAAAATGCAATCGCAGCTGGATTGGCCAGAACTTTCACCCTGTAAAGAAGGATTAATATCTTATTATAATGTTTCACATTTCAATAATTTCCAGATTATTCGGATATTTTACTTTTAAACATTGTCTACTTCGCCGTCAATATTCGTAAAAATAGATAATGAATTGTCAATATATTAGAAAAAATTTTGTCATCTTGTATTCCCGTATCACAGTGAAATAATAAAACAGCCCAACAAAAATTTTAGAATTTCACGTTGTCCTATAAGTAAGAGTCGATTCTGGTAGGATTTTTGCTCCAGAATCCAAATATGACCGTCAAAATATCCAATTGGCTCTAGTTTTTGAGATATTGAAGGTCAAACGTGTCAAAAAATCCGATTTCAGGCATTTTGAGCATTTATTCACAGCTCTAAAAAATCCTGTTGCTCCAATAATAAGAGTCAATTCTGATAGGAGTTTTTCCACAGAATCCAAATATGTACGCCAAAATGTTGATTTTGACCTACTATTTGCCCAAAATTGAAGGTCGAAAAAGTAAAAAATCGTGTTTTAGGACATTTTCACATCTATACTACAGAACTCGACGCAAAATATCAAGAAATGCAAATTGGCGGATCCAATATGTCCGACGAACTTTTAAAAATTTGAATCACTTCAAACTCATTATCACTTTGGAAACTTTACTTTGTTTTTTACCAAATTGAAGGTCAAATGGGTAAAAAATCGTGTTTTCAGACATTCTTTTCTGTTTTTCTAGAAAACTAGTTAAGACGATAACGAGTTTGAAGTGGTTCAAATTTTAAGAGGTTTGTCGGACATGTTGGATCCAGCATTTTGTGTTTTTTTATTATTTGCGTCGCGTTCTATAGTATAGACGTAAAGAATATCCTAAAGCATGCTTTTTTACAATTTTGGCCTGGAATTTGGACAAAAAATAAATCCAATTCAATATTTCCGAATACATATTTCGATTCTGTGAGAAAAATTATATGAAAATTGACTTTTACTAGTGGAGCAACATCATTTTTTGGTATCTGTGAACAGATATTGAAAAATGCCGAAAATCACATTTTTAACCCCTTTGACCTTCAATATCTCAAAAACTGGAGTCAATTGGATATTTTGGCGGTCATATTTAGATTCTGGAACAAAAATCCTATCAGAATCGACTCTTACTTGTAGAGCAACAAAATTTTGTTGGGCTGTGTAATTTAGTAATTAATTTGCGATTGAATAGAGCCATTTTAAAAACATTACTAGCGTTTTTCTATGTTAGGGCCAACATTTTTTCGAGTATGGTTCTTTTCTGCACTTAAATACAATTACTTCCCAAAACGAAATTTCAAGAGGTTAAAAGAGTTTGTTTTCGTCATGATGCATTAACCCTTTCAGTCATGAATTTTTCCAGTGCTGGTTTTTTTTTTAAATTTGGTATACAGGGGTTTTTGGAGCCGCTGATTGCGAATGCAGTGTCACATTTACATAAGACCAAATTTCCGTTTCCCAGAATTTTAGTCGACAATATTTTGGATCCGCCATTTTGAATTTTGTAAATCAGATATTGAATTCGTACTCAGCACCCCCCAAAACCCCCGTATATACCAAACGTCAAATAATAATAGCTATGAAAGCGTTGACGAACCACTCATAAACGATGAGAAATTGATACCATATGGGTGGGACACTGGTGTCCTGTTGTGAATGAAGGGGTTAAATAAACTACACATTTTAAAAAAACCTAGTTACACTGGAATCTCGTTCTCGAGTGCGACTTCTCCAACGCACACGATTGAGTATTGCATATTTGGATAGGGACACCTCCAGAGGTAATATCCATATATATGCGCAGGTTCGAAAGAAAATTATTTTATTTTTTTACTGCTACTAAAAAAAAATTCGTAAAAAAATATATGAAATTTGGCATTTATCATATATTAGATGAATCATATACACACTGTACAATTTGTATGTTCCATTAAGAGGTAATTGTTTTGCGAATATGAGAATTTGGAGAAAATTCCTTAGGACATTTTAATTTTTAAGCCATATATTCATGCCTGTTCGACGCCGACTGTAAATGAATTTTTATTCGTTATTATGAATTGGGAACTGTAATTGGAAATCCATTTGAATCTAAGAATAATATTCTTAAAAAAAGTAAGTAACTAATTTTTATTTCAATCAGTCTTCATCCAAAGTAAAAAAGTGCTGGTGTCAATTTTAATTTCTAATCAATCGGAATAAAAAAATAATACTGCCAAAAAAGAATATTAATGAGTTTCAATCCAATTTCTAAATTAAAAAATGTCTATGTCAATCTGAATCCATAAATAATGTTTCAAAACTAACGGCTTTGTTTCAATCCAAGTTTCTCAATAACATTAATCGTATTAAAAACACATTTTCTTTCCGTTTTCGGATTCAAACCCATTGAATTATTTTTATGTGTATTGATTATATTCATTAGTTTGGATACTGAAATGTATTAAATTAATTAAGTTTAATATATTTCGATGGATTCAAAGTACGAATAAAAAACTGGGTATAATATATTTGAATGCCATAGATTGACGTGAAGGTGATCCTTGAGTGATTTTAAAAATCTGGCTATTCATATTTATTTATTTATTTATTTATTTACTTATTTATTTATTTCATATTTATTTACGGGCCTCAGACCCTTTACATAAAACAATATATATATACACATATACACTAGCTGCCATAATAATCAAATATAACAAACATAACAAAATATAGTTTTAATAAAACAAGATGAAAGGAAATAACTTTAATATCGGAGCATATACTTAATATTATTAATAAATACCCCAAGAGTCGCACTGTCGCTTGCTATTTGTGGTAAAGAGTTGAACTCCCTTACTATCCTATGATAAATTGAAAAGTAAACCCAATTTGTCGTGGATGATGGCTCAACAAAGATCCTACTATTCCTAAGAGGGTAATTCAACTCCCTACAAGAAAATAAGTTTTCAATTTCACTACAGTCAATATTACACTTTACAATATTGTATTCAAATTTAAGATCAATTAGTTTGCGACACGATTCTAGAGAAAAAATATTAAAATGACGAGCTATAGGAGTATCATTATGGTCAAATGGATGCATATGGCCATCTGTTTTAAAATGAATAAAAAATATTAAAAAATAGAATATAAAAATAATATAAATCATTTCTCCTGCAGTTTCATTTTCCTGCAGTTTTGTTTTGAGAAGTGTTATCAATATGCTGGAAAAACGAATTTCGGGGTATCCCAGCGTATTGATTAATTCGAGCTTGTCCTACATTTTTTTTTAGATCACAAAATAATAACAATTCTCCAGATCATATCAATTCAATATAAAAAATTCTCGTGTTACTTGTTTTCATGTCATTTCTGGCTTTAGAGGAGAAATCGTTGAGAAAATTGCAATAATGGTGTGGCGAATTTCCTTTTAATTCCTTTATTCTAAAGCATTATGAATATTTTTGTTATTGAAAAAATTAAAATGTTAATTTTAAAACTTAGTTTTCAGTGATAAAAATCAAGGAAAAGAACAAAATGCGTATAATTTTTTCCTTGCATGGCAACGAAATTTTGGCGATAAAAAGACAAAAATCTGTTCGAGGATACTGAGAACATTAATTTATATTACCCGAAAATCACCAGGCAATTCCAAACGAATATATTTCATGTTATATTACTGTAATATTTATGTACAGACAACCATTTTCCTTCAGCATGTCGATTTTTACATATATTATTTCGCTGCATTCGTTGTAACTATGCATGAATTTCCTAACCTCAAAATGAGAAAATTGAATGGTCTTAATTTATCAATTTTCAAGTTTATAATATTGTATGCAGTTTTCAAAAAAAATGGATTACTATATTTGAGAGCTCGTTATTAACTTTGAAGATATCGCCTCCTAATTAGTTATTTCTAATGTTCCAGACTAGAGAAATATGAAGTACTGCAAGTATTTGATTTTAAATAACATGCAAGTTATGTGAAATTTAAAATTAGTTAAGAGAATGCGCACAAATGAAATAATTTTTTTCTTTTTTTTTACGTATAAGAAAATGTTTCAAATCAAATTTTCAACTCGACATTTGGCTTAACACAAAATGTTTCAACTCAGGAGTAGATACGAATTTCAGATTAATTACATGAAAGGAAGTTGATTCATTTTAATTGGTACCTTCAAAGCATCAGATTTTAAAAGAGCAAATCACTTGACAATAATAATGGTGCTAAATGTTTCCTTCGCTATTTTATATACAATTATCGACGCTCAAATTGACATTGAAATGTGGCCGTCCAGGGTAAACTATAAATTTCTATACTCTATTGTACAAAAATTATAAATTATTAGATCCCATGTTCGAAAATTAAAAAATATTCAAGATTATGGCGAAATTGATCAGCTATCAATTGAATAAAGTGCCGATTAATTGAATATTTGCAGAGAAAATTAATACTGAAACATCACATTTTTTCCATTTATCATAAATTACTAAGTTCCGGCGCATTGAGCAATATTTAGGTTGAATTTAATAGAACTTTTTAGTTATTAATCCATTAAGTCCGATAAAAGCACAATTCGCAGTCGTTGATTCAGATTTACTTTCTGCATTAAAAAAATTAACTAAAAATATCAAACTTACCTATTCTACTATTTTTTAGAGGGGTCTTTCAATTGGCCTAGTAAAAATTGCATTTTGCCTCCGAAAACCAATATGTCATATGTTTAATTAAAAAATGAATAAAATTACGCTTGTTTCAATGAAGGTGCGGGTTGTAAGTGTACAAAATTTATGAACTTCATATCCTAAAATTATTGAAAGAAGTAAAATCACATGTATACAGCCTTAAATGAAAATGTGAATGAGGTTTTCTTAAGTTAAAAAAAAATGGATTTACCTGGTTATTTCGAATAAGCGCAATATAAAGAAAAGAAAAAAACAGATTTCATTTTCACACTTTTTTTTTGTCTACCTAGGGTTAAAATTGTATTTTTATATTGTAATAATGATGAATTTGGAATGTTTGTATTAATTTTTCGTTCCACATTTAAATTACTAATAACATAATACAGCACCTTCATTAACACACTTTTCTGTCAATTCAAAATCAAACAAAACAAAAAACGTAATGTAGCCGTTTAATTTAAAAAAGTTTTTAATTGATTGACAAAATTGCATTTCTATTTTCGTAAATTGCGAATCGGTATGGAAATAATTAGCAATCAAAGCCTATAATTGTCACATGGTCGTCCAGTAGCCCTTAGAACGATGTAGGGGGTTCCAGAAATATTGAATTGGAAACTATTTTTAGACCAAACGTAAGGAGTGAGGTTCCTTCGGGGCAAATCGAGACGCCAAAAATTAAGTAACCTTCTGGAATCTGTTTTTTAATGAAACCTTATGTATTCTCGGCAAATAACTGTTTGGGCGGTCTGGATATTTTTTTATGCGGAATGCGTTTATCGGTTAAATTACTGCAATAGTAATTTAGTTAGTAATAAATAGCAATTTGGATTAATACGAGAATATTGAAAAATTCTGTAAGTATGATACTTTTTGAAAATATTATATACGTCGCAATTAAAAATAGTTCCTGAAATCAGTTGTGCATGTCAAATATAAGTTTAAAACAAATAAAAACCAAGAAAAATAGTTTGATATGAATTTTCATTTTAAGTATAAACATACGGTGATTGGTATTTTTTTATTTGGGCAAAGATAAAAATAATCATTAGTTATAAAAAAGCAGACAAACCATAGAATCACACGAAATTTGATAGAACATCGATTATTAAAATATAGTGAATTTAAATAAAACTAAAAGCTTTTTATAAAACTTATATTATAATTAATTAAATATTAAAATTAAATTAATTATGAAATATTTAGATATAAGTTACACAAGAAAACCCAGTCAATGGAATTATTCATCATTAGAATATGGATTCTAAGAGACTATTATATATACGGGAAATATTAATTAATGAATATTAGAAGGCAATGAAAGATTTCTGCTCAGAGGTCCAGAATTGTATTTTTATTAACGAATCTTAATGTATTTATATTGTTTATTGTAAATATTTTAAAGTATCTTGTGTAAAACGGAAACTTAAGTATGACTATTTTAAGTCACTGAGATATAAGTGCAATTCCGTATAATTGTTAACATTGAAAGTACTCGCAATAAAATCGTATAAATGAAAGATATAAAAAGTATACTGAAAAATTATCCTTAGAAATTTTTCACATTGTCTGGTTTCAGAGGGATATACTCTGAAAATGAAGAATTTTTTTTTTATTACATTTTCATCCTAATATAATGGAATACCTGTTCCCAAATTTCCTCGCTAAAATGAGACTTTTTTCATGAAAATTTCAGGTACTTGTCGCATTAACGTTGATATTAGGATGAAAATGAATACAATATTTTCTGTAAAGAATTTTATTCTCTATGTTTTTTGTTTACAAAATTTGTATTGTCTGATTTGTATTTTTTACAATAAATGCATAAAATGACAATATAACACGATATCAATATTGCGGCTTCAATGTATCTGAAGGGAAATCTTTGTTGTTCATTTGGAAAACAAGTGGCAAAAATATATAAAAAATTCCCGTTACGTTTTCTTTTTTTCTGTTATACTCATTTATAGGTTAGGTTTCAATTTAAATTAAACACATTGTTGTTCAATCCATATACTAAAATCGAAAGTTCTCATTCAAATTATGTATTTCTAAAATCTGAATGTTTGTTTAATAATACAAATGTAAGGAAACTGAACTTTTTAGTAATGAATTTATAATGCTTTTAAATAATGTTACTAGGTGAAGATCCGTGAAACCATTAAGCATGTACGTTACCAGTTTTAATGGTATAATGGTGCTTTTCACAAATATTTAATATTATAAATATTTAGAAATTAAATATCTTAAAAATCAATAATTAATATCCTCAAGTATTGTGATGAGAATAATTTTTTTGATTTCGGAAATCTAACATGATTTAATTCTTTTTCGAATTAAGGTCATATTTTAAAATTTCGAAATGAAAATAAAGATATCAAGAAGCTTCAAATTTGAACTTCTACAAATTTCTAAACAAATGATGGAAATTAGCATGCATCATAATTATAAATCCTTATATAATAATATAAAATCATACAATTGAAAATAAGGTTTCGAATTTAATTTCATGATATAGGACCAATTCACCTATATCGACTTAAACTTATTAATATTAAAGTTAAGAATAACTAACTATTTATGTTAATGCAACAGTAATATTTATGTATATAATTTTGGAATGCGAAAATAATAAGAAAAAAGTAGTTTCAACAAAAGAATTATTCTGTTTTGATGCAAATTTAGTGCGTCGCGTAATTACGTTGTTAAACGTGCTCAGGCATGTGTTATGTTTTGGTTACTCTTATCATTGTATTAGTCACACTTCTTTAATAAAATTAAATTTGCAACTATTAGCAACTCAAAGTATACCAGCTTTGTCAAATCATTAATCACTGCAATTTAAAAAAATTAAATAATTAAATATCTGAAAACTTTCTATGTCAATATTACACATTATCGATAATATTATATACTGTGAAAAATAGAGTTATTTTTAGGCCATCTAATTTTTCGGAAAACGCTTGTTAATTCCTCCAAAATTAGAAAGAATATGTATTGTAAAAGATAGTTTGAAACGATCTTTATATCACATGTATCTGAAAGTTTTTGTAGTATAGACATACAACAATTTGTTTATGCGTAATTATCTTCATGAATTAATATATTCTGTTATCATTTATTTTAAACTTGTATATATTACCCACCATGATTCGTCGAAAGAATTATCAAAAAATTTAATTAGAACACTGCTTTGTTAAAAATGCGTATGCGCTATAAAGAGCAATTAAGAATACATTTACAAAATGATATTTTAACGATTTTTAAGTGGAGTTTCCCACCAAATCTAAATCTGTTGTAAACGGAAGGTAAAATATCCATCATCGCTTTAAAAAGTACAAGTATAGTACTATGCTAGAGCGAAGAAAATATGGAATAGTGAAATATTTTGAAATAGTATTTGTCTACTTTAATATTCTATTTTTTGGGTTATCATTTTATATCTGAGTCAACTAAAATGTGGGTACTATATAGCAAAGGTATGATATCATTTTGACTAAAATTACGTGAAATAGAATTAGTGTAGTAAAAAGTTGGGCCAAATATTTTATTCTGTAACCTGAATCCAAAAGAAATTAATTTTTTGTGGCTTTATTTTGAAAAAATTCGCTATGCAAATTAGAGTTTCACCAATATTTTTTGTATAATAATGACTAGCTGTAATGTAATACTGCATTGCTACAACGAAATCTGAAGTGGCCTCAATGCATAGATGCGAAATTATCCGTTAACTTGTGCGTACGTGCGTGTATGTAAGAACCGAACCTTGTTCTCTGGATAAAAATCTGAATAAAAAAATGACATTAATAAACTATAATAATATAATTAAAAATAAATAATACCGGCTTAAATTTACGGAGTATTAGAATATGAGTACCGTATTTTCTGGACTGTTCTCGACTGACATAAAAATGTTTCTTACTAAATTGCTTTTTATCAACAGGTGATATTCGTTAGATTACATTCATTTTTATAATTAATACCCGATAACTTTTTTTCTGGGGAGAATTTCGTTATATTGGAATTATTTAACGGCATAAATCCTGTACATATTTTAAATATGTGTCTAAGTAACATCCTGGCAGTTGATTTTGCAAATTATGTTTGTAGTGGTTTAATTTTTATTTTTTTTTTCAACATCTGTTACATTATTAATCTATTTGATTAATGTATCTTCATATAATGATCACGTAATCGTCACAAATAACTACTGCACTTTTGAGAAGGCGGAATTAGTTGCAAAATCAAGAAATATTTTGAGAAGATTTTAGTTGTTGCTGCAAGCGCAACGGCAAACACTGACATTTTCAGACACCTTCGATTTGAGAAAAGTTTGATAACATTTATGAGAATATATGTACTGTGTAAAATTAATCTACAAGGAAAAGCAAATGCAGCTTTCGGAATAAAGAATAATTATATCATTCAACATTAAAATGTATAAGACTGTATCATATTTTGCATTTTCCAAAAAAGAGACCATATGTTAAAAGAATATTACTGAAATTATGTAGTCGGCAATTTACTGCCATTTTGTTAAAAACTATTCGTAGCAAAGTACCCTAAAACAAGCGGAGGAAACATTTTCTGTAGAAAGTAAAACATTAAAAGAATAAATAATTTAAGTCAGAAAAATAAAAAAGATCCCAAAAAATACCAATACTTTGTAGGACTCCACCGTGTAAAAGTGGATTTTTTTAACCCTTAAAGTGCCCTGGGGGTACTGGGAGACCCCACACATAAATATTACATTTTTTCCCTACTAAAACTGCACTTTTACAGCATTTTTTACCTCAAAGAGCTACTACATTTCAAGAGGCACAAGTTAAATTTTTAGGAAAAAATATTGAAAATTGGCTGAGTTATGATTGTTTGTGTGGAAAACGTCACTTTTATATTTTATTTTTTATAACGGGCACCAATAATGTTTTCATCAAGATAACTTATCTATGCGATAAAATGACACTTAGAGATTATCCAGTAATTTTGTTGAAACGAAATAATGAAAACTGTCTGCGCAGGACGATATTATCTTCGGATTGGGGTCTCTCACGACCCCACATGGCGCTTTGTGTTATTTTTATATAGGATAGCGCTTTAAGGGTTAAGCATACTTAAATGAAAAAATCTTGGTCACGCTTGGTTTAATGATTAATACATTTTGTAGTAATTTTTTGGTTCGTTATCACTCAACGCATGATATATGGAACTTCTAGTTCTCCTCACTAGATACGCTAGGGTAGCGTATTCACGCAAGTGGTAAGCATTTCGTTTGATTGACGTACAAAAACTGATAAAAACATGTAGTTTTTCTGTAAGTGATCTACGATATGGACAATTTACGTAGCCGATACAGTGTATTCTAGTATTGAACAAAGTAATTTAATTTTGTTAATTTATTATAAATTTTCTCAGAATATTAATATAATGCCCAATTGTATTTAATGCCAATATGTAGGTGTTTTTAGTTCAAATTATTTCACTGAAAATAGCAGTAAATTTGATTTGATAAAACATCTGATTTGATGATTTTATAAGCAATTTTTGACAATAACCAAATCTTTTTTCTATGAGCGCGAGATTTTGTCGGGTTATTTAATTCAGCATAATTGTTATACAAAGATATTTTTATCAAAAGTTTCAATAGACAGTCATTGCATTCCCTTGGACCCTCTAATGGCTCTCTGAGCAACTTTGACCTCAGAAATGGCACCCGTTGCATATATTATATATGATTATTTCTAAATACAAACAATTTTTTTTTATTAATTTATATTAATTTCACAAGTTTCTTCAAAAATCTAGTATCCATTTATTAGTTCCATTGTTAATAACAATTAAATTCACAAAATCAATTTTAATATTTATTTAGTCAAGCACCAATCAATTAATAATGTACTTTTTTATTATTTTGTGTCTTAGTTAGTTAGTTAATTTACTTGTACCATAGGTTAAAATGCACATGTTGGCAATAACTATAATTATATAGATTAATTACAATATGATTACACTTGAGAACAGGTTAGTTTGACGAGAGTAAATGGTTTAAAATAAATGACAAACAGGTACCAAACGCATTATAATATTTTCTCTAATTGTACGCATAATATAACTGTAATGCAAAGTGGGCAAAGTGGGCAAAGTTCGTAAGTTGATAAGCTTATTATTACTTCGACCCAGACTAAGTCTGGACGAAGTATTGAATTTGGTCACTTCGGGCAAAAAAATTACCCTATAGTTTTTCATCAAATGTCGACCTTTCAGACCCTAAGGAACCCAAATCAACAATAAAAAAAAATTTGTGTCCGTGATCTTGTACGTACGTACGTCCCGTTTTTTTGTCTCGCGATAACTCGCGAACGGATAAGCGTATTGACATAAATTTTTTTTTAAAATACGCGTCTTGGCATAACTTAGATCTGATTAGATTTTGGCGCAGATCCATCCGTCCATTACTAAAAAAAATTAGCCCCAATTAAGTTTCTTCGTAGTTTTTTGCATTTATTTTGAAAAATACAAATTTTATTAAAAAATGTTTCAAACAAAAAAGATAGAGCATGAAATTCTCTACAAAAAGGTTGTATGCATTTTCTTCCTAAAGTCAACGATAATGCCATAAAAACTGGTTTAAAATGCTTATGACTATTGTCTGAAAAAGTATTGAATTTGGTCACCTCGGCAAAAAAATTACCCTATAGTTTTCCATAAAATTTCGTCGTTTCGACCCCCTACCCCCAGGGGTAGTCTCCGCCAGCCCCTCGGGTGCGAAGTTCTTTTACGTCCTTGATACGAAAATAACTATTTCGCTATATCTAAAAGATGTCTTATAGTATCTAAAAGATATCCGTCAGAGATCTTTTCGACACTTTCAAGATATCTTTGACGAATTATATGTATATATATTGTATATATAAGATCATAATGATACAGACAGTAATTAGTAAAACACAGTAAACATGTAATATGCATCGAATAGTCTATTAGAATACAAGTGCATCAAGTAAGTGTTTTGCAACTTTTATTTATTAATATTTCGGCTGGCCTGTTGTTGGGGTCGAAGTTTTGAAAATGCTCATTTTCAATTTTCATACATATAAGAAACACTATATTGCTGTAACATAGCTATCGAAGCCACTTGGACCTAAATATGATTGGACCCCCAAATATCAATATAATTTTATAATATAATTGAAAGCTGTTAGTCAACAAACGAGTATTAAGGAATAGCCGACTCTCCACTGGGTCGAAGTTTCTGAGCGAGCGAAGCGAGCGAGGCACCACGCCAACACTAGTTATAGATTGTAATATATTAACAAAATATTTTTTATTTATTACATGTATATTGATATTAGCGTCGAGATGGGTAAAGATAAAGAAAAACTCTGAATGAAGGGATCTTATGAGAAGCTTTTGAGGAAATTTTACGTTAAGCACTTTGTTTGAGCTTTTAGCTTCAAAATTTAATAAAATCTGGAACATTACAACGTTAATCCTGTTTTTTTCTGCTGATGCGTGTCGCCAACGTCATGTTGTAATTTTGCAAGGGATTTTTTATTATAATACCTATTTCTTTTTTAGTTTTTAAATTAGAGGCATTTCCTAAGCCTGTCAAGTCTTTTAATTTCCTAACACAACATTTTTCTTGATGTATGATTTACTTACAATTTACTATACAACTATTTCTGAGGTTGCTGATTGTTATTAAAATTGATTAGCCATTTTGAATATCGAAAATCTGACAACAGATTGGTAAGGAGCGACCCCAAAAAACGCTGAGTTATAAATTTCAAGCTAATCGGATAAAATGAATTACTCATAACAATGTAACTAACACATTTAGGAAGAACTATAAAATGTATAATAATAACAATGAATTTTGCGCAACTATAGATTTTTACTTTTCAACGTATCCTTAACATACTTCAGCAATAATAAAATATTACTTCAACAAACGATTTTTTCATACAAATTTTAAAGTCCGTTTCAGGATTAGAATTACCTATTATTCAATATAAATATATACTTATGAAAAATGAAATGATACTTATTAATAATATAAATTATCGGTATTATATTTGAAATGATGCAGTGCTGTTCAGGTGAGGTGACCGACATTTTGGTCCCCTGAAAATTCCTCCTCGGAAATTTCCCCCTCCGGAATAACACTCCTCGGAAAATTCCCTTCTAGAAAATAACCCTCTTGGAAATTTACCCACCAGAAAATAGCCCCTTTGGAAAAATGGTTAGGCTAGGTTAGGTTAGATTGGGTTAGGTAAGTTTATGTTAGGTTAGGTTAGGTTAGGTTAGGTTAGGTTAGGTTAGGTGTACCCTCTTTAATTATAGAGCCTGTTTGTTTTGCCGTAGTGGTGTGACATATATAGCACGACAGGATTTACTTCGACACTTAATGCATCGCCAGATCACTTTGGTGGTCGTTTCTTGATGTTTATTAAACATATATCCATTTAGTATTAATATCGGTTTATGTCGATTCGATTTGATAATGTCGAGAGGCATTTTGACACTTCTTGTGCTTGAGTCAACTATTAACTAGCGCGTGAACACTGAAACTGAGCAATGTGTATGATTGGAAATTTCTGGGGGTATGATAAAACGTGGTTTTCTTTTTTTTCCGGAGGGGCTGTCTTCTAGGGGGTAAATTTCCGAAGGAGTTATTTTCTAGAAGGGAAATTTCCGGAGAGGTTTATTCCGGAGGTCGAAATTTCCGGGGGGAAATTTCCAGGGAGGAATTTTTTTGGGGGGGATTACTCCGGGATCCTCAGGTGATTCGATGTTGCTTTTTACACTGAACAGGATACACACTACTTTTTATAGTATCATAAGTATGACATCATGTAAAATAATTAATTTACCCAAAAATGTATTTATGTATATATATATATATACAATTAAGAATGCCCTTTAAAATACATGAAATATTACTTATCATACGACTCTCATGAATTTCCGTAGAATTAAAAGAAACAATAAATTTTCTGAGAATATAAAATCTGATAAGTAGTAAAATTACAATAGAAATCAATGAAGATAATATAAGTTAAAAAGTACATACTATAATTAAATAATATCGAAAACCATGATTATCTTTCTACAAACTAGATCACCACATTAAAAGAGCACAGAATATTTGTTAAAATATTAATATTATTTTATTATTACCAGACATCAGTAAATATTGCAGAATTGTAGTGCTGTCTGTTTTTAACCGACACCCGCAGATAATTTCTACGACAAGTAGTAAATAATAAAAATAAAAACAATCTTGAACGTGTTGTAAATATTCAGTTCGTATTTAACTATCACCCGTGTAGGTAATCTACTATATTAAAAAATTTATGTTTATGTTGAACTGAATTCATATTTACAACGGATATTCGTTTCTTATCTTAAACTAAACTGAACGATCGAAATGAAAAAATAAGTTTCATTAACCTCAATATAAATGCCCTAAACACGTTAGAATCTAACTATGGTATACTATCGTATAATATTATCGAACAAAAACAATTTTTTTAATTCATAAAACTCTGAAATCTCTTATTATCAAAAGGACCAGGAATTTACTATTTCTGAAATCTCTATCTAGAATGAAAATTAAATTAAATTTAGCATTTTTCAAAACTTGTAAGGAAGGATCAAAATATTAATAGATAATTTCTAAAAGAAAATTTTTAGTTAAAGTATTGAAGATGGATTAAATGAATGTCCAAATTAAGCATGGATAAATTATACCAACTTCAGAAATCGTTCTGATTTCAGAAATTCATTTAATTTTAGAGCAAGTACCATATTAGGAACTAAATGATTGGTGGTTATCGCATACATCTTTAGTAGACATTTCAACAGGCTAGAAAATATTGGTCGAAATGATGTTCCTTCAGACCCATTAAACCTTTATTCAGGTAGCTTTAAAAAAAATGCTGAATGACAGGACATTTCTGACAAATTGGAACCGTAAATTTTGTATTCCAGTGAAATTAATGGACCTCAATAAAGGAATCTTTAACGACGAACCTTATACATTTCTACCGTTTTTTAAAATGTTATGTGCATACACAGATATTTTGAAAAAAACTCACAGAGATATGTTGAAAAATGATAAAAGTGTCACATTAAATTTTGTTAATTTTTGTTAATTAATAACAACAAAACATTTGAAAATATCACGTTATTGTTTATTATTATTAGTATAAAAATGTGAGGTAATTTCTTCAAATAATTAATTAATAAAGTGTTCGTATTATGGTCTAAAGAACAATTTAATTTGACGTTTCGACCAGAAAATTTATTCAGTAAAAAATAAATACAAATATGTATATATACAAATATGCAGGTACCGATAAGTACAAGACATCATAATCTTGAAATTAAAAACTTACATTGATAAGTACATGATCAAAACTTTTGTTATGGATCACTTTTTAACAAATTATGGACTCGCCAATACTATGGACGGATTATAAAATACTTAAAAAACATTTTCACGGAGAATACAAAATTAAAAGAATTAATGTAATAAAAAACGTTACTTTTTACGAATTTGAGTCCACTTCGTTACTATACAAATGAAGCACGTTATGTTACATGCAGTGATGGGAAAGAGTTCCGGAACGGTGATATTTCTCAGAGGGTGTGCATTTTCGGGGAAATTGTTTCAGACAAAAGTTTAAGGGTTTCTCCCCAGCTATTCAATGGTACCATTGAAATTGATCATGAACATGACCTTGACGGTTATTTCAACGTCAAGATTATTCTGAAGAGAGAAACTCGTCTGTTGGAATATATTGCAAATTACGCAAGAAAAATTCACTAATTTTTGTATGGTGTTCAAGGTGGAAATTGCGTGGGTTATAACTGACTACAGACAGTTACGTGATTACGTCCAGACCATCGAATTGTTCCTTTTTAATGGTACTCACTTTTTTTCGAAAATTAAAAACAATCCATCAATCCAACTAATCCAATAATATCCGATATGTTAAGGATCCGTCTTTACCATCTTCATCAAATTTTTCTAGCACAATTTGCAACATTTCTGATCAAACACGTCATAATGGCGAATATAAAATTTCAATTATTTGAGTGAAATTAAATTATTCTTTTTTTTGTCAACAGACCGTAGTACCAATACTTTTTCATTTACTAAATTGTTTATTATTAACGTAAAAACAAATGGCTGATGGCCAAAAACCTTAACAATGCTATTAAACAACTGTCTTCATTTTGTGGATTCTTTAAATTAGAATTTCTCTTTTTGCATTTCTTTATGGCAAATCAGATTTACCATTTTTTTAGAGGAACTTAAGAAACAAAAGGAAGTTGTACCAATTATTTTTGAAAATATTTTATTTTTATTAAACCTAACAAATAAAAAAAATGTTGGAGTTGTTAATTTTAAAGTTTTATAGCAGGTAAAATACGTAATTAATCGGCAATTTTAACAAGTATTTTTTCAGCATAGTTCGAGTGGTATGTAGAAGCCAAAGAATTCGACTATTTTCTGTATTCAACCTATTAAAGTCTACAGTTTATCTAAATTCTGATCTAGATAAATATTGCAAAGGAAAAAAAATGAAAATAACCTTGTCGACTATTATATAAACCATATTAAAATTGGCGAACAATCGTGATTTTTTAAATTTCAAATACTATAACGCTCTCTCAATTTGAAACAGTAAAAATTCATTGATTTTCACTATATGGTCACTGATTGCCATAGTGAAAAAGGAGCCACTGAAAAGCGGTGAAATTTCACTGTTTTAGGCAGTAAAATTATGTTTTCATCACACTGGGACGAAAGCAGCAACTTTCCTCCCTTTTATGAAGAAAAATCATATACTTCCCTCGGGAAGTAAAAAAGAATGTCTCAGACTGCGTGTAATTTTTACCCGAGGTGAAGCCGAGGGTGAAAAACATGTAGTCTGAGGCATTCTTTATTTTACCTCCCTCGTTGAGTAATATACTATTTTTTACGATATAATAACATTGATTTACTGTTTGAATCCGTGAAACTTTAACTGGAAACAGTAAATTTTTTGAAAAATTCGGAATTGGTCCAAGGATCGTATAATATTTACAGATTTGATAAATATTTTCATAGTGTTTATGTGCTCGAAATTCAAATTCGAGCTTATCGTAATTATAATTTATTTCAACAATGCATTTAACATATTTAATGCAAAGTTTGCCTTACGTCTGATTAAATTCAAATTTTATACCTAGGGCGTTTCCGGATACTTACTCCGCAGATGTGATCAGTTTTTCCTATAAATAGTGCAGTAGTGCGAATGCAGAAGTTTAAATAAATATTATGTACATTTAAAAAATATTAGCCTGAAGATTTATGACAAATGTATACAAGAAGAAGAAAAAAAATATCAGTAATATGTTAAATTGCAATTGAATTATCAAATTTTTTTTAGTACCCGAATAATAATTATAATGAGGCACATCGTCCATGCATTTTATTTATTTACTGTTTTTAATGTCCATATTTAAAATAATACAACTTGAAAAATGAAAATTCTTCTAAAAAGGATCAGAATTTTATTACAAAAGGAAGAAGGATCTTACGGGTAGTAAAAATATACGAAAAAAAACATGAGATCAAAATCTAAATATTTTAAGAAGATATTTTCATCTGACAAAGAAAACTTCCAAATCTCTACCTACATTTCCGAAAGTTCTAAGGTTGCGATGCGTTCACATTATGCATTCCTCTAACAAAAAACGGGAAAGCCATCTTTCCTGGAATATGACCTAAGATCTCCAAAATTCAGGTAGCTACAGGATAGTAAAAGGCTATGCTATAATTGATTTGAAGAACCACCGTGACATTGCATAACTCAGGTAATATGCAGCTACACGGAAATGATTCTTATGTTTTACGACATTTAATTTGCCAGAAATTTAAAAAAAACTGAATACAAAACAATTTTTAAAAATAAATAACTATACTGTTTTCTTTTTAGATTTGCTACAAATTAAGCTATTTACTATTAACTAATTACTTTTACATTTAAACTGAAATTCGGTTTTCATAAAGCTGAGACACTATGAAAAGACTGGTGTAAATTATGTGTACAAAACGAACTGATCAATCAGTGTTGTTTCATATTTATTCTTAATATATGTTTTTAATGACACTTGGATATTTCTTTTTTTACTTTCGCTTTGATAATTTTCGGTAATCTCGATAAAACAATATAATTCTTGGAATACGTTGCTTAATAAGCCAATTGTGAGTTCAACAGGAATTAATTCTCATTTTCATACTCATTATGGAATAGAACAAGGTTTTATACTTTTGTTTTATCATTTTACTAAGATAGATAGATAGATAGTAAAGAGAGAGAAAGAGAGAGAGAGAGAGCGCGCGCGTTTATATGGATAATAAATGGTAAATCGGTCGATGATTTCTTCATTTGTTTTTAAAATATAAGAAGAGTGTTATATTAATTCCTCATTACCTTAAATGCACAGATTTATCAATAGTTTAGTTAAGAAAATTAAAATCATAATTTAATCTTATTTAGTGATATTAATGATGATTGAAAAGTAATTAAATAATTCGAAATGTAAAGTATTTTACTTAGATATTTTATGTTTTTCAAATCAAATTTTTGGACTCATTATTTTAAAACATTAATTTTATTACCGCCAGTAATTTTCGAAAATACTCTTTAAAAATTGGTAAATTTTCAATGACTTAGGATTTCAGATTTATTGTTCAATGTATGAATTGATGAATCTATTAATATAATATATAATTAGGTTGTTTATAAGTGTATATTGTACGAATTTCTACCGGTGTTTATCCATTACGTCATTTTCGTTGGTATAACTGAACTTGTATTACATAAGTTAAATTTATCAATGAATGTGTATCGAAAATGTATTTTCTAGAATATTTCTTGAATCAGTGAGTAATTTTTTTATTATGTATATTATCTAATACAAAGCACTCGTTTTGTTATTTTATTATTTTGTTAAAATAAACAATCTAAATTTTATTAAAACATTGTCTATAACACAGATTTCATACTTTGGGACCTTTTTTTTAAGTTTAATACTTCTCGAGTTTTGTTTAATTTATATCGTTCAGTTTTCACTAGGTAAGAATTTCAGTTTAAATTAAATAAAAAAGTACAGAAAACTTGGTGTGACGTTCGTGGAAAATTTAAAATAAAATGAGTTAAACCGGTTCCATTAAATTTAATTTGTATAATTAGTAAATATAATAATTTAATATTTACTTTAAAATTTATTATTCTAGATTTAGGTCAAACAAATGTTATTTATGCATAAAAAGGGATTTTCAATCAACGGAAAATTGAATTTCTTTTTCTTTCCTTCACATCGTCTGCTCAGATTAATTAACTCATCTACTCTTTGTTGAATTAAAAACAATTTTCTCGAACAAAATTTTAGTAAACAAATTTGTCTACGTCATAATTATTATATTCCCAAAGAAGTTCTTTTAAAAGGAAAAGTTAAAAATTTCCATTGAAATTGACTAGAAATATATATTTGAATAGTGCCTTTTACATGCAGTAATCATGTATATCCAGTGAATGTGAAGCTAAGTATTTTTTTTAATTTTAAATTCTTTAATCTTGGTTGTATCGATTGTACCTTCATATTGGTATCAGTACCTTCTATAAAGAAAAATATTCTTTTCCGTTTCGATACTAATTTTTTCGGATTTGTAAGCGTTCTTTTACAAAGGCATTACTTTTCATTGATTTCATATAATCATTTTATTAGGAAATTTTATACCATGCCACTTACAGGTATTACCTGATAATAAATATGGGTATTAATGAGTAATTTTAACACGTCATTTTACCTTAATCAAAAATTGTATTAAAACCTGGTGCAAACTACCCCAGTAATGAAAAACAAATTACTATACATAATTAATACAACATGAAATTATTATTTATTAAATCGATTTTAATATAAATAGATCTAAATAATTTATATGTATGTAGAATTGTTTGACTGCACAAAGTACCTTAACAAAAATTATTTAGTCTTTACACTATTATTGTAATTTTACATAAATGCAACTATTCGCGACTTTCTAATAGTCGAATAAAACGATTTATTATTTCGATTAATGGAAATAACGGATAATACTTAACGACAGGGAGTTTTGACAAGTATTTTGACAAGTATTTTTCGATAAAAAAACAATTACTTTTGCAGAATTTTCCTATCACGTTGTATGTCCGAGAAAAGTGCCATTAAATATGTCAGAATTTGTGTTTTTTCACATTTTTAGTGTGTTTTCAACAAAAGAGAGTCGTTGTTTACAAAAAATGTGAAATATGTCCAAAAACGAAAATTCTGAACGGTCCATCGTTTTCAACACGAAAACAATTTCCGAAATGATTCTGCGATTGTGAAAAGCAAATTCTCTTTTGCTATAAAGACAGTAATAAAAATTTAACACATTTGTCCTTGCTTTTTTTGAATTTGCGATGTGATATAAAATTTGTGGCAGGTCCCTAGTTTTTAGAATGGAAGAATACTTCGGAAATTCTACAAGTCACATTGAAAACGCATAAAAAACTGTTTGTCGGTCAGTGTATTTGATGTTTACAACTCATTTCTATTATATTACAGAGAACTTACTGCAGCTTTAAAGAGAATGGAACCTTCAAATAATCCTCTTTGAAGACTCAGTCAGAATGCAAAGCTCTTTTTAATAAAAATTTGAAAAATGGACAAAACTTAAAAAATTTAAGTTTAAATAAAACATCGTAAACATATATCAACAGTCTTTAATAAGAGTTGGACAAATAAAAAAAATAATATGGATTTAAGATATTTTCAGTTCGTGGTATATTTGTTTATAGTTTTGATTTTTTAAATGTTATTTAGATGTGGATTTTCGAAGCTTTGTGGTTTGGGAATCGTAATAATTTCGACAAATGCCGTCTGAATAACTTCTCGATTTTGCCACAAATTTGAGTGATGCCTTTATTATCATTTCAAAGTATTGCAGTTCTAACTAAGCCGTTGAATTTATTATATTTCTTTTAATCATCTTACGATATTTTCGATTAATTAGAAGTTTATTTATACCTTTACAGACAATGTTGGATGGTAATCAATGCAATACAAGAAGAGATTCAAAATCATCAGGCAATTCTTTAAACGGTTTCGTTGCAAACAAATGAAAATGTTGCAATTACATCTGTTTTAAAACTTCAGAAATTCATTGTCCAGGTACCTTGAAGGAGTTACGGGATTAATTTTGTAGATCGAGTGGCATACAGAAGCCAAAGACCTGAAAGTTTGATTTATTTTTTGATGTCAACTTGTCAAACTCTAGAAATTATCCAGATTGCCAAAAGCCAAAATGTTTGCTTTTATATATGTCGGTACACAGAAAATATTTTGTTTTGTGACTTGAAGATATCTGAAAATTTTCACAATAATGACTGAATAACTTGAAAGGATGGTTGAACTATTTTTAAAAAGTTACGGACAATTTTTGCAGGAAAGGTTTCTTCAACTTTGTTGATCGTGTTCGATCAGTAACAGTCTCCAAAATTTTCTGATATCTTTAACTTATAATTATCCCTAATAACGTAATTATTTTTTCCGTGTAAAAGTGCAAAATGACGTGGTTAATGACGATGGTTAAATATAAAAAACGTTCGTTTCAATTTCATGAGAAATAAATAATGCAAAATTGTATTTTTATTAGTTTCAGCCATTTCTTACCTGTTTACATATGCTGGATAATTTTCAGTTGTCATATTACAAACGTTACAAGGCAACCGTACATACATACTTAAGTAATTGAGTGACTTTTCACAAGAGAGTAGCATACTTATAATGATAAGTTGCTACTATTGAATTCCTCCAATTAGGGTCTAGAAAATCGAAAAAAAATTGTTCGCACAGTTAATTTTTTTAAATAGTTAATTATACCAACAAAATAAGGCAGACCTCTATGCACTGAATCTTACTTATCTGTCCGCAGAATCGTTCTATTGCATCAAGATTTTGAGATATCCTAACGTAAATTTTTGTTGAGGAAAAGTTTGGTTCGCAATTGGACAAACACTAGTTTAACGTGCTAATCATCCGCTTTAAAATGCTTTTTTAGTCATTTTGATACGAGTTTTTCATCGAGTTATCGAAGATTTTATATACAGTATTTTTCGTTTTTTTTGTACTTTTAGGTTAGGCTATCTGAAAATCTTAACGCGACAGAGCAATTCTGCGACCAGCACATCAAAAACCTTCGGAAAACGATACTTTTGAAAATGTTTTTGTTCCAGAAGATCGGAATTATTTTCTAAGCTATTGGTATATTTTGAAACATTTACTAAATGTATGAAAATCATAAATGTGCCTTGACTAAAGCTTCGATAACTCGGAATGACTAAAAAAGCATGTTAAAGCTGATGAATGAAGCAGTTTCATTTATCTTTGGCCAAATTCTGGACAAAAATCCAGTTACACCGCAAAAACTTCCTGAAAATGAAAAAACGGTGTTTTTTTTTCATTTAAGGTTAGGATTCTTAAAAACAATTTGAAAAAACTCTGCGGACAGATTTGGATTCACAGCAACGAACACCTTCGGAAAAGATAGCCAGAATTTTAGATATAAAATTTGTTGACGAAATTATGTAAATTATGTAAATCCTGCATGTAAACATTTATTTTTCGAATTGTATTGTAATACATATTCTAGAAATAAATTTTTTTTTTTTGTCTATTTCGATATCCTGATAGAAATATTATGTATACAAATTTACTATTTGAACAAGGACTTCACGGAAAGACCATTATACTTCTTAATACTTGCTACTATTTTAGTTAATGAAGCTTCCTCTTCTTAGTAGAAAAACTGGCAGACTATCTGCAATTTATCAAAACAAAAATTCATTATCATAAATGCAAATATGATCTCAAATACCTTGTCAAAATAATAAAATCCCTTAAAGAATTTATCTCATTCTATCCTACCAAAATTTGCATTAGATAAATTGCCGTATGATTTTGCATCGGAGGTATGAGTTTCAAAGATTTATTAAAAATATTACGTCCCGGTAGTGAAATTTTTAATGTAGTATTGTGTTTCTTTTTTCAGAAAAATTTAGAGAATGTCTGCTTATAACGAGTAGAGATCAGTCTCAATTCAAGTAACATTAGGATTTTTGTTAATTGAAATTTGGTAGTTTTTGCAGTCGTAAGAAGCGAATGATGTATTTTTCTTATACGTATACCCTTTTTTTTAGCTATTGTATCACAGAAATATTGCTATTGTAATGTAATAAAGTTATCAAGACATATACAAAAATATATTATGTACTTTTTAAGACCAGAATTTCAATTCAAATAAATTCACAAAAATTTTAATTTATTTTTACGTATAAACTCACAGAACGTGGGATTTAAATTCTTTTCTCAAAATTAGACAATACGCCGACCTTTCTAATCAGCATTTTTAGGTAAAAAAATGCAAAACGAAAAATATTTGTTCTTTTTTGTATCCTTGGGTTACAAAAATGTTTTCGGGTCTAATGATGTAATATTTGAAGAAATGCCATGTTACAAAAGACCGATTACGGCTGATCCCTTTAATAATTGTTTAAAGTTCGAAAAATATTTAAAATTTTTTCAACATTTATTTTCCATTCTAAGATTGTTGATGAATAATAAAAACGTACCTATAAGGTAACGTTAAATCGTATAAACGAATTGACATTTTTGTACTTATACTAACATTCTAAAGCACAATATAATAATCATGTTTAAAAAATGTCAAAAATACTTAAAAACTTGTCAAAGTTATTCGAGTTTTTAAATAAGCAGATGAATGTAAAAAGTTGTATACAATCATCAATGAAACACTATTGAAATAGAGAGGGTAATAACATCATCAAATAACTAATCGGATAATTAATTCAATGACAATATAAATTGGAAATTTCAAAGAACAAAAATAATAGGCTTTGGAATTAAAAATCAGCCAATATATATTTTTGTCTCATTTTTCTAACATTTTCTAAGCGTTTAAGAAAAAAAAATACATTTCTTAAATATTCTGTCGTTCAAACAATGTTTTCGGACGAAATCTGTTACCAGGCGTAAAACTCATGGATATTACAACAGACGGAATATAACTGATAATAAGTTTAAAAACTAAAAAACCCTTTCGCATTCATAAAGCCCACATAAAACGTGTTTATTAGCGAAAAAAATCTTTTTGTTAGCAACAAATTTTATGTGAAAAAAGTGATGGGATCTCCCAAAATTTGAATTTTCTTATTCCTCAGCTTAAATATATTGGAGAGCTCAAAACCTTTTCCAAAAGTTGTTTAAGTGGATGTCGTAAGTAACAGCCTACTCTCGCTAATTATTCAAAAAAATGTTTCTATTGTCAAAAATGATCTATTTTTATGCGCGCAAACCTACGCAAGTTCGCAACGAAGCGCATCGATCGTGCAGAGGCGTTGGGAGTCCCTCGGGGTCGGGGCGACCGATCTCGATGGTACGGTACTGCGCATGCGCGAGATAAGTGACCGGCGAGGTGCGCGCGCAACCGAACGATAAGTCCGGTTCGATGGTAACAGGTGGTTCGCCGTGGTTGGTCGGCTCCAAGAGGCGGCAGTGCACGCAGAGCACCACGTGCGTTCGGACGCGTACGAATAGACTTTCCATCCTCGAACCCGCCCCGTGCTCTCTCTTTTCCTCTCGCACGTACCTATTCCCAAAAAGTCCCCCCACCCTCGCGAAAAAAAGCGACCCCTGGTACCCAAGGTCGTGCCCGCAGAGGATCGGCCGCCGGGGAATCCCTGACCTCCAGTCAGTACAGCGCAGGTCGTGAGCTACGAAGGAACCGGAAGTAGTGAACGCACGTTCCAGTAAGCCAGTAGTTTCGTACCGAGTGCACCGAAGACACTGGTGTTACGCAGTGCGCGGGTGTCGGCAACCATCGATCGTACGGGTAGGTCCTCTTTTCAGTGAACAGTGTCCCTTTAATGTCCGCCAGTGTCTGACCGGACGCCTGTTGCTTGCACCGAACACGAAAAAGGTACCAGCGGCTTTTCCAGGATTTTCCAAAGTGAGTGAGTGCAATTCATTATTACCAATTTTCTACCGATAGGTGTTACCATTTTCCTAAAGATCCTTCCGAAGGCTCTTTGCAAAATATGTTACGTTAACCAGCCGGATAATTTTTGAAAACAAAGTTGCGAGAAAGTTACTGATTTTCTTAGTTTTTCCAGTGGCGGTCTTTAGGGATGAGTTTGGTTACTGATAGGAAAGTGTGCCAGTAGTTCGCGAGGTGCAAAAAGTTTTAGTTTTCGAAATTTTTTATCTCATATGTTTGGGTAGGCGTGCGTCCGGCGAGGTTGAGTCATATGTTAGTGTTTCGAGTCGCGGAGGCGTCCTTTTTTTTCGAAGGAGTGAGTAATTCAGATGGAAGTGAGATGTTTACATTCATTTGGGGATGTTTCCTGGTCCATTCAGTTTTTGATGCAAAGGGTTCGCGCGAGGTACCAGTGGGAGGGGACTCGTATGTTAGGCGACACGGAAAGAAATCGGTGCGACCATTTAAAATAACCGCGTGTTTATTTAATCCTGATGATTTTCTGCAGGTTTCATGTAGGCAAATTTTCGTTTTTTATTTGTAATTTTTGGTGTGCTTTCCTAATTTGCTTTTGACACTTATGTAATTGTTAAATTAAACAATTTTTTTTTAATATTTACATTTAGAAATATTTAATAATAATACAAGTTGCAATCGTTAGATTTTTAAGTGAAAAAAAGTTAGTTATGATAATCTATGGAGATAATCACAGAATAATCGATACTCGTTCATTAGTCGATAATTTTTTTTTTCATATATGTTAAAATTTGTTTCTTCTTAGTACAATATTGTATTAAAAAAACTGATGATTTTATGAACAATAATATTAGTATCGTAATATTCAAAATAATTAACATAAGTTTGTTGTACTTATCAAATTCAACCTACAAATTTTATGACTTTTTAAATAGTTATGCATAGTAACTAATGAAATGAATTAATAACACCGCATGGTGTATTAAAACTTGTTTAAAATTCCATTAATTTGATTAATCTCGTCATTACTAACCTCTATAATTAGAAACTGTCCAAACTGAAAAAATGATAAGTACATTAGTCGTAACTTAATTACCGAAATGCAACTAAAAGAATATAAGCGATGAATAAAAACGGATAAATAGTTAGTATTTCGAATAATATAATCCGATTGACGAGTCATGATAACAATAACAATAATAATATTTATAATGATAACAGCAATGCCCGGTTTATTCGGCCTTCTTCTAATCAGTAAAATGAAGCTATACATAATGTTTAGATAATCGGCTTTCGGTTGTAATTACATGCATTTGTTTTTTTGTTAAAATCTAATTTTTAACCACTAATTTTAGAGATCCAAAACCTTTACGAAATTTTAATACAACACTTTAATAACATTAGAAATTAATAATATACAAAATTGATTACCGTTAACCTTTTTTTTATACGTGAATTGAATATTAAATAATTTTTTAAATTCATAAAAAACGCATTAATATTATAAACATTAACATTTAATGTTCATCATTTGTTTATGTTGAAATTTTAAAACAATGTGATATCTCATTGTTTTTCAGCATTCGAAAAATACTTTATATCCTTTTAAAAGTTATTTTAAGTAAAAAATTGTACATAACATTAATGCAAACCCTGTTGTAGTTCAAAGAGTAATTAAACTATTTAATGAATAAACGGCCATAATTCATTGATTATTGTATTCTATGAATTTGAAATTTAGATTTTTGACAACAACATTAGATTAGTCGGATAATTGATAAACATACTTTGAATTCAATACAAACGAAATTGCTTTCCGTTTTTCCTCGTTTAGATTTTCCTGTTGAACTTGAAATGATGCACCTGAAAGGAAACTTATATGTTCTCGTACAAATTAGTTATTTTTCTCTCGAAATTTGATCCTTGGTAATAAATATTTTCAGCTCGTGTGGTTGGATATATATGCACGATCGAGAAAAATTTTCGATCGCTAAGCAAGAAAGTTATGCCCCCTCTCTATCTTCCATTTCCTATCTCTTTCCTTTTATCTCTGTCTTGAATTCTCTTATAAGAATATATATGTATCCAATCGCTTATACATATAGGCTTATGTACATGTAAGCCGGAATCGACTTTTGAACTGGTTTCTGGTAGGGCTGAGAATGCCGGTAATTTCTCTCGTTTTTTGACGGTTACGAAGTTGCTTCAGTATTGCGGATAATAACACGACTTACGTTGAAAAGTTACTATGCAAACGAATACCGACTGAAATAAACTCGTATGAACGTTTATTCACTCGTTGCAATTCATTTTATTTTATCTGCCAAATTGCCATTGACCGCGTTCCGTTTGTCGCTGCACGTATATTTTGGAGTGATGGTATTGAAAAAAATATTTAAAAAGAAAAACAAACAACAATAATTATATTAGTAAAAGGTCCGAACTATGAAAGAATACAAATTCAAAATAGTTATTTGTCATTTCCAAAATTTATTATGAATTTATTTGGTAAAGCGGAAAATAAATTTGAAATCGGTTTTATGTATTTTGGGTCCTTGATTCGGGAATAAAATGTTAATATAAATTTTCGATCAGATTGAAAATACTAAAAATTATTAATAAAAAAATTAAAAAAAATTCATTTTGAAAAATTTCATGTACATGAACAAATATTGCAGTTAAAAAAATGGCATCCAAAAATGTTTGACCACAATGTAGATTGTCACATGTATAGTAAAAGGTTGAAACTATGTAAGAAAACAAATTCTAATTTATTGGGTGATAACAAATTTGATATCGATTTATAGATATTTTTGGTCGTTCATTAGAGCATTTCACGATGAAAATGAGTGATCGTATACATTAAAGCCGCCATCTTAAAAATGCTAAAAATACTTCATATATTTTGAAAAATTAAAATCTGGCATCCAATCACCATTTCATAATGTCATGTTTGTAATGGGCGGTCCAAAATACGTAAGAAACCGTATTCAAACTTGGACCATTTATTGAAAAATTAACCGTGGAAATTTCATAATTATTCTGAATGAGATAAAACGGATAAAATTATCATTTATTAAATGGTTGCCGATTCATGTGAACTTCTCTTTAAATTTCTTGAGTACAGTTAAGAAGGTAACAATGCTTCAATAATTTAGCAATCATTTTGAATCATATGCTAATGGAGTTTCACTGCAATTACACTTGTATGAATTAATCACTGGAAACGCATCGAAAAGTAATGTTACGGTATTATTTATAGACTTGTTGCGGCTTTTTGTCTTTTGAATTAGCAATTCTTTCTCATACAAAGTTTGGTATAATAGTAGCAAAATTACCTCGGTAATCGAATTTTCAAACCGTTCCTTTTTCTTAAATTCATCAAATTACATTTTTATTATTAATTTTTAGTAAATATTTCCAAATAAAAAAAGAAAATTCAAATTTTGAGAAATGTATTAAAAAAGTGCGGCAAACTTATTTATGGACTTTCGATCAGACCGAATGGGTGTCATTTACGAATTGCAGACGGTAAAAGTCCTCAGGGTCGAAATCCGGAGCAGACTCGAATATACACCCAATAAGAGAAGAAAGCGCACACAGACTTTCGAAAGTGTCCCGAAACGTAATCGAATAGGCTCGTAAAATTCGTCTTTTACATAACAGTTTTTTTTATTTCGGCCCAAGAGCGACTTAATAAAAAGACAAACAAGACCCGTCTTCTGGCAAAATATTTGCGATCGGTGATAAAATTTCATAATTGCAAATCGCGGATTTTCTGGTGATACGAAACAATAACACTGACAGTGTTTGATTTCGGTCGCAAAACAAATTTTCCTCTTTAAATCAGTCACGCCGGCGATGACGGAAAACCGGGAATCCCCACTACGATTAATCTCGCGTCTTATAAATATCTCGAGCTTATTGGAATCTATACTTTTTTTACTCTTTTTTGCTGCGGAATCTTAAGTAATATTTACGACTGGAGTGTTTCCCGTGAACCTGTTCTGTAATCGAATAGATGCTATGTTTTTTTTGTGGGGATTCGGGAATAGGTATCGTTGGGTTAGAAGATCGTTTGAATTTCGGGTTTCTAACGGCGGATTCGTTCGATTAATAGTCGTAAACTTAGATTTCTGGTATATTTTATGACGAACTCTTTAATGAATGTGCATTCTTTCGTAACAAATCTTTCGAAATTTTTTTCAATTCAAGGAGAATTAATTTTTATCGTACAGATATCCCATGGGATAAATTTTGATTATATTATGTTACTTTTTGTTTATTCATTTTACACTGTTAAATGATTATTAACATTTTTTTAGCCAAATTTAATATCGAACAACTATTTTTGAAAAATTATTTTATAATATTTAAAATGTTTACATATTTATGTTTAGAATTATTATTATGTAAACAATGCGATTTCAAATGGTAATTTTTAAGTTCTATGTGAAATACTAATATCTAGTAAGAATTTTCTGTATCAATTTGTTTTTTTTACAATATCTCTAAGGATTCCCAGTAGAATTCGTTATCTCTGAATAGTCTTGAAATGCCTTGAAAATTTGTAAGAATTTGATATTTCCTGACATAAATATTCGATGTTTTCCGAAAAATATTAAAAAAAATTAATTTTTCAGTACATGAGATTCGTATTTAATGAAAATTTAATTAACGTAATATGTTTCAAAAGGTCATAATTATTGACAAATAAATAATAAATTATTTCTAGTTATTATTATTTTCTTGATCATGATAAACAAAATGAATAATTGTTAATTATGATTCTACTTGATATCAGGCGGGTAAAATCTTTGACCATTATGTTAATTATATATTTATAACGTGCAAATGTTAACTAGTGCATTTTTATTGACCTGAAATAAAAAAGCAATTTATAGATAAAAATTTAAGTTTGATACGCTATTTTTAAAAAATGATTAACAAATAACAAACAATACAACAGAACAGGGTTTGATTATTTCACTATTACTCTAACATTGCACTTAATTAAAACAAAACCGTATTTTACTGATATTAAAGAGGATTTCACATCACGATGGGCTGAACGAAATAACGGAAGTTTCGAAAGTGACTCGAACAGTGATTTAAAATCTATTCAAAAGGCAGTGATTGAATTTTTCCGAAAACGTTTGATTGCCAGGAATATTTCTCGCAGCCATCATAATGTAGAGAATTCCTTTGACAAATGCAATCATGACAATCGTATTAATAACTCATTTAGAGAGGAAAATAGCTCTTTTTATATTGTACTCAAAAAGTATACTTTTCAGGGAGTGGTCGTTACAACTATTTACAGATTTTGAAAACGTCACCATAAATTTTGTTTGGAATATATTTCAAAAATATTTTATTCCCAAAAAATTGGATTGGAATGGCCAAAAGAATTCTGAAATAATTTTTGGTTAATCATATAAAGACCTGGGGTACCAGTAGTTGCTACGGCACTGGAGTCGGACGTGCCCTACGCATTCTTAACAAGTCAGATTTTCAGGACGGAAATTCCAAGAGTCGCGTACCGAGGGGCCTTCCGCGCGAATTGGCCAGTCTGAATAAAGTCCCCCGATGACAACATCGGCCTCGAAATCCTTGAAAGGGAATTTTTATCGATATACAGACTTCGATAAGGAGCATAAATGTTCTTTATTGAATCATTCTGGTGGAATAGACGATTTAATTAAACCTTTAATTGGGTAATCAGCAACATATTCGACAATTAGGAATGGAATTTTTGTTTAATAGTGCCCATAGTAAATTTATATTTTTAGTATATTTTATTATTTAATTATTGTAGTATAAAATACTAAATACTTTACGTAATTTCTACTTAATTTTTGGTAAATTTTAGATTTCATTCAAGACAAATTTAATCTTACGTTTCTCCAAAGATATTTAACTTATTTTTTTATTTTTATTCAAGTAGTTTATAGAATTTACTATCAATATTAACGTATATTTATGTTAAAAGTTCGAAAAGACTTATGCAAATAATGGCCGTCATTAAGTTGACAAAATATCTTTGAATATCTTTCAAGAACTTCCCAAGAGCTCATTTTAAATCATTTGGAGTGAGAATTTACTCCTTATACGAAGTTACTTTTATTAAAGAGGTACCGCTGTTTTCAATGAATGGATTCTCACTCCAAGAAATTGGAATTCTTTGGGTACTAAAGATTGTTAAAAGTCTTTATATTTCTGTCGAACGCATAATTCGTCTTCAGCATTTGTTAGTTCTTAAAGACTCAAATGTGAGTTTATCGAGAATTTTATTAGAACTCTTTGAAAACGTTGAGTTCTAATTTTGTAATGGACCCTATTTTTAAATTCTGTAGCAGAGTGACTTGGTAATTTTTAAGGTTTTCATGAAAATTTTTATATAATTTTTATGTACTTTGTATCAGAGACGTTTCTTTTGAAATTTTCTCTCCAAAAATTTATATCAAATTCTCTGTAAATAACCTAGGATTACTTTTTTTTAGTTTTTTTGATATTCGTCATTAAACCGGAGCCTTCTTCAATTTTCGATAAGAAAAACTACCATAAATAACTTTTCTACCATAAATGTCCTCCTCAAAAAAATTTTATGACTCAAATTGGTTGAAATTTTAACGCGCCTGGGATTGCTTTAAAGCTTTTTTTATATGGTCATTAAAATGGAGCCTTTTGCCAATTTCTATAAGAAAAACTACCATAAAGAACTTCTTTAGCATAAATTTCCTCAAGAAAAAGCTCTCTTGGAACTCAAATTTGTTGGACTCTCCATAACAAATGATATGGAATCCTCTGTAAAAAGTCTGGGATTACTTTTTTTAAGTTTACCATTAAAATGGAGCCAGTTGCGAATTTTGCTAAGAAAAATCGATATAAAAAAGTAATGACTTTTTGATCAAAGATTTGCACGACTATGCGGCGTCGCTTCTGGCATATGGCGCGAAGTGTACTTAACCTATATAAAGTAAGGGTCCATTGATCCCGTTACGGCGTGACTGCGATGCCGGTACGTACAGTCGGCGTGCGGCCGCCATTGCGTCAACTGGTCACTATACTATCTGCTTGGAGAAGGAACACATACAGGAGACGTGCCGGCATACGATAATAATCTTCCGCAAAGTTTAAAGATGATCTCAGACTCGGATTGCGGATCTAAATATTTCAGTAGAGAATGTCCGCAAGCTGATTCGTGGATTTCCGCGAATTTCCGGTGACTAGGGCACCGAGCTTTTTTACGCTCAACAATAAAAAGTTGAAGCGTGACGAAGCTCGATTCGACTTTCTAGATAAATTTCAATCATGATAAAACTTACCCATTGTCGCGTGTCCTGTCTACGATATCCGAGAGGTGCCTGATCTACATTTTGTCGGCTTTTTTGCATGGATTGAGATTTATTGAAATTTATTGGATTTCTATTCGACAATCGGGATTCGAGGTTTCAGCTAATATTTTTCCAAGTTTTGTTGCTTTTGGATTTCGATGCTTGAATTGTCCTGCTTTCCGTTCGTATAGTATCAAATTTAGTACAAAAAGATGAGAGGTTATGTACATTTCTGACAATTATCGATGGAGAATAAGTTGGACAGGGTTTTGTACTTCTTTTGAAGTTGATGAAAATACGTAAAATGCATTCGAATTTTCATACATTTTTCATAAATAAAACAACCAGTTATCAGTTCGGAACTAACTATTTCATCTGATGAAGTGTCTAACTCATGAAAAATATCCTACATTTCTGTCGTTTTATCTACTGTAAATATGGTTTTAATATATCGAAATTTTTAATAGCTTTTAATTGTAGAATGCTAATCTTGAAAACATTTATAACGACGAAAAATACTTAGCCTCAATATTACTAAATATTACTTGGAATCTTAAATATCATTGTCAAGTTTGGAATAGAACTCTAACTAGGTCACATTAATTCCATACATCTAATTTCGAATTTTTACACTTTTATAACAGCACAACGTTTTCCTGCTTCCGAGTTTATCTAATCTCGAAATATCATTTTTGATCAATCGTAACCCGAAATCAAAATATTGATGAATTGAGACCAAATATTTTAACTTATTAGATCAATGTTAAATTTGTGTTGACAACCTTCAGCATTTTTTCTGTTTGTGGTCATCCATACGAATGTTGTACCGACTATCGCGTAAAATCGAGTTTCGAAGCCGTATTTTGAAACATGTGTCATGCACTCGATTAAACTTATCAAAGATTAAATTTCACAAGTGATACGAAGTGGTAACGCCGATGTTCTGCGTTGAGATATTATGAATGTCACCACATTGTTATTTTCTCGTGGATCGTTATAAGGACAGATTGCGGATATCCAAGAACAATTGTTCCGCGTCCCAGTACAAAATTAACGATTGCGATTAACGATCTGTTTGTCTACGATTTCTTCGTATTTGTTATATAATAAATTTGTTGCAGTAAATATTTTGAATTTTTCTTTCCTAAGACATCTTGTCTTTACAATGCATCTTTTACTGCTAATTTTACATTCAATGTTCCAAAACGAATTTTTGTATGAATTTTTGTATTCACCTTCCAAAAAAAAATTATTTCTAATAGAAGAACAATATTTGTAAATTAACACTATGTCGTTCTGCAGCTACTAATTATCAAAATTTAAGTATCGAATCAATTCTTAATTTTTTTAAAGGAAATTGTTTAAATCTTATACATGATATTCTATTTTTTAGTCAGTTTATGGTGTAAATCAGTCTTAATGAATTACATAACTAAATATTAAAATAACTCGTTAACATATAATTTAGTACTTTTCTCGTAAGTTTATAGTAAAATTTTAATCAATTCCTTTTATAACATTTTATTGTTCTTTTTGGTATTCATAAAATTATTATTTGTAATATTTCATTAGTCAAGGTTCAATTATGAAAGAAAATAATTTACTCACGAAGGAAATTAAAAGTATATTTTAAAAGTATGCTGTTTACACATTTTCTTAAAGACAGATTTACTAAAAAGTACAATATGTTAAAAATAAAATAATACTTTTTTGTTTCAAGTAAATCATTTACTTGCATATGTTCAAACAAACATTTATTCGAATGTAGACAAAATTTTGTTAATCTGTGATTAAAAAAAATAGTGATTTTTAATCTTTCTCCGAAAAACATGTTTATATTTTGTTTGCTATCTGCGTTATCTTATTTTTGTTTGGTACTGTGATCATACAAATTTTCATCTTTATTTTCCTGATAACTAAAATAAATAAATAAATATATTCATGCTTATGTGATAGGAAATCGAATTTCATATTTATTAACTACATAATGAATATATTTATTCTTATAGACGTTACAGCGACAATTAAAAAATGTAAAGTTTATTTTTAACCAATTTTTAAACTTAATTTTCTTACAAAATCAAGGCAGAACTACAATTTTTATTTTGGATTTGAGTATAAAACGTGTTTCGTAATGTTATGCTTATAATTATAAGCCCGCACAGAATTGAAAACATAAACAAAATCTTTAGAGATCTTAAAAGTGGAAGCCATCTGCTGAGTGTCAACCAAATAAAGTGTTTCAAGAGCCTCTTAAAAACGCTTTTAAAACGGCACAAAGATTTTTCTGAAAAAAGTGTTCGTAAAAAACACATTCGTAATTGATAATCATGGCTAATTACGTAAACAAACTTCAAAATACATTTCACGTTCGATATTGATGTCACCAGTTAAAAATCTAACCGAAAATAAGGCTGTTACGTCAGGTTACGGTAGGTTTGTTGCATCGAAAACTGACCTACGGTTCGTATTTGCGTGGGACTATTTCCAAGCGACAAAAATCACAAAAAAAGATTTTCGCGGCGTCAATGACACTTGCATCTTAGGTAATCGATCTTTTTTTTCGGTGAACAGGTCAGTATTTTTCTTTGTTCCTGAATCTACCTGCACCTGTCCCTTATGTAACTTTTCCCGTGCCTTTTTTCCCGTGAGTTTTCGACTTCCCACGTCAACTTGGTGACATCCCCTTATTAATTTTTGTCTTTGTCATTCGCCGAACGCCGCATTCCTGAGATGTAGGTATTTTCCCTCTTGAGATTTTCCTTTGGAAATTCGGGATGACAACCCGCAGAATCCCAATTTTACCACCGATGCAAGGGATCCCTTTTGTCCTCTTCTCTTAAAAAAGCAAACTTCATACAATAGGTCAGATTTTATCACCTTTCGGACCTGCACGTCTTCCCACCCGCAGCGTGGCTACTTTTGGACTCGGTTCCCCTAATTCCGAGTTTCGGCCTTTCCGGAGCCAATTTTGGTTCGTGCCTCTAATTTATCGTTATGGTGTGAATATTCGTTTATTTCTCAAGGATTTACTATTGTATCGTTTCAATAGGTATACCTTTTCTAGCGTCGCTTTGGTACAATAAAAAGCTTTCCGTAGGCTTCGGTCGTTAGCTCGCTTTCAACTGTGATGAAGATATTTTATGGATCAAGTATTATGAAGCATGTTACGCAAGACATTTGTTATGAAATATGTCCCATGTACAAAATATTGGCAAATCACAATACCTATGACTAGAAAAGAAATATCTTCAAATGTAAATTTACTCCAAAGAGTTGAAAGTCTAAGTGGCATTTTTCAAGTTCATTTTTATGGTAAAATATTTTCGGTTTTCACAACTTTTGCACTTTCGATCCTGTCATCAAATGGTCGAGAAAATGATTATCAAGATTTGTAATTCTTCGTATTAATAATGGAAAACGTTCTTTATTTTTGTATAAAGGAAAATATTTTATTTCAAAGTGAGCTTTCTTTTCTTCTTTGGGGGCTTTTGCACTGTGATGCAGTAGAAGATTCAAAGCTTTTTTGAATTTTGATTTTCTTAAATCCCCAAACGTGAGAATTTGAAGGTCGTGGTGTATAATCAATCATCAAAATAATGCCCATGGGAAATATAGTATCAGAATGGAGTTCTCATGAACTTTTTTGTGATCTCATGTTTTTTTGGGGGTTTTGGACTTGAGAATATTCTACGAAGATTTCGACTAAAAAGAAAAATGTTCATGGGCTTTTTTAATAGGGTTAAATCACGAATCTCGAAATTCTTTCATAGTAATCAATATTTATAATTATATATTTTATTTACAAATTATCGTTGTACAACTCCAAAGAGTATTTAATAATTTTTTAATTTGGAAATATGTAAACTATTTCGTTATTGCTGTTTTCGATTATTTAGTGTTAAACAACTCACAGAAGAATAACATTCATTTTGTAAGGTCTAATAAATTTCTTACAACAAAAATATGAAATGCTTTTTTTCGTAAGCACAAAAAGGCATGAACAAAAATTGTTGTAACAAAATTAAAGATAAAAGATCTAGGTGCTTTCAGAATAATTGCATTACTAATTATTTTATGCAATCTACTAACGTGTTTTGGTATGAACGTGAAATTGCGCTTAATGAAATATATTTTACATTAACTATAACGATATTATAAAACAGTAGGTAACACTGTATATTCGAAATTACTTGAAATGTAGACAGTTTTTAACCCACTAATATATGTAACAATATATTCGTTAAGAACTAAATCTAAAACTGAAATATGCTGTACAGACATAAATTAATAATTTATTATTAACAATGAATAAAAATTAAAGAGCAGACATTAAAAAATATATTTAAAAACCATTCAGAAACAAACTACAAGTAAAGTTCTAAATATAAACCCTTGGATGAGAATCTAATAAATAGTTATGAAACATATAAAAATAATTATTTCATAGATAAGTTCGTAAAAATCTGATCGCGATTTCATATTGTCGTACTATAAATACATTACAGTCATTCCCTCTAACGATAATTGATTTCGTTGCTTAATTAATCATTTTTAAAATTTTTCTATGATGAAATACAAAATTTTCCTAATGAATGTAATAAATGTCAGCTACTAATTAGCAACAATTTAATATTTTGCCGTAGAATAAATAAAGAATCTAAATGTATAATTTTATTGAAATATTCTGAAGCACTTTATGTTTCGTAAGATTACATTTAATTTGTTTAGTTAACGAAATATTAAGCTCATAGTAACCAGCTACTTCTGTTGTGTATTTAAATATCGGATTAGCCGCATTATCAATAATTTGGATTTCCCTGAACCGAAAAAATTATTTGAACACATTTTTTTTATACTTTTTTTTTATCACAGGAACTACGATAGATAAGAATAGGACCGTTAGAAACGCACGTGAGTAGTCATACATGACAGATAATAATATTTTTTTCGAATATCGGAAAATATTTCAGTACGAAGAGAAAATATTGTTTCTGTTTGTAATAGACTAAAATAAAATTTTAAAAAGTAAAAATTGAATTTAACTAAATCTGAATTAATTAAAAACTAATCATTGAAAAACGAAAAGTGGGTCATTAATTTAATTAGTAATCGAACTAAATTGAAATATTTGTTTCTTTTTTTAAATAAGAAATTAATAATTATATTAATAAATTAGTATTTTTTTTCTATTTTTTAGTAAAACAAATAAATAATTGATAGTTCAAATATATTTGATGTTGGAAAGCGACCTTGAGTGTCAAGACAAGATAGTGTGCATATAGTGCTTTTTTAATTTTGTAAACAAATATTTCAACTTTGTTTATATTTACCATAAAACATTAGAGTGTATGTCGGTATTTAAAATGATATTGCATAGGTCAAGGTTATGTAATGCATATCTAGATAAGATCTGCATTTATAGGCGTGGAATATGAAAGAGACTCGAATTAATTGTAATGAATATATTAATTCAAAGTGCATGAATTTTTATTGTCCAATCTTTTGATGGAGAATAACAAAAAGGAATTCGGTGGTATAAAAAACGGAGCAAATAATTATACCATTTACCGATGTATATGTTTCATAAATTTACTACTATTACAACAACAATATTTTAAATTCAGTATACTTTAATTTTAGAAAATGTTAAGTATGAAATCTTACCTGACCTATTGGTTAATGAAAATTTTAACAAATTCAAATACTTAAGCAATAAAAACCTTCCACTATTAGATTTTTGTCTGTACAATTTTTGGTTCAACTATAAATTTAAAAATTGAACCTGGTAAATAAAATAAGAAATGGTACCAAAATAATTCATACGAATTGAAAATGTTGCTAAAATTGACGAAATCATTGTTTTTGTGTTTCAGAACCCAAGTTGCAGAATTTAAATATGGCTCTATAAGTTAGCCATCCAAGCCGAATTTTCTTCGTAATATATCGACTGGCTCCACAAAAGGGAAAATTGCCGACGGAAGAATGGAGTTTTATGACGTGGGAACGAGCGACCTTAAGGAACTCTGGGAATCCTACCTCGTCGAGCCGGTAATCATTGTTATAATTAAAACTAATTATTAACTATTTATAAGCAGTAAACTATTGCCAGCAAAAGAAAGTTGCCTTGCCGGGAGCATGATGTGTACGTTCACCATTTACATTTCTAATTTACGCGAGATCCGACATCTTCGACAATTATTGGCGCTAATATATACTAATACATCAGTGTTTACGAGCATCGCTTTAACGAAGTCATTGTTTCGATTAAATTCCGCAGGCATGACAGAAAACTTACCATCCGTCGATAAAAATCTATTTTTAGGTCCCCTATTTTTTTTTAGTACAAACTACAAATTATTGGGATTTTAATGGAACTAAATCCAATGTATCGTCTTTTTCGTAGTCGGTAAGAACTGTACTTAAACAACTTTCATATGTCTAGGTTTGTTTTAAAAATAATGGTAATTGATTAATGAAAGAATTTAAACTCGGGAAAATTGGATTCGTTTGGAAAAATGTTAAAGACATGACGTAGATAGTCATTGTTGTTATTCTACAGGATATTTTTATCAGCTCATCTCCATATTGTGTCAATCCACCGAGAAAATGTAATATGTCACGTACTGAAACTCCATGCGCATCAGATGTCCTTATGGAACCACCTGAAGGTTTCTGTCGCTAGTGCTTGCAATGTATTTTATTGCGATTTTAAAGATCTGCACATTTTTTCTGACGAAGCAGAACTGCAATGCTAAATATGCACTTAGCTGTTGCAGCGGTTATTCTTTTCTTCATTCTGAGATTTCCATTACTGATTCATAAAGCATTAATGAAATACATTCATGTTTTTAAATTCCTTTAAAATTATTTTTTTAAGGTAAAATTACTGTTACTATTTTTATTTCTACTGTTAAAAAAAAAATAGAGCTCCAAAATTTAGTACATCACTCGATACTGTTTTATTTTTAATAAAACCGATCGAGTATAATGTTATTTTCGATCCAGTATAATAAACTTTTAGATATTTTCTTATATTCGCCGAAAAATATTAAAAACTCATTAGAAACACATTATGCTTAATCGCACATCGTTTTCAGTTTAATTCTTTCACTCGTATAAGCGAACGTTTTTGTTGTCTTTATCGAATTTTTAAATATGATAAAATTTCTACTAATCATGTAATAAGCAGTCTCATTAGGGGCTTTACTTATTTTTCTATAAAATCGATGAATCGAAAAGCCTAGTTAAATGGGAATCGATGAAAAGAAATGAATAATTCAACGACAAATTAATAACTACGAAAGAAAATTGTTTCGGACGCTAGTAAAAGAAAAAAATACATAACAAAAAATTGGAATTATTCCAAAAACTTATTGCCTTCTAAAATTAATAAATAAAATAATATTCATTCGTACATTAAAAAATATTTTTTTTGCGTTCTACTTTGTACTTTACAGCGAGTACATGACGTAATAAAACATCATACCGGTGACTTACGAGCATGGTAACAAATAAAAAAGTAAATAAAGAAACAAAATTACGTTCAAGTGGAAATAATATTGAAAATCAATTGTCACGAAACGGCCCTAAACTACCGGTACTGTTTAATGATTGTACAAGTGGAAAAAGGATGTAGTGACACAGATGTACTAATTCTTTATCAGCAGCAAGCGCTGAAATTCTCTTCGCAAATGAAAAACTAAGAAATTATAAGTAGTGAAAATTATGCCCAACAAAATCATATTAGTAAATATATACCTAAAAAGATCATAAAGTTGGAAGTTGGAAAAGTTAAAAATTGTGTGAATAACAGTAATATAAAATAAAACATAAAATGAAAACATTAAGTATAAAGTGCCGTGAAAGATAAAAAAGAATTGTAAAGAATTTAAAATGTTTAGCCCCTGAAAAATCCTTAAATGATTCTAAAATCTACTGACATCCATTATTAACATAACTTTCCAATCTTTATAGTGATTTACGATGACGATAACAATATTAATCGTTCACGACACCCTTAGCCATTTTTTTACATTTTTAGTCCTTTTCGAAAATTTCACGCATCCATTAGATGTGATATGTGCATGCGAGAAAAGGGCGACCCTAAAAATCTCAGGGTTTTGGAATTCCTCAGCAAACACGGAGTTTTTTTAAGGCGATCCTAAGATAACTTCAATCCACATGAAAATCCGACTATCTCTATTGAGACATCTTCTCGAGCAGGTAGTGGGAAGGTGGGGTCGTTTATTATCTCTTTATCGTCGTGGATATTCGTAAAACATCGATAAGATTCGGGGGTCCATCTCCTGTATTATCGTTCTGAAAATTTAAACTTCGCCTAAGCATACAACGGCACGGTTCGCCGCCTTTTGGAGCGCAAAACCGGAAGTGGCTGGTTCTCGAGCTCGCGACCGGAAACGCACGGAAATGCACGGACGGTACGCGGCTCACGGCGTAACTCCAACAATGGCTAGAACCTCGACTTTTCTGTTAAAACAAAAAAGAAATGCTAATTGCAGAGCAGCACGCTGTGTGTACAGCTATCGGTATACTTTGGGGCTTTTTGGGTGGTGGCCGCCCGTGACGGAATGGTTGGGCACCTTTAAAGAAGGAAGTGTATTTTTTACGATCGACCATGAACGATTGAGACGTTACGTCCTGAAATGGGCCTTAGCATTTCTAGAAGGAAACGTATCGTGCTGAGCTTAAAAACAATTATGTGGATTACAATAACGCTCAGAAAAAAATGATTAAAAGAAATACAAAAAGAACACTATAAACGCATAAGGGAAGTACTAAAAGGGAAATAGGAAACAAGAAACGGGATTCGAAATCAAGTAAAATCTGAATCTATTATACATTGTGAAGGCATTCGAGTCTAGGAAATTGTATGGAAGTGAACCAAATGTAGTTCACTTTCCATTAAGATAGAAAGTAAAATACAAATTGAAATACAAAATATAAGAAATAAGTGTAAAGAAATGTGTGCAATGAGCAAAGAAAATTTCAATAAAATTCCTTGGTACTTGTTCCCCTTTTTTTAACCTAACTTTTAATTTCAGTAATTTTTGTAAAAAACCAATTTTTTATGGTTTTCCTTTATTTTATTAATATTTTACGCACTAAAGCATCAATGATTTCTATCTTGGATAAAAAACAGCATATACCGTAAATTATTTTTCAAATTTCAAAATGTTTTCACAAACAGTATTTCTTTAATATATATCAATTAATCTCTCTCTTCATAGAAGATAAATGACTAGACAAAAATGTAAAAATCACTCAATTCTCCCAACAGAAAGGCCGAGCTCAGTAATGGAAAACGACACCGATGATAACGTTCTCGACGTAATCCCGTTTTTTTTTTCAATAAAAAAGTGCATCTGGTCTCCTCCTACGTTTATTACATCACTTCAGACGTCGATTTCACCCTAAGAATAGTTTATACTCAAAGTGAGAAAGAGAGAGAAAGTAGATAAATCAATCCCGTCACCTCTTATGAAATCTTAGTAATTTGAATTTACGAGCGTCACGATAATTGTCGTATTTTATTCTTTGCTTCAATCTGTTGGCGCGGAAATCGATTAAAACTTTTGTTATTGTTTTCCTGTCCGGTTCCTCCTTTCGCACGAGCTGGTTTTTATTCTGACGACGGAGTCGTATAAAGTCAGAGTTCGTTCACTTTAAATGTAACGTAATTAACCTAAGTGGGTACTTTCCTCCGTTGTAAAAGCATAATTACAAATAGAACATCATGCACTTGACACATGATATAACATACTATCTCGTTATTCATAAAATCCGTTATCCACGAAGTAGACTGAACCAGTTTCAATTTTAATCGGTAACGGAGACAGTTATTTTTTGACCTTACGTTTCTTGTTCCAAGGCCATTTTTCGCACGTTGTTTCGAGTACTCATTATCGCTTATAATTGCCGCAAATTGTTTCCATTATTAGATGTCAATCACCGGCGACAAATATGTATTGTATTTATCGAAATCTTCTTGAACTCAAACGAGTTCAAATGCTATTGATGAAAACGCTTTTTAAGAAATTTAAAATTAAATTATTTGCGTCCACACTCATTGACAGTAAATGCTTTTCATTAAATTCTACTAGAATGCCGCACAGTTTAGAGTTAGATTGATGGCATATTGTCATCGATGACAGGCACAAATGTAACGATTTCTTGGATTTTCCTTTCGTTAAAAGCATGCTATACGTAAAACACAATAAGTAGGGTAATGTGTCTAATTATCAAGACTGCACTAGTTTCGATAGAAGGCTTACAAACTTGTCGTTATGGATGAATGCTAAATGAGTTTCGAGTGGGTTGAAGAAGGCCCTTGTTATTCCTAACTTACTTAAACATGTTATGGCTTTTCCATTGATAACTTATGACGTCATGATAATTCAGGGTGGTTCTACTCTATTTTAATACATCGCGATAGACAACAAAAACCCCTATTATTTACATTACGTGATCAAGGAACACGATGTGTGACGTAATTCAACTACCGGACATATCATTCGGATACTACGTTGATAATATTTCCAAAAATATTTCGATGATACTAAAATGTTATTGTCAATTTACTAATATCTCAAAGTCAATTACGTGAAAAGTAGCACGACGTCACCGTTGAAAAAGTTTCAATAAGCGATTATATTGCTGAAGTTTGTTCATGAAGAATTCAAATGAGAATGCTTGCTGAGCACATTTTTTAAGACTTATGCCTAACAAATGTGGACTAAAGCAGGAAAGTACAGGTAGCTTATAATATTTAAAAAAAGAAACCGACACTTGATACCCAAAATCTGAATAAATAAACGTTGCATCAGTTTTCAAGAGACCTTAACAGATCTATATTGATCTAAAGATAAGAGACGTTCCAGTTAACGTGATCTTAAAAATCAAATATTACATGTTTTACATAATACGTTGTGACCGCATCTAATTACATTCTTAAGATAAATTTAGATTCACATGTTTTGACATGATAACAAAACTTATATTTTTTCGTAACTGTGCAACATGAAACATGTTGTGAGTTATGTGTATTAAATTCTTTTGTATTTCATTTTTAATATAAAACATTTTTACATTTCTTATATAAATAAATATATAATTTAAACTCCCAACGAATATTAAAAAGAGGGTTTAAGAAATATAATTTATTATTCATTAAAGCCAAATGTTTTAATAATCTTCTGAACTCTTCCAAACTACACATTGGTTCTTAGAATTCATTTGAACTCAATTTCTATTTTGTATATTTTTGTTTATTTTTTCATTAAAATGATGTTTTATGTACGAATGTATTATTTGAAATTTCATTAGTTTCAACTTCACAAGTATTCATGATTTTTTATTTTTTTCCTTCACTGGAATTCATTGTCTCGTTTGTTTAATTTCTTTCAAATTTCCATGCAAGTTTTTTGTTAACTGTACTTTTCGCGGTACTTTGCGATTGCTTAAGTCTTTCGCAACTTCCGAAGAATTCAACGTCCTCATATAATGAGGCGCGCAGCAAAACTCGAGAGTGACTAACCCTTCGCGTTACGTCAGCACGCATGAATTTGTGTGCGGTTCGCGCCTTAATAAACCGGAATAGCAAAATCGAACGTACCTACGATATCTTTGGTTTAACTTCGTGCAAATAGCGACTTGCGGTTTCGATAACAGTGATTGAAACATCATCTAATTATATCAATTGTACTCTAATGTCACGAAGTGCTACGAAAAGTGATCGAGCAATCACCCCGCGAGACTCTGACGTAATATAAAAAAGAGTGGAATCTATTTTTGTATTCACGATTGCAAAGAAATTATCGGGCTCGAAGTGAGAGTAACCGCGAGTTATTAAAAGATTCCGGGTCAGTGATTTTTGTTTTTTTTTTGAGGTTATATGTAACGATACCGTGTTTGCACAAAACTCATCCTCTCTAACGTGTACACAGACGTTTCTGGTATCGCGTCGTGATTTTCATGTATATATATGTTCGTCATTTTGAAGAAATCTATTTGGTTTATCACCCACTATGATGTCTCTTATCTGAGGAAGCCAGATAACTTCCACTAGCCGTTTCGACGTTTCGAGAGAAATGGAGAGAATGAGAAAGCAAGAGAGAGAGAGAGAGAGAGAGAGAGAGAGAGAGAGAGAGGGAGAGAGAATTGATGGATATTAGACTAATTGCGTCGAATTTTGTTCGCCCCAGAGATAATTTTTTGTTGGTTTCGATAAAAAATGCTACATGTCTTTGCGGTTGCAAAACTTTGGCTCATAGCGTCATGCATCTTTAGTTCATATATTAATTAAGATTTATCGACCCGGAGTGTCATTACTTATAGCAAATATTGCTATAAGTAGTTATTATAACTCCGAGACGCACGCGTTTAATGAAATCATAAACAAGTGCCTCGTGGATGTATATGACACACACACACACAATATATAAATATATATATGACCACATATTATTAACTAATTGCTGATGATGCGACGTTATGATCGTCGCGTATTGGAAAGTCAGAGATCAAGCCGCGGACGGATCCGGATTCGGGACGAAGCGTTCGTTATCGATCGTATCGTGAAAGTTTTACCTTCAGAGTAGATTCCGTAGCTTAGGAAAAAAATTAAGGTCAATAGGAACGGGTGAGATATTATCGATGCGTCGTTTGCTTGAGAAATGTGTACCTTTTACATTCGACAAAGAATAGTATCATCCTAATTTTGCGTTTAAAAACTTAAAATAAGTGCAATTATTCTAAAACTTTGTCTCTGAACAAATATTTCCAATAAATGATGACGGTATTCCTTGAAACTATTAACTTAGTAAAATCTTGACAAGAGTTCTAAGTGAGTTCAAATAGAGCAATAAATAATCATGACAACAATAGAAACGTACACAAGCATAATAATAAAATCTAATATATAAAACCGCGATTTATCTATTGCAAAGTAACAAACTCAAATGAGTTCAAATTTGAAAAATGGGAAAATAAATGTACATGTGCAAATTTGATTAGATAAACATTTATTTTTAGAACAACACATATTTACAAGAATTCTACATTGTAAAAAGAGGAAAATGGATTCAAAATATCGAACTATCACGATATTCCTACATTTAAAAATAATGTTTGGCACGAAATTATTCAACGAACGTTCGATTTTAACTACTTCAATGTTGCATGCATCAATTTCGTTTTGAAAAACGTTGAAAAAGTACTTCTAAAAATAGAGTTTTAAAAAGGACGTAATTAGAAAAAATATCGCACAAAATTCTGAACGGCTCAAAATACTGAAGGAAATATCAAACCACGGTAATTTTGAAGGAAAGATAAAAACAATTATAATAAACATTGTGATAATAATGTATGCTGAATTAAATCAATATTGTTCTTGTAATTAAATGCTCGGAGCGAAATTCGTCAGCGGTAAAGAGCGGCGGTTCGAATTAATATGGAAATAATGCAGGCGTTTCCGAATATCTGCCGTGACGATGATTAGTCGCCTGATATCCAGATGTGTGTGTCGTCAGTATTAATTTATCGCGTACCCTTTGTTTCTTCATCATGAAAAATGTTCCTGATAAAAATTGGTTCAGTTATAAAAATTGTTAAATAAATTGCGTATGAGTACCAAAATATTAAAAATTGAAATAAAAATTCCAATGTCAAAAGAGTACTATCGAAAAATTCTGATATGGGAATGGAATTTCAAAATTGTATGAAATTATGATTAAAAAGTCAAGAAACTTAAAACACTACCCATTAGAACTCATTGAGATGTAGTACGTTTTTTTTTTCGAATTCCCGAGTTCATCAATTCCGTATTATTTTTTGCAAACGATTATCGATTGCATAATGATATCGTTCCCTAACAAAGATATTCTTTCTCGTGTTATATTTAGCACGAGGCACGTACGGTACGTAACGCAAGTGTTATTGCGATCGGTGTTCGTCGATAAATTTGAGGGTTGTTACGCCTTGACTCCATTCCGCACCGTTACATAGAGCCGCCGATAATGTCGCTTGGCGTGCTAGGCTTGTAATCTGTTATTGTCGCGTAATCTGCATTGTAAGTATCGACGATACACGTACCACTAACCCACGGTTAAAAAAGTCGCGATAAAGGCCGGTTCGCATTGTTCGTCGTGGTGTGCGCCAGTTTCAACAATCTTCGGCTGCGGGCGATGAAAATACAACCGAAATCCAGGGCTTTTTCAAGGTATGCAAATATCGTTTGCGTAATCAGCTGCACGTATCGTAATAGTTTGCGCTTCTGTCGAGTATCGTTATTGTTACCACCCATCCTTAGTCCATTCGAGTGATTAATTGTGGCGCACAAATATTTAATTGATAAGCACACGTGGCGTCTTGGGTACGCCATTGAAGGACATCGATATGAGCATAAGAGTTTTTTTTATATTATGCAATTTCGGAGGCCTTCGAATATGAGATCTTCTCACAAAATATTTGGTTTCAAATATTTCAAATAGATTTTAACACAAAATTACTTATGACGTTTTTGAACTCATATGAGATCGAGGATCGAATATCAAATTCGTTAACCTGATCATTAGAACCTCTAATTGTTTGAACTCACCGTATTTAATTGACCCATACTTTTGAACTCAAACCTTATAAAAAAAAATGTTTAACCTCACTGAAGTTTGTAAAAGAAAACACTTCTTTGGATATTTTGAACTCTTGCAATTCTATGATTCCTTACATTCCTCGAAATCTGGGTTCTTTGAACTTATGAACTGCAGAAAACTTTTGAACTCATAACGCTTCTTTTTGGAATTTGCTGATTCAGCAAAATCGTGAACAAGTTTGAACTCAGTAAACCTTTGAACTCACAACGCTTCTTTTTGGAATTTTCCGATTCAGCAAAATCGTGAACAAGTTTGAACTCAGTAAACTTTTGAACTCCTTTAAGGACTTTTGTGTTCTGCTTCCTGTACAGTCATTTTGTAGGTTTTGCATTTGATATGATCTTAGCTACAATTTTTACTTAGATCTTTACAAAATCGGTAAGATAAACGAACCGACAGAAACAATAGAATATTTCCATCGGATGTTACAGTACATGCAAAAAGAAGCACCGGGAGCGATCGATATTTCATTAATGGAATGTGCTCGCCTTAGATTTATCATATCGCCTGCCGGCAATTGGGGGCGGTAGCAGTCTAGCACACCAGGAAAACACGGAGAAAGGTATAGAAGCGGAATTACCACTATATATATGTAGAAATACACATGTACGTTACGATACTACGCGACCTTGCCACATATATTTTAACCTATTTGCGCATCACAACCGAAAGTCCGGCGGTAATTTTTCGCCGGCCGGCGAGTTTCGCACTTGACGTTACAGTTACGTCAACTTTTACAGTTAGCATTCCATTTTGACCTTCACTATGACCGACGTGATACGCGTTATTTAATCGACAATCGAAAAATTCGATTGGATTCGTATGTTTCGATTTCCTACTAACTGTATCAATATGATTTTGAGTTTTTGTATCGAATCAAGAATGGCCTGATCTTTAGCTAGATGAAAATTAGTTGAAACAACAGATTGAAACTTACTAGAACTTACATCAATTTCTGGGATTTTTAAATGTTTTTCAAGATTTTGTTTCATAACCAGTTTGTGTTTTCCCGCCTATTTTTTATTTTGATTTGAAGAAATATGTAATTAACTGAATTCTGTAGCTTACCACATCTTATCTAGTTTTTTAGTTTACCAAAACATTCTATTGATTTAAAGTGAATGGTTACTAAAGTTTTAGTTCAATCTTATCATACGATGTTGGTCGTCTTTATACATTTTGATGCATCGATCCTTAAATTCTCTAAATTTCGAATTATTTCATATGGTAATAATCACAAGAGTATTAATTTCTAAATATTGAAGTTGATTTAAAGTCACTTTCAATTCTTATTTTTATACAATACCATATTCATTAAGATTGTCAGTCAAGTGTCGATCAGCGCATTATTCATTGCAGGTTGTAACGATCAAGTTAATGATGTGGTTTGTTCTTGGTGCGTTTTATTACGACTTCCGCTTGGTCGGAAGAAAATTGTTTAACCTTGCTGCTGATAAGAATCCATAGTGATCGACGTTTCATTTGTTCCTATATCTGTATTGCAGATATGGATCCCATATTCAATTTCTGCACTCCTCCTGTCAAATTGGATTATTGAACTCACCACTAAAAATGTTATTATTCGTTTGAAATTATTCATGAAGGAATATTCTTAAGACAATCTTGTTCTAAATCAAAGTTCTCACGAGTTTTTTAAACAATTCTTAAACTGTTTTGATTAGTTTTTGGAGTTTTTTCGCCGGGAGGATCGATTATTCGTAAAATGCTTATTTTCCAGCCCCAATGCGAGTTGGGCGCGTGACTCGGGTTTTAAAACGGGTTATAGCGGTCTTATGGCGTTGGTATAAGCACACCATATATAGGGTGGCTGTAAAGTTCCTTTCATGACTTAAAAATCGACTTTAGCACATAGTCGTAATGACAGACAATCATTTACTCCCAAACTGTTTCTTGTTATTGTAAAAAAAGAAAAAATTAAATGCAAACTCAGAGAACAAGACAAGCTATAAAAGTACCGTTTGGAAATCTGAATTAAACTTTAAATAGTAATCAACTATTAAGTTAAGAATGTGAAGTTAACTTAGTTTTACTCTTTTTTTTAAACAATATAAATATCTTAAGTAAACAAAACTAATAAGTAAAAATCCAATTAGGACAATATTTACATTTGAAAATCAGAGACCAAAATATTTTCAGACTCATTTGTGTTTGAAAATTTTGAAATTCCCACGAAAGTTTAGGTTTAAACACGAACTAAATCGATCACTTTCGGTGTCGATAATAAATCTTCGGTTACGGCTGAATAATAGATCTCGGCTTAGAATGACATCGATGCCGTTGAACTTTTTGAAACGTAAATCTTTCGAAATCCCTTAAAGGTTTTTAAAGGTACTAAGAATCTTTTGATTCACCGTTACACATAGTTGTATTTTACGGAATTCGAATTAAGTTTTTAAATGATCGATAGTACCTGTCAAGTTATTTTAAATATCCCTGTTGCATTCGTAATTTATCGCAGTTTTTAAGATTAAGGAATAATAGTTAATGCGTACATTAGTCGCGTATTAATAGTTTTCTAGTGAATTGCAATAATTATATAATAGAATGTTCATTTGATAATGTATCAGACAAAACAATTGTTTTTAATTACTTCTTTCTTCCACTCTGCCGCTTAAATTAAAAAAAATAAATGATTTTCATTGAATATAATTCTTTCTACGCAACCGTTTCATTAGAACAATAATTACGTTAAAACAATGAGTGACGTGTAAGAAGTTGTCTTTATCTTAATTTCTTTTTATAAAAACTAACTAAAACTGAGAAAATAATTTCACAAGTACCGACATTTAATTAATATAATATGCATGCTTCTAAACTCTGTTTATGGTGGATGAGAAAGTTTTTAAAACCCAGTGTTCCTTGAGACTTTAATGAGTTCTCAACTGAAGTGAAAAAAAATAGTTCTGTCAATAAATATTTTGTAAATTTATTTATTATTCAAGATTTTGATATTGTGTGTCATTAATGACATTTTCATAATGGATTTTTTAAAGTTTCGGAGTAGCCCAAATTTTTTAGTTTTTTAAGAATCGATTTTGGCTTCACCCAGACGATTTTTTTAAATGTAATTTCCATCACGGAAGAATTCGACTTACTTCACAACCACTGTATGTATATGCCGCAAGTGCCGCTTTGGTGAAGCGAGGTGATGGGAAGGTTTGGATGGGACTTGAGGAGGAGGACATTCACCTTTTTTCGTAACTTCGTCGAGACTCGGTACCCACCTTGCGTCTCGGGCATGTATAGACTGGTATCTAATATAGAGAGCCATTTTGCCTCGGTAAAGATCGGTATTTTACGTGACACCACAGAAATTCATCTATATTACACATACCAAAGGCCACGAAAGAATCTCGAAAATATAGAATCCTGCAGAGACGCCGAATTTTACTTTGGGGAGGATCATTACAGAATCGTGTCTTTCACGTGCGAATGCCGGCGAACCCATGATTCTGAATGCATTCCGGTTGTTTTGGAATCGATTCTGATCGATCGTTTCGATTTAAATGTGTCGATAAGACGTTGGAGAATGAGAAAATATTAGGCACAGTTGAGGAGAAGATCGAAAAGACGAATACTTTTCGAAAATAAATAAAAATTAGATAAATGAATGTTTTAAGGCATAATTAATATTTTTTTATACTAATGTTTTGCATAAATCAAAATTGGGCGTTATAGAAAAATAATTTATCGGAACTTATAGCCACATATTAAGGAAACATAAGAAAAATTCAAGGAAAAATATATAAATATTTCACAGCACTTACTTTATTAACTGTATTTAAATATGACGGTTCGACATTCGATTTGATGCCCAATTGTCGTTCTTTGACAAGTCATTAATTGTAATTTGAAGAAATAGGAAGGTATTTATAAACGCTGAAACTTACTGCAATTTAATAACAATAATAATAATAATAATTGATATTTGTTCTATATATTTAAATCCTATTTTCATTCGTATTTATTTACGGTTGCCGTATGCTGAATATTTGAAGAACATTCTCTGATATAAGGTAATATCATACTTAAAGCATATATTAAAATTTAAGTATTATTGGGAAAATAACCTGTCGTATTTTAGAGTAACTTACTATGGATTAGTATGATATGGATAAAGTAACGATAACATCAAGTATTTTCGGTAATTTACGGATTGTGCAGCAATAGGAAATTAAAATTAATTTACACCGAAACTTATTAGAAGTTAGATTTATAACTTATTAGAGTATTCATTAATATTAGCTGGAACTTACTTCATTTATTGCATTTTAAAAATGTTCTTCGTAATTTTGTTTGATACCCACTTTCTAATGCTCAACTAAATTCTAATTGTTGCTTAAAAAACACCATTATTACTATAAAATATAGTATCTGCGAATCCGAGATTGTTCAAGACAATGTATTTTATTGCTTTCGTAATTGTGAACTGGAACTTAATAGAACTAACTAGGGAATTAAATGATACATTGGAAAAAAATATAAGACTAATAATTGTCGGTGATTTACGGTGATCCACACTAAATTAAGATTACTCACTAAAACTTGTAACAAGTTGAAATTAGAACTTACTAGAGTATTCATTAATATTTGATAGAACTTAATTCATTTATTCGATTTTAAAAATGATTTTCGAAATTTTGTTTGATGCCCACTTTCCATTTCTAAACGAATAAATAATTGTCATTTCAAGAAATCGAAAGATATTTTTGAAACTTTGGAACTTACTGTAACTTATTTCGATTCTTTTAGTGTCATACAAAATTGCTTTGATTGTATTTGCAATGAAATCTTCTTATGGTTGTTATTTCTTAAATTGAAGAATTAAGAATTTTTGCACTTTCTTTATTTTTTATGTGTGTTGATGTTTTTTCAACAAATTTTCAGTTTCTGCTGCTCGAAACTAATTTATATTTGTTGTCAAATGATATCGAACCATTCTATTCAGCACTAAATAAACATATTATGTTTTACTCAAGTTTTGTATTCGAACTTGTGTATTAGATACATATGTTTCATCTAAAGTCACTTTTTCAAAATTTTCACAGCATGAATCCAAAATAGCTGTATTGGAAAATGCACACGTGTCCTGCAAGTTGTTCAGCATCGCTTTCTATATTTAGAAATTTGCGGACAGCTTCTGTGACGATTTTCGGTGACGTCCTTTATTTTCCTCCGTGTTAAATGACTAGAAAAATCGAAAGAAAAGAGTAATTTAAAAAAAAATAAATTGGAACAATACAATTTACTTACCTGCAAATCAGTAGCGCGGCGCCAATTAAAATTCAAAAATGTTTAAGAGAACTAAATTACTTCATTCTTATCATAAACGACAAAAGAGGAAAACAATAATTTTACGCCTTGAAATTAAAAAAAAATGAAGTGTTTGTTTATCATGAAAGTGTAAACATAACACGATAAAAGTGAAGAAGCAAAAGAAAGGAGTCAAATTTGAAACGCGATAAGGGAGCAATAAAATCAATAAATTTTGTTATCTTTTTAAAAACGAATATACTTAAAAGAAATTGAATCCTTTGGAAATAAATTTATGTATAAATATAATAAATATACAAAAAATGTACGTAAAATTTTATCACATAACAAAATTGTACTCCTTTGACAAAAGTTTATAATATGAATTAAAAACCATTTTTTGATTATTTTAGAATCATAAATTCCGTTTGTGAACTAAATTAAAGCAATTATTACATAACTGTAAAATTGTTTACATTTATATAATGAAAATTTTAATTAGTATATTTTGTACTTGTAATAAATCAGCAAGGTATATGATGCAAATCGTGAATCCCAGTGGAATTAAAAAATCGACTCTATTCAGCGTTATTAGTGCGATACGAGCAAGTTACCTAATTACCTCTTTATTCGGTAAATTCATAACGTCAATTAATTATTATAAAAAAGACAATCCTCATTTCTTCGCACGATAAAATTTTATAAACTGCCTACTTCTTCTTTACAATAATTTGTAAAATTGCATTGTGGATGCACCATTTTAAAATCAACATTTTGAGTCATAGATTATTTCTAAAAATTGGAAATTCAAATTTTCATTAAAATGAAAACTGTATTTGAACTTTTCAAAAAATCCGAGAATGAGATATCGTAGAAAAGGAGGATTAAAACGGAAAACAATACGCTTCAGTATTCCCATTTCCGCTTTCGTAGAGACGCCATCTTCACGGCGGTGGCGGCGGTTGGCCGCGGATCTCGATTGAAATCGAGCGAGGCTCGCTATTACGATTTTATTATTGGCATTAAAAAGCAACGAGCAACGACGCATTGCCGGACAAGCCGGCATGGAAGTCACGGGAAGTGCACGAGCAGCAGTCAGCAATTTCGTCGAGTTATGTATTTCGCTGCCTCGACATTCTCGACTTGCAAAAGTGAGATGGCACGAAAGAATGAGATGCCAAGAGAAAATAATGAGGGAGGGAAAGAGAAGATGTGGAATTTAAGATTGGAGGAACCCGGCGGGCCTGTTGGATCGTTCTCCACTGACGTATACCAAATACTGGGTACTGGTTCTCAAAATCTGCTGAATGCCGACGCACCAGTTTTTTTCGCTGCGCCATGATGTTTCCGTGCTTGTCATCGATTTCATAGATTTCGTCATTCAGATCGAAGCGAATGAAATTCCTGAACAAAAATTAATTATATGCTCGAAAGTTACGAAAATCGTATTAAAAGATCTTTTTAAAAAACCAATTTAAAGTATCAATGCTTTCGGTCGATTTTTTGCATCAGATGTTTATCTTTATGAAAATGGACAATTTTCATGACATGCCAACAATATTTTTTTATTTTTTGTATGCACCTTCAGTATAGCTATTCCTCTCTTAGTGAAATGGAAATTGAGACACACTAGTGAAAGAGTAAATTCTCACCGTTGAAAAAAATTAAGTACTAGATTGCAATTTATTTGTAGAGCAGGATATGGCTGTTATTAATTAAAATATAATTTAAATTTAATCCTTTCACTTATTCCAAATAGAAAATTTTGCAGAATTTAAAAGTGAAAGTTGCAATACACCCTTTTGAAGGGTATTTTCACTCTATCTAAAGGATACTTAAGTCCTTCGATAGTGGTACTAATTTTAAAAAACCAATTTAAAGTATCAATGCTTTCGGTAAATTCATTGCATCAAATGTTTATCTTTATGAAAATGTACAATTTTCATGAAATACAACAATATTTTTTTTATTTTTTGTATGCACCTTCAGTATAGCTATTCCTCTCTTAGTGAAATGGAAATTGATAAACACTAGTGAAAGAGTAAATTCTCACTCTTTAAGAGTGAACATTTCGCTACGCAGAACGCGTTTCCACGTAAGAGTGAGAATTCATTCGAAAATTCACCTTCCGTGCAATAAAAATTGACCCACTTTATTATACTCTAAATATCTTGGAGTGAAAAAAGAATTCTATTTAAAACGCGAATTTCCACTCTAAAAAGAGTGAACTTTCACTTAGTAAATATCATCTACATTGGTTCAATTTTAATTCCACGAAGCGTCAATTTTCACTCGAGAAAATGTAGAAAGTATTAAAAGAATTAACTTTTACTCTTACAGAGTGAAAACTTACTTTACGGGACGTAAAAATTCCCTCTTAGAGAGTGAAACTTCATCTATTTATTACACAGGGGCTCAATTTACACTCCAAGAAATGGAGAGTATAAGAAAATGAAGAAAAATACTCTACTTAGAGTGATTCTTTACGACAAGTAATTCCCTTCTCCTTGGTGTTTGTTAATGAAGATTCAATTTACATAGAGTGACAAATGAGTTTCATCTGTGAATCTTTCTTGGAATATAATTTATTTAATGTTGTAATGAGTTGTATCATTTTGTTAAAGAAATTTATTCTACTCAGACAATATCAAGAGTGACAAGTCTCAGTGAAGGATGAGTTGCTTCTTCCTCATACTTTTTTGTTTAGCAAAAGAGTATTTTGAAAAACAAATTTTGGAAAATTGTGAGAGTCTTCCGACTTTTCGTAATTAAACTGTACAATCTTTCACTCTAATAATAGTATCCCCTCATTCATGAATATTGTGCGAACGGGAATAAATTTTCCTCCAAAAAATTACAATAAAAGACTTCCCAAGATTTGAAGAGAGTTACAAATATCCTTAATGTTTGCATTTTTGTAAATACACATGTCTCTTAAACCGTCTGCAAAACATTCGTTATTATTTATCTCCAAAACAAACACAATATAACTGTCTAAGTTTAAAAGCTTTAATTTTTTCTGACCGGTTTTCTAAATTATGTATGTCTTTTGATTTTTACAGTTTTTACAAAATCTTATCTGTATTAAACAAATAAGGCAATATTCTCTTAAAGTTCTAAGTAAAAAGGTTCACTAAGCCGAAAGCACTAAACAAAAATTTACAGATGTTCACAAATGTTTATTACACTGGATGTTTAACTTTTTGTAAATATCTAACTTCCAATTTTTTTATTACATACCTCAGTACATAAACAGGAAAATAAATTGGTGGCGTTAAAAGTCTCTTGGTAGCAGAAAATCACTTTTCTGAATGAATAAATTTGTATGAAGTGGAATAAAATGAAGTTTCATTGCAGAAGTGACTCATTTTCCACTCGCTCAAGATCGAAATTTCATTCACGGGCATTGCATTCAAAGTCCTTTCACTTAGCCCAGATGTGATGTTTACTTTCCGTAAATATACAGCTTTCATAAAACTTTTTACACGAAACTTTGATTGTTTATTATTTACCTTTAATTCCCATAGCAAAACCGTAAAAGTTTGCAACCGTAGATATTAACTGATGTTATTAACTAACCGATGTGTTATATGCACTCCATAAAACTCATCATTAGGCGAAAACATATTAAAATAGTTTTTGCGCAAGAGAACATAATTTTCACGCAAAAAATTTACCCCATTCGTAAAATGTATTTACAATATGTTCTTCTGTACATTACGTACGCAAAATCTGTATGTATTAAAAAATCGTTTATTGTGGAAACGCATCGCAATTATACCTTTCTTAATCAAACATACGAGGAATGTGTGCAATCCTGCGTTTTTACGACAATAAAAATTCCTACGTCTCACCTTGTACTTCTCATTCATTACTTCACTTTCTAAGACTGTGCCTGGGTGAGTTAGAGAGAATGACGATTGAAAGAATAGGAACAATCGAGAAAAAGGTGATGGTTTGAAGGAGAAGTAGGATGATGGAAGAGAAACAGAAATTCAAAGTAGTTAATTGGTCTTATTTATTACTAGAGAAATCATAAATAAGATCGATTACCCTTTAGATAACCTAAAATAGTTTTAATTATTATTCAAAAGTTTCTTTGCTTTTGTAAGACATCAAACACTAATTAATTTTTCAATAAATGAGAACAATCAATTAAAATATTCCTATTATACATTCTGCCTTTCTACATCTTTAACTATTTGTTCTATTAATTTCAAAATAGCAAACCAGCCTTTCAAAGTAAATTTTGATTCTATCTGATGGAGAGTACACTTTGGTAATAGTACTGAGTTCTAAAAAAGTCAGTCCCATTAAAAACTCTTTTTAAAGTGAAATTTTATACGCCCAAGAGTCAAATTTTACCGACGATTTTCTGATTTCAGAGGTAAAAAACCTTTGAAAAAAATTAAATACTAGATTGCAATTTATTTGTAGTGCAGGATATGGCTGTTATTAATTAAAATATAATTTAAATTTAATCCTTTCACCGATTCCAAATAGAAAATTTTGCAGAATTTAAAAGTGAAAGTTGCAATACCCTCTTTTAAAGGGTGTTTTCACTCATTCTAAAGGATACTTTTGTCCTTCGATAGGGGTACTAAATTCTTCAGTAACAATTCAGTAAAAAATGTCAAAAAAAAAGACAAAAATACAGAAAATGAGGAAATGTTACTATGAGAGATGAAAAGAAGTAGAAAAAAAAATGGAAGGACAGTTACCGGGAAAATAAGAATACCAAAAGAGGGAAGGAGAAGCCGGGAAGCCGGGGTGAACTTGTAAACGCCGCCGGAGTGAATTCCGCATTGCTGAGGCCGGGCACGCGGATGGCCAATCAGCGTTGGCTTCAGCATTACGACGTCGGCGACGCTCGGCGATGCTCGCGCGCTTGGGTGCCAATGCGGGACTGACGACTATACGGAATTCCATACGTTCCTCTGTTTCACTCGAAAAGATTTAATCTCGACATACACGCGCCTTTCCCCGAAACGACCCTGAAACGTCATTCGCGACGATACTTTGCCGACTTTGAAAAAAAAAATTTTATTTTTTTACGACGTGCCGTTAGAAAGATATTGCGATTCCGAATGAAGATGTACAATTTCGACATTAGTTTCTCAGTATTTTATACCCGCTGTAAACTCCGATTTGAAAATACTGAGGATAGGGGCGCAACAGGTGCGTCGGGGGTAATTTTTTTGGCACTTTTGGGCTAGTTTATTGCTTCGGATTGAAGTTACAATCAAAAAATTTTGAAAGTCTTTGCAAAAAGTCTGAAATTTTACAATTCAAATGCAAGAATCTCAGAATGTTGGTTATTTTTATATATTTAGCGACATTTTACAATTTTAAAAACCAAGACAGCCTGTCAGTGTTTACCTTTTGTCGCTTTTTGGCAAGGTTTTTTGTATTTTTAAGTCAAATAAAGTCGTTAGTTATTATTATTATTGAGGTGTAGAATTTTCCTCATTATTCGTTCTAAATAAATCCAAAATGATTCTCTGAATTTCTTAGATTGAAAATTCACTCTTTATGAAGTGAACACTAAGTCACTCCAGCGAAAGAGTGAATTTTCACTCCAGAATTCTTACTACATGCAATATGAGTTTCTAGTTATGAAGAGTGGGAAATCAGTCTTACCATAGAGTGGCTCGCTCTGTAAAGAGTGAATTTTCAATCCAAGGAATTAGTAGTGTAAATATTTACTCTCTAAATTCCTTAGAGTGAAAATTGAGCCACTCTCTGAAGAGTGCCATTTCACTTCATGAAGAGTGAAAGACAAAAAACTCACTCCTACAAGAGTGAAATGTCACTCTTAATAAACTGAAAATTTCACTCTTAATAAAAGAGTGGCTCAATTTTCACTCTTAATAAAAGAGTGGCTCAATTTTCACTCCAAGTAATTTAGAGAGTGAGAATTCAGTCTTTCAATAGAGTGGCTCAATTTTCGATTTATTAAGAGTGAATTTTCACTCCAAAGAATTCATAGAGCAATTATTTACCACTTATGGTTAGAGAGCTAACCAGATCCACGTGATTTAGTACTGTAAATATTTACTTTTTCAACATTTCTTTAAGTATGAAATCACTCTTTATTAAGCAAAATTTGAGCGAATATATTATAAATTTTCACTCCATGAAAAGTGAGTTTTCCCTTCATTTAGAGCGTCTGTTAATTCGTTAGGAGTGAGAATTCACTAGGGTGGCACTATTTAAAGAGTGAATTTTCACTTCAAGAAAATTAGACAGTAGCCCTCAATGGTGCAGTGGAAGGAAAAACTGATTTTCCATGCACATCCAGATCGGATACAAAATCTTGAGGAAATTTTGGATATCGTTCGCGAGATTTTCCGGCGTACTTTTTTTTTTCGCGCACATCGGCAGACGTAGTATCGCGACAGCTAGGTAGAGCAATAGCGCACTTCCCCTCCATGTAGCGGCGTCGAGGTTGGCTTCGGCTTTCAATGACAAGATTGCTCATATGGTAGCAACCGTGACGAGGTTCTCCGTTCGACCTTCAACTTGACCGTTCGAGCCCTTCCCCCTCAGACTCTGACGCGGCCATTTACGAAGCGGGTGTAATTTTAGTCGAGGTCCTTGACCCGCCCTGTCGCAACATTATGCCGATACAGCCGGCAGCGCCTTTATCGACCTCGCCCGATTAGCGTCCTGTTATTCCTGTACGGTGTTTGCAGAATACAGGACTGAGCACTCGTATGCGTACATTTTTGGCGAGGCTCGCTTTCCGCCGTGTAATATTATGTCGAATTCACATAATTTGGTAAATTTAGTATTTTTATAAACTTTCGATATAGTAATATTTGAATCGTGGATGGAAAACAATTTTTGCTAAACATTTTTTTTTCTTTTATTTTAAATATTATATAATATTTAAAATAAATATAGTTTAGCTCTATACATAAATATAGTTGGAAGGTATCAATTATATTAATATCATTAAATTGTCTACATCAAGATTGCATAAATATTTACCTACTATATATGTCAGATATACATTAGTGCGTTTATACAATATACTATACAGTAGCCCCCATCCTAAATTATACCGTCGGTTCTTTTAAAATGGCGGAAGATTCTCCAAAGTTATAGCTCTTCACTATACCCACTTCTGTAACTCTGTATGTATCCGTGCAATGAGTGGTTCTGTGTGAGGGTGTCACGAAGCGAGTATGGCTTAGCGAAACAATGTTGTGAGGGAAGGAGAGGAAGATATATAACTTTGGGCGGTATAACTTAAGGCGGGGACTACTGTAGTCCCTCACTATCCCCACTTCCGTAACTCTGTTTATATCCGTGCAATGAATGATTCTGTGTGTGACTGTCGCGAAGCGAGTTTGGCTCAACGAAATGTGGTGGGGCAAGGAGAGGAAGACAGTGGTATAACTTTGGACAAGCCAACTGTGTAACTTTATATATACATAACTTTGGACGGGCGACCCCTACTTATAACTTCATTAGTTGTTAATTCACTGCATAATGTAATTTTATTAATTTGAATCAAGTCTAAAAATTGAGAAGTTTTGAAAAAACAGAAACATCGTAATTACTTGAAATTCGTCATTCGTGAACGTACAATTCATGTGCTCGGCATGGTCTTTAGTATTTTTACTAATTTAAATACATGTGCAACATAACAATTACAACATGGTATGCGTTTGTCCAGGATGTCCTGATGACCTGCACGAAGGAAGACGACTGGGGCAGTGTCCTCAGTTTGCGGGACAGAACGTCCTTCGGTGTTGTGTTGAGAGACCGGTTGATGACGGATGCAGCACTCGGTGGTCCAAAACCCATCAAGACAGAACACAGCTACAGCCTCTTGGCGTCTAGTCCGCCTCGTAGTCCGGCCACACCGGGTGCCAACCAGTACACACCCATCGCCGGTTCTAGCACAGACACCACCCCAGGCTTCAGCGGGACAATTATCCCCGCCAACGACCACCAAAAAAGTCGACTCGATGGTGAATATTTTAAAAGTATACCATTTCGTTCAATTTTTCTTCCTTAACTTACGTACGTTACTCGCATGCACTCAATTGCGTAGGACGCTGCACGCGCTACTGTGCACACGAAACTCTGAGGTACATAGTAGTGCTAATCATCACGTTCCAACAGTACAGTTGTGCAATTGTATTTTTCATTAAAAACTTTGTGGTATAGTAGTATCTAAATCGTAAATGGTAGAATTTTATTACTTGTGAGTCAATTGAAAAAGTGGATTACTAAAAAACGAGTTGAAAAAATTCATGGATAAAATCATAGTGCATAGTACTCTAATTGCAATTAGTACAGTAGTCCTCCCCTTAAGGTTACTCCCCTTAAAGTTTATTCTTCCCGTAAGGTTTAAAACTTTCTTCCCTTATGTTTTATTTTTCCCCTCACGGCCTCTCCCACCACCAGACATTTTGTTACCGCCTGTGAAGCAAACGCAGGCGCGCGGCGTGCAGTCAAGCACGAAAAACTCTAGTAGTGGGGGTCAGGGGAAAGTAAACATTAAGGGAAGAAGCCGCCATCTTGAAAGCTAAAATTTAAACCTTAAGGGGAGGACTACTGTAAATTGATTTAATAAGTATCGCAATAAACTATTTGACTTTGTCGTCACATGTTCGAAATGCAGTTCCTTTTACTGCTACTAGACGTTGCTCTGAATCATAACCAAAAATTTCTCGTCAATTAATAAAATCGGTTTCTGTTTTTCATACGTATGCTAAGAGAACAATTAACAAAACTAAATACAACAATTTGCTTTTCTTTTGAATAAAACATCTCTACTCAATAACATACGTAACTATTCCAAAGTAATATAGTTTAGTCTTAGTCAGAAGAAAATACTTTCGTATCCCAATGCGGTCTTCAGTTTTCTTTGTTGATCACTTTGTAAACTTCGTAATATGTAAAGCAGAAACTGATTTCATTAGTAGGCGAGAAAGGTTGGGTTACGAATTAGTTACACACCTAGCGGCAACAAACGGAATTATATTTCGAGCATTGTTTACGCGGATATTTTTCTTATGTCAAATAGTCGATTTCTATTAAATAAATCCATATATTAATATTTAGGCGATTGATACTGCAAATGCACGTAATTTGACTAGTTTAATAGCAATATTCGGCAGTTTAACTCAAGTGTATTTAAAAAATCTACCAATAGTAAATTACAAAGAAGAAACTACTTATAAAGCTACAAGGATGAGATGAAAATTAAAATTGCATTTCTATTAATATAAGTATTATTTATACTAATGACTAATAATTGTCAATAATTAGGTATAGTAAATACTTAGTACTTAAGAGAGTGTACGATCGAGTTATAAATAAGTTGAATAAAATAACGTAGTAAGGCATTTTTCCGTTTATAAATATTAATTACTAAAACATTAATGTTTTACTTAAATTACAAAGATAATTGGGACGATTTAGTGTTATAGAGGTTTACTATTACAAATTAATTTGCTTAAAGTTATAAAGGTCTACAAAGACACTGATTTATCATTGGTAACCATATGAAAATTAATTGTTGATTTGTCAATCTTTTGATTTTGTATTTTTCAAGATTTTCAACTTCCTAATGCTTTGACTTATTCTTACAATTTCTATTATTACTTAAAAATAAACGGAAAAATTACATACTACCACGAAGACTTTATAATGTTCACTTTTATAGAAATACTTATCTAAATATCATGAAGACTCAGTATAACATAGAAGATCATTTAGAAACTGAATTTCTTATTTCAGTACCAGTTGTGAGCACTAGGTGGCGCTCAAACCCAAAAACTTTTTGTTGAAACAAATTTTCAAATGAAATTCAATTATTTCACATATCGAATAGTTGGACTCATGAGCTAATAGCTACAAGATTTTATATATGGATTCGTGCACCACCTAGTTCCTCTGGATAAAACTTATATATCAATTTATTGTTATTTAATATGGGCAAAATTCCGTTAAAAATGTTCAGTTCTAAAGATCTACTCTATTTATACAAGGGAACTGAATGGCAAAAAAGTAGCTGCAAAAAGAATCATTAGTCATAACCACGATCAAATAACTTATGAGACTCGATCTTTCATGATCAGCCGAAGTCAGTGAAGATCTGATTTAGACGTATCTAAATATTGCTAGATCAACTTTACTTTTTGTAGATTTCCGTACCACTTAATACTAACTATATCGTCTTAGTATCGCATCCACAAGATTATATAGCATTAAGATAATATTTTCTTGAAAACTAGTATTTTGCGAAGTCCCTAACGAAAGTTGTCTGCATTCCAGTAACCGACATGGAGGAAGAGTGCTTCCCAGCGATTTCCATGAACACAGCCTCCGGCAGGGAGTCCTCGTCGTCGACACCTGACCCGATGTGTAGTAACGCGGAAAATATTCAATTGTCCAGGCATCATATATCGAACGAGGATTCCGAGTGCACGTTTATCAAAGGCGAACCGTTGAGCGCTCCTAGTAGTCCTTGCGAGCCGTGTCCTTCCATTGCTGACGTCAGAACAACCGTTACTATGGTGTCGCCTCACAGACTTCATTTCGCTACCCTCTCGCCTGCCACCGATACCGATGAGGAAGAAGATGAAGAATTCTGCCATGTAAAAACTTTTACGCTTTGTCGCTAATCATTAATCTTAATTTTTATACTTGTCAAATTTACCGCTAATTCATAGTATTTTGTAGAAATCTAATATTTAATTCCACTCTGAACATAGTCTTGATATTTTGAGTAAAAAAGTCTTTTAAACCATTTCAATCCGATGGATAGAACTCATGCTATAATTAATTGAAATTCGTAAGGTATTACGGTCACGTGATACGCTTTAAGTCACGTGATACGCTTTACGTCACGTGATACTCCGTAGAAGCATTACAAACTTGTAACTCGGCTCGTATTGGTCGGATAAAAATTTGGTAAAGGACTTTTCTACTCAAAATTAGGAATAAAATACTATTACAAAGTTTCGAACAATATTTTTATTTTTGAATACTAAATAATGAATTGATTACAGGCAATCAGCATCGAGGAATTTAATATGGCATGCCAGGCCAATGGAGAGATGACGAGCCTGCCACCGACACCACCGAGCAGTGCGAGCTCCGATAACGAGAGCAACGTTTCCGCATCCTGCTCGCCACAACGTCGGGATTCCCAGTGCTCCACGATCAACATCCAAAACATCAGCAACTTCTTGACGACGTCTCCGATAACGACGACGGCGCCGCGACTGTACGTCAACGCCGTGCAGCCTCAGACTCATGCGCCCCGGCAACCAATTCACACGCCCTTGATCTCCTGCCAGCCGGTAAATGAGATTCCAATTATACTTGAATATTATTCGGGTGAATTCGTATGAGTACGCATACGGCGATAATACACGCCGCGAGCACCTTCCCGCATTTAATTAAGCGAAGTCGCCTTCGCTAATTGGATTGTTCACATTGGAAATAACATTCTACTTACATACTTGCATAGTTGCGTGTCTGTGAGTTCAAATTTATAAAAACTCTGCGAATGATATTATGGGGTATCAACATTTTCGAAACTGTTCTCCAGTTTTTCGAAAATTATGTGTATATGCAGACAAATTATCTTGTCACTTTGTGTTCTGATCAACTCTTTTCATGCCAAAAGGTCACAATTATTTTGTGATTTTCAAGATCCATTTTGGATTCTGTGGAATAATAACTACAACTAAAATTTAAGCTACGCAGGATGTCAGAATTCAAAATGGCCGATCCAATATGGCGGCTTTCCCACCCATTTTTTACGTATTTTTTTTCATTTTATTGTTTTTAATCCATGACATTTACTTTTTCAATAGATTTATTATATTTATCTCAGTTTGATATCGATTATAAAAGAAAATAGAACAATTTCCACTATTTGTAATTCCATATCATCTTATATTGTTATTTTCTTGTATAATCGATATCAAGCTGGGATATACAAAATAGATCTGTATTGTAATAAAAATATAATATTTTCAGCCATTTTGAATTCCTTATATTCTTGTATTGCTATTTTCTAGCATGATCGATATGAGACTGAGATAAATATAACAAAAATATTCCTAAAGTAGGCGCCAGGGACTAAATACATACACAAAAATAAAACAAACACTAAAAATGCGTTTAAAAATCGCCATATAGTATCGGCCATGTTGAATTTTGACATCCAGCGTCGTTTAAATTTTAGTTATGGTGATTATTCCACAGAATCTAGACACTTGTGCCTATCCGGCAACGAGAACATTATTAGTCTGTACAAAAACAAATAAAAAAATTTTAAAAATCACGTTTTTGTGTAAATTAGCCGCCATTTTGAAAAAAATCAAATGTCTTAGAACAAAACTAATATCAGATCTGAAAAGTATGGATAAAAGTACGTCAGAAAATATGGTTTTGACATTTTTTGTTTATCATTACACAGATACATATTCACTTGAAAAACATGACAAAATTATGGCCGTTTGGCATAAAAAGGGTTAAGTAGATGATATAATGCTAATTGTAATACATTTGTCTTATATGACCATTGATGTAATTTAAAAGATCCCGAGCTACTAATTTTAAATTATAAAAAGTAATTTTTCGTCCTCAAGTATTAATTTTTATCCTGCCCGTAACCATGTACAGATTCAATGCTTTTTTTACACTGAAAAAACTTAGTAATATTACAACCAAATATTTGGCCGCTAACCGGCAACCTCACATTTAGACATTATTACATATTTTTTGGCATTGAGTTCGTAGATAGTTATCCAAAATACCAAAGAAACCATACGTAATATTTTCCCATGTCTCGGATTTTTTTAAACAAGTTTATTTAATTATTTATAACAATTATTTAAAGCAGTTGACCACAAATCATCATAAGCAAATGTTAATAAATCAATGAGGTCATTAAACAGATCACCAAAATTAAAGAATTTTAGCAGACATAATTTAGTTCAGTCATATTTTATTGAAAAATGAAAATCATATTCCAGCAATTTTCTGAAAATTAACTTCATTCCACAAATGAAGATACCCACTATAAATTTTGATGTTATCACAAATTTCGTGACACGAGATCAGAAAGCACTCGAAAAGATTAATGAAACTAAGGGCAGTGTAAAAAAAAAACTTTTGTCATTATATTAGAGTTGAATAATAGAAAGGGTAGGTTGTCTATTTCGTGACGAGCTAATTTCTATTGTCTATATTACATGAAAATTTAATGAAGAAACTTTATCTGATTTTGACGATTGATTTACTACCTTGAATTCACAGTAAGGGAGTAAATTTGAACATAAAATCTATATTTATTAATATGATCTCTTGTAATGAATTTGTTTATAGTTTTGAATTGTGTTCTTTTCAGAAGGGTTCAACTGGAATGCTGATTTTGACAGATGAGGAGAAGCGTACACTAATAGCCGAAGGGTATCCTGTGCCGACAAAACTTCCTCTCAGCAAAGCTGAGGAAAAATCATTGAAGAAAGTTAGGAGAAAAATTAAAAACAAAGTAAGTTCAAAACTATGTTTTTATATAATAAGTATAGTTAGGTTTTAATATTTTTATCTTTTCCATTTACATATTGCAACTTTCATACATTCTTGAAATAAAAAACTCTACACGGAATAAAAATCCAGACTTAAAGAGTTGCAGTTTTATTAGAGTGACTCAATTTTTATTTTATAACAAATAAATAATTAATAAACTGCTTTAATCGTCGTCTTTTAGCAGTTTGTTTATGGAAGATTAAATATTGCTCTATTAAATAACTGCTCTTCTAAATAAGCATTATTAAACTATCCTTTCACTTTTAATTCCTTCATAGTTCAATTTATTCTTATGACTTTTCTTTCGTAGAATTTCATGATTATTTATCAGTACCTACAAATTTCATTTCTTTTTTTCAGATTTCGGCTCAGGAATCCCGACGAAAGAAGAAAGAATATATGGATGGACTCGAAAGGCGGGTTTCTGTATTGGCTGGTGAAAACTCTTCCTACAGAGATCGAGTTACAGTTCTGGAGAACACTAATCGCCAACTGTTGAAAGAGTTGGCACAATTGCAGTCCCAGCTGCAGCGGTCTTCCTAAATCTTCCATAGTTTTTATGGAAAAGGATCGGGAATCCCGTGGACGCGCGATATAAGAAATAATGAACAGCAATTGCCATAAAAGTTTCGTAGCGACTTTACGAAGGTCGCCAAAAGTGCAATCGTCGGTGGTACACGCGTTAGTGTGATTTATACGACTTGTACACGTGCCTTGTTCGGATTGGTGCGTTTTCATGTGGACTCTATAGTGTACGCAGTGTCTTCAAATACAGGGTTTCCCCGACCGAATGCCAACAAAAGCGTGTAGACATATATTTTTATCGAATTTTGTCAAGTACACAAACATGTGCATCTTGAAAGTCTATACGATGTTCGATGTATCGGAAATTAGATAGATAAAATTATTTGGAAAACTGAAGCTGTCCTATAATCACAGTAATTTTTTTATGATATATTTTACCCACTCGAAGAATGTTCTTTCTAATTTTCATCAGAAAATTACAGGTTTATTGAATATATATTTTTTTTTTTTACAAAACTTCAATTGTGGGGTTTTCGTTGTTGAAAGAAAGTGATTCGTGAAGTGACAGTACTCTCTTCAATGCTTGGCGGTGTACTATCTTCGTTATTGTGAACAGCCTACCTGAAGAAATTGAAACGTACAAAAACATTTCCCGATTTACGTCGTTCGAACGTAACATTTTGTCGGGACATACTAAAATGTGCAAAGAGCAACGAAACCGAGGTTTGACGACGCGACATTAATTCATGAAAACGTGTGAATACCTTATCGTTGCCGTCGACCGAACCGAAAATTTGTCATACAAATTTAAAAGGAACTCCTTATCAAAAAGGAAAAATGATATTTTGAAAATATTTCATTTATTTTTTGGAAAAAAAAACTATTTTTGTAGAATTTTGAGGCACGAATCTGACTCCGGCCGATGTTCCTCGTCGGATGATCTCTTCAAGTCTTAACTTGGCAAGATCATGAGACGTAGAAGAACGCATCGTCGTAGTTAGGAGTGCCTTTAAATACTTCGTGATATTTAAATAATAATTTTGTTTCAAAATGTCTTTCATAGTTTTGAACTGTTGATCGAAGTGGTTTTCGGCATGTTTCCATTATGCTGTACAGCTATTCGACACGTATCGAGAATGTTCGTGTCGCTTACGTGAAAAAGAAAATTTTACGTTCACTAAAAGATATATCTTTAAATATATTTTATTTGAACATTAGGAACGTTTTTCACGAAAGCGACGCATCCCTTCTCTGGAAGTGTACTTGAGTACCGACTTTAAAAACGTTTATTTTTTTTAAGTGAAGCATACGACGCGATCGAGGTTGCTTTAAATAATTTCTATGACCGTTTTACGGCGAGGCGATCGACGTACTTGGATCGAGGCATGATGAAAATTAATATATTATTGTAAATCGTGTCATTGCGGGAAAATAGTTGATAAGAAAATTATAGATTAATAAATGGATAAATCTTGCCGCCGGCTCAATGTTCCCGTAATCGCGCCATCGCGCAAGATGTTTTCCAAAGTATAGTTAGTTACATTATAAAAATGTGTCCTTCTCACATTACTTTTAGATGCGATAGATCATAAATGAGGCGTTAGTAAATAGCGTACGTACTCTCGAAGATTTCTCGGTAAAAATACCTTAGTATTAATCGTTTAAATAAATCACATCGTTGCATGTCATTGTTGATACAAAAGTCCATTCGACATAAAGTGATAAAAGTCGAATCGGTACGAATCGAAGCTTCGAATCGCATCGATTCGTAAAAGCCTACCCTGGTACATCTCGACGTCCTAATTCACGCTTAAGACGCTGTTGGTGTTACTTAAACGTACTGCGAGGGTTCTTGAAGAGTAAATAAAAACACGTCGATTTTCACCAGGGGTAAAAAGGCAAACGATTCATTCGTATGAATTAAAATGAAGGAATTTACCGAGTGCGACTGCACCCAACATTGTCAACTGTTGCCAAATGAATATCGGGGAGACGCGCGCGACTGATCGAACCGTCGTTCCTCCTATTTTTTTTTGTTTTAACAATAATACGAGTGCTCGTACTTTTATGTGACGAGTCGATTACATACATTTCGTACCGAGACACGTTCGCGCGATTCTTCCATTTACTATTTCATTCTAAATGCGTTAAGATAAATTTATGAAGAAATGTTTTAACATATTTTACGATATATTGAATATATAGATTATTATAAGATTTTACGATTAGAATGTAAGAAATTTCCTTTTGGATTCCGTCAATTTTTTCCTAAGATGCATGCATGTATAGATTTCTGCTCTTTACTTTTTTAAGAATGTGATGTACTTCGGAGTGGTGCGATTTTCTAATTATGTACGCAGAGCGTTCGTCATTTGTCGCTTATGAATTTTACTGCATACCTGAGTTTTTTTAGAAAGAGAAATTTAATATATATATATATACATATATCTATATTATACATTTACATGAATGCATAAATCCATATATTCTATAATGAGAATTTTTATAAAAGGTTATACGCGCTCTATTTTGTGTATTTCATACGACTTTAAGCGCATGTCGCGTTGCACCCAAGCTGCGAGTATACGCACGAAAGCACTGGAAATGCGCCCGTAATATCAGATTTTTAACGGATGTACATCGTGTTAATTCGTCTTATTGTTGTAACTCTTACAGAATTTTCGATTTTTGTGCGTGCAATCCTGTATTCCGCTCCTCTAAGTGCATGCGTGCGATTGAAATGCGAGTCTATTCGTGTGTATGAGAGACAGTACGATTGAGAGAGGAGCAAAAGGAGCAGAAAATAAGAAATGTATATTATGCGACGTTATACGATTAACGATTCTATTACAAAATATTATATATCACTATGTACCTTTGGTGTAAAAGTGTTCGGCCGTCCTGGGCGTTCACTCACTAAATGGTTTGATTGGGTGTTATTTGACAATAAGAAATAAACACGTGTGCCCCAAGAAGAGAGCTTTTTATTTACATATAATTTCATGTTTTCTACACGGAAAAAAATAAATGGTTGAATCAATTAAAAAAAATAGTAAATTCAGCCAAAAATGTTGGGTGTATATTGGGTGTATAGTTGATTATTCTATAGCCAACAGAAATAGTAGGAACAACTATTTTGATTGTGCAAATCAACTATTTCAATTAGTTAACCAGTAACAGCTTTGTCCGGTTTTAATTAATTAAAATAGTAATCACGACGACTATTTCAGATGATTGAAATAACTATAAAAGTAGTCAACTTAACTATTTCAAGTAGTTACATGATGATAGATTTGTTCCCTTTTAACTAATAAAATAGTAATCACGACGATTTCAAATAACTGGCCGTAACGTAAAATAATATTTTGCGAAATCACAACAAAACTCTGGGGTAAAGTATGCGATCAAAATTTCTAACTCGTATGGGGATCAAAACGCAAAATACCAATCAAAGATTTGACGACGAATTTTCGATTTCTGTACGTATGTGATTTATAAATTTATACTGACCTTCAAATTTTTCAGCATATTTTCCCAGTCTCCAGGTTTCTAAAATTTCATGAACAGTGATTTCCATTTTAACACCATTCATTTAATGCAATTTACTGTTAAACTCTAGAATGTCTCCTCCACATGAAGTGTGACTTTGTTTATTAATCGCAAGGTCGCTTCGTAATTAAAGATCGGTATACATATAGTAATAAATTGTACGGCATATATTGAACGAAGGATGTATTCGCCTTTTTATAACACAATACAGTTAGTCAACGCACTAAAAAATAGTTAATATTTAAGGACATAGTTGGTTCAAGAATGGAAATAACTGACCTTACTATTTTTTTAGTTGGATTTTGTAACCATTTAAAAATAGTTGGACTAGATGGCATTGCTAAAATGGCGAAAAATATTGTCAAATTTACTATTTTTTATAGTTAAAAATTTAACAAATTAAAAATAGTTCGTTTAACCATAGTTCGTGTATCATCTTTACAAACTAGTTCGTTGGGTTAGCTATTTTTCGAACAACTATTTTTCAGATAGTTAAATCAACTATTCTATTTTTTCCGTGTAATTTTCTGGCACTCATAAATCATTTACGTAATGTTCCATCTCCGAATAATCTTTTAAATACAGAACACAGGCCGTCAAAATTTGAGAAAATTGCAGAACCAAGAACCAGAACATATTTTCCAAAGGTATTTGATGCGCTGAATTAGTTTTATTTGATTCTGCTCAGTTTCTGAATATCACCGAATTTTCCAAATTCTGAAACTTCAACAGACGATATCTCAGTGACGAATAAAGATTTTTCTAATTTTAAAAATGGATTTTGAAGGGAAAAAACAGTACTTTGAGATACCGTGACGATAGTTTTGAAAAAATATCTGTCGTGAAATTACAGCATCTCAAATGTACCCAAAAAACGTACTTTTTGCACTTTTAGGTTAAAATATCTCAAAAACCTGACGTATAGGGGATATTCTGAGGTCGGATTCGAATTCAGCGCGTCAAATACCTTCGGAATAGTATGTTCTGGTTTTTGGTTCTAAAATTTGTCGGCCTGTGTAATAGAATATGATATTATTAATATAAATTACTAAACTTGTTAATCCTTTTTATACTATTATGGTTTAAGGGCGTCACTACTGTAACCCACTGAAAAAAAGACGATTTGGAAAAAAATCTTCAAATGCTCTCAAGAAAGTGTTCCTGCTGCTGTAGTAATTGCGACCGTGTATCTGTATATACAACCTACCAAATAAATTACATACACCAAATATCTGCAATAACAACATCAATAGCACCCCAAAAATTGCTTCGTCCAATGTTAACACAAAAAAATGTGTATAAATTTTTTATTTCATGATTTAAAAAATGTTGACATACAAAATCATACAATGGACGGAGCAATCCACGAACAATAAGAAATGACTATTGTCAAATTCTTCTCGTGGAGTTTAAATGCTAAAATATAGTGCCAAACTTCGTGAAAATTTTGTACATTTGGGCGTTCAGGGGTTAGAGGAGAGTCGGGTAGCCTCGGGCACCTAAACATTTTATGCAATAACTTGAAAAATAATGCATGCAAAAAAGTTATCAAAAGATAGAAATATTCTTTGTACCTATACAGACATAACTCTAACAAATTTACTTGCAAAAATCGATTTTTTTCGTCAGTATAGCCAATTGATTTGTATAACGATTTTTGTTACTTTTGAACTTGTGTCCGGTATCCTCCGGCCACACAGAAAAATAACACACAATTAGTATAAATTATAAAAATTTAACACAATTTATTTTTAAATCATGATTATGATCATAAACAATAAATAAGATTGGTATTTTTTTATTAATTCATCGTGTTCTTGTATGTTTTTTATTGAAATTTTTTTTTGTAATCACAATCGTTCGAAATCTATAAATTATAAAATATAAAAACAAATACTCACCACCAATAACAATTTGCACTGTTATGGACACTGAGGTCCGTGAAATTATCGTTAACGAAATCTGCGTAAGCGGCGCAAACGTAGGTTATGTCATAAACAAGTCAGAATATAGAAAAAATGTGACCCAAATGCCAGTATTAACTTTAGACAATTTAATTATTATCAGAATAATGAAAATACACGATGTTAACAGGCCTGGGGTACCCGACCTGTTAGTGACCGGGCTACCCGAAAGTCATATCTGTGCTAATCGAGAAGAAAATACAATGTTAATAGTAAAATATTTAATATATAAAAAATAGAAATTAAAGCTCTTGAGACGTAGAATCGACGTAGCCAAGCACTTTATGAATATTTAGTACCGGGTTTTAAATATTTTCAATCAAAAATGACTGAAATGCCAGAAGAGATTTCATTTGTTCAGTTTGTAAAATCGAAATACTAATTAATCTACTAAAAATAGAGCGGAATATCTTCATATTTTGAAATTTACTGTTTTGGGTAATGGTACAGAAGATACGTGAAGCAGTATTCGTGTAACCTAATTATATACTTCACAATAGGTAGTGGCCGGAGGTATCTCTACTATATCCTCTATATAATTTAAGGATTTTTTGCCTACCCTACACTCACAAACCTACCGAAGTGTAAATTTCCATTTTTTATGAAATTTAGATATGTTGTAAACAATAGTCCATTATAAAGCCCTACTTCCCGAACAAATAGAAAACTAAGAGACGTATTTTTTTTAGCGGCGAAAAAATATATTCAGGACGCGAAACAGCTCCCCAAAAATTATGGTGCAAATAGAAAAATGGCGATATCTTTCAAGATAGTTAATGGATTGTAATGATTTTTAGTAGGAAAGTATTTTTCAATAGAAGAAGAGCATCGAACCAGCTTTTTTGAATAGGGGATAAAAATTAGAGGGTAAACTACCACCAATACGCTATTTTATTTTTACACGTTTTACGACATATCCGAATTTCACATAAATCGGAGATTTACACTTCTGCTTACTTGTCTAAGAATTTGTAGAATAAATATCATTCTGTTTCTAGAACTTAGGTCAGTCTTGTAGCTCTGTAAAAGTATAATATCATTCTTTCAGTCAATTTTACTAGTTTTTGTAGACAAATGTCTATATAGAGTAGAAAATAGTGTAACATAAACCGAAATTTGTATAAAAATAATTATGTTACAGGTTTCTCTTCGAAATTCTAATAACAACATAAAGTTTGTAATGTAATTCCTCGTCAATTATATTACATTTTTTATTTCGCTGCAAAATAGGACTTATGATATGGAGAAACATAAAAAAATGTATTTTGAGATATTTGCCGTTGTTGCTACTTTTGAGGTTATATACAGAGGATGCAACATAGGGATGAGGGGTTTTCATTGGTTGGATCACATGGTCTTACTTTTGCGCTTTAATTTAGCGCCAGGAGCATTAAATATTTTGAGGCCGATATTTTTTACAGGGCATTTCTTTTGGAAATTTATACTGGGAGTGTTGGGCGTTGCCGAAACAATTTTATTAGTCCATATATTAACATTATTGAATTGAAGAAGACGGATTCAAAATAGTCTATAAAAAAGTTTTCAAAAACCATTGGAAATATTAAAATATGTTTTTAATTATAAATATTCAAATTTTATATAGGTGCTTGTATTTATAAGGATTTTGTGACATCCAATTTGACCTTGAGTTTGTGATGTCCTCCAAGGGCTTTCCGAGGTAAATTTTTTTAGTTGTATATCATAATTTTAAATTATCATGGTGAAGAAACGTCGTAATTGAACTCTGCGACACTGATATTAACGAGAAAGTTGTATAACCCTAAAAATGTTGCGTCTTCTGTACATAACCTGAAAAGTAGAAAAAACCATAATTTTTTTGGTACAAAACTTCAAATATCTCTGCAAAAAATTCTGCGCAAAAAATTACTTTGGAAATAACCCTTCTCTTACGAACAAAAACCACGTTGGGATTTGGTCGTGTAATCAAATCGATCGGACTTGTTTGCCTATTTATGGCTTTCGGTTATTGCGGTGGTTATAACTAAAAAACTGAATATGTACTTCAAAGGACTAGTCTCTAATTAAATGGAAAAGTGGTCCGGTCAATTAAAAAGTAAACCAGCCGACAATATACTTTGGGTTATCCCATTAAATGTCTCCTGGGTGCCAAAATTTAAAAAACATCTTTGAACTGCCAAATGATCACTTGAACTTAATATATAGTTGAAAAAGTAAGAAGCGCGCGAAAATAGACTTATTTGGACAGTAAAATGACAGGCAATAATTTAAAATTATAAACTATGAAAGTAAGTACAAACTTTTATTTTCGATATTTTGTACTCGTCGTGCCCCTTCAATGTGTTCATATACATGTGGATAAAATTCTATATTTCAATTTTTATTTGTTACAGTTTCTTACTGAGTTCATATTTTATATAATGATAAGTAGAAGATAAATACGAAACTTTTAATTTATATAGATATAAACTACCAATTCAAGTACTGCGAGAAGAGAGAGAGAGAGAGAGAAATGGCGATGAAAAATTCCAAACTTTTATTTTTTAAACGTTTTCAAACCAACATTTTCTTAAAATTTTCATAATATTCTATATTTACATCATCATGAAAATTAAGTTTTATAACACATTGTTCTTCTCATTGAGTAGACAAGAGTCTGACATTAGGCGTAATAAACCATAGAAAAACCGGTATTCCATTTTTCAGTCTTGAGATGTTGATAATCATTGTGATATCTAATCATATAGAAAACTTACCCGAGCAGAAATAATTTGAGGCAGTCTGAATTATTGATCAGGACTTGATCAGATAGTGATAACGTTTAAGGAAATCGTATATACCTTACAAAAAATTGCGTACTAAAACTCGTATTGATCAACATTGTAACAACTTGCAAAATTCCAAGTCATTATCACAAAAATGTCAACAGAGACAGAAAATTTCATTCCTATCTTTTTTCTAGATTTTTTTTAGTTTCTAAAACTTTTATTGGACTTCTTTTGAGTTCTAATGCTTCATTGAAGAGTTACAACGATTTGTTCATAAAATTAGGTATATTTTGTAATAAAAGACAACTTTTCATCATTCTGATTTTCGGCGATTTCGGATATGTTTTGTAACTTATTTTTTTAGTAATTATCACGTAACGTTTTAACGGTTTTCATTCACGGACAGATTAATTTTGTTAATTTGATAATGCTGCCATTTCTTGGTTATATTAGGGTGATATGTCGATAGATGATGTATGTATAGTTTATTTCAAATAAGAATCTCTTTGAATCGTCAAAACATATCTTACTTTTGTTATGATTTGATGGGCAAACATTTGTTCAACAAATTTTAATTTCTGTTTTCTACGTATAGCATTAGACTGAAATTCACAGTATAAAGTGAATTTTGCATTTTTATATGCCACATTGGATATACCACAGAATAATTTTACCATTTTAATTTCGTATTTCATTAATCAGGTGTTCAAAACAGTTAGATGCGCATACGAAAAATTCTAAGTAATGAATGTGAAAAATAACCTTATGATATTTCCAATTTACTTGCGTCATATTACCAAATTTGTATCAAACTCATTATTGTTATAAGTTCATAATTTAATATAAAACATTACCATTTGTAGGTTAGAAATGGTAATATTGCAAGAAAGTCCGTCTTATTATTTAAACTCAATTTCAACATTTAGCATTTAATTACGTAACGGTATTGCAGTTACTAATTAATATTATATTGTCAAAAATATTGATGTATTTAAATATATTAAAGCATTAAACTGATACATTAATAGTCTATATACAGTTTTTTTATCTTTTTCTGTGTAGACAAAACAATCACGAAATTAAAAACGTAGAGAATTTCAAACTTAACCATTTCTATGAAATCAACAATATGCTCCAGAACTGTCCATTCTTATTGGGGCAATAAAATCATTAATAGTCTCATGAAATATAATCTGCCTACGATGCTGACGATACAGATGTTCCAATATTGTTTACTTTGTAAAGGAATCAATACAACACAGAAGTTAAAACTTTGGTAAAGTAAAAATGAGTAATTATAGTACCTATAATAATCATAATTAAGTTTCCAATTAAATTAAAACGAAGAATATTTCTAAATATCAATAGCACTTCGGTACATATAACTCTGATATTCATTAACGAAAGTCTGAAATCAAAACCAGTACAACCTATACTTTGAAACTATCTCTTTTAATAAAATGGTTAAGAAATTCGGAATGGAGAGTAAGAAGGAGTAAAGAATGATGGCATATTACGTTTCTATCATTATTAAAGTGTGCAAATTTTATTATAGATGTACTATGCTTACATAGGAAAAGTTGAGGTTAGGAAATATCCCTAAAAGTTAAAACGAAATTCGAAATTTTAAAACGTATGCATAAATAAAAACATAGTAAATAACAAACGGAAAGTGCAACAAGGTTGCATGTAAAGGAAGAAATCATAATAACAAAACGCATTGCAAAATGTGTGATATGACGTTTAATATAGATAAAGAAAAATCGACAAAAAAACCGAATTGTTCCAAAGTACTCACATTCAAATATTGTGCAGTTTTATAAGATCACTTGTTCAGCAGTTCGCATTTATAGATGTAAAAATATCCTCCACATAATTATGTAATAATTATCTAATCTTATGAAATAACAGTTTGAATTTGTGACATTTTACACTACTTACATAATTAAAGCAAAGAGAAAATTCACACCATCAAAATGTAAGATAACCCAAAATCCTTGAACGATCTCGACGAATTAGAACGTTAGTGAACATAGTATTTTATTCAATATCATACGTCTTCATGATAATTGCAAGAAATTATGTTTTGCTTTACGTTTGTTAAGTTGTGTTATTTAATTGCTTATTCACCAATAGCTTACAACTGACTTGGTTAGAAAGATGGGGAAAGAAATGCGAAAAAAAACATATACAAATGAAATAAAATATATAATAATGTTTTGAAGAAAGTAGAAGAAGAAATATCTGCCACTATGTTTACTATACCAAGAAGTATAATATTATGGCGTTAAGATATTCCAAAACAAAGAAGACCAAAAAATCAGGTTTCTGTACTTTTGAAGTTTAGCAAAAATATAGTTTAATGATTCAAGACGAAAAGCAAAAGAAGTAGAAGAAAATTAAATAAAAAAAAGAAAAAAGTTATGAAACTCTTTTTCCATAAGTTCTGTGATGAAATGTAGTTTAATTGTTCGTAAATGAATTATATATCGAATTTTCTATCTTTAAATTACTTCTAAAATTACCTCTAAAGACAAAATGTCTTTAACCTCTGAATAATTCCATCATATTTATATCATTGTGTGTTTTGTCTATCAGAAATTTTTGTGTAATTGTTTATAACAAAAAGAAATCAAGTTGTTATTTATTTCATTGATTTTAAGACTAAAATCATGTACTGGCTTCTGCATCTTGATAGTCTATCTATTCAGGCATTTGATTTTAAGGTGGTTTTGTATTGGGTTTAGAGGTTTGTGATTAATAATTAAGAAAGAGTCCTTAAAATAATCTGAATATTGTTAAATTTCGTCAGACAATTAATCTATTTATTATTAAATGGAAGTAGCTGGTTATTGGTATTTTTATCTTACCTTGTGAGGAAATTTTTTATAATATTCAAATTAATATTTGCTTAAACAATCAAACGTAAATACTTACTTGAAGTAGTGAAATATTTCCTTAAAGTATTTGTTATTAATAAAATATTTGTTAAAAATAAAAAATATACCTTTAATTTACGTAATTTTTTTAAATTTGGCTATTATATATATATGTAATTACTTAGATACGATTACATAAAAATATGGTTATAAATTTATGTTGTTTATAGTTAGAATGACTAATATTTTGTACTGAAATTAGTCTACTTTTTAACTGCGGTGAATAGTCCAATAAGTCTTCAAATGCATTTTATTAGTTGTAATAACTACCGTAAGAAAGTAGTTATCTGAATGAACTTGAAAAATTAATTTGACTAAAAGAAAATTTGCCAAATCCGGTACCAGTTAATCAACTGCAACTTAAATAAAAATAGTAACATGGACTGTGTTTTCACTCACCTATCTTTTGGTAATTGAATATGTCAATGTACTTTGAGTTATTTTATTGTTTGAGTAGTAGCAAGAAAATAATATATTTTTTGCTATCTTGTTTTGTACAGAATAAATGTTATGCGTGTTTTCAGCAAATCATAAAATTTCTGAAAAAAAGAAGTCAAAGCCTATTGATTAAAAAAAGTTATGGTAAAAAGCTTGCACTTATTTATGCCTATCATAGATTAATCTATTTAATTAATCTCTATTTCCGTGATCATTTAAATGTTAAGTTTTTCGGTTGCTATGTTATTCGTGACACGATGAATTTCTTCCAGAATTTTAATCTAATTCCATTAATATATACTGTTCTTTTAGAAGAGTTTCCTATAGATATAGATACGTATCTCAATAATTGCAGGTTTGTGGTGGATGTTAGTAAGAACACGTAAACTTCCTATACAATTTTTCTGTGTCCTATTTTCACCCTCTTAGATACTATCATTCGTAACCGAGAAATTGAAATAACAACTGTTCAATATCTATTCCCAGGGTGTCTAAAATTGAATTATTTTTTATTTAATGATTAATGTAAATCTATAAATTTATCTAATCTTTATATTAAACGAGTTGGGTACGTAGGCATTAAGTAGAAATTGCAGAAAGTTTTGTTATTGACAACCTTTTCAAACAACAAAAGACCTTATAGTTATTATTGCATTTAACGGCTAAATTTTTGTATTGTAGTAACTAATACAGATTAAAAGGTAAACACTGAAGGTTACAAAGTTAATTTACTTTTTTTTGTAGTTTTGCAAAATTATGTAGTTTTGGTTCGTTGACTTGTTTTGATGTGGTGAAATATAACATTTGAACAGGAAAGTCAACTAGAATTAATATTAACTAATAAACTTACTTACTATTGTCTGCATATATTTCTATATAGATTTGTAAGAATATATATTAATCAATGAACCGGTATTAATAATCATAAATATAGATTTCAAAATGGCCAACACGGTTCAATATTATGAAAAAATCCAAGGATTCTTTATTTCCAGCCCAACGTTTCGACTCGTTTGTGAGTCCTCTTCAGGGGCGTCTATTAAAACCTTTTAACTCATAAAAGAGTGGGCTGGAAATAAAGAATCCTTGGATTTTTTCATAATATTGAACCGTATTGGCCATTTTGAAATCTATATTTATGATTTCTATATAGAATTCATATGTTCTTTAACGTGAACCTTAATTTAATAAAAACAAAAGTGAATCTTAAATACTTTTTCCTCACTCTCATTTTCCTTCATTGCAAACTGAAAAATATATAAATTCTTTATTATTAATTAAAAGTTGTATATTATCAGCAATCTTCACATATTTTACATACAATTGTATTTTAACTGACTATATTTCTATTAATTTGAGGTTCATATAACTCAATATCATTTAATTACTTCGACCCAGACTAAGTCTGGACGAAGTATTGAATTTGGTCACTTCGGGCAAAAAAATTACCATATAGTTTTTCATCAAATGTCGACGTTTCAGACCCTAAGGAACCCAAATCAACAATAAAAAAATTTGTGTCCGTGATCTTGTACGTACGTACGTCCGTACGTCCCGTTTTTTTGTCTCGCGATAACTCGCGAACGGATAAGCGTATTGACATAAATTATACTTCCCGCCTCGTTCTCGGGATTACTATTGTAGTAGTTCCACTACTTTCTGTTCAAATTGACACAATCTTCAGAGTTAAAATTTTTGTATTCGCGGCTTTCCCGGGTATCCATGGTAACCATCCCCAAACTTGTCATTCATTAATTTGTGTTAAAATTGATCACACGTCAAGAGTCAATTCTGCGGTTTTTTTAGTATTTTAATACTTTTGGATTTATTCCTTTAAAATGGGAAGACATCACAAACGTAGTCGCTCTCGTGATTATTCGGATTTACTCCATGAAATAAAAAAATTGAAGAAAAAGGTTAGGAAAAGTCGCAAATACAAATACGAGAGTTCCGATTCATCGACCGATTCTCGACATTAGTCACGAGCAGTATCTAGGGAATCTCCACGTTCTTCGGACAGATCATATCGATCTCGAAGCGTCTCTCTTGTGTCTAGTGGCTCACAACAAAGTCGAGGTTCCTCTCTAATGAGAGAGAGTAAGTTTTTTATTTTCTTAACCTCTCTTGACGGTCAAGCTCATTCCCAAGATGAGATTAGTGCCGATCATTTCACCTGGTAGAGCTTGTGCATAAGTACAAGACTTATCCGAATGATTCGTATCTTTACAGAAGCCCTACCTGAAGGAGGGATAGATAAAGATGAGGTCATTCAGAAAAGCAGTGAAAATACTACGTTGACCAATGTGAGGTTAAATGCTCTCGGAAAAGATCCCTCAACGTCTAACACCGGTGAAATCAATCTGAATTCAGAATTGGTATCTAGGTGGAATTTTTGGTTAAAAGCGGGTCTGCCTTCAGAAGAAGTTTAGGAACTTTTGAATAAATATCCTCGGAATGGAAACATTTTTCTAGATGCACCTGATGTTAATCCAGTTATGCTCCTTTCTATGAGTGAGTCCTCAATCAAAAGGGACGAACATTTTCAGGACTCTCAGCGTTTGACTGGTTCTGCACTGGCAGCCCTAGGACAAGGAATTAACCTTTTGTTAGACAATAGCGATGATGGTCTGGATGTCGTTAAGCTATTGGAACTATTGTCCGATTCCGGAAAATTGATGGCAAATCTCCATCACGCGGAAACCGTTGCGAGAAGGGCAATCATTGCGCCGGGTTATAGTAAATCTGTTAAGAATATTCTTGATAAGTCGGACAGGGGCACGCTTTTATTTGGAGATAATTTAAATGAAAAATTCAATGAGGTTAATTCTCTAGAAAAGATCGCTAAGACAATTAAGCCAGCTTCGTCTACTTCGATAAGAAAGCCTCCAAATCAACTTTCTTCGTCTTTAAACTCGAGGGGCTCGTCCGTGAGGAATCAGAGAGCTTCATGGACGAGCCGTGTACCACGCAAACAACAGTACAAGAAAGCTTATCAATCACGCAGACAACTGAACAAATATCGTTCATCAACTCAACAAACAAGAAAGTAGAGGTACGTGTTGCAGGTCGATTAGCTAACTTTTTTCAAAATTGGAAAAATATTACCTCGGATGGTTTTGTCCTACAATGCGTGAAAGGGTTAAAAATTCCTTTTGATAAAAAACCATGTCAGTTAACCCCTCCACAATCCAGAAATTGGACTGAAGAAGAGAGTATACTGTTGAGGTGTGAAATCAATGATTTACTCTCCATGGGAGCAATTAGCCATTGTCAATCTGTAGAAGGTGAATTTCTATCCTCATTTTTTCTTATTGACAGAAAAAATAAAACGAAACGTTTTATTTTAAATTTAAAACAATTAAACAAATGTGTAACGGTTCCCCATTTTAAAATTGAAGATATACGTACGGCTTATAAACTAATGTCAAAAGATTGTTACCTGGCAAAGATTGACCTAAAAGAGGCATATTTTTTAGTCCCTATTCATAAGGAAGATCGAAAATTTTTAAGATTTTCGTTTGAGGGTGTATTATACGAATTTAACTGTTTACCCTTCGGTCTAAACATTAGTCCATTCGTGTTTACAAAATTAATGAAACCCGTCGTTAATTATTTGAGAAAAGAGGGGTTTTTGTCAGTAATTTATTTAGACGATTTTCTATTTCTAGGTTCATCGTTTGAATGTTGCTTGGAAAACACTCATTCGTCAATCGAATTACTTTTGTCACTAGGTTTTCTCATCAATTTCGAAAAAAGTATCTTGTTACCTCAGAAAAGGTTGGAATTTTTAGGTTTCCAATTAAATTCAGAGACTATGTGCTTGGAATTACCTACCCACAAACAGGAAAACTTAATTACATTGATAGAAAAATTTAAAAAGAAAAAAGCTACAACTATTCGAGATTTTGCACAATTGATTGGAAGTCTGATATCTTGTTGTCCAGCAATTCCATATGGTTTGGGGTATACCAAAGACTTAGAGCGTTCAAAATTTCAAGCCTTGGTAATTACTGATGGTAACTACAATGGAAAATTTTGCCTTCCAACAAATTTGCAATTTAATTTAGACTGGTTTTGTAAAAATATATCGTATGCTCGGAGTCCTATACGACAGTTCGTTTTTAAAACAGTAATTTTCTCTGATGCATCTGAATCAGGCTGGGGAGCCTTTTGCGAAGGTGAGCCTGCACACGGATTTTGGAACGAAAAAGAGAAATCTCAAAGTATTAATTATTTAGAACTTCTAGCATCTTTCTGGGCCCTAAAAACATTCGCAACTACTTTTCATGATTGCGAAATTCTTTTACGCATCGATAACACAACGGCTATAGCTTACGTTAATAAAATGGGTGGAATTCAGTTTTCTCATCTTCACTCACTAAGTAGAGAAATTTGGAAGTGGTGCGAGGACAGAAATATTTGGGTCTATGCGTCCTACATTGCATCAAAGAAAAACATTGAAGCGGACAAACAATCTCGAATACGTAATGTTGATACTGAATGGGAACTAGCCGATTATGCTTTTTTAAAAATTCTAGAGACTTTCCCCAATCCAACAATCGATTTGTTTGCAACAAAAGCAAATTCTAAATGTCCCATTTTTTGTTCTTGGATTTCCGATTCTGACGCTTTGGCATTCGATGCCTTCACGATTTGTTGGCGTCATAAAGAATTTTACACCTTTCCACCCTTTTCTATGATTTTAAGGACACTAAGAAAAATAATAAATGATAAGGCCTGTGGTATTGTTGTTGTTCCACTTTGGACTTCACAACCCTGGTTTCCGCTTTTCAAAAGTTTATTAGTAACAAATCCATTAATTTTCACTCCAAATTCAAAACTTCTTTTATCTCCTTGTAGATCTCGGCAACACCCTCTATCAACAACACTTACCCTGGGTGCAGGGAGGCTTTCAGGATTAGTGGGCAAAGAAAAAATTTGTCAGACTCAACATTAAAAATCATGACAGCTTCCTTAGCCGATTCAACACTAAAACAGTATGACTCCATGTTGAAAAGATGGTGGGGGTTTTGCAACAAGAAGGATCTAAATCCATATGATCAAGAAAGTAAGTCGATATTGGAATTTTTAAGCGAATATTTCGACAATGGAGCATCCTACGGTTCACTCAATACAGCACGATCGGCGATATCACTGATTTCTACAAAAAAGATTGTTCAAGATGATATAAGTCGCTTCTTTAAAGGAGTTTATAGATTAAGACCGTCTCGTCCTAAGTACTCAAAAACGTGGGACATTGCGCCCGTTCTAGAAAAAGTGTCTAACTGGTTTCCCCTGGAATCCCTTGGTCTTCAAGAAGTGACAGAAAAATTAATAATTTTATTAGCTCTTGGTACTGGACACAGGATGCAAACCTTCTCCCTGATTAACATTGATTTTATTTCCTTTTCGGAAGAAGGTGCTGAAATTAAAGTCGATTCCATAATTAAGACTTCGAAGATAGGAGTCTGCCAACCATGCCTGATATTGCCTTTTTTCAAAGATAAGCCAGAACTCTGTTTAGCCAGTACGTTGAAATATTATTTGAATATAACGCAAGAATTAAGAAGCAATGTTAAAAGCCTTTTTGTAGCCATTAAAAAACCTCACAAAGCTGTAGGCTCCCAAACACTCAGTCGCTGGACAAAATCTGTTTTGGAGCAGTGTGGAATAAATAAATCATTTACAGCTCATTCTACAAGACATGCATCAACTTCTAGGGCATTTAAAAATGGGTTAGATTTAAACACCATTCGAAATACAGTTGGTTGGTCAAAAAATTCCTCGGTTTTCGCTCACTTCTATAACAGACCAATTTCAAATGCTAATGATAGCTTCTGCAATGCAGTTTTTTCAATCTAGTTATTAATTAACTTTTCTGAATTAAGTTCATGTAGTGTTATTTTAAATAAACAATTAAGTTTTTTAAAAATTGTCAACTCTGAATTTCTACAATAGTAATCCCGAGAACGAGGCGGGAAGTATAATTATACGATCAAACGAACTTACCTTAAGTGAAGTTCGATCGTAATTATACGACCGCCTCGTTCGAAGGGATTACTAGATCCCGACCCAAGATATTGTTATCCCCACCCACAAGTTTTTCCTCTAGATAATAAAAAACTACAATTTTAAAAAACTACTCTAAAATGAATGACAAGTTTGGGGATGGTTACCATGGATACCCGGGAAAGCCGCGAATACAAAAATTTTAACTCTGAAGATTGTGTCAATTTGAACAGAAAGTAGTGGAACTACTACAATAGTAATCCCTTCGAACGAGGCGGTCGTATAATTACGATCGAACTTCACTTAAGGTAAGTTCGTTTGATCGTATAATTTTTTTTTAAAATACGCGTCTTGGCATAACTTAGATCTGATTAGATTTTGGGGAAGATCCAATTAAAATTTAGCCCCAATTAAGTTTCTTTGTAGTTTTTTGCATTTATTTTGAAAAATACAAATTTTATTTAAAAATGTTTCAAACAAAAAAGATAGAGCATGAAATTCTCTAAGAAAAAGGTTGTATGCATTTTCTTCCTAAAGTCAACGATAATGCCATAAAAACTGGTTTAAAATGTTTATGACTATTGTCTGAAAAAGTATTGAATTTGGTCATCGCGGCAAAAAAATTACCCTATTGTTTTTCATCAAATTTCGACGTTTCGACCCCCTATCCCCCAGGGGTAGTCTTTGCCAGCCCCTCGGGCGCGGTGATCACCTACGGGTGCAAAGTTCTTTTACGCCCTTGATTCGAAAATAACTATTTCGATATATCTAAAAGATGTCTTACAGTATCTAAAAGATATCCGTCAGAGATCTTTTCGACACTTTCAAGATATCTTTGACGAATTATATGTATATATATTGTATATATAAGATCATAATGATACAGACAGTATTTAGTAAAACACGGTAAACATGTAACATGCATCGAATAGTCTATTACAATACAAGTGCTTGAAGTAAGTGTTTTGCGACTTTTATTTAATTATACTTCGGCTGGCCTGTTGTCGGGGTCGAAGTTTTGAAAATGCTCATTTTCAATTTTCATACATATAAGAAACACTATATTGATGTAACATATCTATCGAAGCCACTTGGACCTAAATATGATGGGACCCCCAAATATCAATATGATTTTATAATATAATTGAAAGCTGTTAGTAAACAAACGAGTCTTAAGGAATAGTCGACTCTCCACTGGGTCGAAGTTTCTGAGCGAGCGAAGCGAGCGAGGCACCACGCCAACACTAGTTTTATTTCAATTTTTTACATTCTTATCAAAAGTTCAAGTTAGGCCTTAAAAAAAGGTCAAGTTAGTTTTCAGCGTGTAAAGTTATTTTTACAATGTGTTAGTCAGTAATCGCTTTATATAACAGTTTTTGTTTAAATAATATATACATATCACCGTTTTTTAAATAGATACTCATAAGGATCTCGAAGATTGGATGAAACTTTGGACATCTAGGTGTTAACAATAATATACTTTACTTATTCAATGTGTTTGACTCATTTTGTAAAACATAAATTTTAATTTAACATGAAAAAACTATCTAAGAAAAAAATATTTTTTTAACAATAATATTGAAATGCGTTTTTCCGTATTTTTACTGTATAAAAATGTACAACGCATATATATCACAGTTTTTCAATGTCCATCTCAATTTCTTCAGGCCTATCAGTCTCCAGTGATCGTTTAAGAGCTGTCAAACTGACTGGTTCATTGACATCTAACGTAGGTAACCTTTCTTCATTATCTTTTACGTCTTTTTTCGTCTGGAAAAGGGGATTTTCAAAGCTGCCACCTGTTGCAGAATATCTCGGATCTTCCTCCACGGAAGCTCTTCTTTTCATTTCATCTGACAATTGGATGCTTCCTTCCTGAACGTTTTCAAACCGAGCGAATCCGTAGGATTTCGATTTTCCCCTCTGTGTGGAGGTGGATGAATTGATCGAGTTCCAAAATTCCCTGCACGCGCCAAAAACCCTGCGAATATGACAATTAATTACATATAACGTATTTTATCTAATTAGGATAAATAAATATATTGTACTGTTATTAGTACACGTATCAGTACTAGTGTAGTATAGACTAAACAGATTATTTTTAATGAAATAAAAAATCACTATACATGTTATCAAACTTGGCAATAAATATGAATGGTTATAGATGTTTTCAAAAACTTTGCGGGAATCAGTTTTAGTCAACTTAGAAACCGAAATTGAAAAATATAGACTACTACCTTATCAATTGAGGACCTTAGAAAGCCTTTAAGGCTATAAGTATTTAAATATAAATTATAATTTATTATAACATTTTCTAATGTCCTTATTGCTTAAAAGAAAATGGTTTGTAATATTAGTAAAGTTTAAATTATTAGTTAAATCGATAACTCATTGTTTTCAGTTAAAACTCACTTTCATTAATTTAATATTAATTATATGATGTCCTAATTGTTTAACTGAGTCGACTGATGTTTAAAACTTTATGTACACGCAAAATCGTAAAATATTTATTCAATTTGCGTATATTCCTCTTAATTTTCCTGAATTTAAAATTTCGTATTTCCTCATTGTCACATTTTATTTAAGTGAGCGAAAACAATATCAAATTTTACATTATAAAATCCCGTGAAACTCAAAGGCAGAATATTTTTCCATTCTTATAATTGAATAATATTAATTTATGATTGCTAATTACTGATATTAAGCTTAATATTCAGATATTATCGACTATGATTAGTTGCTGTAAATAAGAAATGTAGAGTAAAAGGTATTTCCATTTTCTCTATCACTTTAAAGAATAAGTAAACATTCCGTATTAATAAAAATATAAGCTTCTTGCATTATTTATTTCAATTGGCCATTAGCATGAACATAGAAAAAATGTTTATTTTGTAAAATTACATCAACTTTATGTATAGTCAAAAATAATGCTCTTGTTTAATACATTTGAAAAATAAAATGATTAGACCAAGCCATAAATTTGCTGTAAATAGAGTTGAATAGCATTCGAAACATGACAACACCTACGATGCTTTTAAAGTAATGTATGATAAGAATAAAAATCTGACGTAATAAAGATAATCAAGAATAAAAATAATACAGGTGAAATTTTAGAAACCTCCCTCGTTATTTGAGATTTGTATACCTGTAATAGGTTTTAAAATTACATGAAATATGATTTTGTACCCATTTCGTCTTCGCAGGCAAGACGCGTAAATATTCCTTTGTAACATTATTATATTCATGACCGGTATATTTTGAATACATTTTACGCAATATACTATTTATATTATTTACTTTACTACATTTATTTTTACTCATTTCAGAAACTCGAAGGCGAAAAACTGCACCTCATATTTTTAAAACTACTAGCGTACTTTTCAAAATAATGTTGCTCTTCTTTACGAGAGAAGAAGAAGCGAAAAAGCTTGTAAGAAACGTCAGAACGAAGCCACGTGTAAATGAGAAAAAATGGACAGGATGTAATGACGTAGAAATGCGTCAACAAATTCTATCCTATTGTTTCGAAAACGATACCAAAATATTTTATTTTCATAGAATTAATTCTAGTTAGTAATATTACCACAATAATTATAGCTACGTATCTCATACAAGATTTCATTGAAAATAGATTTTAAAAATTACTGACAAATAAGCGTAAATTAAAAGATCCAGGTATTTAATTAGAGCAATATTTATCTCATTTGTGAGCTTTCTGTAAATGACAGCATTTTTTTTTACCACGTTACAGTAAAAGAAATATATTTTATTAATGTTAAGAAGTCCTTGCAAAAGGCTAATTGCCTAAGTGCAACACCTAAATCATATACCGACATTATCATACCTACATTAATAAAAAGTATAATTCAGATTTCATATTTTATCGAGAATCATGTATATTTTCAGTTTTTACAAATTTAGTTTAAAATTTCTCGATAAATTTTCTATCATTTAAATAAAACATACATATTTCATTATTCTGCATATCGCACTCAAATTATAATACTAATTATAATGCTGAGTTAATTGCTTTGGGTACAAAGTCAGCACAGCAATTGTTTATATGATATTCGGATCAAAAATATATTGTTTCCACCAGTTGCTCCATTCCTGCCTAATATCTCGTATAATATCTCTAATAGCATCGAACCTTGCACTACAATTTTTTCATTTTAATGATTCCATATCGAAAACAGTGCAAAAACACGTAATTTTGCGCACTGTTCACGATATGACATTAAAATGAAAAAGGTACTGTAAGGAATACGCAGAAAAAATTGAAGTATATTGGGAACTTTCACGCGTAAGTAATATATATATATATTTTACAAAAATGTCGAAATAATTCCTTTTAAAAAAATTAAAATGGCGGCGTCGCCGTCTAAAACCTTTTTTAATCACACCGATAGATCTCATAAAATATACTGAGTATACTATTTGGAATTTTCATTCCTGAGTAATAGTATTTTAAAACAAAATGTCGAAAAAATTCGTCTTAAATAACCAAAATAGCCCCATCCCCGTTTAAAACATTTTCTAATCACCACGGCAGATCTTACAAAAGACAGACAAAAAATGATGAGTCTGAACTTCTAAAAAATTCTTAATCCTGTTAATAAATAAAAATTCCAAGGCCCCGTCAAAACCACTAAACACTCCGAGAGATTCTAAAAAATATACAGAAAAAATTGGAGCACACTAAGAATTTGTTCGAATGAAAAATAAGCCTTTTTTGAACTCATTTAAACTCCTCGTGTATGGATGTTCAATTTTAGTCTAATCTGAATCTAAAATTCTCAACTGGCTAATATGAGTCAAAACACGTGAAGTGAGCACCCCCAAAAACCGATAGGTCGTCGGTTTTTATGAAACATAGCTCAAATGAAGGCTTATACCAATACTAAACATAGCCCTAAAGGATTTTGCCAAATTTCAATTTTTATTGTTTATACGAGTGGTTAAATATTTTAATTACTTTTAATTAAAAAATTAATTACTCGTCAGCTTTTCAACGAAATGTTATGAAATTTTTATGACAGATTCTTAGAAGTTCATATTTTCAATTGAAATAAACAATATTCGTAAATTTATTTACTTACCTATTTATTTATGACCATTAAATAAACAATTAAACTTTTAATAGGGTTCTCATACTTCGATTCTTTCGAATTTGAGCGCAAAATGTTCCTCGGACCTTGAACTATAAGAATCCGTGAAAAAATTCGACTCCTCGATAGTTATTTGTTTACAAATATCGATAGAAAAAAAATAGCCTAGAGCTAAGGCTTTACCAGCCAATTCTGGATTTGCTTCGGAACCTCCGAAGAAACAAGGAAAGAATCTTTCTGAATCGACACGAGAGAATCTAGTCAATTTCTATCTTTCAGATGATGTTAGTCGCGTGATGCCTAGCATGAAAGATTGTATTTCTGTCGTCGAAGATGGTCAAAAAAATCGAGTTCAGAAAAGACTATTATTTAATATGAAAGATCTCCACAACCAATATCAAGAAAAATTTCCGGAGGCTACGATAGGTCACCTTACGGTCTTGATGGACTGTTTATCTTCTTTTGAGAAGTGACGTTTCTTTATCGGTGGTTGACCGAGATCGTTCAATATCTCCTGGAGTTTGTTAAAACATGTCACATTTTTGTGTTCATCATCAACTTCAAAATTCGGATCAAGAATTTCATCATCAGTGTCAGAAAGTCCTCTGAGTCCCTTACTGTTTCCTTTTCACATACATTTACACAAACGTTTTCAGATTCTTTCGTTTTCACAATTGTTTCTACCGATATTAAATTCAATTCGCTTTCACTGAGCTTATAAATTGCCTTTTCACACGGTTTACACATGTAAAAATTAATAAATTTCTTAAACTTAGCGTTTCATCCCCCCCTGTATCAGTATTAGATTTGATCGCACGTGATTGTGCCTCGTTTTCTTCAAAGGATTACAACACACATTGATAGGTCCCATCGTGGGTATTAAACTATTCTTCACATACGACTAGTATATTTCAAAACTAAAAAACAATAACACTACGAATTATACACGACCACCTGCTAAGCGAAAACTACTGCGTTGACATGCAAGACGTAACCTGCAGCTATTTTTTTTTACTATCGATATTTGTAAACAAATAACTATCGGGGAGTCGAATTTTTTCACGGATTCTTATAGTTCAAGGTCCGAGGAACATTTTGCGCTCAAATTCGAAAGAATCGAAGTATGAAAACCCTATTAAAAGTTTAATTGTTTATTTAATGGTTATAAATAAATAGGTAAGTAAATAAATTTACGAATATTGTTTATTTCAATTGAAAATATGAACTTCTAAGGATCTGTCATAAAAATTTCATAACATTTCGTTGAAAAGCTGACGAGTAATTAGTTTTTTAATTAAAAGTAATTAAAATATTTAACCACCCGTATAAGCAATAAAAATTGAAATTTTGCAAAATCATTTGGGGCTATGTTTAGTATTGGTATAGGCCTCCATTTGAGCTATGTTTAATAAAAATCGGCGACCTACTGGTTTTTTGGGGTGCTCAGTTGACGTGTTTTGACTCTAATGTAAGCCCACAATCTAAACAATATCTAATTTTTGGTAGCATGTTTTAGTCACATGGTAAGCCAGTTTTAAGACACTTGAAGAACTTTGGTTGAACAAGGCTTTTCTTAGATCTTAAAAGTAGATAAATATTGATTGATGAAATGATGAAATGAGAAATATTGATGAAATGAGAAATATTGAATTCAAGATTTTTTTCAGTCTATTAAGCACACGCTCATTTTTTTGTCGTAGCCATCGAAATCATAAATTGTCCTGTAGAACGAAGGTAAAGATAACGAATATTCTGCAGATATTGAGCTAAACAAACATGTTGTAAGTGATCTTGTGCACGGTTAAAATGAAAACACTCATGATTTGACAGTTTTATAAATAATGCATTTTATCTTCAAGGTTATTATAAACACAATTTAATACCGAATGTATGGCTGCGAAAGAACAAATACTTAAAAATTAAATACTGTCAAGTAATCGACCGTTTGGTGTCTAAAACTAACCACAAAATTTATATGAAAATTTAACTAAAAAATGTTACTGTTTGGATCAATAAACGGTCAGAAAAGTATCTTTGAAAACTCTAACTTAACTAATTGTTGCCCAAAAACGATTTATTAGCTTTTGTTTCTTTTACATAATTATCTTCGTGGTCAAGTGAAAAATAAATGAAACGTATACGAGGTAGGGAGCTTTTCAATTCACTACTTTTAAGGATTGAAAAGATGAATTCTTTTGGGTTGTTTTTTAGATTTTCGAAAAAAAATGAGGACAATAAAGCAGAGATTGGTTATGCTCCTTTGGTCATTTTACATCACGTGACACCCAGTACATTGAAACAAATTCCATCTTTACCATAATTAAAAATTGTAAATTTATATAAATAGGTATCACATATAACCTAATTCTGATTGGATTATTTCAAGATCTCGAAATTAATGTTGCAAAGTGGTCAGAATGCTAGTTGAAAATGCATTTAATCGGCAAGCGAAAGGAAAAATAAAATGATCCTCATTTTTTTTTTAATAAAAAAATAATCTAACCGTTTCCTTCTTTACACTCTCACAAAATTTGGAATTTTTCAAACTAAAAAAAGATTGCAATACCTCTAATGGGACAAACTATAGTTTCTGTCATTAGAATTATTATTAAAAGTACAGTAGAATTACGGTATAATTTCCTCTCGATATATTTACATCCCAGCATATTTGCTCGATTCCGTCTCGTTATATTTACTCGTCGCACGCCGCTCTCCCTTTTTCCCCACCTTATGAGCTGGGGCATCAGGAAGGGCCTGATGTGACGTCACGAACATAACGCGACTGAGGAAAGTGAAAGAAGCAGCGCTCCCCTTCTTTTGGTAAATATAACGAGACGGGAGGGGAAGTGAGGAATCGAGTGGGTAAATATACCGCGACATCGCATATTCTAATTAAAAATGATATAGTAGATTGTGCAGCTAGGAGGCAAAATAGGTTTTTGCCGATGGGTGCGATTTTTAGGCCCGAGCGAAGCGAGTCTACAAATACCTGTTCTCCCTTGTTGCGCATACTATTTTCTCGTACGAGGGCGTGCTATTTTGCGCTCAGAATACGAGAAACTTATTTTGCTCCAGGATATATTTATTTTGCTCCCTCGGGAGCGAATGTGCTATTTTATTCCCGCCATACAGGGAGCAAAATAGCATTTTGCGCACAGAGTGTGAGAAAATTTGTTACACTTCTAACATGTCAAACAGGGCACAATGGACGGATACGTTTACGTACCACCCTCTAAACTAACTAACTAACATGCCAAACAAGTTTCTGCTATTAGAAGAAATTAATTAGAAAAATTCATGGTAACATCTTCATTTGCTCGTATGCCGTTTATAAGGTCTTATAATTTACGAAATTTTATGCGGAGATGAGGAAACTATCAAGTACTATTATGTAGTACCAGTTGGTTAACAAAATTGTCAAGGGCTGAGACAACCGGATCCCTTTACGCATATCGAGTGCAGCACTTTTGCACAAATTGTTATTATCACTACGGCAGGGTTATTTTTATAACCATGTACCAACTAAAAATATTATTTAAAAACCACCACTTCATTATAAAAGCTTTTGAACAAAAATGTTCGAAATAGTGAAATCACTAGCAGACACTTTCGTATCACTTGCATTATTATGATAGTTGTTTCGATGTCCTTACGACGAGCTTCCTCTCCAGGAGTTCTTTCAAGTCCAATCAATAATTAACTTGGTTCGATCGGTGGTTTCGATGAGAAATACCAATTAGCAAAATCCACCGTTTGTATTCAGAGTTGCTTAGGATGGTCGTTGCACATTATCGTTTTCTCCAATCGATTGTTCTTCGCAGGTGTCGGAAAACTGGTGCAACTCGTTGCACCGTGCCGAGAGAGGTCGGCGAAATAATAAAGTGTCGGAACGCTGAGAGAGTTAAACTAATTAAACCTTACCACCGGAGGCTTGGAAAGTGCGGCGGGTGTGCGGCATAAGGTGGGATCCGCGGAAGAAATTAGTGACGACGCGCGACTCCCAGTGCATTTCTGAATGTTAAACGAGACTGGGCAGCATTGTTAAATTAAAACTCAGCCCTTTTCCCGCGTCTTTGACTCCACGGGGAACCGGAGTTTGACAATTTTTGAACTCGTCCCCAGGGGATCCCCCTTGGGGTTCCCCTCTTCGGATCGTCACGAGGTTTGTTCTTCACGGAGATATTATTTTACGGAGGCATTAAACAAGAGTCGTGTTTGACCTACAATTAGCAATCCTGGTTAAACAGAAACAGACGAAGTTCTAAGTAATGTATAAAATGGATTAACTTAATAGTCTTGAGTGTTTAGTCAAGGAATAAACGACTTTATTTACATTTTATGTAGAGGACGGACTGCTGGAAATGTCTCACGAGGAAACTGTGCTTATATTAAATGAGAATTAAGCTTTTAAAACGTTGGTCTCTTGTATAGGTGGTGAATTGATGTAAGCGGAAAATTACGATTTTGTAACCTAATAAGCGGGCGGAAAATTGATCATTTTTAAAATAATAAAACATTTTCACTACGTAAGATAATTATTTATCAAAATGAAGTTGGTGATATTACGACAATATCAGTGTTTTTAATGAACTTGACGAAGAAAATGACAAATCTTTATTTGAATGTTATGAAATGTTTGAATTTGAGAGCTATCTCCGTAAGTTTTGAAAAAATGTTTAGTAATTTTGTGTAAAATTTCAGTGAATAATTTGTCTTATAGGATGGAATGCAAGAAAAAGCTTCTATGCCAAAATATTTTTCTGTGAATGCAAGATGTAGATCTTTTTTTCAGGTGTTTTTCGAGTAAAAAAGAATTTTTTTTCATTTTTAAAGATGCACATGCAATACGATTGTTTATACACAAAGTAAAAGTTTATTTATCATAATTTTCTCCACTAAAACAGATAAAAACATCACCGAGACTCCATTACGAATAAAAAAATTTAATATTTAACAAAATTAAAATGAAATATCTCATAAAACACTGTTGGAAACCAAAATATTTTGCTTCCTCAGACATTTCGTAGTTTCGTAATTATCATAAGCATCCACTTGCATGTGCCAGCAGACGAATCATTTCGTTTAATGGTAAGCCCTTTTATTTCATTTTCACGCCTGTAATAAAATTACATTAATCCAGCTTATTCTTGTGTATTCGAGAAATTATGAAATTCATCAAATAACCTTCTTCGGTTAATTACAGAATTCTTAATAGTATTCAGTTAATTGTTAGTAGATTATTATTCACGCTTATTAAATACTTGAGGGAATATGCACTTTATAATAAACGAAACGTTTACAGAAAAGAATTTAAATAATTTGAAAATGGTAGTAAAAATTCACTTCATCGCACGTTTATTTTCAAAATTCATGAAAGTTTCATATATTGTAATACATTTTTCATGATTTTATTTTTGTAAACAAAAATGTATTTGAATCTTGATAACATAGTATAACAATATTCATTGTATTCGTTTTGTTTGGTAATATATTTTTTCATGGTGTTAGTTCGTCATAAACAGCATATAACGAGCTGAAATTTTGAATGAAAATTTTATAATTTTAACATATTTTCAATCTTTAGTGCACACATTGTACAGTTGCCAACAATAATTATTCGTTATTTTATTTATATTTTATATTTTAACAAATTTAATAATATATGATAGAAAAATTACCGACTAAAGTTCAAAATGTAAACTGAAAATTTTCTTCCATTAAATGTAACTTATTCATACAGTATGAAGTGTTTTCGAGTGTGCATAAAAATTACAATATTTTTATTTTTTTAATACTCAACCTATTTTTATTCACGTGTCACTATCAGGAGTACCAGTAACGCACCACGTGTAATTTTGACTTTGTGCTGAAAGCAAGGTAACTTCAAACTTGAAATGAATTGTCGTGCACCTGGCAAAGTCTAATTAAATATGGACATTTCGCTCGTCAAACATGTAGATCAGCTTGTAAAGTAAATATACATAAATTAATTTGCAAATTTGAATCGTCAAAGGCGTGATGTTCATTTTTAATTCTAAATATCAAATACCATTTACTAGGTTTATTGTTTCTTAACTTCCGAAATTATATCGTAAGAAAAATTTTACTATGTGTTAATATGACATACCATTTTCAAAATCATTATATTTTTCGTGTGCTTTATGAACATTAGTGGAGAAAATGAATGTGATATACAATTTACATAATGTAATATATAAATTAATATAAATAAAGTTCTATATATGAAAATCAGTCGATATTTTTCAAATGAAAAATTATATTAAATATAGGAATACATTGTACAATTTTATTATAAATGATGTGGAGTTACTAATAAACTATTTGCTATCTTATCCAGATTATGCATCTAAAAAATGAGAGTCTTAAAATGGATAATATACTCATTACTAAATTCAACTTAAATATATCCAGGTATTGCTATCGATTTTCGGCTCAAGGGCGACAATCTTACATATTGTGCCCGATTGAAAAATATAATAACATTCTTGGTATATAATATATTACTTTTAATAACCCATATTTTATAAAAAAATACATTAGTTTTGGGAATATCGGAAAAATATAATAAAGTCATAAAATTTGTTTATATGTGTGGTTTAGTAATTTATTTTTGATGAAAATGACGTAATGGAATCAATTCAAACATGTTTTCTTAAAAAAATTGAGTTTATTTAAAACTCATCAAAAATATAATTGTCGCTTGAATGTTAAGTATTTTGATAGAATTTTATTTAATTTTTTATAATTAAACAAAATTATAATTTGCAAACGCTGAAACCATCCTACAAAATATTGTTAATTGTTTTCCATAAATATTTCACCTGAAACTTCTTTCAAAGTTATATCTGTAAAAGGAGTTTGTAGATTTAAAATAATTTCTCAGATGATTAATAATATTTGAATTTAACAATGATTTATGTTATTAAACGTTATCGCATTTGTATTATGTAAATAATCCCATTTTCATCTCCTCGATTATTAGCATAACAATATTTGCATTTTTATTTTTTATCTGCATCTTTATTGCATTTTAAAAACATTTGCACTTTTGAAGGCCAAAAAAAGGCGATTACCAAGTCTGCGTCGACAAAATCGTCCGTATTCCGAGATGAATTCTCATCCGTCATGAAAATCCTTTCCTAGCAGGAAATTAAAAATTGGTCTTGATACGGGAAAATCCCTTTTTAAAAATCCCCGACTAATTTCACCGACTTCCGGACTACACACATGGAGCACATCCCTTATACCCTAAATCCCTGCGTGGTGTATACGAATAGCACATGCGCCCATCTGTTTCATACATTCTGTGTAATTACTTTTCCCGTCTCGTAAACGAGAACGTGAAGAGTCGACCAGATCGGAAAAGAAAAATAGACAAGGACACTATTATTAATGGCAATGGAAGGGAGAAAACCGAGTGGCACTAATGTATGCAGAAGAGGTTCAAATGAGAAACTATTAATATTGTGCTTCAATTATTTTTGTTCTTTTTATTAAGTTTTTCGATATTAATTGAAATAAAAAATGAAATTAAATGGAATATCATTTATACAAGTATAAAATAATATTTATTACCCTAATTAGCGTATAAAGGATTACAATAAAAATACAAAGAGTATTTTTTTACAAGTAGAACTATTTTATTCTATTTCGACACTTTTAAAGACTTTTTCTGGATTTTTTAATAGGAGAATGAATATTAATATGCATTATTCACGTGTCCATAATTTATTCTTTCCTGTACCGTTGAATAATTAATCAAATACACATAAATTATATTTTTTTTTAATTGAAATCTTATAGAGTGTTAGAATTTCCGAATAAAACCATTAAGAAATGTAGGATTTACTACGTCCAAATACGATAGGGTACTTCTTAAAATATTATAAAATATTGTTTTTGAACACACTTAAAATATAACATACACGGAGTCAACATTTTATAGATGGGGTGTAATGAGGTTATATGGCTCGTTTCATATATTCGTTTCAAATATTCATATCCCCTGACAAACATAAACATTTTTTGGTGGATTTGTTTGTTCTTGCAAGCCACACAATTTTTCCCCGGGGCATTTTCTTTTAGTATTTTTGGTGGTAGATTTCGAGACTACGGAAAGATTAGATCTTTTATAAATTATTGAATTTAATAATTATTATTATGATTTAATATTAATCTTTTTGTTTCTGTTTTAATCAAATAATTTTAAAATGTTCGTATCTATAATTGAATGAATATTTTGAATGATATTTTAGATTATGCATAAAGTTCGAATTCCTTCATTCCTTTGTTTGAAAACACATTTCAATTGTCGGTTGTTCTGTTTGTAATTACTTATTTTGGTCTAACCTTTTATTAATAAACCTGTCTTTTTATAAAATATAGTTTTTATCTAAAATTTATAACAATATAGTAAAATAGAATCAATTTTAATAGAAAGAATATAGTTTTATGATCGTAATTATGAAACCATAAATAGATAAATAAAGTATGTCTTTGACGATGAAATCACGATGTTTTTGTGATGCATAATTTTAAGTTTTCAAGCTAATTTTCTGCTCTAACAGAAATTGATGCAAATTTTGCAAAACAAAATCCATCAATTTTCAATAATTTCAATAAATATAGTATTTCAATAATCTTTCTAAGTTATTACAATAAATTCACACATTGGAACATCCTAATAGTTACATCAAATCAAATTAACACACTGCGTTTTTTTCTTAAGTGTAGAAATTAATAAAACGGTTCACATATCAGTTTCGTTTAGTAAACGGATAACGAACGTTTGAAATATGTATCGTACAATATGCGTGTATTATAAACCTCTATGACAAGTAGACGCTAAATGTCATTTTAATAAACGCATCACCAATAAACGTTTATATGATATACGTAAACCGTTTTTCACCAAAATTACATATAATAAACGTATAATAAACGTATATTAACCCTTTGTGGCGCACATTTTTCTTTATACGGAAAATAGCTGAAGATTGTTACACGGGGGTTTTCGAAATAGATTTTGTAAACTCAAAATGGCGGTTCGAAGATGGCCGACATAAATGTAAAAAATTTACTTGATTTTGATGAAAGTTGGTACTCGGGGGTTTTTGGGATCGCTGATTGCGAATATGAAGTCAGATTTTGTAAATTCAAAATGGTTGATCCAAGATGGCTTACATAAATGTAAAAATTTACTTGATAGAGATAAAACTTGATACTCTATGTACTCGGAATTTTAAATATATAAATGTCAGAGATCAGATTCGTAATAAGCGACCCCAAAAACCCTCGAGTACACAGCTTCATCAATATCGGGTACATTTTCATATTTCGATCGGACATGTTGGATCCTCCATTTTGACTATTGAAAATCCAAGGCCAGATTCGTAATCGGCGACTCCAGAAACCCTCGAGTAACGAGTTTCAAGTAAATCAGATGAATTTTTAAAAATATTGTTTCCGCCATTTTGAATTTTGCAAACCCGAATTCAAATTCGTAATCAGCAACCCCAAAAACCCCCGAGTACCAAATTTGGTTTTAATTTACCTTTTAGTTCGTTCAAAAACGATTTCTTTCTAAAAAATCAATGATTTTTTAAATTTATTTATTTATACTTGTTAATAATTTTGCGTAATTGCATTTATTATCCTTTTTGTTACGTACTAAAAAGCCCCCTCTACCACTGTAAAAGGATTTTTTAATATTGCTTTGAAAGCATTGAAACTAGACAGAAAAGATATGAATTAAAAAGGTAATCTGGGTTACCACTGCGCCGCAAAGGTTTAAACGATAGTGTTTTTATTAGAAGTTCAGTATATAATATGTTTTACTCCGATTTGAGAGTTTAAAAGTTATCGCCTAATAAGAGTAAAATTAAATGACCGTCGTTTTAAATGATGCAGAAACATGTCGACACTGATAAGAACATTTTTTATATTAAATTTTCAACATTATCAAAAATTTACAATTTTGAAGAGAGCCGAATAGTTAAGTTGAGAATGTGAAGAGAATAATGCCAAATTATAAATTTATTGTATTCGTTAGAAAAACCTGGAAAAGCCTTCTACTGCGCTTTCTACTCTCCAGAGAAAATCTGGTATGAACATTTGACTATCACCATAATGAAATCATTGTTATTCTTTCATTTTTCACTATTCCTTACTTCATTCGTCGCCAAGTTCCCGTCCGAGCCGCTTTGGGAAAACTTTGCGTAGCACCCAGAATCTAGTAAAACAGTTGCACAACCGGAAGTGCATTGTATGAGTTGTGTCTCGGGTGCTTTTATAATGTGTCACTTTGAGGAACGAGACTCGACGGCGGCGGGTGCGTCACAAATTGTGCTGCAAGTTTACTCTGCAAGCCGGAGGTCAATAACGAAAACGGTCCACGGCGAAATTACGCATGAGTGTTATCGCGTGCAATAGGTGCGTTTGCTTTCGTACTTTTCATATTTTCTAATGTGCAGGTGCATAGGAAATTATTTCACCGGCTACGAGCGAATGCGGTATCGAGAGTGTACACGTGTGCCACTGCGTAATTTGTATATGGTGTTATCAGCACGGTAAAACTGTGAGGTGAAGTAACGCATTACATTTTCCGTTGCTATTAACAGTTAGGGGATTTTTGTGCACGTGTACATTACAGATTAACGAGACATTTTTAAAGACTTTTTAAAGCGTTAATCCATTAATGCCTGAATGTCCAAAAATCGTACAGTAACTTTGAACTAAAATCTTTTAATGAAATCGCGGAAATTTCTATTTGATATAAGTTGTTCTAGACGTTTTCGGGTGTGCTCTACACGATGTGACCATTTAAAAAAGTGAAAAATTTCATTTTGTATTGTTTTTTGATAAATTTGTATAAAAAATAGCGTTTTTTACGGGATTTTTTCGTAGAAAATCACCATTTTTAAACAGAAAATATATGTTTATCATATTAAAATTAATTAAAAACGTGTCATTAGTGTTTGTACCAACAAACTATGGATGTAGATTTTTTTCCAAAAATAGGAAGCATTGGAATGCAGAAAATATCACTAGCGCGAGCATAATCAGAGTTGTTCAGTTTTTTCATCATTATAATACCCGATTATTCCCAAAAGTGTCTATTCCGGGTTTTGGAGGACGCTGATTACAATTCACCTGTCAGAAATGGAAAATTTTTTGCATTCCAAAGTTTCCTATTTTTGGAAAAAAAATCTACATCCATAGTTTGATGGTACAAACACTAATGACACGTTTGTAATTCATTTTAATATGATAAACATATATTTTCTGTTCAAAAATGGTGACTTTCTACGAAAAAATCCTGTAAAAACGCTATTTTTTTATATAAATTTATCAAAAAACAATTCAAAATTAAATTTTTCACGTTACTAAATGGTCGCATCGTGTAGAGCACACCCGAAAACGTCTAGAACAACTTATACAAAATAGAAATTTCCGCGATTTAATTAAAAAATTTTAGCTCAAAGTTACTGTACGATTTTTGGACATTCAGGCATTAATGGGTTAAGTTAGCATTTTAGGCCGGCAAATCGAATCCCAAAAATATTTTGCGTCTACTGCATCAAAAAATAAGGTTTGAATCTCAGGCCTAGAATTTCTGCCCTCATGAACCTGGGATAAAACTGCATTTTACGCCCTTAATACAAAAGTAACTGTATTTTCCGCAGGGGAAACAAAATGTAACGTCCATTTATTATGACATTTAGGACAGGCGATTGTCATTATTTTACTATTATTTGATATAAAATATCCCACTAACAGGTAACAAACAGTTGGATCATTGTAACTCGTTTAATAGTGCACATATTTTCTGCGTCCAAAAATATACTTATTTCGGTTTTCAAAAATTCGGTATTTAACAAAAAAAAGGACTTGCGCCCTCTTTCCATACCACGACAGGTATATTCAATACCATTTTTTAAAATATACTCTTATAAACAACGAATAATATTATTAAATTCTAGAAATAACTGTATTAAATGCAAGAAAGAAATTTGTTAACCTATTAACTAGTTTACTCAACGATCGGTTTGACCACACACATTACAACATGATCGACTTTTACGTGATAATTAAATGCAAGATTAACTTATAATTGCAAACTTCTAACTTTTAAAACTGAAAATTGTAAGTTCAGAAGGAACTCATTTCGTCATGAAATTTGATATACATTTAATGTACATTGAATTTAATGTAACTGAAAATTGAAGATGAATCAATTTAACGAATTAAGTTTTTAAATTTCCATAAAAAACTAACAATAAAAACAGAAAAAAAAACAACAAACAAATAAAAAATTAAATAAATAAATAAGGCGAGGAGGGAAACAGATACCGCTGATATCTCGCTAATGCTGACCAAATAATACAATGAGTTTTCTTGTTATTTGTACGTCATAACTTCAATTTTCTTAGAAATACCGCTTAAAATGGGGATTTTGTGAACATTAACATTTTCAACGTCAAAAATAAACCGAAAGTTGTATACACCTTACCAAAAGTAGAATAATAAATCTCGTTTTGATCAAGATTGTAATAATTTCCAACTTTCCCACTCATTATCTCAAAAATGTCAACAGATAGAGAAAATAATGTTTTTACCTTTAAATAAACTTTTTTATTCTTACAACTTTTGTTTGACATGTTTTGCGCTCTAATGCGTGATTGAAATGTGACAACCATTTGTTTATAAAACTAGGTTTATTTTGTAATAAAAAACAACTTTCAACTACTCCATTTCTTAGCGATTTTGGATATGTTTTAACTCAGTTTTAAGTAATTATCACGTAAAAAACGGTCGTGTTGTAATTTCATTTGAGCTACTTACTTTTTTCGTTCGTTTCTTGGACTAAACACGCAAAGGGACACTTTTGTTTGTTTCAATTTCAATCAAGTATTTCATGTGAAATATAAAAAAAAATGAAATCTATCATAAAATATAAACTAGGATTGACTAGGAAAAATTCTAACTCAGTAAGTACTACGGAATATAAGTGAATTTCTGGCTAATTGTGTGTTATTGAGTTTCAGAATCACATTTCTTTCAGAGTACCTCATCTATAAAATGAAGGTGCAAATTAACCAAAATTTCTACAAATTTGCATTTCGCAACATCCCGCTGCATGCATTCAAACTATACAAATCTGGGATGAAATATACACCAAAGTAGGTATGCAATATTGTGAACGTTGCAACCGTTATGGGAAGTCAGCTTCTGAGAGACACATTTCGCATTCAGTTTAGAATTGTGTTAGTGGTCCCATTGTCGTGAAACTAAAGTGCCATATTGTGGATCGAAATATTAAAGAATTTTTGTAAGACGATCGCAGTAGAAAATAAAAGTTCATTATTATAAAATAAAATTTACTTTTCCGCCTCCAATTATGGTACTTCAAAATAAAAATAATAAAAATTCTGAAAATGAAAAAATTTTCCCATTTTAAAGTTGAATTCTTAATGTATAATTTTGATAGAATTTGTGAGTTTGACAGAATATATGATAGAATTTTTATAAAATAGAAAAAGATAACAAAAATTCCAGATATATTTTAATGTTTTGTAGGACCACTTGATTTGAATTAAAACACAAAAGAAAGATATTACTTATTATAGGAATGAAAAATTTGTAAAGACAAAAGTATTTACATGATTCTTCATAATATCTGAAAGATAATGTCGTATGATGACATACCAAATTCATGATAATAATTTAAAAACTAAATATTCCAAAGACAGAATAAAATCTGGCGCTATAAATATTTACAATTAAAAAACTGCAGTTAAGATTCGACCTGTCAGTTTTTAATAAAAAATCATGGATAAATTATACATTGCATTTGAAAAACACAATACTGTAATTTATTTAAATTATTCTATTTGCAAAATCACATATTAATGTGAGAGTTCATTATCTATACATTTTTATTTAAATATGATATCATATGCATATTTTGCTGCATACATTTTGACTCATTAAATTGCATACGCCATTTGGAAATGAAATTCTAAATTTATCATCAAAGAACTCTGAAATCGTGTAAATGGAATCACTTTGGAATCACTTCAGGTCTGCTATATTAGTTTTGAGTTTTTATTTATTTAATACTCATTTCAAATCTCAGTACAAGTTGTGTTTAGATCTACCATTTTTCATGCGCGCCGTTTTCAATTTCGAATTAATACAGCCGACGAAGGCCGAAGTAGAACATTTTTTCAATAGAAAAGTATCTTTGAAAAAAGTCTTTGAATCGTTTAATTAAATTATTTTTTCACATTCTGAGTGCAAATAGTTATTTTTCTCCCAAGGGAGCAAAATAACACTCTCGTACGAGAAAATAGTGTGTGCAACAATTGAGAATAAGGGTGTGCAGACTCGTGCGAATTAAATTCTCACACTTGACGGCAAACTCCAATTTGATCACTTGTTGCACAATGTACTATTTTTTCAATTATCTTAATCTACTAGTTTTCAGCATTGGTTAAAAAGTAAATTACAGAGCATCATAATATATTAACCTATATAATACTTAATATGATAAAACCATACAAATTTCAAGACAGTGCTAAGTAAGAATGTCTTTTGCACCTAAGATTTAACAAATGTCGGAGATTTCCTCGTATATTTAAAAGACATATTTATACACACAATATTGTAATTAAAGCATTATATACTCACTGTCTGTAGGAATATCCGAAAGCTGGGAATAGAATCAACAGTGTCACCAGAATGAATAAAAGACCGCCGAAAAATGGTATTATTGTCATAGCTAATCGATGATCGTGCAAGGCACCTCCGGAAGTTTGTATATACATTACTTCCACTCCTTCATCTATGATAAAATAAAAAATTTATAATATATATATATATATATATATATATAATGTAATTATATCGGTTAGTCGGTCTTTTGAAAAAATAAAACAATACTTTTCAAAAAAAAAAATGCAGTTATTTTCGGCCTCTTGTGGGCCATCTTCAGGAGTGATTATGAAAAGTAAAAAATTACCATAAAAGTTTTACAAACAGATTTGTACAATATCTGAATTATTGCTGAATTGAAATAATTTATAAGAGAAGTAACTACTATTTAGTAATAATGAATGAATTAATGTATTATTACAAAAATTAAATATTCAACAAGATATTTATTGTGCTGGCAATATCTTCTCGATATACATTTTCATTTTTCAATGTTCACATTTGTTCGTTCGTCCGCCTGAGTTTTACTTTGACATTTACATTTCCTCGTATGTTTTTTTACACCGATCGATACCTAATAGCATGCCAATTTCAGTTTATCATTTGATGGAAAAAGGATATAAAATGACGTATGACCTTACAGCCATCCTCAGATGCTTCTCATTTACTTTATACCTTTATCCGAACCGCAAAAAATACTTTGAATATTTATTATGCGTTTTATTTATATTTAATACTAATGCATAAGTTAAATGAAATGATAAAATAGTGAAGCAACTAGTAATAAAGTAACTAAAGGCACGTTGGTAATCTGTGAAATATAGACATTGAGAAAATTCTTTGAAAACAAACGTGAAGTGAAAGAAATATTTATAAAAAGTACACAACTGATCAAAAGAGTACGTAAACATTAACGTTAAAATAATCTAAGATAACAGAATTGGGATAAATCGTAAGGACAAAACTATAAAGGAAATCTCGTTGCTGCTGGAAATGAAATGGAATAAAAAAAGACGTGACCTCCTTTAAGTTAGGTTCGTACAAATAAAAAAGCCGACAATCGAAAAGAACTTCAAAAAATGACTGTCCGCTGGCCATTGTGTGTATTTTTTATGGGTCGGCTTCATGACTGACGGTTTTCTGACCTGTCGACTTTTTGATTTTTTAACCCAAAATTGGAAATTTAAAAAGAAATATAAATTTTAAAAATCAAAATCCAGGCCATGAGAATGAATATCTTTTGAATTTGTAAATATTTTCAGCCTTTGCAATATTCATTTGCGATTTTATTTATAGATGTATTTCCTCATTTTAATATTTTTTCCTTACCTTTAAACAACGATTCCAAATCAGCAACAGCAATTTCGCTTCTCAGACCTGCGTACCTTTTACGTTCCGTTACAAGTACTTCCACAGCTCCGTCCCACGTTTGTCTCGCGTACCACGAAATCGTATCTTCGTATTCTTGCAAAGCTTCTTTTGCAATTCTTTGTACAGTTGGTAACATTGCATGATGAGAAAGTTTTACCCTGCCACCACAATAAAAACAACAGTGTCCCTCGACCTACACCACGAAAACAATACATTTGCATAATTTAAAAATACCCGCAACTAAAATTGTTGGAAGGAGGCGTAATGCAGAATCTTCAACTGTTTTAATCCAATTTAACTCAGGAACAACTTTTGATTGTTAGCACAAGTTAGAGTAAATGAAAGCAATTCATTTTAATGCAGAATTACTTTACACAGGGTAACCTGTTTACCGTATTAAAACCTCAGGAATCAATTTTTAAGTTTTGTATAAAATATTGAAATGTACATAATATATTTAGGTAAATAATAATTTAAAAAATGTAGAAGTAGAAAATAAAATAAGAAAATATTCGTTATTTCTAGTAAATATACATTACCATTATTCAAATAAATATTTGAATCGGTCCATGCAAAAAGGGCACTAAGTCCATTTTTCGGTAAATTGAGATAATAATAAATTCTAACTTTTGAGGCTCCAGTCTTTCATTTGGCACTTATTAAAATTATTAATCTTCATTTCCTGATGTCCGATTTATGCAAAAAGGTCCAGGACTTAGGTCCCTTTTTGCATAAATTGGAAGTGACATTTTTTTATATCGGGTATTATTTACACTGAGAAAAAAATGTAGTAAAAGATAGCATTTAATACTACTTGTTGCGGTAAAATATGTGCCAATAAATACATGTCGTATATATTTTACCACTATAAATTATCATGTAAGATATATTGTAGGATACGCGTTATAGTTGCAATAGTTACAACTACACTGGTGAACAACAAATACTGAACCAGTTTTGTATACTATCCATATTGGTAAATATAGTTATGTTAACATATACGAAAATCATGTTACCACAATGTTTAGTATTGAAATATTAAATATGAATAATTTAAACTTATTCGTATTAAGAGAGATTTGTTTACTGATTATTACACACATACTCACTGTATTTACAAATAACAATAATCTTTCGGAACTGTTATAATTTAACGTCTATTAATTAACAACTGTCGGTTAAAATTACAACAATATATACCAGATAAATATCTAGGTTTCTACAACTTCCTGATCGAATGGCCTACTGTTACTGATGAAAAAGATAATGAATTTAGTTCTTAATAAACTGCAAAATGTAATTTTACTGTTGCAAATAAATTAGTTAGCTGTGCTATAAAATTATTACTTTTTTTTTTTTCATGTTACTCGTGATTCATGCAAAAAGGGACCTAAGTCCACTGATCTTTTTTATAATTATTAAAAATCCTCTTTAACTTTAAGCATAGAACGATATTTGTATTATTGTAAGTGCATAAAAGCAACATTTCTATTAAATAATATTTTTATTTTTCATTCTGTAAGAAAAGTAAATCAGTTTTTTGCGTTTTCTCAACAACTATCTATATGGACTTAGTGCCCTTTTTGCATGGACCGATTCATTTTTCTACGGCCACAAAAGTTTGTAAATATTGGCATATCCCAGCTTGAATTCAAAATATTAATTTCAAAAGGTCTTATTATAATTTAGGATAGTAAATTTTAAAGGTAAGTAAAAGCACTAATATCGAATATATTATTAAAGAATCTGAAAATATAAAACATCATTTCCCAAAAAAAAGAAAATTTTCTATTCCTTTTCCCTTACTCGCACTTTTTTTGTATGCGACTTGTTTGTATGAGGCAAATTGGATGTGTCTCTTTTAAAAAAACCAGTTAATGGATCATAATTAATTAATTTGCTCTTCAGAATATTGAAAATTTATTGTTACCAAATATGTGGTATAATTGAAAAATTACGTAGATTAAAATTTGTTTTTTGACGATCTGGATAAATTTGAAGGTCAGAATATTCCTAAAAAAATTTACAAAATATACCATCTACAATTTAAACTACACCTCTTATAAATTGCAACGAGATTGATTATAATCAATTTATAACTTAGATTTCTTTTTTCCAACATTCGGAATAGTGATTCTCGAGATATACCAACTTCAAAAAGCTAAAATACAACCATTTAAATACGTGAATGTGCAATTAAAATATAACTTACCTGTAAGGGGTATTCGCAGGCAGGAAGCCTACACCTTTGCTGTTGAATATTGCATACTTCTATCAAATAATCTAGTTGGTTTTCATGTTGGCATATGCAATGGTCACAATTGAACAAGTAGCTGTACCTAACAAATAAAAAAATTCGTGTGCGAAAGCGATTGCAGGTAAAAATTGGTATAAGAATTTGTTTAAAATTGTGTCATATCTTGAAACGAGAAAATGCAAAACAACATTCTTACAAATATGAAAACAAGAAAATAATAATAATTTTTTTTAATCGACAAAAAGATCTGGAAATTATATTTGATTTCTTCTTGAAAGTCAAAGTGTACATAAAAGAGATTGGATTTTGTATATTTTTCAGTAACTTTAAGTATAGGGTGAGTAATTGTTATTATACTTAAAGTTTTAACTTTACTCGATAAAATAATATCGGAATACCTAATGTCGAAGTGGGCGCTTGAAAATTCACTTTTATTCTTCATACTCCACCATTCTAATTTTGAAAATGGGTGCCTTTCATCAGCAGTTTTAACAGCTTTCACTTCAATGCTTGTGGTGGGCAGATTGATACTTAAGGTTCGATTACTTGCTGGCAAAACAACAACATCTCTAAGGCAGGGTACTCTTTCCAAGTCTGGAACAGCTTCGGAAGTAGTGTTCCAGTTTAGGGGATCTGCCCAATAAAAGGGGCCTTCTTTCGACCATGTTGCAATTTTACCTTTCGATTTATCAATGCCGCTTATCTGCGTAGAAAAGTTGGATTTACAATTTTTTTATCATTTTTTTTATATATTTTACTTTGATTTACCAAATTTTTGTTAGCTAGGTTCAGAAAGTCTAACTATCTTATTTATTTAAACACTACTTGCCAACGAGAAAAGTGAGTAATAATTAGTGGAATTTTGGGCAAGTGTGAGAGAAATAGTTCAGTAGCAAAACTTTAGTTAGGTTATTAATTAGTAGTTTTTCCCCTAATAGTTATTACTAATGGAACTGCAGTATCTTAATATCTGTAAGGTGCGTTAAAATAAATTTCATTCATTTTTCATCATCGTGAAAGAAGAAGCAAATCGAATTTTTATAATTTGTTGTTATTTCCAAATACATTGACTAATTTCGAGCTGATTTTTTTCGAGCTCATTTCATATGCACGATCTGGCAACGAACTGCAGGTTCATTGTAACCACTATTCACGATGACTTTTCGGCGACAAACGTTTTAAAACGTTTATTCGACCATTTGACGTTAATTGAGAATGACGAATTAAAAATATGACGCGGAAGCTATAAAACATGTTTGTATCCACATAGATTCATCGAATCGTATATTGTAATTGATTAATTTTAATACACTTATTTATATTATGCAATTATTTGTAAGTGTTCTTTTTACCAGTGGTGAGTTCGACGGTGATACGGTCATAAAATGCTGCTGCAGTAAGTGACCGTCTTAAACTCTTTCAACATTAAATATAAAAACAGTTAATTGGAGATTCGTATTAAAAATGACGAAACTCAAATGGGAAAGCTGAAAAGAAAGGATTAATATATGGTCCGCTGATTAACCATACAGCAAATTCTGTTGACATTTACTCAAAGCCTCGTACAATCTTTAATCGCGTTTTCTGAAAAACATTTTTGAAATTGATATACGCGACGAATCTTAATGTCATTTGAAAAAAATTTAAAGTAAGTGTAAAAAAACTGGAACTCGCACGTCTAACTGTAGATTTTGTTTAGTTTTATTTTCCATTTTGCATTGCACTTTAAACGCTAACAAAACCTTTGCTTTATCCTTCTATATAAAAAAATAACAAAAAATCACAGGAATAAGCGATCTCAAAATGAATGAAAACCTCCCATTAAAATTTATACTTTAGGAGTAAATATTCATGAAACCTCTTCTATTCGAGCCCTTTCTATACTTTCGTAGCAAGCCTTTAAAATGTAAGGACATCTAGGAAAGTTTGATGTCATTCAATTATGCAGTAGTGACAACTATGTATTTTTTTTCTATTGCTTTATCAGTTACTACACGGAGAAAAATGACTCCGCTGGATTAGCTGATTTATATCAGCTAAAATTTTCGGCTGGAATTGCCGAAAATATATGTAATTTTAGCTGTTTTGATTCCGCTAATGTAGCCTTAACCCTACTCAATTCGCGCTTAGCTATAAATTTCCGCTACATTAGCAGATTTGTTCTGTTAAATTTGCGGACTTTTTCAGCAAATTTAGCTGAAATTATCGCCTATCCCTAACGGAATTCCAACAGCTGTCCCTATAGGATAAAATTGGTAGAATCTGCGGATTTTTCGGCTGATTTTGCTGATTATTTTTCTCCGTGTACGACTCTTCGTCATCTTAAGTCATAATCCATGATTCTTCAATATAGTTAGTCATCATTCGTCAACATCCCACAATTACATTCTAAAAAAAATTTTACTTTCTGTTTGTATCAAAATATGATCTGTTCTATATTTTTGCTTAGAGGACACTTATAGAAGTATATGGGCATGTCTCCAGAACTTTTAAACTTTAACAAGACATCCGTTATGATACCTTAAAAATCATAGAATTAAATATGTAACATCAAATTTTGGCAGATTATAGTGCCTCTTATAGGTCCCTAACGTGTGTTCGACATTAGAATCATGAACGAATTAAACCCCGAATTCGCAAGTGTCGAATTTGACAATTTCTTGTGTGCGGCAAATATGATTTTTTTTTCAATATTTACAATAATTGTTTTTTTTTTCATGAAGCTTTGTGTGCTTTCGTACTCACAGTATAAGTAGTTGAGAATATATGGAAGTGAAAAATTATGAGAGCAAGGATGTGCCTTTCGTCAAAATGAAAGGAGGAATACTCAAAGTTGCGAAATAACTTTTTTTTTTAAATTGAACTTTTTCGTAATTAGGCTGCTATAACTTTTGAAACGACATATTAAATATGACTATATTAATATTTTGTTATTCCATGAATAATAAGGAGTTGTTTAAGCACCGGCAGAAACGTGTACCGCATGTATCACAAGTTTAGAGCTCTCAAATATGGAAAATTGAAACGTGATTCGTCAGAAAAATGTACATAATTTATTGGCACATGCTAAATTTAGCTTTTAAAGGCTTAAAAAGTATTGTGAACTCTTCTTCTATAATAGAAGAGTATACGGGAAATTTGTTAACTGCATTCCTGATTTAGAAGCCATAAACCACAACTGATAATATGATTTACGAATGTCGTAAATATCAATATAATAGACGTCCTATTTCAATGAAATGTGCAATAAATATGATATTATTTTGAATTGTTTAGTTTTAAATATATTTCTAAATTATCTTTCATGCGCTGATCCGAGATGCTTAAAAAACCCTCCATGTGAACAATTTGTCATGTCTGAAAAAGGGTGGAATGCGGGATTCCAAAAAATGACTGTTTCGGAGAAAAGAAAGTAGTTGAAGGAAGGAAAAGTCATGTTCGATTAAAAAAACCCAAAGTGTTACTTGTCATGAGTTACAAAGAGACAACATTAATCGTAGAGTAAATCGGTCCATACAGAGTTTTAATCTGTTATAATTGCTGTTCATTACTTTATATTTTTGTATTACATACTCAAACGTCTCTAATATATTTATTAAGTGAATTAATATGTAATGTATATGAAGTAGTTATCCTATGAAAACAAGCAAGAAATTCGTTTTTGTATAAGACATTAAAAATAAAAACTGAAAAATAAATTGTATGCCATTTTTATCAAATTCAAAAGTTGAGGTTACTTTAGTAGCTTTAATGAGTAACGCCCGTGTTTTAAGTTATTTGATCGATACTGAAAACCACAAAATTAATTTTAAGCACGTGCCTTAAAAATAAAAATAAAAATTTGTATACCTCAAAGTTTAAAAGTTCTAGAGATATGACCATATATGGGTGATTCTCCGGAAACAGGGCATTTTCGTGTCTTTATGTTATATCTTACAAAAACTTTGACAATAAATTATTAAATTTCGATAGAAATGTTAAATAAATATCCCTGGCCCATGTTAATTTGAAAAAATAATACTTTTGTTACAAAAAACTGGTTTAAAATGACATTTAAAGACTAAAAGTAGCATTTTTGATATGTCCAAACCTCTAAGTTCCGAACTTTAAAATATTAGCGCTATTAAGAAACCGAATTATTTTAATTTATTCAAATAATATTTGTATACTACAGCTCAAACTGTACAATTTCTCTCTGTATAATATTTAATTAAATCAATATATATACTTATAATTATTGAAATATTAATGTCTTAAGAAATTTCTATGAGGTAACGACAATGCGTAAACTGGTATAAATGTACTGGAAATAATTAACTTTTTTACTAAAACTTATGAGAAAATCAAAGAAAAAACACTACACTTTACTAATCCTCCATAGAAAATTGAAAAGAGAACATATTTACCTCATGAACAAGTAAAAACTGTATAAAAATACCACGTATTTTTATTAAATTAATTGTCGTCACCCGTCCTAATTTTGGTATTTTGATACAAACAGCAATTAAAAAACGATGAAAACTTAAAGATTAAAGGAATAAACGTTACTGGCAATTTGTTTTTTAATTTATTATTGTTTAAAATATGTAAAATTGGATTTTTTTACAAATTTTCATTGTCGTCACCTTCATTGTCGTTACCAAACATTTGGCGTATCAGGTACGAAACAAGAACAAAGTGTAACCCGTAGCAGAAAATATTTTTCAAATCATAAATAACATTTATATTTCTCTTCCTCTTAGACATTTATTTAAATATAATTTAAAAACCCACAAAATTAAACTTTATATTTGTTACAACGTTATGAATCAAGTTTATTATGAAATAATATTATTTATTAAAATTATGAATATAATATTATCACTGTAGTTACTAACCAACGACACATTAACTTTAATAAATTTATTTTGTCTAAAACTTCTTCAAAAATTCATGTGTTTTTCTTAATTTTTTAATTATTACTTAATAAATAATTTTCATTTATTCACAAAAATGCACTAAATCAGATATGTACATTATGTTTTTGACTCTTTAGCGTTATTTTTTTTAAGTTTTTAATAAGCAATTGTTGGTTTATATAGCCGTATGAAAATCGTCATAGTTAAAGTCTTCCCCTTTCCTTTAAAATAATTTTGTAGCGTGACTACTTTAACAATAACTTAACTTGGTGCTAATAAGCAAGAATCCATTAAAAAAAAAAAACGAATTTACAGTAACTTAAAAAAAAATTTTCATTCTTGAAAATGCACTGTTTTTGGAGAATCACCCATATGTTACACTGTAAAAAAAGTCTTTAAATTGTTACATTTTAAATGGTTTTAACATAAGTCAATGTATAAGGCATATGTACCCTTGTAATTAATCTTTTTTTCATATACATCTTAAATTAAGCGTATATTCGACCTTAATTGACAACTTTTTTTACAGTGTAACTTCGACCAAAGACATTAAAAACCGACAGATCGAGTAAGGGAGTCAGAGATGGACGTAACATAAAAAGTAGTTTATTGTTCAAGGTCTTCGAGTTAAATATAGATTTTTCTAAAAGTAAAAATGTACGATTTCGATTTTGAATACTCACTTCCAATTTTCCATCTCTCGGTAGCACCAGAGCACCGTCCCTTGATAATTCAAGCGCAGCCAGTTTCGAATCGCCGGCTTCTGGCATGCCGGCAGCATGCCTCATCTCTGCTGGAAAAACCACAAGACTATCCGGATCAGGGGGGTGTCCTTCAATCCAATTGCTAGCAGTTTGCCACTCAAAATCCGGCAACCAATGTTTTTCCTCGGCATGGTTGAAATCGCAGAAGAAAACGGCCGTAAAAAACAAATACGGAAAACTTTTGTCCATTTTTTACGTTTCGGCAGAAAACAGCCGTCGCGTTTGCCCATACAACGACAAATGTCGAGAGTGTGACGAATCGCGTGGGCGTTGCACCACAGCGCTGGAGATTATGGATGGTATTAATTTACGGCGATAACCGGACCGAATGCGAAAAGATGGTTCCGGATTAAATGAACGAGTTTTAACCTTTTTCTCCGGTTTTTACATGTCAATATGTGAGAAGAATTTCGTTGTCAAAAATGTGTATAAAACTTTGTTAAGTAACATGAAAATTACTTCGTATCATGATGTATTATCTGCTTCTCGAATTTAATATCCAAAGGTAAAGGACAAGTATATTGTTTAAACTTATGGAATTTATAAAAAAATTAATAATACTAAACATCGACTATCTTAAGTTTAAAAGTTGCAACCTTTAACATGAAATGTCTGACCACTCAGGTCTGTTTTTACTTATATTATCGCCTTTATAGGTTACGACTATTATCATACTTGCCATTAGTATAATTGATTATATGTATATCACATAGTCTATCATTTTAAAAAAAGGGCGATAATTAGTTGGCCATAACGGTTCCTTTAATTAATTGTAATCTGCCCTACGTTTTGACGTCTATTTGACATTCAGGGACTAACCTTGAAAGACATAAAGTATTCGCGAAAATGCAACACATAAAATAAATTTTGTTGCTTTTAAAGCAACTAGACTTATTTATACATAAAATAACAAATATAGCATTTAAGAAAAACTATTCACTTTTGTATGGGAAGAGATTCACTTATGGCAGTCTTTCATTTTTGGCTCATGAATTTTGCTCAACTAGATATCATACAGACATATGCAAATGGATATAGCTAGATACCTTAGATAACTATTGAAGAAACTGAATTGAGTCTATCGACTAGAAAACTATGGTTAAACATTTCGTCATTTTTGGCAATCAACATTTTTTGGTTCGGTTTGGACACCACTGAAAAATCTACTAAAAATTGGGAAAATGAAGTAAAACAGCCCCAGATATATACAGAAATACTCTATTATTACAAATAACTGTTAATTACTGAATATACATAACGTATGATATTCGACCTAAATAATTCCGGGAATATTTCTCTGTTATAAGTCAAATTTGAGAACCATGTCAAATACATTTTACTATCTGACTACAAAGTCACTTCACTCTTATGACGATGCTTCTCTCGTATAGTTCGTATATTAATGAGTTTATCAAAGATTATGTTGTCAGCTTTGTTTTCCTTTAGAAACTTATCCTGTTTCATTATAAATCCAAGACACATTTAGAAAGCAACGTCTCTATGTAACTACGCATGCCAAGCTTCTGTTCCCAGTTTAAAACTTATTTCGAATAACTTGGATGACGACGTCCGACCATGTAATATAAGCTTAGTAACTTTATAAGAATCGTGTTCGATACTTTATGTTTGTATTAAAGTTCGCTGCTGAAGTTTTTTTACGAATGTAGGATAATGCTCTATCATATACGTTAATTTCAGTTAATTTGAATAGACTACTGCCATCTCAATGTAATTTTAACTTCTCCGTTATTTTATAGGAAGCTATGACATATCCGGAATACAAATTAGCTCGGAAGTAAAAGATACGTTGAAAATATTGAAAATTGTTTTAATGTAATATAACTGCAAAGTCCTTCAAGAATAGTTTCCAGCATTTCCAATTAATTTTCTATATAAACAATTTAACTTACTTCACTAATTGTAGTTTCATTATAGGTCTCTTAATCAATTATACTGAAAAATTGAGATCATTTTATGCGAGAAATGTTTACTTATTATGGAGAGAAATGTCCAGTTTAAAATTTGATAAAAACCTAATATGTTGCAATGTTTGATATTTTGAAAGTGTGTTTTGAATATGGCGAAAACGACAGTTGATGGGGATGTTATTTGAAAGTAATAATGATGACGATGACGACGATGACGACGATGATAAACGATGTTCGTCATGTTGTCAAATTTGTTACCGACAGTTGATGAAGACATCGAATAATCGGTTTTATAAACAGTCCTTAAAATGGGCAGTAAGAAACTGCGGGGTATTTACTGATTGGCTGAATTGTAGTCATATCATTACTACGTTCAAATCATGATACAGAATAGCAGGGTTGTTCATGCCCTGTGTATGCACTCAAAAAACATTTAAAAAAATTGAAAAAATAATCGACTCGGAAATTCCTCAACTTGTTATTCCATATAAAGAAAAGAAATGTCAAGACATCCTTAATGCCTAAAAAAATACAAATGGAAAGATTAGATTTTTCCCATAGAAGTGCGAAACAAAAGGTCAAGCCACGAGGAATACCAGGGACGGTAAGGAGGTTAATAATTCAATTTTCCAAAAAAAAAAAGGTTTTATTCGGTTCAAAATCGCTGCTCGAGGATGTTCGTGGTCGTCCATCAGGATTCTGGTGTGGAAAGTAAAAGAAGGTGGATTTTTAAAAGGGTATCAGGGACGGAGATAGAGGATACTAATTCATTGAAAATAAATTTCATAACACTTTAAAGGATCAAGTTTTTTTAAAAGCATGGATTAAAAATCAACATTCATTGACTTTTTTCAGCAGTCCGGACATCTACGCGATGTTCTGAAATGTCTGTATAAAGGTTTTGTTTTTTCTGTGATTATGTTGTTCAAGGCATACTTGACTGAAATAGAGATTTTTTTCCATAAAAATTCTATACAAAACTCAAGAAGCCACCTCTCACTCGAATCGAATTTTAGCCACAGGGAAAAAAGTTTTTTTTTCTTTTTTTCTCTATCAGATGACCCCAAATTTTTGTTAATGTGACTATTTTTTAACCATCCTAATATACAAAAATGATTATTAGTAATACAATTACTGAAAGTGCGCGGTGAAGAGCTCATGAATTTGGTCCCTTCCTGCCAAAAATATGTTGAAATTTTTCATCAAATGTCGACGTTTCAGACTGTAAAAATTTGTGTCCGTGATCTTGTACCTACATGGAAGCATTAATTAAAAAGATTGTTTGGTTTGATAATGTTGGTTTAGGAACATGGTCTGATGTATCAGTGCATAAACAACTGTTTACGTATTGTAAGAAATACAAAATAAATATGGTAACACAGGCCTCGTAGATTGAAAAAAATGAAAAAAGCAGTATATGAATTTATTCTTGTATGCACAGCCAGTTTTGTCCTTATTTTTCAGTTGAATTTGTTTGTAATGTTTAAAAAAGTTGTATAATGCAACCGAAAAAAAATGATCTAGCTTAAGAAATATACCTTTGAAATTATTACAATGGCTAACTAATGAATGAAATAGAGACCTGTGCGAAAAACTGATAAATTCTCTTGGCGCTTTCTGTCCGCATTTTTTTATACTATCCGGTTGCTGAGGCTAGGTATTTATTATTTCGATTTTAAATAGTGTGTCTCAGCTCAACTATTCCCAGTTTTATAAGTGATAATTACACTGATTTTTTAAGGTTTGTAATATTTCCTTTCATCTTTTCTCGGCCTCCAAATAAATGCAAGTAAAAAGTATTTACTTTCAGTATTACTTGAAAACGTTACGCTCAGTTTTAGCACCTTAGTTTTCATTGAAGAAGAAAAAATAATACAATCCACCTAAAATAGGTTATATAGGCCTAAAATAAATTAAGAAATGCGAATAGACTCAGGAGAAAATACATAATACACACATTTTCACAGATTCGTATATTTATTAAAATAACGCTTTACAAATATTCAGAACAGGAAAATTTCGATAAACTTCAAAACTAGCTAAGGAGAATGCCCTTGTTTGTAACCATTTTTCATAACATCAGTTTAACGAACACTTAAATATAAACTTTCAAGTAAATAATAAAATTTTTAACAATGTATCTGTTGTAACAAATTCTTGTGATGTTAGATATTAAATGTAACTTGAATTAGTAATTGTACTTCTTCGTAGGTATAATGGTTACAGTGTTGGACATTTACCTTAAGTACATATAATATATAATATCTCGCCAAGGACAGAAGTACGATTTCATATAGCTTTCGACATTTTATTTTGACAGAGATGTAATACACAGTTCTTGATCATAACTCTATTACAGCGATCGGTAGTAAGTAATATGTCCAAGATATGCAAGGTGTTCATAGCATTCTCCATTTATACTCCTAAATTTCTAACCGCAAATATAATCTTTCTCTTTCTCTCTAAATACTTTAGAAATAAATGCGATATTAAAAAACAAGATTATAGCCTCAGCTTTAATAGGTTTAAAATTGTTGTTGACAGTGAATCTTAACACATTTCAGTCTCGAAATAGCACATTGTTACCCGTTTAAGAGTATGAAAATCACTCTTAAATGAGAAGATTTCATTCAAACCGATTGATAAAAATTATTTCCTAAATTTGTAATAACAAAATCTTTGAGAAGCTCATATCGTCAAAATGAATCCCTAAAAGGAAATGATTAAAAATGAGATCTTACGGAAAATGTCAGTACATAAAAGATGAAGTTTGTTAATACTGTTACGTAATGTGACGTATTGTATAAAACGAGCTTAGGCATGATTATAATTATCATTACCTGCGATGAAATAGTTACACTCGCGGTACCAATGAAATAGAGTTTTCAAATTTAATTGTTTTAACTATTATAATAACTAATATATTCGTAACATACTTATATACGCTCTACAATTCGATATCAACTCAGGAAAAAGTTGAATTTATTCTATTATATACAGCACTTTCCACTTATCGTGACGGTGATAATTAACGCCTAGGAAATGTTCACAACTGAATTTGTTAAAGATCTTTGCCGAAAAATTAAAAATGTTGAGTTTGGATGGGGATATATTTAAGATTAAAAAAGCTCGTTTTTTGAGCCCGCACTTTTCTCCCCTGCTGTTTTGTGACTTCATTTTTTTTTGTATATTTGACAGAGCTTATGCTGTGGAGTCCTCTTGACTCTCGTCGAAAAAGCTCTTTTGCAAGCTCAATATGTTCGCGAGCTTCTTTTCTCCAAGCGATTCTTCCGCACTTGCGCTCTCCGATTCGACGCTCCTTTTACCTGCATTAGATTTTATTCCAATTTTGTCATTTTTATTTTTTAAAAGGAAATTTTATATACATTAATAATACAATGATGTTAATATTTTTTCCTGATACTTAACTAGATTTTTATGATACGAAAAACTCAGACAGAAAATGTTCACTCACCTAAACCGAAGTCATATCGGGGTTTCTTCTTATCCATTCGGTAAAAAGCAGCGCCACGTTCGTTTCGAGCAAAATTTTCTAAAAGATTATTTGACAATTCATCGAGGGCCATTCTTGACTCCAAGTCTGAGTATTCTTCTCGTTTCCCTAATCCAAATTGATATTTATTAAGTCGTTTTCCTATACCGAAAGAATACGGTTGTGTCCTCTGGAATAAAGAATACAGGGTAATATCGTTACTTTCTCATTTGTGTCTTACATTTATTAATATTTCATCACGTAATTCTACTGAAGTCTACAAAATGAAGTAGCGTTTCGGCTTTCTAAGTGACCTTTTTTGAAATTACAATGAAACAAAAATTTCTACGTTCAAAACTTTTGTAACGCAAAATCCAAAGAAACTTAATACAACGAAGGACACTTGCACTGCAAGATGAATTCGATTTATCACAGGGAAATCTCTATAGGACAATGGGAAATAATACTGGTATTGAAAAATCATTAGCTGCAAAATTCATATCAAAGAAATTAAGAGCTTTACGCAATGTATAAACAATTTTCCTAAACAAAATAACAATAATTTAAAAATAACAAAATAACCAACCTTGTCATCAAATCCAGTAACACTTCGTTTTCCTAATCCGAAATTGTAGACTGGCAACCTCTTGTATTCGGACACATAGGAATAAGCTCGTTTTACTGGAAATCGCGCATAGCCGTAATCTGCTGGACTGGCGAACTGATTATGCGTTAAAACAGATTGGGTATCTTCCATTGCCATGGATGATCCACCCAGCACGCTCAAAATTAAGAGTATAGTTACTCGTGTAGTAGACATAATGAGGTTCGTTCTGTCTCACTTTTCTGAACTAAAATCATAAATATAAAAATATTGTTCAATTCACCATTCACTATTTGTTGAATAAGTTTCACATTTATTACTCACTTAATTACTACTTATATATTATTACTTATAATAGATAAAAGCTAAAAGCTAAAGGTTATATGTTAATTAGCAATTTTTTATTATCGACAATTCAGTTATGGTGTTGAGAAGTGACTATTACAATTAATTTGTGTTAGCGGTTGTTAAAAATTAAACATGAATTGGAAATTTACGATATGATCGTACGAAAAAACCATGCAAAATTGTCCACTTTTCGACCTCTTAAGTTAACCAAAACAGCTTAGTGATAATCGATAATGTCATATGCGAATTACACAAAATAAATTTACGGAGATAGTCACTCTTTTTAAGGGCCTTGCAGAAAATTGGCTAACTAGTCATATTCATTTTGTAAAATACATCTATATCCTTATGCAATAACGTAGACAAATCACTTTTGTGGGAAAACGCCCACGCCGAATGCAACTGATAGAACGTCGTAGGTGTTCAGTGCTTAATAGTGACAAAATAATTAATAGTAACACTATTTCTGATATGCTATAACGAAGTATAGCTTTTACAAGAGAACAAAACGATTTAATCTGCTTAAAATATTAATAAATACAGTTTTTTCTGGAATAAAATAAATACTTTCTTTTCTTTATAATTCTTTATAAAAAGTAGAGGTTAGAAAGAGTGTAAAAATAATGTAAATATCAATTCCTTAGAATTAAAAGTAGTATAGTTTAGTGAATTATTAGTATAAAAAAGATATTATTTTTCGCATTCGGGTGATATGGCTCAACCAGGATTATATAAAATTGCAACTCGTACAGACATAAGAAATTCGCAACTTGATCAAAAGACCTCTCAAGGTTCGTTAATCGAATCCCATCTGTAATGCTATCTCGACTTAGAGCATGGTGTCTAAAAGTCTATTTCGTTAATTCCCTTACAACGCTTCTCTCGACCACTTTAGTTATTTAGTCCAAGTCCTCAATAAAGTCGCTATTTTTGAACCAAAATAGTGCAGTTTAACAGAAAAATGTAAAGTTGTATTTTGCATGACTTAAGTTTTAAAAAGTGAATTGAAATAAAGAGAAATTTATATTTGTAGTATCAATGATAAGAAATCACCCTTACTGTTCGAATCTTTGTTAAACTTGTTTCTAATATAAGATAATAAAACTTTTCAAATTAAGTTCTCAACTGAGAGTTTGAACTTTATTAAAATTTTGGAAAGATCATTGTTTATAAATGAAATATTATGTTTTGTCTAACGAAAATCATTTAACTTAGAATTTTGAACGCTCTGAAAAGGTAAGAATTGTGGTAGGTAGTTTGCAGCCAACTAGTTGCAAGTGCACTGGAGGTAAACATCGGTTAATCCAATTAGCCTTTACGCAAAGTTTTCTACACAAGTATTAGTAATAGGTGACTATTACATTTTTCTTAATAATTTTCCAACCATATAAGAAACAATAAATAAATGTATCTGAATATTGTTTTCGGTTTACATAATTTTTTTTCAATTTATTATTTTCTTACAAACAAGTTGAATTTCCGTATTTCATCGGTTGATCCAAATTTTGCAATAAACGTATCGGTACTAATTTAACTGTTATGTATTCAATATTGACATAAATTAAGCCTATTTATTCATAAACGTCAAGTAGAAGTTATTTTTTAATATAATAAAATATACTATAAAAATTCACTATTTCAACAGTTTCTTTGTAAAAAAATCCCTTCAATATTTATTTTTATTTTATTTAGGGAATTGGCAGTTTCAGCTCCATTCAAGTTTACAAAACTGACATTAAAGAATAACTATGAATCTGAAACTCATAGCAGTAATTTCGAATCAACACGCGGGAATAATCGGTTGAGATGCAATTGAGCAGATTATCCGTCGATTTTGTTGACTCTTATCAGAATTCCAATTCCCTTTTTTATGATCAAAAACGTCCCACGTACTTTTGAGTGTAAGACCGGAAGCAAATAACAATAGATTACTTATATAGAATCTATGAATGAGATGAACTCTATTCCGCGTAGATACTATAAACAAAATATCGTTTTTTATTATAAATATAGGTAAAACGTAGAGAAAACGATAAATTATGGAATTTGCATCTTATTAAAAAAAAATGCTAGTATAAATGTAAAAAGAAATTTGTTAAATTAAAAATTCAAAGTAATTTTGACTAACGTTGTGTCAGAGATCAAACACAAAATATATATGCTAGCATAATATTAGCAATGCAGAATATTGACGTCCCTTCGAAATTCTTAGACCATAATTCGTTTGCAGACTTTTGACACATGGTAAGAAGGTTTAAAATATATTGCCATTACTATTTCAATTTTGCGAACTTCTGTAAATGATTTCCGTCTAAGTAAAAATGTATTTATGCAAAAATATATGAAAGAAGAAATGAAATATTTAATAAAATGTTTTAAAATAATTTACCGTTTAATTTTAGAGAACTTTAATATCTCCCGAATGATAATTACATCATATTATTTATAATAAATCTTATCTTATTCAGGCTTTTATTAAGTGAAGTTAAATTAAACTTATCTGGACTATCATGGGATCAGGTGCGAAATATTCCGGAAACTAGTAAAACACAACAGATATTTAAAACGTAATAAGTAAAATTCTCATAATTTTTTTCATTTTTCAACATTCATTTCTTCTTGAAATAATCCTAAGTATATCAAAGCATTGATCCGAAAAAGGTGGGTACAAATACCTAAGCAGTACTAAATATCATTTCCAGACTTCGATCTTATGTAATGTAGAGAATACTCAGAAATTTGGAAAAGTATACTAATCTTAACAGGTGTCTTAAATTTTTTATCACATATTTTTCCACAAAACTAAAATACGTTAAGGAATAACGAATAATACAAATTTCTTTATTGCAGGGAGCCAGTACTTTTCCTTCTTATTTGTGTATTTACTGTACCCATCGAAAATTGAACATTACAACAACCAAAAATCAATAGTAGGTGTTCTGTAATTGTAACACTGGGAAATTGATATATAATGCAAGTCACGTATAAACACCAAATCTTTCCTTTTCAACGAAATTCAGATAAGATATATTTCGCAAACGGGCAGACGGATGAAATCCACTGAACAAAAGGCAGAGTTTTGAAGCTTTCTTTTGCATAGCTATACGCGAATAGAAGGCTCAATAGCACAATAGACTGAATTCAGTTCGACAACGAATTGATTGTTATAAGAGATCAAAATTTCAAAAAATATCTTTCGTCTGATTCTTACTTGAAAACATCTTAAAAAGATAGTAGTCTGATTTTGAATAGTATTATTTTCTAAGAGAAGAAAAACACGAAAAGAAAATTCCAGAATTTCTAAAGAACGTGGTGAAAAAATAAAGTTTTACTTTCGTATTTCTTAATTCCATATTACCTGTTTCCTTTTTGGTGTTTAAACATTATATTTATTTTATTCTGCTACATACTACTGCATAAGCCAATATGAATATTACAGGAATAGAATTAAACATAATTAAAATACTATTCTTATTTTATTACCTTTGTTATTAGACATAAAACTCATATAACCTTTTTGTAGAAAATGTTACGACCCATCATTTTTTCTTCGAAATATATATTGTTTGAGTGCAAAAACTAAACAAGAAATTACATTTTTGGATATTTTTTCACAATGGCAGCTTAAATATGCCTTAAATAATGTTTAATATCGTCTTCTGAAAAATACATAAAAACAGTGCATCAGATACTTTTTTAGAACTTTATAAATCTTACAAATTTATGTTTTTCTAACTAACTTTGTAAAAAAGTGAGTGGTCAAGCCTTTTTTTTAGTCTTTATGAGCCTTGAATTGCAATGGTACCAGACTGGTTGAAGTGCTATCAAAATCCAAATTTAATATCTGTTAGAGTGGAATATTGTTGAAAAGAAATTTGTTCGCAGGACATCGGTAGAAATTTGCAATGAAATTGATATGAACATAAATCTTTTGCCTTCGAAGAAAATTATAGCTTAAACAACCTAAATGTTCCAGGGGAGATTATTAATGTTATATTTCTTACAACCTTCAATTATTTGTATAATTGTAATAATCGAAAAAAATTATAGTCGTAATTGCAACAAATATGAATTAAGAAAATGGTTAATGGGAGGTTTTCAAAATACAACAGAGTTTAAAAATCAAATTTCCCTAATTTTGATCCATATCGTATTAAGAACACTTTAAGAACTTTAATATCATATCTTAAACTAAAAAATCATTCATAAAAAGCTAAAATACTCGGTACACTGACAAGTTTACAGCTTTCGATCAGTAATTCAACAGGTATCTCGAAGCCTTGAAATCATTTTCGAAAATGCTGAACACTTCTTTGACAATATTTTCAATCAATTTTGTTTGCATTACGTCTGGATATCATATTCATTTTCTAGTTGATATTCCAGCGTATTTTCCGATGAACGCGAGGTTCAAGAAAACGGATTTCTATACTCGAGAAAGAAATAAGTGAGTATTGTCGAGAAATCCATTGAAAGTTTCGAAGGAATACGACAGCGAAATAATATATTGGTATTTATTTGTTCAAGACTCTTACAAAACACGCAATCTTCTTTCATAAAACAATAACAATTAAGATCATACCCGTATTAATAGAAAAAGTCTTAAAATACAATTTCTTTTCGATTTGTGCCGATTTAATATAAAAAAACATATGATAGTTATTTATTTACAAATTCTACGATATTGACGTTATAATCTCTTGTATGCTTCTTTATTATGTAAGTACATATGTTTTTTATGAGTTCCTCAAGAATTCATTCGAAAATTTCATATATAAGTATTTAAAGCATTTCATCAAGAATTATATACAGTTTTTGAGAGAAGGAATATGATTGACAGTAAAAAAAATCAAAGTAGGTGGTTAGGCTTTTTGTGTCGAAATTGTTTGATATTCTCGTTTTATACAGTTGATTCGGAATCACTAAGTATTTAAAAGTCATGAACATATTGATAACCCCTTGCTTTTTATATATGGAATGTGGAATGTTAATTATTATTAAAAATTGAACCATTCACTATTATTTATTTCTACAGAATACAGCATAGCCAAACATAAAAACAAACTCCAAATAACATTCAATGATAAAGAAAATTTGAGTAGTTTCGTGACCGAAGTAAATTGAGCGTATGTATTTATCTTGTCAAGAATCCAACCTTCAGAAAGTATTCTAATTTAAGTAAAATTCAAACTTTCTTCTAAAATCACCATAAAGTAATTAATCATGTTACTCTGATATAAAACGAGAAAACCCGATAAAAATCAGCCTCTTGAATTTACAGAATCGATTATAAACTAGACAAAATACTTATTAGTATAGCATAACATTGCTAGAAGCAGATGGTAAATTCATTACAAAAAGTAATCAGTTTCTGCCCACTCTGACAGGAGGAGCACGTAATTGCGGAAACACACCACGAGTTCCTGACCAGTTTTATTTTTCATTTCACAGAATCGTAATTTTTGCCTTTTTGTCGTGTGCTTCGCCTTTTTGTTATTAAGCTTTAAATTCCACCACGAAAAATTATAGAATATTTCAAGCATTTTATTGAAATTAAACTCCATGTTTAATACACCATTTTTCATTAAAAATTAATGATAAACAGTAAAACCATAACTTAACACTTGGAAAAACTAGAATAAGTCTGTCACTACGCTCGTTAACCTACGAGAAGAAGAGAATTTAAATCTTACCCCCCGCTTTTATGATCTCGTGAAAGTCTCACGTTTATCCGAAGAATTTATTTCTTCGTCGCCTCTTACAATTGTCGTAAACTCCCCACCATATGAAATATTACTACCGCTGGTTATGTATTCTAACCTCTAAAATTGTACTAACCTTCTCTTAAAGGTTATTTTCAAATAATTTTACCACGTCGAATCTCGGGATTTAATGTCAATGTTTTTTTTTATATTAGGGATAAAAGACACATTTTATAAATTCTTAGGTTTTAATGTGTGATATCAAAATGCATCACATGCCATATATACATATATATTCATATCAATTTTTTATAAATTATACCTTTGCACAAATTTATCAATGGCACATAATTAGGAATGTTTAATATTAGAATAATGGATATGCAAATCAATATCTTAAAAAATGAAGACAAACTATAAAAATCTGCATTAAATTTGACGTAGGTAGGGTAGTTAAGAAAAATTCTGTATAAGATATACAATGTAGTCGATATTTTTTAAAATTAAAACTTCATATGTAAAAATTCTCGTGTCATTATTAAGATAATTGTTGCTCATGTCTATAGCTTTGAAAGGCGATGCACTAGTATCCATATAGCGTTTGCAAAAAAAATAATTTTCACTTCATGGTTCGCTCGCATAAAAAACTACTACAGTTTATGATAACTCGAGTTGACTGCCCACTTATGTCCTCATCGCCCTTTAAACTTTTCTCATTTTGACTTATAAGTGTTTAGTGAACTTTTTCCATTTCTTATTTTATTATTTCTTGCTTTTATTTATCGTAGCCACAATACTCTCATTTTTACAGGTTTCTGACAAACGTTGGTACTTATTCCTGAAGTATGCATTCCAATATGGCGATCTTCAATATGGGAAATTTGAATACGGTAAATTTCGATATTGTTTTTCCTTGCAAGTTACAGCGTACTCGAAAAAAAAATTTGCTGCAAGTATGTAACCATGTTTTTATTATGATCATTGAATTTGGTGTTTTCATAGGGTCACAAAAATATCAACTGATTTACAAAAAAAAAGATACACGAAACGGAATTCTCGAAACTAATAAAATACGTTAATGCATAATTGTGGTTCATATCCAGATTATTTAGAAAATACCCGCATTTAGAGAACAAAACAATAGGAATGTGTTTTACGCAGACTATTTTGTTTTCTAATTCGTAACCCCAGAAAAAAATGATAATCGGCATGACAATTTGAATCTTTTGTTTTCGAAAGTTTCATCACAGGGGTAGAAGCGATTCCCGAGGGTATCCTTCGTTAACGTATTGCCAAGTTTGAACTTGTGTTACTAAGAATAAATACATCATAAATATGAAGTGATATCAGTTATATCTAGTCAATCATACAAAATTTATGTGTAACTTCCGTTTTCCGAAAATTCAATTTTTGTTCTTAACAATTCGATTTGTCCCTCCTTCAAGGTGCAGATATGTGCATATATTTATATATTATATTTATATATATATATATTTCTAAAATTAGATTTTTGGATAAAGGAACAACCTATAACAACAGACTAATCTCAGAAATTATTCACATATCTACACAAAAAAGATGATACTAATAATATACATTTAGCCTACGATTGCTTCGTAATTTCTGTTAGTTTCAAGTTCGTCGCGGATTGTACATAGGAAAATGCAGTAATATAAGTAGTAACAGGCCATATCATGGTTTGTAACGAAGTCGCTGTTACTACTGACATTACTGCATTTTTCTATGGAAAATCCGTGATTTCATCAATTTTTTAAACTTTCCTACATGATAAAACAATCGAATTTAGTATGAGGTATTAAATCTCCTCTGTCCTAATGAAGTAGTTTTGGAGGTTACATCTCGGGGGCCACAACCACCTATACCTCTGATGGGCATCCTCCCATGTAAGGATAAAAAGTAAGTGAAAACAGCCTTGCACGGTCAGACATGAACATTTTTCCAGGTGATATTTACTAATATCATTAATTTCTCCAGTGTTTTTATTATTGTTTGATTCGTAGATTACCACTGGTCAATAGTGAAAATTCTTTGCGGATGAAATGTGCAAATGTTTGTTTTTAACGCCACTCAATGCGAATCCTGTAATGAAGATTTTCATAGCTGCCGCTTGCACGAAATAACGGTTTAATGTTCGAATAAACACCGTTTTACATTATTTCAAATTGTACATATTTCGACTGAAGAAGGTAAAGGTTTCAGTCATGAGTTGAAATAAAATGATGTTTGAAAAAGAGTTGTAAACATAGCTATGTAAAAAAATCTTTCTTTTCAGAGCGATGGTAACGAGATAGTAACGATCAGACGCATTCAAATTATATTACAATTATTTTCTATTCATGAAATTTCTCTTTCATATCCAAAATTGCTTGTATATTCATTTAATTTCAAATCTTTCATCAAATCTGTGCAAATATTATATTAAAAATCTCAATTTCTAGTCACTATTGGCTAAGCACTTAACGTCCCTCGCTTAGTTTAAAATCTAGTTTTTAACTCAGTATTGCAGACTGGGTTTAAACGACCTGCTGGAATATGTTACAAATTGTAATTGAATAAACACGTTCTTATCCTAATTAGCTCTAAATTAAACACTTTTTAAATGTCATAAGTGGACCAGTCAATAATTATAACAATTATATTAATCTAACTTAATTATTTGATGGGACTGTCAGAAGGTTTTTAAAATGTACCGATTGAGCCAAATATGACATTCTTGCAATTTCCGGCATTCTCGGAGTGAAGTAATACACATGGAAACACGAAAAAAGAATGGAGAAATAGAACGAATCGAAAGTTTTATTTATCGCACGAATGAAACTGAACTTACAGAACTAAACTTCCGATTCGGATTCGATATTAGTGTGTTTTTTATGTTCTTTTTATGTCGTACAAAGTTACTAAAAGCTAATATCATAAATGTGAATTTCAAATACATCTTAGAAGTATCATAATATTTAGTTAACTTTCGTGTTATCTTAAATGTTTAACTGCAACATAATTTCCAAAATTATTTAATTGTAATTGGTTGCTAATTCCAATCTGTCAACTGTTAACATGTTTGCAGTTTTCATGTACATTGTAGAAGTTACAATGATTTTTTAAATTATATCAATATGCGTGTATAGAACATTTATTTGGTAACTTTCTCTTCATATTTGTACTAAAAAAAAAGTAGACAAGGAATACAATCACACTCATGTTAATCAATTTTTATTTTAATTTTACCATTTCCTTGGCAATTATACAACTCTTTAATATTATTATTTTTTTAATCTTAATTGTTTCTTAATTATTTTGTAATATAGATTTTGTCTAATATTCTGCAATAAATAAAAGTAGGCCTTTGGGACAACGGAGCTTTTATGAATAAATAAGTATTTACGCCTACGCTTGCTTCTTTTGCTGGTTTTTCTGTGTTATATTTTTTTAATGCGATCTTTCGTGATAGTATGGAATTTCTAGTCCACTCATCTACTTTATTGCGCTTATCCCATTACGTCATTGTAAATGTCGCATTTTCACGTCACTCCTCTGCAAATGACGTACAAATGTGTGACGTTTATTATGACATGTGTTACATATGTGGGATCTTATTAATACCTGAGAGGCTTTGTCGGAAAATGTCGAAAAAACTACTAATTGTATTAATAATTCTTTGCAAAATGATTTTCTTAAATAATTTTTATTTTACGTTTCACTAGTTGCATCCATGGTCTCGTAAAAGGTAAATATACTATGACTTTCGTAATTAAGTAGCAAAGTTGAACGAAATAAAGTTTCATATACTATGTAGAAAATATCTTCATTACATAACTGCGAATCACATATTAAATCCATGGATTGGTTTTAGAGATTTTATAAAATGGTTGCAGCATTCTGTCACCACTGTAAATAATACGCCAGAGAATCCATTTCGTGCTTCATTTTAAATGTTTTTATTTTGATCTAATTCCCACTAATTGTCGACAAATGTTACATCCTAAAATATTTTAAAAAAAGTGATCTTAATTTGATTATAAGAGATATATCAGGATTGTGGTTCATCCTGATACAAGTGGATTACTTCTTGACTGCTTGTATTAATGAATGTTGGAAAAAATGTTTAAAAAATTCTTTCCAAGAATTTTTGCTTGGTTAAGTCGGTCCCAGGATTCAAACTAAATAACTTAAAGTTTCTTCTTTAAATACGTTTCGGCATCAAGATATGTGCCATCTTCAGTTTATTAAAGTTATTGATGCAGAAAAAGTCTTCGCACCATTTTATGATGTGAAATGTAATTGGTCACGTTTAGTGGGAGAAAGGATGCATTTTTTACAGTCCCAAAAAGAGTAGAGATGACTGATATTTTGTAATTTCTGTAATCAAAACTGACACCGACTACACACTGTATAATTTTGAATAATGTTGAATTGATAAGTTTCAAGTAATGAATACACGTATTCAAAAATGCATCCTTTCTCCCACTAAACGTCACCAATTACATTTCACATCATAAAATGGTGCGAAGACTTTTTCTGCATCAATAACTTTAATAAACTGAAGATGGCAGATATCTTGATGCCGAAACGTATTTAAAGAAGAAACTTTTAGTTATTTATTTTGAATCCTGGGACCGACTTAACCAAGAAAAAATTCTTGGAAGGAATTTTTTAAACATTTTTTCCAACATTTATTAATTTGATTATTTTTTTATTGATTCGCTTTCGGCCAAATTTGATCAAATTTGGATCTATTTTTGTACTCGGGATATGCCGAAGTTTCTCATAGGCAAAATGCTGACAAAGTAGTGGTTGTCAGTACTAATCGTCAAAGTTGAGTCCATTCCGGCAGATTAGCTGCACCAATATTGGATAAGTAGTGACGGTAAATTTATACATGGGTTATTCATAAATCTTATTAATTACAATTTATTTCCAATTTTCTAAGTATTTTTTTGAAATTGAAACAGAATAATCAATAGATTTACATACTTTCTCCATGAACGTGTATTAAAAAAAGGATGTTTTCTGATTTCTTTCTATATAATTATGTACCTCAAGTATGTAAAACTCGCAAAACATAATGTATTTTACGAAGAAAGTCCAAATGTACCTAATATATTTCAATATCATTCTATTGCAAATTGTCCTCAATACTACTAATTTTCAACTTTGACTTTATAATGTTTTATACAATTATTATAGCTTATTCTGTGCTCAAATTCTTAACATGCTTGTGGCTAGGTTCGGTCCATTCTTCCGAGAAATTGTTTCTCCTTGAAAAATGTTGTATTGTTAAACTACTAACTTTAACTGCAGTTAACTGCTTAACTTTACAGTTAACTGCGAACGGTGATGACGTGAACGATTATAACAGTAATCGAACTTTCGAACTCTCGAATTTTAAAAAATTGGGAAATTGCATTGGAAAAATAGATAGTTGGAAAAACTAACGTTAGAAAAATGAATAAATGGGAAAAAGTAACGTTGGAAAAATAAATAGGTGGAAAAAATGTATTGGAAAAAGTGACCATATAGATTACCGTATGAGTCATATTTCAACGTTTGTCTATTTTATTCTGTTCTATGCTATTATGCATATATTTACATGGAGAACCAATCTATGTAATTGCATGGGACTTCAGTTTTATTTACATAAACTTTTCGAAATATATAGAGCAATTATTAATTAATCAGAAACAACTACAATCAGTTCAATCAGTTTTGAAAGTAAATTATACCACTGAATGTAGATCAAGTTTGTTTAAATATGTTCCTGCTTGAATCATATCATTATAACCGGTAGAAAAATGAAAATGTGAATGTACTAATGACTTATTTGATATAAAAAGGGTTAAATATTATTAAAAAAATATTTAAATTTTTAAGGGATTTAGTGATTTCTGGTGAGAGTACATCTTAGCAATTAGGTTTCTCCCATAAATGTCTTGATATATTCTTGAAGAACAAAATTCACACACAAAAAAAATTACAAACCGTAAATTTATAGTCACGACTGCTTCAACTAATTTAAATCGAAGGTTTAGACAAAGTCATATTTTATTCTTTTATTCGATTCTACAATAAAAATGCTGACATTTTTCCAAATGATTAATATACTTCTTGGAGTCCTTTTTTTCAATACCAATGTTTTTTTTTGTTTAAATGTTAATTTTGCGGATTTTAAATTATCATAACTATGAAATTAAAGACTCTGCATTCCACAATAAATATCACTATTTTATTTTATACAGTGACATTCCCACTTTTACTTCTATATGCATCAAGCATATGGGAGATTCTAATAGTCAACACATTTAATTATGTTTTCATTAAAAATTGTTAAATCTTAAGTTAAATTAAATAATATTATTATATTTTGATTCTAATTGTTTCCAAAGAAATAACTTGAAATTCGAACAAATTTTACATAAAAAATGCTATTTAAAAAAAAACGTTTCTAAGAATTATTTCGAATTTTCCCAGAATTTTGTTACTATAGAATCGAAAAAATAAAAAAATATGACCTGGTGTCAACCGCAGATTTGAATTAGCTTAGGCACCACGTGAAGCATTTTAAAGAATGTGTTCTTCAAGTATATTCATGAATATTATATTGATTTATGTATTTTAAATGCACTGAAAAGTCTGGTTATATTAAACATAATAGTTGTTAAATACGATTTCACCATTTAACTTTTTATAGTTGCATGTAATTTTATTGCATCCACAAAAGTCCTTTACAGAAACAAAACAGAATTATCCCCACAAAATGGTATAATAAAAATAATACAACTTAAATTTACTACACTAAAAACTAAACAAAACTAAATTAAACTAATGAGACGCTGGCTGGCTATTAACTCTCTCTCTCCCTCTTTCTCTCTCTCTCTCTCTCCCTCTCCCTCTAGATTAAGAAGAAATTTTAGAAGATTAAGATTATAAACTAATTTACAGAACTTGTTATTAAGTAATATAATAAACAGCACCGAATACAATTTAATTGTGTTGAAGATGAAATGGAACATAAAAGAACTACGACTACGACTGAGCTACACGTAAATAAGAACAGTGTGAATCCGACAAAGTAAGGAATGATTTCACTTAGCGACGCAAAACTTGTCCAGATTTCACAACGAGAAACTCATTTCCCTTACAGCGGTGGTGGATGTTTTTTGATCTCCGGACGTTAACCTTAGGTAACTTTAATTTAGTGTGTCATGAAGTTACAAGCATTATTAAGATGGTAGCACGTCTTTATTTCACGGACAAATAATCACACGAGAAAATATCACGGACATTTGATCACATGTCAAATTATCATAATGATAAAATATCTCGCATAAAAATATCACAATGACAAAATATCACGTTGATAAAATATCACATCAACAAAATATCACACATTTAAAAATTTCCCCGTGCAGCCATTCATTTATGCATTATTAGGTGTAAGCGGAGTTCTGAGTGGTTAGGTTAGGTTAGTTTTAGAGAACGCATATGCTTTTAGGCATTATTAGTGGTGGACAGAATTCTGAGTAGTTAAATTAGGTTAGTTTCATGACATTGCCATTTCTCTGTTTCCCCCATTTTGGTAAACAAAATTTTATCTAAAATAATTCTCGTCACAATAACGAGGGTCAAGCAGCCTAATGCCAAAACATCCAGCGCCAAACCAGAGGGACCAAAATGTCCTAAAGCCAAAATGGCGGCGGGAAAGGACTGACATGAATTTCCGTGTGCAATATTCAATGTTTTAGGACTGGTTTTTTACCTCAGTGATATTTTTGTTTATGATTATTTGTCCATTTGATATTTTGTCGTGCGATCAATTGTCGTGTTCTATTTTGTCGTGTGATTAGTTGTCATGTGAAATAAAGACGTGGAGCCATTAAGATGTATGAGAATCTTAAAACATAAATCTCATCAAATTATGTTTTCTATATTACTGTCGTACGAAAAACATTTGTTAGCTTTTTTTTGGAAAGAGTAATTATTTTATTTTATCAATGTAAGCGATAACAAGAAATTAATACATATTTCTATAATGAGGGCGTAAAATGAACTTTTCCACCCGCGATCAACAATCAACAGGCGTTCAACGTTATAACTCGAAAGGTTAGGGGACTCCTTTCGATTTTAAAATCACTATAAGAAATCGATATTTTCGTATCAAGGGTTTAAAATCAACTTTTACACCAGTAGGCCAACATTCCCGAAGGGGTGCGAAGGTTCCGACGGCATCGCATGATAACTAAATTTTTCATAGTTGGTATAAATTTCGAGTTTCTACGCCCTCCATTTTGATTTATATATTCAGATAATTTCCAGCCTATGCTTAATTAATAACTAATATTAAAATTGAAAAATATATGAAGCTCCGAATTCCGAAATAACTAAAAATTATTAAAATTATTGTAAATAAAACGTAAAGAGGAACAGAACCAAATTTTAATTGGATTTATAAGAAAACTGTCCGATTTTAATAACAGAATTAACACGCATAAAATACTAAAATAAGACTGAAAAAAAATGTAAAAAGACATATATTCCTATATTCTAAAAAAAGATTATTAAATTTTTCTTAAAATATGATTGAAACAGCATAAAAGTATCGAAAAATAAAAACAAGGATTTTCATGAAATAAAATGTTATTAAAATATAAATTATTCGGTACTTTGTACAAAATGCAAGAAAAATATACTTACTACTAACCTGGAAAGCAGTAAAATCTTGGTGATATCCTATCCAAAAAAATTAAGAATTTATTTTCTTGATACGTCTTGGTATTATGATATTTCACCCTCGTAAGTCATAATTTTTATTGAAATAAAATATTCAATTTTGTTAAAAGTATTGCTTGCACTTGTATTTTAAGATAAACTTATAGTAACAGTTGCAAACTACAAAATCTAGGTGTTATTACAAATTAATTTGTAGTAATACCACCGAGATTGGCTGCATCAACGGATGAGCGAGACTATTCTTTCAATATTGTTGCGTATTTCGTTGAAAATAGCGATTTGCACTGTATTGTGTTTTTACACATTCCTGATTAGAAGGAGCGTAAGCAAGCATTTTGAAAGTTCAATAATGCCATTGTATTTAAAGTGTCGACAACAATTTGCTAATTGGGGAGTGGCCCATCCAGTGGAAATATACAGAAACTCCTAAAAATGGCAATCACCTACCTTGTCCGTTAGCGGAAATTTTCTAATCTAGGCACACTTTTCTTCAAATTAAATTTATTAAATAGCTTCATTCATTGATAATAATACATCTCACTGCAAACATAAATCTCCTTTCGAATCGGTCAACAAGTAGCTTTAATTTCATTGAGGTGAAGTAGAGAAATTTTGATGTTATATGGCAACACTTTCTTAAGACAATGATTGTATATTAGTTCCATGAATTGAGAACAGAGGTGTACTCTGGAATCTTCTAAACGTAATTGTTAAGGACATTACAGATACTTTAATTATGTTTTTTACATTTAAAAAAAGTCTTAAAGTATAATGATTGGTATAAATATTATATATTGGCTTAAATAAGGATTGGTGCAATATTTTTAAGGCACTTTTGTTTTCTTATACATATAATCTGAGATAAATAATGAATGAATTTTCGTTTCAGTCTTTTTTAGATAATTTTTGAAATCTACGTGTTCTTCAATTTTAATATCCTCGAGAATATTCGACAACACTCGTCTTGGCAATGATAATCTCCTGCTTTACGGTTGCAATGCTATCGATAATTTAACCCTGTTTGTTATTTGATACTGAAGTCAATGCCAAGGAAATAGTAGTTTACTGCTGTTTAAGGTAATTTTACGGTAACTCATTTATACAAGACTGACACGAAGTATAGAGATTATAAGAAATATAGCTGTCATCATTTTAAAGAATCATGAACTCATATTTGTGAACAAGACATGTCATCATTTAAAATTGAAAGGTTATTTTGTTCTTGAATTCTTGGTAAATAAGATAGGGCTATCAGTTCATTTAAAGGAGTATTAAAGTTGATTGACAAATCCTATTGATTTGCTGCATGCCTTCGTTACGAACCAAGCATCAAGTTAGTAAGTACGACAGTACCACAGTCTGCATAAATCTCTGAGTAGCACATAACAAAACTAAAAATAAGACACTATGGACAGAAATACGATGATTTTTATTTGTAATTGTTTGCTGCTATTAAAACAGATTCTCTGAAGTCCCGCATATTTGTATGCCGCATAAAATAAGCAGAGCACAACGTTATCTCTAAAGTCCTTAAAGTGAAATCTCTGAAATCTCACTATATAAACGTGAAATTTCACTCTTTAAAAGTGCTGATTTGACCACTGTTATTAACAGTAGTTCAATTGACACTTTTATGAAGTGAGCTTTCAGACTTTTCACTTTAAAAACTTTAGTGTTCTTTTTGGCATCACGGCTTAAAGCTCCTGTAATTTATCGACAATATTTTGAGGTGGACGAGTTTCGACGCCATAATGCCAAATCGTCAAAAAGCCGAACTGTAAAATCTGCTTGTAACAAATTTAACAAATGTAAATTTTAGCAATTTTCGAAATTCCGATTCTGTAAGTGTAATTTTTTATGTTTTATATGACTGCTGCTAGAATTTGAACTAATTAGGCTAATTAATAATAACGAATCAACTATTGTGAATAGTTTAATTATAACATTAAATTTTACGCTCTATTTATTAAATTAATTTAATTGTTATTTACTTACTGAAAATACGGAACGAATATTCGAGTGATTCTAATGTACTAAATATGACTTTTAATACATAAATACTTACGACTAATTTAAAAAAATAAAATTATAATTAATCATAAAATACTTACTTGTTACTCTACATAAGTTATTTACTTGGCAATTCATGAGATTCATAATTAAATATTGCCCCATTTTTTTACTGTTTCAACAATTATTTTTATATTTACATATTCTGAAATGCACGAAGTCAATATTTTCGTAATATTATTGAAATCTGCTATTAAAACAAGAAAAATGTCTATGGGCTTAAGTGAATTCAAATTTCTTTTTGTTTTTTTCTGAATTTTTTGAAAATTCAACATTATTTGTAATCACCCTTTGCATATCTATAGATCATGATTCTCAAAATGTACTCATGATAGAATTTATTGTTACCGTTATTCAATATTTTAGTAGAAATCCGAAGTCAAGTCGTTATTACTTTGACAAAGCACTGATGCATGAGCCATTACTTTCACGAAGTTGTAGTACACTGGATTTCAAGTAAATTTCTACTTATAGTATACTTAATCAAAAACATAAAAGCTTAGTTAGGTATGTCTGATTTGGAGATATTGAAGATCTGATGATGAATCGCAATGAAAAACTAATTTGAAAATCCACAAAAATAGACTTCAAGGCTATGCAGTAACGATCGAAACCACATTTCATTCAAACGCTCATAACTCTGTCAAAAATCTAAATATTTTTTCTAAATGCCAAAAAAATTATTTAACTTTTTAAATAAATTGTATAGTATGCAATACATAAAAAACTTAAGCTCATACAAATGACTACCCGGGGGTCTTTGGAGTTTTAAAAATAGCTGATAGGATCTGCAGTATCAAATTTAAAAAATCTGTCCAATTGGCCTGATACTTTTTACTCGTCTATTTTTGAGTCATTATTTACAAATCCGATGTCAGTTATTCAAAATCCAAAGTAATGAATACAGTATGGTAGAAAAAAATTTACTGAATTGATTTGCGGTTAGAAATGTTCTAGTAGGCACTTTAGGGATTGCTAGATTCACAAATTTAGTATTAATTTTCAAAATATTAATTGGCTGACTCATGATGGTGATAATCAATTCTTGTGGATGAAGTACTTTAGAACAATACTAAGAACAATATTCTGTAAACTTTCTGCTAAATACGATTGTGTAAAAATCATAAACTGATCATTTTCTCAAACAGAGAAATACTTTTTCCTTTGTATGTGCTCCATTTTGAATATCGCAGAACTAACATAAAATTCATAATCGGCGATTTTGAAAACCCCAAAGCAGCCATTTCCATCAACGTTGATCGACTTGTAACTTATTCATCGGTCATAATACATCCAACATTTTGCTACTCCGAAATATTCCAACAAACAAGGTGCAGGCCAACTGGATCACTTTTGGGATAGCTGTACTACGTTGGATATGTTATTTTGAATTTTGAAAATTTTATAAATCTGATCATGGCCATGTCATCAGTTTTTAAAATATCATTTGGAATTTGAAAAAATTAAAACTTAGATATGCGATTTAGTGATTCGTAATCATGTTACCTCAAAGTGCTAAACTGCTAAAACCGATGAATATAACGAAAATGTTATACATTAAAAAAATGACGTCCTACTGTCAAACTAAAAAGTCTAATTTACTTGAATATTGCTTTTATGAGATTTTTCAATTGCATAATTATGTAAACATTCAGTTTTTTCAGTAGATGTATATTTTAATTCATGTAAAATAACTGACGTAATTAATGGTATTACAGATTTCATAAAATAACAAACAACGTAATATCGTTTCTTTTTACAGGAAATATTTGAAAGTGGCAACTTTCGTTTGTAAACAAGCTTTAAACTTGCATTCTTCTTTAATAGGCATTCATTAAAACTTCATTTAAGTGAAATATTTACCGTCTTCTAGACAATATTATACTAATACACAGTTGAACTTAAATTTACATTTCTCGCAATAGTTTTTTTAATTCTGTTTGTTTTAATTAATGATTTTATTCAAGGTTTCGTACGTATTATTTGTCGACTTTCGAGAACAACAAAGTAAACATTAATCTAACTTCGAAATAATAGAATGTAAGGAATTGTGATATAAAAACAATATGTGCATTTTATCATTCAATGAGTAAACAATTCGGTTTTCTTTAATTTACTACATGTAATATTTACTAAAATACGTCTTATCTCCATAAATTTTATATAATATCTATTTTTTGTTGGAAATATCATGGAGAATCACCTCCTTAAATATCTTAAACCAGTTTTTGGACACCCTGTAAATAAATTGTATGTCAACTACACATTATAATATAATCTATATGTATGCCCACTCCAACATCTAAATTATATTCAGGAATCTATAGAAAATTTTAATAGTCAAATAATTCCCCGATAACTGGTCGCAAAAGATAGTTTCAGTAGAAAAAGTTTGACATAGGATAAAATATGAGAATATTTTTACTACATTACAAACTGATGAACATTACAGTGTAATTTGACGTTTTTAATTTTCCATCATTTTTGAAAATGTTTACTCTAATGTTCAGTGTAAAAAAATTTTAAAATATTGTATGACTTCTATGTCATACTTTTGTGTAATGATTGTTTGAAGAGGAGCAGAACATCAACAATCGAATTGTTTCTAGATATTTGCTGAAGTCTTCTAAAGTTGAAGGGATATTGCAGAATTTGCTGGATATTAAAATCTTTAATTAAAGCGTAATAGAGTTCATAATGAAGGATTATTCTTGTTTCTAGGAAATGTTAGTGTTTTAGAAATGTTGAATAATCTCTCAAGAATTTAAAAATAATGAAAACCGCTTGATCTTAAAATCATATTGAAGAGTAAATAGAAATTTACGAAAAATAACGCCACTAGAACTCATTTGGTTCTATAAAAGTATTGTTTTTTAAATTGAAACAATATTTTTAAGTGATGCATATTATTTGATAAATGTTAAAAAATCTAGAATATTTTACTCTATTTTAAACATTCCACTTCATAACGAGTGACTTTTCACTCGTGACAATTTCCTTTTTCATTGAACTGAAGAAATTGAAAAATTGAGCTGAAAAATCATTGCATTGGAGCAATTAAAAATGTTACACTGATGAAATTTTTAAATATACCCCAATTAAAATGCACGGATGCAATTTGATATTTTAGTACCTTCATTTAGGCAGGAATTATATTGTGCGACGATATTATAGTACTTGTGGGCAGAAAGTGCTTTGATAGTGATCGTTTTGAAAGCCACAAATGTTAAGAATTTTCAGTGCATTCTCGACAGACTTAATTTATGAGCATTATAACCCAGGGATTACACGTGCAATATTCTAAATGAGAACGAACAATTATTACCGTTCTTGCTGTTATGTGCAAGAAAACTAAACTGTTCACAAATTCAGAACTTTCACTTCAAAAACCAAATTTTGTACTTTAGAAATTATGCAAATCAACGGGAAATTGTCTTTAAAATAAATATTAACTTGGTATAATTTTAATATAAATAAATATTGACTTGTTATAATTTTTGACTTGACACTATTGAACGATGCTTTTTTTTCAATTTTTCATCATTTATAACGAAATAGTTTTGTTTAGAACAGTTATTTCATATTATGTACAAGAGTCGAAATAAATGAAAACTACTGCACAAATTTTTGTCTCCGATTTTGAAGTAACCCATGTTTTTTGGTAGATATAAGAGAACACTTTTACCCTATAAAATGTTATTAATCACGGAAATAATCAGGGGTTAAATTTTCGAATAATAAATTTGCGTTAATTACTGAGAAACCTGCAAAAATAATTTAGCAATTTTTGTCTTAGTAAACAGTTTAAAGTGTATATTTTATAGTATAATATACGGCAAAATTGTAAACTTTAAATTTCCCACTTTTATTAACAATTATTTTAAACAAAAAAACATGTTAAGTAATTTCAAAATCGGTGACGAAAATTTTATTTGTAAAGTAGCCCTTTTTATTTATTTTGATCCAATAAGATATGGGTACTAACTGAGATATTTAACTCTCCTTTGCATCAAAGTATATTATATTCCATTTTTTAGTTTTAATTTCGAATTAGTTTTGTTAATCAATAATTACTTCGATTAAATTTTAATTGAATATTGAATTTAACTGCTAATTTCTAAGAAGATGCAACTTTTTTACGCTGCTTAATACGAGGAAATTTAATTTGATAGATTAATATAATTATTGAGCTTTTGTGTAATTAGCACCACTTCAGATTTCAAAAAAAGTACGAACACACGTTGTTCTATATAAAAATTGGTGAATTTAACGATTAATTACGAACGTGAATTATCCTATATATAAATATAATATAAATCAAAATAATATTAAAACAAACGTTCACATTAATTTCAAATAAAATTCTTCTTAATTGCAACTTTAGGAAAAGTTAAGAATCTGATATTATTGAGGAACGTTCGAGTTCTAGAAATGTATTAATATAATATTTCAAATGTTGCTTCATAATCACAATTGTTTTTGTGACGGCATATCTTTCAGCCCCCTTAATAAAAATACCGTATTGGATTTCCCCAGTAGTTTTATAGTAATTTAAAAAAGTAAGATTCATGTTTCACAAAGTCAAACATCTACATAAACAATAAGAAATACGTAATACAATATAATAAAATTAAAAATGTGAAACATATGAAATTTCACATAATTAATATCTGTACCAGAAATTGTATGAATTCTGCAAAAAATACCTACAATGAACTTTTTTTCGCAAATAAGTCCTAAATAGGAATTCAACGTTGCAACTGGGTTTCACGAACTTGTAGGTCGTCTACTTGGCTGAGTTTAAATAAATCTATGAATGTACGACTCGCAGAATAATAAATACATCTCCCTGCACCCATATTTAAACATTTCAAACGCGGTAATTCGTTTCTTCTTCTTGTTGTTATTATTATTATTATAGTGCCAACAATAAATAGGACGCAAAACAATTACTCCAATGAATGCGATGGTGATGCAAATAAAATTGAATTTAACGAGTTTAATGCTAATTACGTACATAAATTACAGTGACTCAAATTAATGCAAATAAATACAGTGAAATTGAAAAAGTTTTCGAGTGTAATGAAAAATCAACGAAAGATATAATTACCATTTAGGAAGATACAACGTTACATACATATTTTACTGTGAAAAGAATTTCTATCATTAGTATTTATTTAATTAAGATTTATTATTTACTGGTAATATTCACAATCAGAATAAAATTAGTAATAAAATAATTTCTGAAATAAATAATTCATATGACGTAACTTCACTATTTTTAAAGTTTACTTTTGTACATATTTTATATTTATTCTTAAAAATCAAACGTGCCATACATATGTAAGAATAAATTACACAACTGGATTTTGAAAAAATGATTTATTACAAGATTAGTTCGGCAACTTGATTTGATTATTCGTTATTTGGATATAAATAAATAATACAATATTTTAAATTTGTATATTGCCTATTCACATGTTTTGTTATTATATTCGCATTAAGTTGCAAAATATTTGGCAAGACAGATATTATTAATCGATAAAATGTTATAATTAAGTCGAAAGTTCAATGAGTATATGTTTACGATGAAAAAGTGCGAAGCTTCATCATCTATAAGTTACACCCTATTTAACTTGAATGTAAATTAAACTTGACTACTCCACGCCTCTGTAAAATTTGGAACGAGCTTTGTGCTGGATTAAATGACATGGAAAGTTATGTTTCTAATTGTAACAAAATAATATTTTTTAAAAACTAATTATAATTTTTTCGATAAATTCGTATATACTTTGTTATTAATGTTTTGTGTATTTTAAATTTTATTCACATACACAATACACAAAATATAAATGCCAACTAGCTCATTTTTAGCTGTAGTAATACAATGACAGAAGAGTCGTTTTCATTTTTTGCTCGTAATAATAAAAATAACATAAAAAATATGACAATTTCACACGAAATTATTCATAAGAAAATAAATAAAAATAATTAACCCTTCTTGTTAATAACTATTTTCGTGGAAGTCCAATATAACAAGGAGAAGTAATAAGACTAAAACCAGTCTTCGACATTGTCTTGGCAATGTTAAGTTTTGGATTTGTTTCTAGTTTACTAGCACTTTTTCAGTTAGTTTTTGAAAGTATTTGGTCGAAATCTATTTTGAAAGGTAAAAAACTTAGCAATTGTCCAAGTTGAAACAAAAAATCACCGGCATCGTTCTGACTAGTACTGTTCACCGCCATGGACCTGGCTAGTACTGTTCAGTACTGACTGCTGATATTGGTCCATTACTGGACAAGTCACGATATGCAGCACTATCCAGTACTGACTTCGTTAGATGCCGAGGTCGAAATCAGTAGTGCCTTCTAGAACTGACATTTACTGATTGTACGAATTATCTATATATTTAATTTGATTGTTATCTTGGTACTTTCACTAGGGATGTCTTTACTAGAAGCAGCATTCATTTAATGCAATAATAAAGAAGTAGAAATTCGTTCTGTACTTGTACTGACTTATTTGGGCAATCAGTAATAATTTAGCACTGAACTACTGGCAATCAGTATTGCGACAGGACTGACCGATATCGGCAGTCAAATGTTATTGTTTACCGATGACTTTTAGTGAGTATTGTGTTCGTACTGATTTTCTCCGTCAGTAAGTACTGATTTATTATCGAATATAATACTGGCTACCTGTATTGGGTTAGTACGAAGGTACTCCGACGGTCGGACGATACACTTCTTACTGATGTTACTGATGAATTAGCAAATACAGCACTGGCTACTTGCACTGCGTCAATACTTTGACGGTATTGATGACAATACTGATTTATTTTAGCAAACAATACTAGATACCAGTACTGGGTCAACTCTTAGCCCATTTATTGTGAGTGCTGACTTATTTCCGGTAATCCGTACTGGTTGCCAGTACTTGGTTAGTATCGTGGCGGGATTTTACTCCCTATTTCTACCTGGATTACTGCCCTAGTAAAACTGAACACCAATAGAGTAATAAGCGCATGTTCTTTATATCGTTTGTGGGGCTACCGAATTCGAAAATGAAGGCTGATTTCATACGTTGGAAGATCCATTATGGCGGACAAATTAAAAAAAATTTTTGTTGGACTATCATCAAATTTCATACTGGTAAGTAATTGGGTTCGCTGAATATTCCGTGTCAGTTTAAAATATTTAAAATGGCATATCTAATATGGCGTACGAATATTAAGAAATCTATTGGCTCAATATTGACCGTTAATAGTTGGTTTAACATTGACTAAACAGTTAGTTCCCTTAGCTTTTTGGCGATAAATACGAATCAGAAGTCAGATTTCAAATTAATTTTTAATTTTACTTATTTAAAACTATAATATTTACACGAACTAAAAACTACCAACAATGCGAGGAAGAAGAACAGGAATTGACGATCTACATATTTTACACTCATGTAAGGTATTTTATTTTTTTGTTGAAGTAAATATAGACCATGCGTAATGCACCAATTATATTGCAGAGTGTATGAAAATGTACATTCTTCTTGAAATATATGCATGAAAAGTTTTATACATGCATAATATAATTTGAGAATCAGTGTTATTTTGTAAATGTCACTTTCTCCTACTGTATATTTTTGTTTCACTAAACTTTCTTTAATATTACCGTGTAATTTTAAGTAGTATACATAATTGAATTCCTATCTAGAATCTTCGTCTCACTTGGAAAACCAGTGGAGCTCGATACGATATCTCGAACTTGTAAAAAGCATTAAGATTTTAATCAATCTTATAATCAGTTCGATTCGTTTGTACGAAAGGGAAAAGTTGTTGCGACTCTATCTGAGAGTTTGATCCCTCTTTCACGGGAGCATTCAACCCCCATTGTTTGCCCTTGCGCGTAACTCATTTGCCCGGAACGATTATTCACGCTCTTGGCTTATTAATTTCCTTTCCTACTGATGCATTCATATCACAAAAATTCGACCTAGATTGCATTAGCATTTTTTTTATTGTCATTAGATGTTCATGAAGAACAAATCTTTTTCCCGCAATCAGGAGTATAATGAAACATTTTGTCAAATTATTATGCTGTAAATGTAACAATTCCGATTTTCAGTTTTGAAAAATGGTCATCATATTCATAATCGACGACCTTAAAAACCTCCAAATAACGAGTTTCCAGCGAATATCGCTGAATTAACAAAATATGTCCACCATATTAGATACGCCATGTATCTTTTTTCAAAACTGACTTCAGATTCTGAGTCAGATACTCTGAGAAGCCTCGCGAGTAAAAAAAAGTTGATCAAATTTTGATCAAATTTTAATCAAAGTGAGATCAAAATCGGTCAGATCCAAAAATGATTCAAAAAAGGTCCAAGTTTTGAGACATTCCAGGACTAAAGTTGGACGCGTTTACAACCAAATAACAATCTCAATTATAATTGCATGAGATGAAAAAATTAACCATTTTTGGATCTCTAAAGACAAAAATTGGATTAGTTTTTAATCTCATGCAATTATAATTGAGGTTATTTTTTGGTTGTAAACTCGTCCAAAGTTGGTCCTAGAATGTCTCAAAACTTGGATCTCTTTTGGATCATTTTTGAATCTGACCGATTTTGATCAAAATTTGATCAACTTTTTTTTACTCTGGCTAGTTTACACACATTTAGGTGGTCTAGAAATTGCTTAAGATTTTGTATCCACATTTACGATGTTTCTTCTTAAAATGAATACATCAATTGTGATGATTTTTTGAGGTGCTATATTGGAATCGAATTTGAGAGAGATGCGAAAGAGGATTCTCTTGTTAACAGTGTAAGAAGTTCTGACCTAAATTTCAAACTTGTTTGTGAGTTCCAAAGCAATTCAACATTAATTGATCATTACTGAAATCTTTAATATTTAATTGAATTGCACTGAAGAGAGTTCGTCAGAGATTATTTAAAAACAAGAAAAATCCTTTAGCATTCTAATAACCAAAATCAGTACAATTTTAGTAATGTGAATAATAAGTCGATCTCAAATAAATGAAAATTTTCGAAAATTCTGTATATGAGTAATTCCGAATCAAAAAAAAAAAATATGACACCTTCATATTCAAAGCCTAACATAACAAAAAATGGAGTCCATTATTTTATACATTTTCTACTATTTCATTGGCACATAAATGTAACTTAAAAAATACTCTTAAAAAGTAACATTTTATCATTTATAATATCTATAGATAGTCCAAACATTTTGAACATGAAAGTTGATTTAAAAACAAATTCTGCAAACATTTCGCGTTGCTGCACAGCGGTTGGAGTCCAAGCAAACATAAAATAAAAAAGTTAGTACAAAACCTGAAGCAAAGAAAACAACCGTCGCAACTCAAAATGTAAAAAAATGGTTAAAAACACGTTGATTTTTAATTCAAAAAGTATGGTTATATAGATAATTTTGTTAGGTCAATTCGTTATAATTAATTTGTTCTTTTCAATTTATAAATAAGTGTTGGATTTGTAAAATGTTATTCAATTTAAGAAATAAAAAATATGTTCCTGGTAATGTAAAAGGTCTTGTAAAATGAGGGTATTAAGTGACAACCCAACGGGCACGAAGGACCCAAATGTTGATAAAACGTTTTTAGAATGTTCCAGAAAGGTTCCTAAAACGTTTTATGTGTGCAGCTTTTGCGGAACGTTTTATAAACGTTTCATCCATGTTGCAGACATAAAACGTTTTAGGAACGTTCTAAAAACGTTTTAGAAACATTCGGGACTTTCCTGTCCGTTGGGAATGCAATTAAATGACCCTCAGGGTGTTTAATTGTCAGATTATTTAAATTTAAAACGGCGGATGCAATATGGACCCGCCATTTTGGATTTTATAAATCTGTCAACATTTTTTTAATCAGCGATCCGGAAAACCCTTAGTATCAAGATTCATCGAAATCGAATAAAGATTCGAATTTTAGCCGTGCATATTGGATTCACCATTTCGAATTTCGGATTTTTGACAACAGATTCGTAATCAACTCAAAAACATAGGAGTACAAAATTTCAACGTTTCACTTTCATTTTTCAAGAAATCGTTTCCGAATTATGTGATTATTTGAAGTCTTAGGATATTTCATTCACCACAAGTAACGGTAGTGATATTGTTTTAGATAAAAAATAATTACAAAATAATATTATTTACAGATGGGACTATGAAAGACACGCTGCGTTGCGAATGTTTAGTTATCCGAAGTCACATAATAACCCTTTTTAGTTTTTTCTTTTCCCACTCTCACAGGTATTAATTATGAGAGATGAAATTTACTTCGTTGCGTTATATTCGTGACATCAGGCGAGAGGTAAATATAACGAGACGTAATTGGAAAAATATGCTGGGACGTAAATATATCGATAGGCAAATATACTGGGACTCTACGGTAATATAATTTTATATATATTTAAGAAAAATGCATCGTTTCAAAAATAAAAAAACGGGACCTTTTGCAGAAGTAGAAAAACCATTTCTAACGTGTGTGCATTTATTTTTAATTTGCAAATTTTCTCGAAGTCGAATTTTAAAGGTCCCACAGAATAACTCACATGAAGTCATAAGAAATGATTCGTCAACGTTCTATATTGCATGGTATAAGTTCGTTAAAGAAGTTTATGTGACGATGCTAGAAAATCTCATTCCCACCGTTGAAATAATTTAACTCTTTTCCTCCAAATGACGTCTATAATTATCGTATTATTAGTATTTCATGACTATTTAAAAAACATCCCTAACCTAGCTAAGAAAACTTATTATGATTATTTCGTAATTCCGCATAATCTTTTTTAAGCCAGCATTGTCGTGAAGGAAATTTTCATCGCACTCATATCATACTTTGATTGCACAACATTAGCCAAGTATTTTGTCCGCGTTCTGAATACGAGAAACATAATGCATCTGACGGCTTCTTGAATATTGCCTCTCAAATAAACACAAACCGACATCCTAATGATATTCGTCGGAAACGAATTCTACGAAAATGAGCGAGTGAAAGAAACATAAAGAGGGATATATGATGTTTTTCTTCCGGTTGGAAGGAGTATCGATGTGACGCGAATCACATTTCTACGGCATGACCCATAACGAAGAACGGTAATAAGCCTTCATTAGGATGAATACAATGAATGTATTTATGGTCGAAATGGAACATTTTCCCATCGACGTCTGCAGGGTTTTCAATCTTCCTGTCGTTCGGTTCTATTTTTTACTCCGGTGAACTTCGGTTTATTAATGGAAAGAGATGTATTGCCAGTATGTTGAATGGTAATTGTATTTTGTCGTTTCTTAGATTTTATTATTCAATTTTTACAAGGTTTTCCAAGTAACTATTTTTTGAAAAAGTCATATCAAAAGATACGTACTGTGAAATGAAAATTCTCGAATCCAGTTTATTTTTATTTCATTCGCGACTAAAAGATGTACTTGAATTAAAAATACTTCATTTCGAGGATTCATGTGAATATATTTGTCAAAAAATACAAAATTTTTGTCCAGTACATAAAGTTCTCTGACCTAAGTAATTAATTTATAAATATTGGAGCTTTAAAGAAACACGGACACCTGTAGAACTTGCCATGGACATTTGTTAATTATTTTATGCCTAATGCCATGTTACAGTACCCATTTATTTCTCAGTTTAGTACTCACTTTTAGTACAAACTTTTAAAAATGAAATAAGTTATTTCAGTTACAAGGGCGTAAAACAAACTTTTATAAACATGTCCGGATTCGGTGAAGCAGTTGACGTAAAATCTTCTGTTCAAACGACATTGTTCATCATAAGGGGTTTCAGATTCAAGTTTCTGTCAACAAATTAAAACCCGGAAGAGTGCTAAAATCCTGTCTCAAAATTCAGGCCGTAAAGTCGGTTTTTCCAACTCCGTATAAGGAGCGAAACTAATAACAGAGGTGTGCGCAAGTGCAGGTCTTTGATTTGGGTAATTTCCGAAATGTTGTGGGCCGAATCCGAATCCGAGTACCATCACGTCAGGATTTTAAAAGGTTATGTACTGAAAAAATGCAGTTTTTGGTATTTTTTACAGGTTATGTACGTAGTGCAATAGATTTTTGTATCTTTGCATCATTTACTACGACACTCACCCTTTAAAATGAGCTAATACTCGATCTCCTAAAATTTAATCACAAAGTTACGGCTAGCGTCAATTTCTAAACTGGCGGGTAACGCGAATACTCATAACGCTGGAATAAATGTCATAATTTAAAAATTACATTACCTATTCGAAAAAATTCGTAGGTAATTGACTAATACTTCCATTTGAATGGTGAACGATAGTATTAAATAGTGCAAATTATAAAAAGGAACCGTCAAGTATTTTTTGCAATTAAAAAAAATCGCATATTTCGATTTATCAAATACTTAACGCCATTCTGTACGTTTTTTCATTTGGAATGAGTCCAATTTTCAGTATTTACATTAAAGCAAAACTAAAAAGTTGTATCATTAATAGGCATAACGGTCTTATTTTTGAAAAAATCATGTTTCTTACTTGCAGGTGCTCAACAATATTGAGTTGTTCAGCATTATTTAGGTAGTAGGGAATCTGTATACAAAATTTTATATTCAATGCCTTGAAAAAGTTATTTAACAGATCAATTAAACAAATTTAGAACCTTTTGTGCAAACAATTTTCTTGGAAATTTTACTATTTCAGATGGTAATTTCGGGACAGACTTCTAGAATGTAAAAAATGTTCATTTTATATGGTAAAAATGACTAGATTTTATTTTCATTTTTAATGTCTAAGTTGTATCATTTTTATCATAAAATTTTTTTTTTCACATTGTGCAAGTCTGTCCCAAATTCCAATTAGGAAAGGTGAGATTTACCATTAGACATTTTACAAATATTACAAGTTGTGACTTTTTTAACATCACGGCATAAAAGAATACTCCACTCAAATAGTTAATAGAGCTAATAAAATATTTATTAAATTTAACCACATGTTCAAGTGTTTCAATTACCCGGACTAAAATACTATGTCAATCAAATATTTAACAGATCTAACATAATAAATTTTTGTTTAGTGTTATTTAAATTAAAGACTTCTTGTACATTTTTTTAAAGTAAAAGTCATCATCAACTTATAATTGTGATTCTAAATAAATACCAGACTTATTTAAACGTTACCTTAATAAGGTATGTGAGAACTTAATATTTACAGGAAAGTAATTTTGAAAAAATTATTAAATATATTAGTTTATAAAATGACAGTACATAATTTTTAAAATAGAATGCCGTAAAGATTTTTGCGATTTAAATCGACAACAATGTCACACCACACGTTTCTATTACAAAATTTCTTTAGTAAATCGCATTTCGTTATCAGTGCGTGCAGAGATGCGATTTCTTGGACTAATACCTGGCGTTTTACAAATTTCAAATGTAGAACATGTATATTGCGTGATTCCAGTCCGCTATGCACATAACGTCAGAAAACGGACGACGAAATCCACCATGCACACCAACCAGCATTAGTACGGAAATATAATATAATATCTGCAAAAATTTTTATATCGATTCTCCGCATTTCCAACGCTTTCAATCCCAGAATCGCCGATGGAAAATATCGCCTTCGGCGCACATAACAATTGTGCCCAGTCTCGGAGGACTCGAAATCCTCCCACGGGATTCTTTCGGGTGTAATCTGATTACGGAATTGGCTAAATGACATTTTCGCCCAAGTGTCGGCAATATTGATAATTTCCTTCGGTGGCTAGCGGTCACGAAATTAAATGCGCGTTTTTTTCTTAATAATCGATATTTAGTACAAACTCATATTCATTTCCGAAGTGTTCTTTGCGAAATATTACATTTATGTGAAATATTCATAATTGAGATGAATAATTCATCGCATCGTTGTAATTTTAAAAATGTGTTTTTCGTAGGGAATTTTTATGGATGTAGTTTGGAATAATATGGTTTTATCTTCATATAGTACTTTTAAAAATGAGGAAAATTAGTGGAAGATATATTGACTGTTTGACATGAAATCATTTGTTTGTTTGCTCCAATGTCAAATAATTTGGTTCATACACCCGAATAATTACAAAAGATCTCATCCGATCTTAGCAAGTAAATCGGTTATATTCAGCACAATAATATTGCATTAAAGCCCAACTCTTTCTTAAGCTAATAAATAAAAGACTGTTTTAAAATTAAAATTGTATAGAAATAAAATAGTATGAAACGTCAATTTTTCGTTTGACATTAAGATGTGCTCTCAATCATAACAAGAAAAAAATGCGTCACTGGTCCAATCACAGGCTCCTTTTATCGTTTGAAATCGATGAGTAATCATAGGACTCCCGGTAATAAGTTTCAGTATTTCAATTTGTTTGAACACATAAAGAGAAAAGAATTTTAATAATTTTGGGAAGACAAAAATCTAACCTGAATCTCTTTTCGAGTGAAAATATATCCTATCCTCGACATTACGACGAATAAAAACAACATTATCTACACAAATATTATGTTTCAAAAAGCTCTTTTGATGTATTGTTTAATTGATTAGAACCATTTAATTCGGTACATAATTTTTAATATAATTTTATTGCAATTATCGAATATTTTTGTATGACTACTTGTAAAAGAATCATTACTGTTCGATATGTTTATTACTACCATTTGAAAATATGAATATTTTATTTTGTCTGTCATACCTTACTAATAAAGCACAAACAGTTTGCCAATACGAACAATTTTGCAACAGTGACTTAATCTATTTATATATTCCAATTATTATAAACTTTGATGTAATAAATCCTGGAAAACAAGCAAAAAGTAGTGCATTTAAGAATGTACTGAATTATTATAAAATAAAATGTGATTATGGAACAATTATTATAATGAATGAACGTCATTTTATTAAGATTACATTAATAATAAAAATTCTGTAGAAACATTAGATTTTCTACAAAATTGCAAAGATGCGACATGACAAAAGGTTGTTATAAGCCACAAATGAGTGTCTTGTCATTTTTTCCTAACCACTGAACTAATTACTCCGCCGTATCTCCATAAAATGCAGTAAGCAACCGTCTTTTTGTAATCTCCGATAGTCTGTACATTTTCAACATCTTCGTACAGACTAAAGCGAAAATAATCGAGCAGTTATTAAGTTTACATCGCAGAGAATGCTCCTTCTTGCCGGCTAAAATGGTTCATTTTAAACGGTATTTCGAACTAGATTAGTCTTAAACATAATAAAATATCTAATAATTTTTATATTATTAGGTGGTAATGCGCAATCGTTAAAGTTATATAAAATATAGCGGCTTTGTACGCTTGCTTTCATTGCCAAATCTTTCTTTCAGAGGATTAGCTTAAACAAGAAACTAAAAGAAAAGTCACTGTTCTAGTGAACAAGTATCCACAACCTATAAGAGAACATTATTCACTGACACAGTATAAATTCGATAAAGATGTTGTTTAAAAAATAAATGAATTTCTAAGTACTTTAGAAATGAGTTGATAATTTTCATTTCTATAAAAGAAATCATCATACCCCATTAGGGTTCTGATCAGAAACCATATTTTAGACTGGTGACAGATGAAATATTTACTTAGTGACAATAAATTTACCAACAATTGTTTTTCAGTTGTCAGTGACAGAAACAAAACAGTTACTAAATACTAAAAACAACTACCGGAATATTATTTTCAGACATTTCTAACAATAAATAGTCACTCTGCGTAGTATGATTATATATTCAATTGCTTTTAATTATTGTTATTGATTGCGTTAATAAATACTATACTAATGTAACATAACCACGATATTTTTCGTAATAAAGGAAGACTAAAAAATTAAAGTGTTAGTAATAAATCATGTGCGTTTTCCAAAATTGCAGTACATCAGACCAGAAAATAATTTTATTTGAAAAAACTCATTACTGAGTTGTGGCTGATTGCCAATCTGTATGTTAGTTTTATTCAATTAAAAATACCGGATCCAATATGACGGACTCAAAATATTTAATGTTTATACATTTTTGTGGTTTGCAAAACCATTATGAGTTGCTGATTCCGAATTCATGATTGGCTGGTTGAAATTCAAGAGCGGAAAGTGATAAATATTCATCGATTTTTGTGATTTTCAATATCCGTATGTATTTTGGATCTATCATAATGAAGGTACCGTCAGTTTTCCAAAATTCGAAATGTCGCTACATTTTCATATCACGCAATAAAAAAAATATCTTTGCGTTGTATACAAAATTATCAACAAAAGGTGTCTCTTATTCTATCTAAATTACATTTTTTTCGAGAAAAATATTTAGGAAAAAGGAGCGACCTCAAAATTTATGTTTCATGCGAGAAATAAACGACTAATTCGAGGTAAAATTTCACTGCATTCAGCTGTAAATGGGGTAATATAAACAAGTCTATCTCAGTTAATTTTTAATATCTTCCAATGTTACTTATTAACTGAAGATTGACAATTAGACTCGTAAAAAATCATAGTGTTTGTTATTTTAGTTATAATTTTAACTACATTATGATCTATATGAGCTTGTAAATTATAGTCACGATCACAAATTTCTTTAGGTATACGAATAGAAAAATTGGTTACTGTTTCAATATTAGAAATTTATCTAAAAACAGTAGAAACTAAACTTATTAAAAGTAATATTTTTCAAGTAAAGGTAGATAATACCTCAATTATAATAATCTGTTTTATAAGTAAAATCCGTTGATTCTATGTTCGGTTAGGTTCTAGTGATTAAATGATGAACATACCCTTTATTCATATGCACGTCATTATAAACAGATGTTTTAACAATGTGTTATTCAGGTATTATTTCGGTATATAGAAGATTCGAACTATGAATATAACAATCAATTTAGTTTATTAAATTAATTTTAAGATTGATAAGTTTGTGAATATATAAATTATTAATTGTGGTTATTAAGTTTCCTTTCAGAAATAATATATACTAAATTTTCAGGGAAATTAGTAGATATTTCATTTTGCTTTTTTGAACAAATTAGAAAGAAATGTTCTACATTTATTTTCAATATGTGGATCTTAAATGGTTATACCACTTTTTTTGCTTACAAGATGCCTAACGTTCTTAAAAATAAGATACAATATTGTTTGATTTAATACAGTTTTTAAAGTCATAAAATTGTCATAAAAAGTTTAAACCAGCTCTACTTCGATTACTTTTTTTCGACAGGGTTGAAATTATAACTCGCGCAATTATTCACTAATTCACTTGAAAATCATCTTTGAAACAAGATTGTCTTGGGAAATACGCAGTCATTTTTTGTTTGTTGAATATGGAATTTGTCGTAAACAGTTATTTCATATTTTTAGTAAAAAAAGCAATTTTTTCGAATGTCCACCATTTTTGGCAAAAAAGATATATAAAATAAATCGCTATGTCTTTTTTTGCATAAAAAATTGGACAATTTTTATTCCAAAGTATCTTTTCGGCCGCCTACAAGACACAACTATGTAAACAGTCGCTATTTCATTTTAAATCTCATTAATACAATTTTCATCGACAATTTAGATTGGTGATATTTAAACACTTGAAAAATTGTTATGGAAATTTGTCCACCAAGAGTGTTTATTTTAAAAATGTATTTTCCTATTCTTTCCGGTAAAAATGATTAGAAATTTTTTTTTATGTCTGTTGCTCACAATGCCACATATCATGTTACAAAGTTTATAAATTTTGTCTACAAATTATTGTAAATTGTAATACGCCATAATGAAAATGGATTCCAAAATTAGCCCCGACGATAAAATTTTCAAGATCATTTTTGTCGTCTACGAATATTGACGAGTTATTAAAGCATGCCATTAAAACGATCTGCGTCGCAGGCCTTCCCGCAACAAACAAACCTAATTTGACAGTCGATAAGTAACACTTTACTTACGTATAGAGCCTAAACCACTTTTTGAAAAATAATGAGAAAATTGCTACTGTGTATATGTTGAAAATCGATTGCGCAAATGCAGTTTCGTTATGTGTCATTTTATATGCGCATCGCGCGCGGCATAAACGTGCGGAACGAAATTGTAACGATTTTCTTACTTTTCAAATCCAAACAGCGAATATCTTTGAAATTAAAAGTAATCTATGGTTATAAATGTTTCTCAAGAAATTACTTAAATTTTTTGTTACACACAATCGTTAACTTAGGTTTATTTGCCGTTATTGTCTTTCTTTAATAAATATAGGTCAAAATACGTTATAATAGCGTAAACTTTTTAATCATACAATATGTACTTAGATAAATAAAGTAAATGTCCACTAAAATGATGGTCTATCTTTTAGAATCATGGGAGTGTTTTCGAGGTTAATAATCGAGTAAACGAATACCTATATTCCTAATATTCGTTTCGCGTGTTTAAATTGAATCCTGTGATTAGTGAGTAAAGGAGATAATTTTCGTGACATACACTTTTTCAATAAATTCTTGCTATACATTAAAAAAGTTACTAGATTTTAAAGATAGAAAGGCTAAAAAGTTTAAGCGCACCTTATTGTTTATTGTGGCTGAAACCATAATATGAATTTAATAGGAATCGGGATAGTATCATGATTTTTGAGATTACGTAATGGCTTTTCTTATCTGACATATTTTTCAGTTTAGGCGAATTTAGATGTTTTTAAAAAATAATTGTGAGATTATATTATATAATCACATTATTTGTTTGTTTTGTTTTTCTTTCGGTTATTTTGTACAGATTATTTCATAATACTTTCATTTACACGTAAAGTACTTGTTCCCGCACATATATGTAAAAAAAAACATAAGTTTATATTATTGATATTGTTAGTTAGTAGGTTTTTAAAATGTTGGTAAATTTCCAGTAATTTTCAAGTTTCAAATCTTATGTTAACTGCATTAGACGTAATTGTTATAAAATAATGTTCATTTATCGAAAAAAAATACGGTTCATCTCGGTTTTTAGCATTCCACCTCTGAATTAAATTTATTTAAAACTTCATGATTTAAGCTAAAAGTATTACATGTCTCACACGACAGGTCCTTTATGGTCTTACTGATTGGTCCACATAAAGAAACCGGGGCGGAACGTGTATTTTTTTCTAATGATTTACATTTTCTAGCACATTTAGTAGTTGACATCAAACCTGATAATTTAAAATTATTCTTTAAACTTTTAATCTAATAAAAAACCCGTCTTACCAAATAATGTATAACTAATAATAGTATATATATTACATTAATGCAATCATTAATTTATTTCTAAACTGCGTTTTTAGTTTATCGAAAATGAAAGAATTATCAAATGCAACATTTGTAGGAAATTTATATATAAATTTATTATATAAAAATGAAAGCAATAGGAGATATTTACACACTTCTTATTATTGCTTCAAATTAAACAAAAATCGTTCCAACAGCATAACCAGAATGCAATTCAAGATCATATTTTGTTCTACTATAGAAGTATCGTTTGCTCATGGATGAAACACTCGATATTAATTTCACAGTGCTACAAGAAGACACTGTATTAATGACAAATTCCCGTTAAGGCGGTTAATGAAGAATCGATTGAATTTAGGTCTGAACGAGTTTAGCTTGCTCCATTTACGAAATTGATACAGAAGGTGTTCCTTGTTACATCGGCTAAATGCCTGTGATGTTTCTTCACCACATGCTACTTTTACTTCTTGTCATTAGTTAAATGAGATGTTTGGCAGAAAATTTTACTTTGATGTCGATTCTAGAAATATGTTAAAGGACCAAATTGCACCGTCTACAAAACGCCATTACTGTATCGCAAAATAATGAAAAATAGACTGCAACCTTACCGATTTTTTTTCTGGGTGCTCTGAACATAGAGAAATATCGTTAACAGTTAATGCTGTAAATTTAACCGTGACGTTACATCGTTATTAGTTAATAATCAGTTTTACAGTATATATTATAAATGCTGAAGTATACATGTATTTTGAAATTGCTTTATGAAAGAAGCTCAACTTGACGTGTGTTGAAAACTCATCGTTCGAAAAATTGTTAATATTTATAATGTGAAAATCCATTAATTCGATGTAATAATTTTTAACATTATTTTAATTAGTCAGGTCATGCAGAAGGGAATTGCTGCACAGAGCGTCCTTTTACGAATTGAAAATCAAATAGTGTTACATTTTAATAATATAAATAATGTAAAAGGTTTCATGGAAATTATGACTTTGTAATCCCGAAAATGTGAGGATTCCAATGTGAAGCAATTGATTAAATTTATAACAATTATAAAACCAATATTAAAAGCAGTGAAAATCGAAATAATCGACGTTCCATTTTGAAACAATAAATATTTGATATGTTAACAGTTAAAATGAGCTTTCCGGTGTACTAAATGAACATATCGTAATTTCTGAAAGAAACTGTAGTGAAGTATTTCATATAAAAATCACAAGATTTATTAAACCTCAGGTAGTAATAGGGCGAGTGAAATATAAAAATTACATCGAATTTACCTAAAATTTATCTCAAAGGGGCTTTTAAGTCATTGAAAAAGAATATGATATAAAATTTTCAAAATTGAAATGCAAATCCAATATGACTTCATAATTTTTTACAGACAGAGGGTTAAAAAATATATATTGCGTAAAAGAAGAGAATTAAATAATGTAATTAATGCCAACGTTTCCATTACTTTCGGTTGCTGTAAGCAAATCTGCTTAAGCGCTTTACATGTGAAGATTGAAAATAGGACTGTTAAAGCTCGTTGCTTTTTTTAATTGTTTTCTTTTTTTTACATACTGAATTTTTTAAATCTTCAAACTTGTGGACCGACAACTGTATTGAACAATCGGTATTTAATCCACTTCATTGTCTGATAATTCGACTGCCAAGGGCATATTTTCTAAAAGACCATTATCGTCATTTAAGACATCTTCTTCGAATTCCTCAGCATCAGAAATGGATCTTAACATCCCTATAAGTAATTGGTATTATGACCAGTTAGCGGAATAGCCAATAAATTTCTGACATCTTCTGAAATCTTCTTTCTTTCATGTAATGCTGTTGATGAAATCAATTTTCCCTAAGCTAATTGATTACAAAATGCTATATATCCAATGTAAAATAATGGAAGTCGCAAATATATTAAAAATCACTGCAAAATACATTAAACAATTAAAGCTTTCGGGAATGAATCGTAAAAATTATTTGTGATTCAGTACTAAAATTCAGTTGCACAACATGTATCAAATAATCGTTTGTTAACCGACAACATACTGTTTTTGAAGCAGAGCCAAACATAAAAATATATCGTGTGAATCCCGTGACTACAAAATACCCCAGTTACGCACTCAGAAAAAAATAGTTAAAATAAACAGAAAAGATGATTAAATACGCCATTGTTATTTTTTTCTGGTTAAAATAACCACAACTCTGGTTGGTTTAACCAGAAATATTGTTGGTTTTACTAGACATATTATTAAAAGAATTATTTTCCTAATTAAACAACCTGAAATTCTGGTTATTATAAGAGAAAAAATAGTATGGTCGTATTTCGCCAGAATATTTTTTTGAGTGCGGATAATAAGTATACTCGTGTCGAGGAACATGATAGATAAAGGTTATTCTCAATTATCCAAATTTTAAATAAGAAAATTGTAAATTTTATTTTTTAACGACGATTCAGATTTCTAGTTAACCTGTACTAAAATAGAAGAAAATATCACCCGAAATCTTCCAAAAAGGAATGAAAGCGATTGGCACATTTCGAAGTACCATTTATTATACTTAAACAACAATATTATTTTTAAATTTCTCAATATTCCTTATAATCTTGCCAAATGTTCATATTAGCTGACAATTTATGCACCAATGAGCGTTGAGTTACTACAGGAAAATTGAGTGAAATATAGGACCAATAGTGGACCAAAGCCAGTTACAACAGGCATCAATGAAGCAGAAAATGTTAACAATTTTTTAAAACAGTTTTTAACTTGTTGATTCATAGAAGTGCATATAATCATTAAAAACGCAGAACAATTTTTTTTGAAAAATTGACATTTTTTCAGATAAAAATAACTATAAGTTCTTAGAACTAATGTTTGCTAAAAGTAATGAATATTTACTCCAATCTACAAGTCCGTCACAAAATTAGCATCTAGAATCGGAAATTTCCCAAAAAAATTTTCTCGGTTGCAGGCTATTCATTGTACAATACAGTATTGTATTTCTGCTATATTTTATTGTAAATATATAGAAACCAGTAGCTAAATGATCATGCTGGTTCAGTCCCAGACGATATTCATGTGGGAGATGGCATCTAGATATGCAATAAAGTTTTCGCACAGGGAAATTTGAAAAGCCTAATAATCAAAACAATATGGTAACTTCTGATTCCGAATTATGACCAACTCAACCGTTATCCGGAATGAAGGTAACAATTCCTCTGAATAAAACAAAGTGATCGCATATAATTCCACGAGTTGCTTTTGCGTCACCTGTTGCTGAAACTATCGACCACGTCGTTGTTCAAACCCGCATAAAATTGCGTAGGTGATGGTCTCCACCTTGTTTCCAGATTACTATACCACTTTTAACTTTTCTCCTACTCGAATATTTATTTGTCTGCCTTTCACACGCAGAAAAGTTTGCCAATTTTCATTTCCCACTTTTGTTATCACATTATCACTGTATAATGTTCGTATGGAAGTTTGACGTATCCAAAAATTATGACTTGAAAATACGAAGGGAACCGGTAGAAAGAAATATATTCCATTGTTGTTTGGTCAAATGTTATGTAACATACTTTTTAATAATAAAGAGTAAAAATTAATTAGTAGCTGTGAAATAAAGATTTAGTAGTTTCTTCATTAGTAGAAATCATTATTAATTCAGTTTCTCCTCGTCATGTCACTTCTAGGATGTTTTTTTTTGACAAACTGAGCATGTGCTTTATTTTATTAGTGGAAATCAACTTCAAACTTTAAAATATATTATGTAATGTTGCTGATATAAAATATCATGTTACAACACTGAAATTTTTACATTTGAAGTTAATGGTAAAGGATAATAATTTTCATTTTTATTCTACCCTGGTAGAAAATGCCACCAGTTTCTAGACACTTTTTCTGGTCTCTGTGTTATGAGCAATGCAACCCAGCAAAACTGGCCAGAAACTGGTCTCTTTTTCTACCAGGGTTCTAATAGATGGTATATTATTTTGTCAGCAATATAAAGTTCGCCCTAAACGCATTACTGACGTTGAAATATTTTATTGCTTCAACTACCGGGAATTGCAGCATTTAACAAATTTGAATTGCCATTTGTATCACTTGGCTTCCATAGAAATAAATTTCGATGATGTTTCATAAATCATGAAGTATGTCAGTGTAATCTTTCGTACATGAGGAATATTTGTTGTGTAACTTAAAAAAACAAAGGTCTTCGTAAGTCTTTGTTTTAAAATTGTTGGAAAATCTTAGTTAATTAAAAATATAATTATTAACGCAATTTTTTTCTACTTTCAGACTACTCGATACTCATCAATATATTTGATTTAATCACATGGATAAAAATAGATACCAACTATTACTATCCACACGTTTAAAAAAACATGCATCAACAGATATTTCTCTATACGATTTTAGTACACCTTATGACGTAGATTTACACATATTTTAATAAGAGTAGGAGTAAGTACAACTGACACTGATAGCTCAGATAGTAACCATAAAAATAAAATATATTATCGGTTAATATCAGGCTGTGATTATTATCTTCTTAACATCTACTTTCCTTTGTATGATGTGTAATGGCAATCATGGTTATAATAGCATCTATCTAACTTTGATGTAACCAAGTAATTCGTTGCTTTCTGTAGGGAAAGGGTAAACTTTTAGAAATAATGATATTCGATAACCTTCCCACATAGCATTGCAAATTACGCAATATTCGACAATTCATTGAAAATTTTAAATTATCGATAAAGTACCAACTTTATTTCAAGTTTATTATGCTGAATTAACATTCCCCTCATCGATCTCGAAAGTTTGATACTATCCTTACTTTGGGACTGATAGGAACGTAATATAAGGCATGGCATCTTGCTCTGTAATCATCCACTTTACGAAATAGTTTAGAAAAAAATGTACTCTTAAATAGTTCACTTATTGTAACTCAACTATGTAATATTTTTTAGTAAATAAAATTACTGGAAGTTATTCAGTACATTTACTTCGTGGCTTTTTTTTATTCATGAAAATAAACTAACTTGTGGCACTACACGTGGGGTTAACTATAGACAAGGGAATGTTTGTTCAAGTCAAACATAGATTCAAACATAGAGGTTTTTTTTTAGAATTTAAACAAAGAATGTTTTTTTAAGACACTCATACACCAACGAACACCTACATATTACCTTAAAATTTCGAGATCGTATACTTGTATAACATTTATTATTTAAAGCCTGGTAATAAGATAGTAATATCTGCATCATAAATGTTTAACTTCATAGTCTGCATCATATTTAACTTTTGACTTTAGCAAGTTGTAGCTACACATTACTAGAAAATAATCCTTCAACACTACCAAACTCAATCATTAAATGTTATTCATAAAAATACGAAATAATTGTGAAAATGTAAGAATAAGGTTAGAAAACGTCCAAGGACTATTATTGTGATAGAAGGAGTATTTTATAAAATTGTCATATTTTACATCATCCTCATTCTGTTGAATATTTGGAACAACTAGAAATTTCTTGAAATAAAAATTAGGCTTTTAGAATGTTTATACAATTCTTGATTTATAAGTAACTTATTGAGAATTATTTATAGTATGTATTATAATGCCAAAAAATACAATTGTTTTTTGAGTATAGACAAAGTCTATACTTGTTTGTCAATTCAATTATCTGTATTTTATTGTTCACAACACTACTACTTGATGGCGGAGAAAGAAATTAAAATTTTTCAAAAATTACTACTTTAATTTTTAAACTGATAAATTGACTAGCAGTACAATTACAGTATTAACTAATTATCTGCGGTATTAATCTACACTTAGAAAATTTATGTTACGTATTGTTAGTAGGTAGTATTTTTAATAAGATTCATTTTCTGTGTGGATATGAAAAATCTAGTAGAAAATTTCAGTTTCTGTAACTAGTACTCACTTTTGTAAGTCGTGATGTCTATCACCTGTTGCCGTAACTCTGTGATAATAAACCAATATTCGAAACACGGCAAATTACATTCAAACGTTTTGAAGAATGAATGATGTGTTTGATTAATACTTATTTATTATTAAGGCAGCCCACTTTTCATTAAAATGGACGTCCTTAGGAGCACCTCAGCAATTATGATTTAATAAATTGAATATATCTTAATAGTTTTGGTTTAAGTCGCTTCAAATAATAAAGATTGATGATTCATGTATTGATTCAGAATATTGCACTGAAAAATCTTCCCGACAAATTTAAATACCGCTAAAAAAATCGAGGAAAAGTAAAAGAATCTACCGTTTTAGTTAGTCAAACAGTATCTTAATTTTAGTTTTTTTAGTTCGTTTTAATTTAATAGCTATCAATTAATAATACTACGTAGTTAAACTGTCGCAATTCTTCAGGTCTTAAGCAAATTTACAAATAAGTTTCATGCAGTTAATTACTTTCTGACTTGTTGTAAAATTTCAGTAGGATGTAGTTATTACAAATAATGAAATTAAGTCGAGGACCAACAGAACGATTCCCGGTAATTAAAAAATTTTACCGTGTACATTTGAAATCATCAATACAGGAAAATGGGACGTTGGGACACTCCAATAATATTCAAAATCAATTATATAAAATAATAATATATACAGGTACATATATAAAATAATCATAGTAGCATAAAAAAAGAAAATTCGTTTCTATTATTAATATTTTTCAACATTTTGATGAATGTAAAATAATAACTTATTTAATGTGTAATAGACAAACCATTGTATGCGCTGGAATCTACTGTTGTGCATTTCGATTCCACCACATCCCTTAACGTAATGCATAAATTGCAGACAGCATCTATTTGTTTTCGTATAAATTATCACTGTGACGTCATAATACCATAAGAAATTTGACGCATCTCTTTAATAGGGTTTACTGTAATATTATGCGAAGTACTCTGTAATATTATTTTTACTTGTTTACATTTTAAATAAACATTGGAAGCATCTCTAATGCAGTTGCTTATTTTTAAACCAGTTTTGAATTTCTATTATTTCTGTAACCCATTAACGACTTAACAACACAAAATTGAACAGCGAATTTGAGTTCTTAAATTGTAGGCAATCGTTACTAGTTTTTTACACTACGTTTTCTAATTTTGTTTTTTGTTTGGATATTTTTTGGTGTGCTCTGGATGATGCAACTATTGAAAAATGCGAGAAATTTTATCTTGTACTGTTTGCTGGCAAATTTTTGTTAAACATCATTTTTACGCGATTTTTTCTAATATGGTTTCTTTATGCAATAAACGGCTACGAACGTATTGTTAATACTTATGCTTAGAAAAGATGGGGTAAATTGCTTTCAACATTTTTTCTTGCAAATACGCTTTTCAAAATCAAAAACAATGGCAAATTTGTTATTCTACTGTTATTGTCAGAAGGGATTCTCACTAAATTCCTTGGAGAGCCACTCTTTTATTACGAGTGAAAAACTCTCAATAGGATGAAAATTTCGTTCTTTGTGTACGAGGGGTTCAATTTTCCCTCCAAGAAATTAACAGGTTAGTTTATTCTCTTGACGTTCGATAATTTGATGAATCATATACGCAATCATTTTGAGAAATAATGATTATGAATATTCTGAAATATTTAAAAAATCGGGTTCAATGTAAGAATTTATTTTTGACCGTTTTTTATTGAAAATGTTCAATAGGGTGTTTTCGGGGTATCTGATTATGAATGTCATGCCAGAATTAGCACATTAAAAATGGCGGACCTAATAAGGTCGAATTTCTTACATTTTAAATACTTTCTGTTGGAATTATAGTGATTTTAATGAGAGTTCCATTTTCTAAACTTTTTGTCAAAATTTGAATCCGAAATATCAAATTTCAAGAATAGATTTCAAAAGATTACAGATGCTATATTATGTCATTTTTTATTTGCTTTAAATTACCAAAATACAATAACGGATTCCGAGGTCCAAAGTAACTTTTGCTCACCAATATTCTCCTCAATATTCTTTCGTCCCGAAAAATTTTAAAGTAAAAGTAGAGGGAACTATGATTTCAAACGCGGAGTTTCAAATTACGATTTCCTAACAATATTTTAAGAAATATGGGAAAAAATTGTGTTCTTTGTTCATCGTTGTACCTCTCGGAAGTAATTATATATAAAGATAAATTATATGTTTATATTTAACAATTCTTCTTTTGCTATAAATATATTTTATTTCAATAACATTATAAGGCAACATATTAAAAACTTAAACATGTCAATCTGAATAATTAATTCCCTTTCCTGCATAATAATTACAATTCATAAATACTTTAAAGATAAAATAGAAAATGTTTCTTAAACTAAGTTATTGTTAATAAAATATTATGGAAATTACGAAAATTCTCTAAGCATGAACGAATATTGAAGTGTGGGCTGAAAAGAAGTTATCTATAATAAAATTAGCGTTAAAAACTGAATTTGAGATGTTGCTACATTTATTATACATAGTTACTCTAATGGACAATAACATCTCGAATAATCTGTATAATGTAATTAATAATAAATAGAATAGCTAAAGGAAAATAAACGTTCGCATAATATAAAGTTTACGAATATATAATATAAACGTTTAACTTCATTGTTCATATTATTTGATAAATTGATTTCTATATTATAAAACTGCACCAATCAAATTTACAATGATTTACAATTAGAAACATTTGAAATAATAAAAAATGTAACGAGCATTGATTGATTGGCATTTTGTATTCCATGAGCACATAACCCTTTCAGTATTTGCATTTTATATGCACTGGTTCAACACAGTTCCAGTTCATGTCGGTACTACATTGATTGCATGGAGCTGAGAATGTTTGACCAGAATTTTACGATATATTTCAATAATCGCAGATACTATGCAATTAAAGTAAATTCTAGGGAAATAACGACAATTTGAAGGATGTAAAAACTTAAATAATTTTTCAAAAGTTTAGTATTAATAAGAAAAATAAGACATTCAATATTGTTACGTAATATAATTTTACAAAAATGACATTTTAGGAAATTGTATATTTTTTCATATCTTTCAATCTTTTAATATGCATATAACTCTTTATGTTGAACGATTAAATAATAAAGTTCGTATAAGTGATTGTAGTGAAAATTGTCTTTAAAAGAATAATTGTAGCTAAAAAATCGCGTTTTTTCAATAGTTTGGAAGAAACTGTGTTTACTACCGCCATTCGAAAGAGCAAGCTCAAAACTAGTCAGATAAGGAGGTTCCCATTTTTTAAAAATTCTTATTGCATACAAAAAACAACGATGTAATCCGTGTGCAAATTATGTACAATCGAATTACAAGATATAACAACGGTTATAAAAGTAAAAATTGCAAAAATGTATGTGATTTAGGTGTTTGATGAAAGAGAAATCTCAATGACAGAAAATTTTAACATTTACTATTATCAACGTTTCGAAAGCAACTAATTGATAAAACGATTTATTAACATTAATAATTAAACATCAATTTATAAAAAATAATGAAGCCGAAAACAGATAAATTGAAAAACTTAATGAATAATTTTAAAAATTCTCATTCTGAAATAAACGAAGGAAGAATTTCTGTGACATTCAACGAAATTGTTGAAAATATTACGTCACAGAATCAGACATTAGTCACCTACTTGAAACATATTCAGCAATCGTAATAATATTAATTTTAAAAGATACATTTATATATAAACTTTTTTTTATAATGTTAAAAGGTCTTAGCGAATTTGGAAACATATTTCAGATAATATGAACAGATAAATCCTTATTAAAAATGCTCTGAAAATTACTTAAATTTGATTGACCATAAAACTGAGATTTTGTAACATTTTCTTCAACTTATTCGATAATATATGCAAACAATTTATCTATTTAACAGACTGGATTGTTTATCTAGTTTTATATTTTTAACAGAAAATTTTTTGTTTTATTGCTGTTCACTAATAGCCGCCTAAATTTTCTGATATCCATTACCTCAGAACATTTGAGTAATTTGAATAGAAATTATTTGTACCAACTTGATCAAAATAAATAAATTTTTATTCGTACAGCAGTTCGTATCTGGAAAATGGATAGTGCATTAAAATACTTAAATAATTACGATTTTCTTGACAGTTTTAAAATCCAAAGATTAAATAAATAATTATATTAGTGGGCATAATAGATCACCATAGAATTGTATAAAATTTGTTTAAAAAATGTTAAAGATGGCTATCTATATATACAAATACAATTTTTAAATAACTTTATGGTGACCAATTGTACCTACTAATATAATTATTAATTTAATCTACAGAATTAAAATGAGTTTAGTATTCGGCATCACCCTCAGTGTTTTCCGCCATTATTTTACATAATACACGCTATATTAAAGTAACAGAACATTATTGTCATTATCTTTCTAATCCTTTCAATTATTTATTAATTGGTTATTAACGCATCCACAAGAGCATGAAGAATTAGTAGTAAACTGTTCTGTTTCTCGAACCCAAATCGTAAGCCGATCATTTAGCTAATAGTAACCGAATAGATTATCTGGATACAGATTAATTTTGGTATAAAGAAGGCACGAATATTACGAAATGTTAGAAGCTGTTGTTATTCTATTTTTGAAAACTATTAAAATCTAGCAATCCCTGGTAAATGGAAATTTATTGAAAAGCGCAGGAAATATAGTTTTCTAATATTCTATTTCCGATACTTAGATAATACTTTTTGATTGCTTACAGAAGTATTCGATTATTATACTTAAATACTTCCATATAAGGTTAAAATTAATTTTGATTTTTAATACTTTTGAATCACATGACAAATATTTAATAGTTTTAATCTGATTACTTTGTAATCACAGTTGGATAATTTCATGTTTTGAGTACTTTTTAATTCTTATAATTAGTTTCATTCAATTCAATACTTACTATATTTAATACATGTTAATTGTTGTTCCATCCAATTTATACATATTACGTATAATAAAAGAAATTGATATGATTCTTGGTAATAACATTTATGGGATTCTTAGCTACAAAATTCTAATTTATATATATCTGTGGTGGTATGGAAGAAAGGCATATGCCTACTATGTTATAAAATCTCAGATAACTATCTTTTTAGACGTGAGAAGGTCTAATGCTTCTTTTGCAGTAGGCTGTGAATGAAAAAATTAGGTTTTTTTCATAAAAAAGTTCAAAATTTAAATCGTCACTTTTCAAAAAGGGCACAAGTTGACAGAACAATTATTGCCCATTCATTAATTAAATAAATTCTTTTAAAGGTTACATTTTTACATTTATATCTCATTTAAACAGATAAAACAACGGCTGCGTATAGGGTTGTAAAACTTTGATATAATATTACAATTATTTATGAAATAAATATTTAAGAACAAGTACTTAATGGCTAGAAGATATTTGCTATAGTTTAAATGACTAAAAGTAGATTTTTGAAGATCATCATTTCGGAAAAATGGCATATGTTCGTAAGAACAATCTGTCGGCGATGGAGATGTTTCAAAGGAGTATTTTCTCACAGAATAAAAACACTTCATAATAATGATGTAGGGTGTCGTTTACTACTAATGTAGAATCAAATAGCGGACATTTTTAATTTTATATTATTAAAATTTTATCGGTTTAAGTTAAATAACTAAAAATTACCAATAATGGACTTATGCCTTCTTTTTCCACCACAGATACATTTTTTCCTCGACATGCTCAATAACACTTTTTAGTACTTTTCATATCAAAAGATTTATGTTCCAAAAGTATTCATTTTTATATACTTTTTAGTCCCATTCTTAGCATTAAGATAGCGTGTAGAATTATTTATATTTTCAATTGTTTTCCAAAATTTCCAAAGGTCGTTTGTCTTAGTAGTTTCGATCTGAAACTATTTAGTATCGATATTAAAGTACTGCCAGTGAGCTGTATTTTTTAATTTAACTAATATAATTAGCAATTGTTTTATGTAGTTTACAAAACTAGTTAAGCAAAATTCCACATATTTCTCATGTATCTCACTTACTTAGAAACTAATTTTTTAATATTTTTAAATGTATAATAATAATTCCTATAAGATTTATTCAAGACCCATCAATCTAGGATAGAAAGTTGAATATTTATTATAAATTACTACTTTATTTATACATGAAGATTCTGTTTAGATATAAGTAACTCCTACTGTTGGACATTACTAAGTATGTCAATGGTATCGTCTACACTACGTCTACTATTGAATTACCTAGTAGCTTCCTCCGTTGTTAAGGTGTGAGGAATATTTCTATTAGGACTTCGAGAAGCATTCTCAAATAGTACATAATTTAAACTTTTTCTGAAATTTAAATATTATCATTCAAAAGAATTGAAATTTTTGAATTATAAATTTTATTTCATTTAGATTTTATGAATGCGTCAGTAATTTGTAATAGAAACTATTAACTAATGTTTTATTTTATTACTTTTTTTTTGCAAATGCAGTGTAGTAAAATGTTAAAAAAAGTAAAAATTTCTACGGAAACTGATTTTATGCATTTGAAAAGGGAATTGTAGCAAGTTGCATAGAATATCCAATATTCATTTCAAATGGTCCTGCCAGAATATTTCATATAAAAATGCAATAATATGACGACGTACCACATTTTATACATTAATTTCATTACAAATAAATGGATTTTTTAGTTAATGCAGAGTTCTTATTCTTTCAACATTTTTTCAAAATTCAATTGAGCTAAATGAATATGGTAACTTACTGATCTTAAACATTATTTTGCAGTTATTTTTGGTGTTGTCAAATTTTAATTGAAAATGAAGAAATATGTAACATTTCAAATATGTTTTTCAAAAAGAAATACGATTTTGTTGAAACATTTTCTGTCACCTAATGTCCATTAATAGTTTTTTATATATCTCTACTTAGTATCTTGCAGAATAAATGTTCTAAAGTTTTATTATGTTTTATTTTGTTAATTATTTACTATTAATTTTTTTTTCAGTAATCTCGGAACATTTCTAATTCATAGATTAAACTTACTTCACACACAGTTTAATATCAAATTAACGTATGTTTTGTCGGGAACAGAATTATTTTCGAAACTTTTCTGGTGTAATTTTTATATGGAAATCATTGTGAAACTTTTATCACATTAAAGATAAGTCTTTAAATAACTGTAATATAATTTCTTTTATGTTCTGAATTGAATTTTATTAAAAAATTTACCAGTTTTATTAGGAAATATATTTTTATGAAATTAGAAATATTGTGAATTCCATATTTTTTTTGTATACAATTCGGAAAATAGAGAAAACTACATCTTTCAAGACACAATTTCTTCATCACGAATTCAAGAATGAAATTGAAAGAAGCTATTAAAAACGATTCAATGTTTCACTTAATATCTCCAGTGTCTTTATAGCGAATATCACACATAACTAAATGAAAATATCGTGTGCTTCAAAAGTGTTTGTCTTTCCATTCCGCCAGTTTCAAACGTTTTCTTTTATATTACAAAAAATTATCTTTCGTTAGCAGGATTAAATAAATATTTTCCTTAGCATTGCAGTAAAAGTAGGAATAATTATTTATTCTTAACTAAAAGTAGCAAAGTGAAATTTTAAAACGAAATGTTAATACTTTAATAATCTCCAAATGTCTTTTGACGTGAACTTAAGAAAGATTCTTTTTAAAAGCTAATTCGCGTGTAAAAACGTGGGTTTTATGACGTACAGATATCGCGTAGCTTCGCGCCTGACCATTTCGCCTTTTTTCACTTAAAACGCGTGAAATAAATTATACCACTCAATTATGTACGCGATAAATCAGAAAATATGACCCCTTTAGTTACGTGAAAAGGGGTTTCAAACACTTCCTTAAAAACATTTCTGATTAATGCTAATTGATACTTTAATAAATTTTTATTAACTGACTAATTTCTTAAATAAAAAACCGTTGAAATTAGATCTGCACAAAACACCGCAAGTTTCTATTCCGTATTAAAAATCACCACTTTTCTGTTCAAATTTTTTTTTATAATAAATAAAACTGTAATAAACTCCTTGTTGATTGACAATCCATTTTATATACAGGAAATTTGGCGATCCGTATCAATTCATTACGACTGTAAAGACTCACCTGTTGCTGACAGTGGAGAAGCAAAGCGTCCAAGTTTTTTTTGCCTGGTGCGAACGCGATTTCACTATAAGTATTGGTATATTTGGTAGATAATTTTGAAAAAGATTTTGAATTTCCGGGTGTATCGAAGTGACTGGATCGCGAGATCTAAATGTGACTCCTCCGAGGGTGACTCGAGTGAAGTTGCTCCGGCACTACAACTTTTGCAGTCTGCGCGGAGTGTCGACGTCGGAGTCTCGACGCCGTCCTATATAACAAGTGCGTCCCCCGCTTCGACGACGCAAAACCTTCTTCGCCGATTGGCGAATCGACGCCAATCGAGGACTGCCCTCAGGATCGCTCCAGGTTCCACTATCTAAGAGGCTCCAGTCATCACTCCTAAAAAACCTATTCCATCAAATGGATAACTGAATTTTTTAGCGGGAGTCCGATGAATTTAACACGGGGCTTCCATTTTCGAGGGATATGCTTCGTTTTTATTCGAATTGTTCACTTTGCCCAATTTTGAAATAAGGCCAGGGTATTCCGAATGAAAATATTCTGACTTGAAATTTAAAAAATCCGAAATAAAATATCCGAAGGTGTAAAATTTTGAAAATTAATAATTCGAAAAATAAATGATACGGTGTGGGTGAGGTATTGGTCACTTTTTAGTTTATCATTGAAATAACTTGTTTGGAAAAAAAACTCCTTAAATGTGTACATATTTTCTTTGATAAAGACAACACATAACGTTAATTACATTCATTTATTTTATTCAATTCCAAAGACAGATTAATAAGTGGACAATCAGTTGGGCACTGCCGAATTTATTTTTTGGAATTTTTCACCTTTGGATCTTGCATTTTTGGCTTTTTGAATCTTGGCCTACTACACTGACATATTAGTTAAATTATCATTAGAATTAATTGAAACAAATTATTGTGGTTAATGCTAAAAAGTTATGAGAATTCAGTAATTTATTTTTCAGTATATTAATTTTCAAAATTCTTGCAAGACTTCATTATTTGTATAAATGTATTCCAGATATAATTCTATTGATTATAAATATAAAGGATCACATCAGTCCATGTTTTTCATCTTTCTACAAATAAAAACCCGTAGATATTTGGTCATTTTTACAATTTTTTTATGTTTTACTCTCTTACAATATTTATTTTCATTTATTCTGAAGATGCCTTCAATTAAGAGCTGAAAATGTTACAAATGTCTGTTATAATAACTTTTTATAGAAATTTTTTTTATGTAATATTTTAGTATTTATAATTAAACAGGGCTAAGAAGATTAATTTACACACTAATTTATTTCTCTTCATTTTATTTTCAGCTCTTTCAAATTAATGCTCGTTCGGAATATTTAATTTCGGCATGAAGTAACTTATTTTTTCAGTAGAAATACCAATAATTCATCGATGGTGCACTTGTAAATATTCATTCTAAATTAAATAATGCGTATGGAAACCATAATTTATTGTTAAATCACAATTCTTTGTCTCTTAGAGTGTTCTTTTATACAGCTATATTTCTGATATTCGTGAAGAATGTATCACATTTAACCTTATTAATGGCTTTCTTTTTTAGTTTTTCTCATAAACGTAAAATGTCACTCCTGTATTTATCCCAATTACTAAATAGTACATGTCAAAACATTGCACTTAAAAATGTCAAATAACAAGATATCAACTTAACCAAACCTAATTAAGTTAAAAGCTTTATAACAGCTTTATTAAGGTAAACAAATAAAATATATACATCCGTAAGCATTATAATAACAGAAAGAAACAAACATACAAGTTCTTTTATACAGTGCATTAATGTACGATATTCGAATTTTCTGATATTTTTGTCATATTATAGTTTATGATAATATGCCGTTATTTTAAAATTAATAAAATTAATAATGCAGTTACTTTGGAATATCTTCATCTTGTAAAAATTTTATCATATAAGATTTTGACGCTTAGGTAATATTAAATACCTTAAAATTTAGGCCACATTTAATCGTTTATTAAACAATTTTTACTACGATTCTAATTTTTGTCAATGTTAAAATAATCCTAGTTATCCCTTTGTTAAAATAAAAGAATTTTTATTATTTTATCCTTTACATTAACCATAAATTAAACGTTTATTAAATGGCTGTATGTCTATTGGAATAAACGTTTAAAATACACAACAAGTAAGGTATAACAACTTATTTCAGCTGGATTTCAACGTATTATTTATAATTGCAATATTTAGACGCGTATTAAACGATGGGTTTTCACTACCCTGTTATTATTGGCAACAATTATTAAAATGATGTATGTTTTCGACATTCTGTTGCTAGATTAGTAAATGTTTCTACTAATTATTAGGCGATTTCACTCTCCTGGTAGAATTTTTTTTTTTGTGACCTTTAAATGTTTAAATATGAGTTTAACAAAAGGTATACTTAAGTTTAACTGGTAAACTAAACGACATCATTTTTTATTGTCTTTGATATGTCAAGTATCATTTCGTGAGTATTTTTTTGTATCGAAAGCAACGTATTCTATAGAATGTCCAAATCATGTCCAAGTTCAAAGTTGTATTCATTGTTTCAAGATGTGTAAACTGCAATATTTAAGTACAAACTATTATGTAAAAACTTAAAAGGTACTATCAAAATAAAACAAAAATAAATTAATGACATTTTTCTTTTTTCTTTTTTAAAATTTGCTATTTAGCGATATTGGCTTTAGCCATTTGGGAATACTGACATATACTTAAAAATATAACAAACAAAAATTGGAAAAATTGGCAAAATTAAGCGCAAATAGTATAGTTTTTTAAAAACATTGCTGCTCATGAAAAAGCATATTTTCTTTTTTGTCCGGAAGAAAAAAATATTGGACAGTTTCCAACACAAATCTGTAATGTAGTTACATTTTTTTTCATGCAAAACTAATTATTCTCCATCAACCAAAATTACTATGAGAAATTTCTCTACATTCACTTCAAGACAACAAATTTCAATACAACGAATTTTATCTATTGTTACAATTTCCTTAAATGAGTGAAAAAAAATTAAGAAAATAGTTGGTTGACTGAAATTAAGCAATTAATAGACTAAGTATTTAAAAATTGCATGTTTTTTAATAAAAGTTTTAGTTAATTTAATTAAGAACTATCGCCTTTAATAAACATAGTAAAATTAACAACATAGAAACTGCTTGTCTAACTAAACAAATAGTTACTTTTACTACTTTCTTCACTATTTCAAGCGACACTTAAAATTTGTTAGGTAGATTTTTTCACGGGTTACGATTAATTCAGTTGATGCAACTGCTGGAGTTTGTTATTTAAAATATGCATTGACTAAATAATGACGTAATTAGCAGGTACACCAAAATAGTTAGTAATATGGGAGGTAACTACCATGAATTGTTATAGTACTTTTAATCCCTGCGTTGTTCAATTATCATATTGACTAATAACTAATTTAAATCAATAAAAATTCATACAATTTAAACAGGGTGACAACCAATGTAAAAATAATTAACCAATGCAAATGTTTTATTGCTGAATAACATCGAAGTAATATATTGTAATTTTCTTTATTCTTCAGTTTTAAGCATTAATTCTTGTATACGGAATTGATCAAGGCTATATCTATGAGTTAATATTGTTGTAATGTTTCGTTACTTTTTATTCTAATTGCCAAAGTTCGTTCCCATATTTCTTACAGTTGTGGAGAAACTATTAGAAGTAGTCATAATTGGTTAAATTCAAATTTCATAAAAATGTTAAGAATATTTCATTATCTCAAGAACCGTTGATTAATTCCATTTTCATACGTATCGCGAAACAGAGATTACTTCATTTGAATTTTTAGTATTTAACACTTACATTTCTCTTAATGTCTAATGATGTGTTAAATTCGACTTTCATTTATGAGCTTTTGTTTGGTGGATTAAGACATGCAATAACTATTTATTTTTCCAAAATGCAATTAGGGAATAAAAAATATAATAAATATTATTATGACGGATATAAATTTTCAATTAAGAAATTAATTTTGGATATCGTATTCGCTTTTAAAATTGAAGTGAAACTAATAATAATTATATTATCCATCTCTTGCCGTTATTTAATTAAAATAAAATCCGGATAATCTTATAAAAAAAGTTGTACAGGTACCGTTAGCCACATGTTAACATGCGAAATATAAATCATATACATATAGATTTTTATTATGTATAATGGAAAATTTGAAATCATGATTTCATAACAATAAAATGTTTCTTATATTTTGTGTACATATATGATTAGATTTTAGTTAGATCTCGCGTAAGCGTAGGCTTTATTAAAGGTAAATTTAAGACGCCTCATATAAGCTGTATTTATCTGTACTACCCTAATATCTCTGCATTTCGCTCTTTATTGCTCACCAATCATAATTTATCCCTTTATTATTTAAGAAGTATATTTTTGTTATAATTTTCGTATGTATGTTCCTTTCTGTAATTGGATAAGACATTTTTATGTGTTTTGTATAAAATGATAATGAAACCAAAAAGTTCATAAAACAGAATTTTATGTGTTATTGTAAATAATTGTGGAATAATCTTATCATTTTTTATATATAATAATTCTTCAAAGGTTGTTTAATATTATTTTGTGTAACTTAGCATTGCAATATAATATTTAATTTACGTTTTTCAGAATGTATTCTGTGCAATTACTTTAGTCTCAGCAAAATGTATCAAAATGAGTGAATATTTTGATTTTAAACGGAATTCGGATATGTTAATAGCTCTGGATTTAATAACTTGCTGAATATTTCACAGTTCTGAAACATTGGTTTTATAAAACACTTCTCCATATACGTAGCAATATGAAAAACAATTGATTTAATGTGTGACGTGATCTGAAATTGATAATTGAAATAAAAACAATCGAGATATTAATCAAAGAAGGGAAATATAAACAATTAAGCCCTAATGTAAATAATCAAACCCTTAGAATGTTTGATATAATTTTGTACACAAAACAATAAACATATTTTAGAAAAAGGCTTCTAATCAATCTTCTCCAGCTGACATTAAAAAAATATCAGAAATACTAACCTAAATTATCCGACTGAATTTTGGAAGGTGTTTCAAATTTCAAATAGAGTTGAATTAGAATTAATCTGCGATGGATAGCATTAACGAATTTTAGCTTAACGGATCATATTCCATAAATAGTAATCTATCACACAGATAATCAAACGTAGAACGATTTATGATTCTTTACATCAAACATCATTAACGTCGCTGAGTACACACGTAACCTGTCCCCTAATCGGCCCTGATCGTCTTGATCACGATGTGTTTCAAACACTATTTATTTACATAACTTTTCGAATCATAATATATGTACTTACTATTGAAAAGATCGATTTTTTTACAACAGCACTCCATAGATGACAAAACGTTTATACAATAGAATCAATGATGTTTAATAACGTCATAGAACTAATAGTTTATTGTTAATATTTCATATATATATGTTAGTATAAGAGGTTTCTAAAAATTCTTTGAAATTCAAAAAAAAAGGATTGTTCGAAAATATTATTGGTATTGCAATCACAATAAAAGTGTTATGAACATTGTTTGCATAATTCTCGTAAAATTATTGTATATTTAAAAAAATAATATTTTTGTCTATCATTTAAACAGTCAGTAACTTCGTTATAAAATTTCGTAATTTTATGTAATAAATTCATCACTAACGTAATCCTGTTCAAACCATCTAAATTCAAATTCGAGTTTAAAAACTTTTTACATAGAACTTTTAATGTAATTCTGTTCCCCATAATTTTAAATTATACTATAAACGTTACAATTGTAAATTATTTAAATTTCGTTGTAAATGATCATATATTGTCAATTTCAATAAATCTCTCGTAATATTCTAGTTTTAAACAAAATAATAAAATATAATTTTAAAACTGGATCTCTGGTGTAAAATTCGTTATTAGAAACTTTAATATTAGTTATTTAAAATAATGTAAATTACGTAAGCCTTTATTATACGATGTTAAAAAAAAGCAAAATAATTCAATTACTTATTGACAGTATCAAATGATTTCTAAACATGATAACATAAAATTTAATCGGTACTGAAATATGAAAAACCCCAGGGATTTCCTTATATATATTACGAAACCCGTCGCTTTGGTCTCGTACAATTAGTGTGCCATACTGTGATAATAAAAATTTACATTTTCACATGATTTGTGGCGTTTTTAGAATTATAATCGTCCAAATTGGACCCTCCATTATGACGTCAGAATCTTAATCAACGAGTCCGAAATCCCTTCGTTTAATTCTTTATCTCTGGATATAATAAATTTCATTGAACAATTAAAGATTGTTATTTACGCAATAATTACAGGCACAAGAATTTTGTTACCTATAATAAATTTCCTGATTTCGTGAAATTAAAACAGTAAAAATATCATTTTTACCCGTTGAAAATAAAACGGTATTTATTAATAACAACAGAGCGCAATTTTATTAAAATTGTTTATATTTTAAATTCTTGATGTTTATAAAACAATGACGTGCATATACGGGAATATTTTACACAAAAATACTTAAACGTATATTTTCAAAACAGGTATATAAAAATGTGTTATTCACGTTGGGCCTTTATTGATTTTCGAAATGAGAGAAACCAATAATTTCAATTCCACTAATACATTTTTCGACATGCTAAGATCAATAAAGTATCCTGCTTAATAGTATTAGAAAATTAGAAGTACATAGGTAAATTATGTTCATCACGTTGAGTACATAGCCTTTCTTTTTGGAGTGAAAATTGTGCCTCTTTGTCGAAAAAGTGAATGCGCGAAAAAAAGTTAAAGACCGAAAAAATTTACTTGTACTACTTGATAATTAAGTGTATATTTATTATAACATCCGGAAAATTAAATTACGTTTATAGAATAATAAAAACTAAAATGCACCTTTTTATTCACTGTATTATATAAATGTGCATATATCTGAAAATGTGCCAGAAATTTATGCACTCGATGTTTGCTATTAAACGCGAGCCATAACTCATGGATAATGTTAAAATCCACATAGAAATAAATAATAACCCGTGAAAATAAGATATTTGATGTTATTTTTCTCTATAAAATACCAGATTGAAATTCTTTGACTTAATCATTTAAATTCACCTAGATATAGCCATATCCACTTGTAATCTCGCTTATTTATAATCTTGTTTTGAAATCTTTTTGAAATTAATAACCTATCCTGTTTTCCAAATAATTAAAATACTTGCGAAAAATGACATTTAGTTTGAAATGATGAATTTCATAGATCATAGTTTCAAACGAGTTCTATTACCGTTTTACATTACGTTAAGCAATAAAATTTAAACTACCCTATGGAAAAACTTGATTTGTCTGCATAATGTTGATGAGCCGCATTAAAGTTTTAGCATCATGGTACAGAGAGTGAAAGGATATTACAAGAGTAAAGTACATTTTTATTACTTAAACTTCTATTAAAATCGGAAAGGACATTAATAGGGAACAATACAACCTCACTTGCTATTGGAGGGTTTGAAAATTACATCGTAAACGTTGAATAAAAAAGGGAATAATATCTGAAAAGATATAATAGTAACCTGATCTCAGTTTGAATGTCCAGATTAGGGTGAACGACATTATATTCCGATCGCCACCGCATCCTCTTTTATATGCATATTTGATTTTTCATATGTTCCACACCTTTTCCATTACAACCTTTTTTCTTTTCGAAAATATCTTGCTTATAATGCTTAAATAAAATTAATAATTTAATCAGGGATATAAGGAGTTTATGAAAAATAGTGAATTTTGGCGAATATTATTTGTTTTATACATTCTTGGTAAGCTTAAATTTATACTTTCATTATTCTGCTCTATATTCTGTACTTGAAACAAATAGAATTACATTCATTATTCAACGGATCGAGTAACTTATGATACATGTACATTGTTGCATACTATAATAATATAGTTGAATATTTTGCAGAAAATTTTCATGAAATTGGCAACCTAAGGTTTTTTGTGCAGTTAAATTGAAAACTAAACTTTGTTAAAACTCGTTTTCATATATTTTCAATAATTACGTCCCAAACTAAAGGCGAATCAAGTTTCGAATTGGAAAGTGCGATTTTTTCGAAAGTTAGCTAATGTTTATGAGATAATGTTCATTTTCAAAAAGAAAAATGTGCATTAATAATCTGGGGCGGAATTTACCAGTAAGAAGATCATTCACATTATGTCAATAGCAACTTATTAACTATAAATATCAAGGTTTAATTGTGTAAATCAATTAGAATAGATGATACGTAAGAGTGCAGTCGACTTCTCTTAGTATATATTTATCACGACTGTAATTCTAATCATAACAAAATTATTCTCGAAGTGAAGTCAATGGGGTAATGTCATGGCACTACTGCGATATCTTGACATATTGACACTTTGTAAATTCGATTTTACAATAAAGCTAATCTTTTTTAGTTTTGGGTCGCTGAATCCGAATTCGGCAGTGAACAATTTTTATCAACTTTTAGTTCACTGTCATGTGGGATTAAAGTTCCAAAAAACGTTATTTTCTCCAAATTAGGCAGTGGTATTAGATAGTTCTAGTGGACTAGTGACCATAAGACAATGTTTTTTTACTATGTCATGTAAACATTTTCCTTAAGGCATTATTTTAAGCTATCATTGAAGCATTTATCGCGTTTCTATTAAATTATACACTTGCTGGAACCTGGAACCAAAATTACGGAACTATAATTTTTACTGTATTCATTAGTTGATTTTGAATCAATAGAAGTCATAAAAGAATCAAATTTGGAGTATCGACATGTTGCTGGAAAATAAATAAAAGCTCAATAAAACAATTAAATTTAATCACAAATCTTAAATTGGCAATAAAATATATTAATTATATTAAATATGACATATCATTGAGCACTTTTTAAGCAAAAAAATTGTATAATCTTACAAAGTTAATTAAATTAAACAATAAACAACAACAATATCGATATGTAGATATTCAATTTGTTTATATTACATTGATGAAAATTAACGTATGAACATCAAATGAACAATCGCAAATCCAAAATGAAAATAAAATAATTACATTAACAGAGATTGTCAGAAAGAATTGAATAAATGAACTGAATTTAATTACTAAAATTAATGTTCAAAACGAACCAAATGAATAAATGGAATAAGCTAATGAAACGAATGGACATATTTAAATTTATTTATTCACCAATTGTAACGTTTGGTGTAGTCTACAAATATTGTAATTCACCATTTTAATTATTTGAAATTTCATGTACACAAAAGCGACGTCACGAGGTAACTATTTTTGATGCAATTAACAATATTACAAATTTCAACAGAATATGTAACATACAAACAGGGATATTCGTCACAAAAACTTGTTAAAAAAGACTTTAGTAATAAAACTTTGAAAATTAAACTTTTTATACTAAAACTTAGCCTAAAAGACTTTAATTAATAAACTTGTAGAAAACAAAACCTTTTACAAAAGTCTTTAAACTTTTATCACAAATTTAATACTCTTTAAGATATAATATATTTTATACAAATTTAATAATATCCTTCACAATATAACATCGATAAATTTGTTATTGATTTGCTTTTATGTTTTGTTTTTTTTTTGCGTCAGAAATATTGGTCGTGTAATTAATAGTGTTAATGTGGTTCTTTTAGGTATTTTTGAGATGAAGGTAATTTTACAGTGTTTGAGCATGTACCCTATAAATAGTATATAATTTCTGATTTCGAGGAAACGAGATGTCAACGTTGGAAACTATTTGTGTTTTATAAATTAAAAAATAGATACAATTCGCACGTACATAAACAAACAATTGTGAATTAGATATGAAACGAGATAAAAACAAAGAAAACTTACGTCATCAGGGTAGATCACGGAAAAAAGGAAGTAGAAAAAAAATAAATAAGGAAATTGGTAAAAGAATCGAGTAGTCTGTAGCAAGAGGGGAAATCGAACTGACGACGGAAATTAAGAAAAAAACGTAGGAAGAGAAACAATGAATTTTTTACGCGATTTCTATTAATTTTACGGTTGTGAAGGAAACGTTTAGAAGCAGTCGTATTTAGTATGCCTGTAATGACGAGTAGATTAGAGGATCATGTTAAACAAATTAGAACAAAACTAACAGTTTTGAAACGTTCCATTTTCAAAAAACAAAATTTTTCAACGAATTTGTTTATTGTAAATATAAATAAAAATATGGTAATAATACAATAAGAATACTAAAAAGAAAAACCTAACTGTACTGTACTGTAATAAACACGTTTAAGACCCCTGCAGAAATAAAGAAACCAGAAACCTCTGCATTTATTTGAGATGTGAATAAGTGAAAACAGTAATAATAGTCAGCCATTAAAAATTCTGTACAAAATAATTACTCTCACCATTACACTTTTTTATTTCTCTATTTATTATTTTACATGTTTTGTCTCCTTTTTACATACATTTAAATGATTTCTTGTTTAAACTACAGAAAAAATAAATAAAATGGATAAACCTGTTGAATTCTTCAATCACTAGGTCGGTAAAATCAACAACAGAAACCTTTTATATCCTGCGTCGTGATAGCAAAATTTTTGCAAAATCCAACCTCATATGCACATGAATGCGTTTATAACATGACGTTCCACAAGCTGAAATGATAGGAAAGTAAGTATGAGTTTTCCAGGAGGCATTTTCAGGTACTTGGAGGACGAAGCTCGGCGTTTTCTGTACTAACTGCTCGTAAAGGGCCGCAAGCTCATCCTCGTTTCGCCAATCCACTTGCTCGTAAATCCGGTGTAAAAAATGGTCGCTTGTCAAGCTTTCGAGTGATATAAACGGAAAGAGCGAAAGATTGAAAACTGAAAATGATATGCTGAACCACTTGAGAAAGTAATGAATCGAAGGATATGAAATGTAATAGTTCAGTTATTTTTTTATATTGTTTTACTAATTTTTGGCTAATCGTTATAATAATTGTGAACTATTTTACGTTTTATTTCATTGCTTCGAGATTTTGTTTGTTGCACATAGACTAGAACTGTTGCAGTGAAATGTAATTTCTAATCAGTAAAATCGTACACGAAAATTGGGTAAGTAATATATTTTTAACTGTGTTTGGTATGAATAATTTACTGTATGGTCGTCAAAGTATACTGTCCAAAGAATAAAATTTTATTAACTGCGAAAACTAGGGTATGATAATAAAATCGTTTTGGGTTCGAAAAGCATTACTTCCAAAAATTTATAAAATAACTGTATTTGTACGATAAGTATAGCAAACTAACAAGTACTTTAGAGAAGTGTATCTTGTCTAAGGTGAAAGTCATACACGAACCAAAGAATGACGGATAATCAGTAAACTCAGGATTAAAAAAATATTATTAGTTAATCTTACGGTTTTGTACTAAAATAATACATGCGTTTATTTATTATTATTAATATTTATAATTACATAACCCTTTTCCTTCTCTGTAGAGGATTTCTTATTATTCTGTATGAATAAACAACTCTTGCACAATAAATCTGACACAAAAATTTAAATAAATCAATATTCATTAATTATTTTGTTTTTGATATATCTCATAGTTAATGTGAGACATATTTCGAATTAAGTTATAATGATGTCAATTAGAAACGACTGCAGTATTGAACATCAGATCTATTGTGAATTTTTCGATTTCTGAATTTCTGTTCTTAAATGACAATATGCTGCCCTGGTAGCAATGAAAAAATTTTTGGTACAATTCGTGTATAACATTTTTATTTACTATGTTAAAGGTATAGGGGAAATTACTAGTCTAATAAAAAATTGACCAATTTCTACCAGGGTGCATAATATTAATTTTATATTTTAAATTCTGAATTTCTCTTTTGCGTTCGATTAAGGTAGTTAGACTCCGAAATATAGTATGTTTGGAAAAAACAATCGCTAAGGTACCTGAAATTTTAATTTCACTAATAATGCTGAAAGGAGATCTGCAAAAAAAATTTGTTAAACAACTTTTGTTTCTTATTACCACTTAAAAATTGTTAAAAAATTATTTTAACGAGTGATAGCTTATTTTTTGGAGAAAATGATTCTCAAAAGCTTTACCGAACGATTTTTCAAAATTGTTTACCTGGTCACTAACATTATTCAGAAAATGTGAAAAGTAATCATTTTTTTTTTAAATAAATAGAGATATTTGACGTTAACTTCAGAAATTTACAAAAATCGTACGGTAAAGTTATACAGAATCTTATTCTCGAAAAAAATAATCTGTTACTCTTTAAAATCCATTCATTTTTGAAAAATTCTTAAGTGGTGAAAAGTAGAAAATTTGAGTCATTAACAAAAGTTGTTTAACAAATTATTTTTGCAGGTTTCAATTTTTTTAAAGAACAGTAATACTTTCTTTCACATCGAACATTCATCTCTTTATGCAAATATATATTTAAATCTAACTAATGACTACGTTTACCCTGTCAATACATACAGTCACGAGGACGTATTTTACGTCGCATTTCTGGTGTAATCTACGGCGCGAATGGTTTACGTGAGCAACGCGTTACAAAAGATGCGGTTTCATCACGAACCGATTCAACAATATCATAAAAAGAAGAAAAAATACAGGACAATTCACGCGATGTACACTAGAGGACAACGTTTGTAACTTAGGAACTACAGAACAATTTTAAGTGCTACTAAGTTGATTTATAAATTCTATGACATCACATGGACGAAAAACACGATAAGTATTACAAGTTGATTGATACTAAGATCACTACTAAATGTAAATCACTATAAAATGATAACTACTAACATTAACATTCTTAGACGATACTTTAATAGACAATTAGCAGTAAATATATACTCATGATTTTGGAATAATATTTTTAACTAAACAAAATCTTGCATGTAACACCACAAGACTTTCAAAATCATCGGGTACTTCCAGATAGTTTCGTAACAAACATATGAAACAGTCAAGTATTCCAAGTTAAAAAATCAGGAGCACCGCGGTCAACTTATCGGAAAACCTGACTACTTCCGTTATGTGCAGTGAACCTTCAGGGAATTTTCTGAATGAAATAGTTGGGACTACTAACTAGAATAAGACATCAGTTTGCGTTCACTTTGACATCGACAAATTATATAGTGAAGGCTGCTAAATCAACTATAAGACCTACTCAACAACGAATCTACTAAACAGATAATAAAACCAACTATCTCTATATTCCGTGTTTATACAACAACATCCAAAGTTACCGGAGGAAATGTAAAAAATGTTCACTTCATGTAGGTTTGTATAACATTGTCGAACGCTGCAAATTCATTGTTTGAAAAAATCAAGAAATTTTTGTAGCAACCGAATTCAATAAATGCAGTGTCAACATAAAATTTAAATATTTAATTTTTACAGATTTATCTTCATTTAATATAAATTAATTAACTACAACATGATTTTATTGATTAACTAACAAGTTTACCTTAACTCACGGTAACTAACGATTCGCATGTCACGTCTAACTGGAAGTGTACATGTACACGGCAATAGATTTTTACAGTCAATCGAACAGAGTGGTAAGAACTAATTGAATGAGCCCATCAACGTGTAATTTGCAAATTACGCGATTTCCCCTGTTTTTATTGAGCTAGCTTGCGCTGTATACATTATTTTGGGTGAAACTTAAAATTCGATTCTCGTCTTACTGTCTGATTTTATTCAAAACATGACTGCGCATAAAATGTACGTTTGGTTTAATAATATTCGTAGACCTTTTATGATTTTAGTTTACACCTGCTGAGCATATTATGAATCTTACTAAAATTTACGAATGTTTTTCGTATAGGGTACACTTTTTTATGTAAATGACTAACAAGTGTTTCATCCTTTAAAAACAAACATTTTTAAAATTATAATTTGCTGTGGTATATTTAATATGCTCCATGAAGAATGGCAACCTTTTTAAGAGGATATTATTTAGATTCATTGGATTTAAATAAATTTCAAATTTCGGTGATTAGTGTATACTTTCAACTTATATGCATCTCCGAATAAGCCTTTAAATGTGCAAACAAATGTGCGAAATAATTTCTAGATACTTTTAGTTTATATATTTGAATAAAAAACTAAATTAATACACAGGTAGTTAATAGACATACATATAAAAGACGTACATGGAAAAACATTCTTCTATAATTTTCATTTTTGTCCATTATTTTTCTACAAAACGAAAATGTTATTCTATGATCAGTTCAAAATTATCACCCTGTTATTAACTATAAAATTTCGTAATGTTTTACGTTAATTGGTAGTATTATAAGATAACTTCTTATCAGTTTTTTACCTACCTGATAGCATCATGTAGTGAGCTTGAAATAGCTTTAAATACAAAGTTTGGGGAAATGAGATTTTCTTATTGATTACAGCACTGCGTAGGACTTTCTTAGTATGTTGACGGAAAATTGAAATGAGCTTCAGGGTTGTTTGAAAAAAATTATCAAATTACGAAACGAAAAATTGTTAAAAAGACTATACTTGGATATATCGCATAAAAATGTATTTTCAAAATCCTTAGATATACTAATGCGCTAAATTCCATATTATTATACCTATATATTTAATTAACAATAAATTCTTAGAAATCATCTGTAGAAATATGGGTGAAATAAATTTTGTATGTATTTCCTTGCATGAAGAAAAGGAAAAAGTTCCTTGCTTATAAAGGAAGCCAGGTGCAGAAATTTTAATTGTTAAAATAACACAGAATATAAACTTTTATGAATATTTTAAGAAGCATACTCAAATATGAAAATTGCCTAAAGTAGCTGCATTTCAGAGAAAAAATAGTAAAAAATCATACTCTGAAAACCAATAGCGGAGAAACTTTATAATTAAAACAAGTATTTTTTTTTCAATTTTCTTCGGACCAAAATATGTTTTAACCAAAAAGATAAAGCATCAAATCTTCTATAAAAAAGGGCATATAAAAGGTCATCTACAATTAGACCCTCTTTTCCAAGAAGACAAATCTTCCTATTTTATTTGATAAAGTGGTGAAGAAGAAATTAAGATTTTATTACTTATAATTATTACGAGGAAACCACAAATTAATAGTAATAATAATAATATCTGTTGTGTTAAATAATAATGCTCCGGCTGACATGTGCTGAGTGTCAAATTTATAAAATAATCTTTTTCATTTTTTTTTCTATTGTCAGTTAAATAGCTGGGATCACCAAATCGAGAACAGTCGAGTACATGATCTAAAGGATGCAGGGTCCGAGGTACTAGTTTAAAATTGTACTTTAAATAGTTAATTTATTTCTAATAATGAATTTAAGGAGCATTCTGACGAGTTGCAAAAATCACCGTTTCTTTTGGATATTTTATGAGCTTGTCGACCATTTACGGCTATTGCTGATTAATTAAAAAGGTATTTTTTCTTTGACTTTTCAACTTGAAAAACTTTAAACGCGTTTTTTTAAACGACATTCTTGTGGGTGATTTCTCCTGCAGGGCGTCTCGACTTACAAACTTAACACAATACCCGAGTAAAAATTTTATGTGGACGATAGATTCATGATGGATCCACGGAGAATATACTTTACAAGTTAGTGCTTGATTCTACTATAAAATGATTTATTTTACATTTTATATTTTATAAAAAAGTAATTTTTTAATTTCTTAATTTTTTAATTCTAGATAATCTAGAATTCCAAAAAGCTAAACGGAGATCTACATAATACAAACAAAGGAAAGGCCAAACCGACGAAACCACTGAAAAATACGAGCAAGCACAAGGATATGGTACTTCTATAGATTGCTTACACAGCTGCAGGGAAATTATGACTTCATGTTCATCCTAAAAATTGCCTAAATCAATGTCGATGAAGTACAAAATACTTCAGCCAGCGTAAGAAATATCTTAGCAACAAACAATTCGTAAATTCTGCAGGAACCAAGTGAGCAATTTATGCCTGGAAAATATTAACAAATTTTGACTACAAAAACAGCACGAGAAAATAAATTACAAAATCTTATCAGCTTATTTTTATTATAATCTCGAACGTGAAATGAAATGTTTTATACCAATTTTCGATACAAACTGTCAAAAATTCAATACATATTGAAAATCAACAAGTCTTAGCAACCACGTTACCAAGGACTATCATTGAATAATAAAAGAGTAGTATTATCAATTAAAATAAAAATAACCTGATAAAATATTGTAATCTGGTATCTCGTGCTCCCGTTTTGTAACAAAAACATTTTTAAATTTTTCTAAAAGGAATTATTGTGTTGGTTCCTGCAAAAGTTGCGAATTGGCTGTATGAGCGATGACAAATGTAGTTCTTAGAGTGGCATGCCGTTGCTGCTTGGATATTTTATATGCATATAGAAGTCTTTGTTTTTGTACTTGATGATGTACTTTTTAGGTGCAGTAATCATGTCGCAGAAATGCACGAGGAGAGCAGCAGTATCGTATCCTTAATTTTTTCTCGCTTTTTAGAGGGTTTCCATTTTTTCTTAGTTTGTATATAAATCTCCGTTTTCATTTTAGAATTTAAAAACAAGGTAAAACTGACTTTGTTATGTCTAAATTTTACATGGATATATGTCAGAAAAGACTTTATGCAAAATAAAAAATGTAATTTCATGATAACACCAAGCACTAAAGGTAAAGTCATGGAGATAGTGGCGACAACAGAGATTGATAATCTTTTCCCATTTTCTGCTGTAGATCAACGGAAGAACTGGAATGACCAGTGCCGGCAGTCACTATTTTTTGTTATGTTTGAACTTTATTTTATAAATTAATAAACAAATGTTTTTCATCACAAAACATTTTTTTTTACTCTATTGTATCACACCTTTAAGGAGAAAAAACGTCGTTCGATTATATGCAGTATTTCACAAGAAAAAAATGGTAAAATAATATGCCTTATTCGACGTTTATATTAGAATACTACCTTAATAACAAATTTACAACAGTAATATAATACACGAATGCTATTTCAAAGCTTGCACCTAATTTCAGCAAAGTAAAGTAAATAAATAGCCCTTAATTTTGCGACACAAAATATCTGTACACTTACTTTCTTTCGAAAATAAAATCAGTTTACGAACAAAATATTTTCACATCGTGCCTTGAATGAAAGTCGCTTATCATTTTAATGAAACTTATTTTTCCTTCAGAAATACAAATATTTTCCTAGTTAACTAAAAAGAATTGTTTTGACAATGCGTAGAATATAATTCTATTCCTATAAAAAAAGAAAAAAAACATTAACGTCATGTATTAAATTTGGAAAATTTTAAAATCCTGAATAATGAGAGCAACTAACAAGAAGCTGTTACGAGTAAAAATTGATAAAACGATCGACGTTATGCGAGTGAAACAGGAAAAGGGCCGGAAATGATAGCAGATCGGCAGACGTCGGCACTCATCGGGGGCGGAAGAGTTCATCGCGTATATCGTAAGAGAAATGGTACTTGCACTACGGGAATCGGGGGGAAGTGTGAGGGGTCAGGGAATGATTCCGAAACCCAGGGTTGAAAGCCGTAATGGGGTTCTCTGCGTATTTGTACCAGGACTCTGCTATTATGCTCTACGCGACGAAAATTCCGAAAGCTCTTCACGTGCAAGCACGTGATCAACTGGCCAGACAAATAGAGAAAATGAAAAAAGACAACAAAGTGGGTAAAAAAGTGCTTTTTAGACCCCAAAGTTGACCCCCGGGGGAAGGCTTCATTCGTCACTACGAGAAACTATACCGCCAGCCTCGCATCGTATTATGTTGTCGTCATACTGTTGATATACACACAAGCCAAAAGTTTCCGCTTCAATATTTTGTCGAATCGACGTAGACATAGGGGAATATTTGAATGTCTCTATATGAATTTGATGAAAATAGAAGCCGTCCGGACCTACCTTACGATTTTTTCCCTTAAAATGTACGTATGTGGCTTTTTGTGGTGATTCGTATGAGGAGAGGGTGAATGACGTTGTACAGTAAGGAAAATTCCTACTTTAAGAAGCACATGGGAAATTTTCGTTATTTAATTTAATAAAATAATATTGAAAAATCGAAAAGTGTTACTTTTTGTCCCTGTTTTTAAAAAATATTCACATTTTATGCCATCATTTATTTGAAATTTCCTTCATATGGCTTTTACTGAAACAAAAAAGATCTGTTCTTAAAAGCCCACATCATTTTTCCGTTTATTGATATAGTTACGGGAAAGCAAGATAATTTCGACCTTTAAGCCAAATTCCATTTTGGGGTAAAAACTGTGATTTAATGAATATGTGCGGTATCCTTATTCAAAGTGTACTAAGTGAGTAAATTTTTGTTGATAGTATCAATATCTTTATAAGATTGACTTAAAAAAATCGTAATCTGTCAGATTTTATAAAATAGTGGGTAAAATGCAGGTCTGAGTTCCCCGTAAATTCATTTCTGTAAAATTTACGATTAATTTATAAGTCTACTAATACTGACCATAGATCATATTCACTTTTTTTTTTTAAGATGAAACCTGTAACTTTCGAATGCCTTGCTATTTTCATGGTTTGCAATTCAATTCCCTATCAAATTTACAGATTTACCGTCACGGCGATATCAACAATATTAGAAAACATAAATCGTGACGTCACATGGCCACTAATGGTAAAAATCTTAATATTCATTAATATTTCATAGACTGTGCATAAGATTGTGTTGGCTTTTATTACAAGCAAGATAATGTGGGGGTCGGAGTTATCCAGTAAATCGAATTTGTATTCCGGTTATTAAAAGTAATCGATTATTAGGATCTTTTATAAAAAATATTAAAGAATGAACTTCTCCGATATAAATTTGTCCCCAAAAATTGTACGAATTAATTTCTTCGAGGATATATACGTATAAAATAATAAGCGAAGAACTGCTTAATAAATTTCAACAAGTTTTAATTGTCCTATGTCATCGTTATTATTTTAAGCAGTCCTTTAATACGTACTGTAGTTCCATTATTTGAAATATTAATATTTGCTGTATGCATACGACTTTGTCGTTACAGCGAGACAAATTATTAAGACACATGTATTGCATCTTTATTCTTTATATTTATATATTCATCTTATACGTATATTCTCTTTCATACCCGATAAGTCCCATTAAATGAATTTAAAATTTGATCAAATTTAAAGTAAATAAATATAATTCTTAACTGTTTATTTAAATTCTTATTTTAAATTAGATTTTACTTGAAGAAACATTGTACTATATTATATATTGCATTTGCAATTAATAATTATTTTAATTAAGATAAAAATATGAAACTAAAATGACAGAATAGTTATACTGCAACTTGGACTACCTACATATAATTTGTTTATATGGATTATTAATAAAATGAAATAAATTAATTTGTACGTATTCATATTTTTTTTTGTGATAAATTGTGCATTCGATCAATTGCTTTTGAACATGACGTAAGACGGTTTATAAATGACGCAGAAATATTTTCAATACTAAAATTTCAAATAATTAATAATGAATAATTTCATTAAAAATAACAAATTAAGTATCTGTAATGACAAGGATTGTATAGGGGAAACGGACCTGTTAAAAATCAAGTGCGACAAGTAAACGTTCCCTAATTAACAATGTGCTACTCTGCTCACGCGATTACGTTGTAGTTAGGTTGTGAATAATGCGATTGTATCTAAAGTATTGGCAGCAGTAAATCATTTTTCACTGAAAGAAATAATTAGCGCAACAGACGCGTTGATCAAACTATAAATGGTGTATACTTGTCCAAACTACATTTTCTAGTTGACCTTACTAGTTTAGGTTACTTTATATTCTTACTACTTTTTTTTTATAAGAACACTTAATTTCTACTTGATACTTTTTTAATTTTGGAGTTGCGAATTTGTATTCTTATCGATTTGCAATTTGTTAACACTTAATTTTCGTAGCTAACATTATATTGAATAATATAAATAATTGTATATAACTTTCCTTGCCTGCTAAAAGCGCTTTTTTAGTGTCCATAATGTGGAGCTTTGCTCTGTACGAAAGAATATTTCCACTAATCTAATAGCCGGCTCCTTGCGGATGAAATGCTCCGTATCGACAACGTTAGTAACGTCAAAAGTGTCCTCCAGAAATTTTTCGTTATAATTGACTACGAACCCGACCACATATAACTCACGAATTTTAACATTATTCTTCCTGGCTTGTTTATTCAGCTGTTCAAGTTCAAATAACAGGTGCCGAATTTTGGACATCCTATTCAACTAATTACTTCGACCCAGACCGTAGGTCTGGCGAAGTATTGAATTTGGTCAGTTCCCGCCAAAAAATTACCCTATAGTTTTTCATCAAATGTCGACGTTTCAGGCCCTAAGGAACCCAAAGCAACAATAACAAAATTGGTGTCCGTTAGGTTGTACGTCCGTCCGTCCGTCCGTGCGTGGGCAAAATTTTGTATACGCGGTATCTCGCGACTGGCAGGAGGAATTTAAAAAGTACAAACGGATTTGGGTTTCTCTTGGCCAAACTTAGATCTGATTAGTTTTTGGAGACAATGCATACTAGATTATGGGGAGGTTTAACAATAAAACGCTCAAAAAACACGTTTTTTTCCATTTTTTAACAAAAAATACAAATCGTACAAAAAAATGTTTTAAACAAAAAATATAGAACATCGAATTCTCTACAAAAAAGGTTATATTCATTTCTTCGTAAAATCAACGATAATGCCGTAAAAAGCAAATTAACATAAATTGTACACACACATATACAATGCATACACGGAGAAAAATAACTCCGCTGGATTAGCTGATTCATATCAGCTAAAATTTTCGGCTAGAATTGCCGAAAATATATGCAATTTTAACTGTTTTGATTCCGCTAATGTAGCCTTAACCCTACACAATTCGCGCTTAGCTCTAAATTTCCGCTACATTAGCAGATTTGTTCCGTTAAATTTGCGGACTTTTTCAGTAAATTTAGCTGAAATTATCGGCTATCACTACGGAATTCCAACAGCTGTCCCTATAGGATAAAATTGGTAGAATCTGCGGATTTTTCGGCTGATTATTTTTCTCCGTGTATGTGTGTATATTATATACATTACATGAAAAATAGAGACACAGATGAAGCAGTGGAGTGAGGCGGGTATCATGGGAGGGGGGGGGGCATAAAAAATATTCACTGTAATGTTGGTGTCGGGTAGCCATGGTGAGGTGGTAGCGGGGAGAGGGGTTCGGGACTTCGCCGGTAGTAACAACTTCATCTGATCGTGGTTCAGGATATTGTTATTAACGAACATACTGTTCACGTTATTGTAAATAACGGTTTATAGAATCGGGCAACTATAGGACGAAACGCAACTAGCTTGTCAATTTCGGAAGTTTTTCAGTTATAAATAACCAATCGAGTCAAAACATTTCGCGTCCAGGGCGTGAATAAAAACGTAAATGTAATTGGATCTTATGAACGGAAACCGAAGTATCCCACATATAAAAAAATTTATTTCCTGCAACCCGACCTGTCAAAAACTCGACTAAACCGCGTTTTTTTAGGCATCAGTGTGAACAAGACGTGCTCATTTATCAGTGCTTCGGCTGACCTGCGGTCGGGGTCGAAGTTTTAAAAATGCTCATTTTCAATTTTAATATAGGGTGAATATGCCAATGAATGGACGACTACCAATGAATGGACGATTTTCTACATATTTCTATTTCTTATGAATGTATGATGCACAACATGCAACAAAATACACATTTTTATGTTCTTTGAACATTCAAAACAATATTTACAGTACTATTGATCTTCCAGTGTTTATTATTTTGTAAAATCAAAGCAAAGTTTTAAAGCCATCCAAAACTGGTACTGAAAACGTCCCATTTGATTTAACCCGTCTATTCATTGGGGTTTAGCGGATTTTTTTACAAACTTATGAAGACGGGGTTAATAATTAAATAAAATCAAAGGTTGAACTACACGGTCATAAAGAGCAGAGTCTAACGATTCTAATGGTGGTATCATAATTAAATTTTCATAAAAGAATTCAAAAGTTACAATCGATCAAAGTGTGAAAAACGCTTAACCGTCCATTCATTGGCATATTCACCGTATTTAAGGAACAAGATATTGTTACAATATATGTATAGAAACTACTCGAACCTAACGATGCTAGAACTACCCTCTGCCGCCTTCTTTCCTGGCAGTGTTAAAATGGGAATATTCCCGGAAGAATCAGCCTTTCGTCAGGGAACTGCAATACGAATTTAGCCAAAATTCTAGGCACCCGGGTCGAAGGCATCTAGTTTTCTTTTTAAATTAGACGCCATTTGTAAGGTCCTTATTGAAATCTGAGAGTATGCCTATACATTTTCTTTGGTAGCCTTGCTTATTTTGTCGTTAATATTTTTTATAAATGCAATATAAATCCGAATAATATTTATCATGATTTACACTTATACATTGATACATTACTACTAATAAATTAATTATTAAAATAATCTCTTCGATTGGTAAGTAACTAAAAAATATGAGATAGATACCCTAAAACCGTATTACATTTTTAGTTCAAGCCGTGTTAGCTCGCAAGAAATGTAAAATATCATGCATACACTGTAAAAATAAATACTTAGAGTAATTACATTTTAAAGTCAGCCAATGCGTAATTCACAAGTCTGTCCTTGTTTAAGTCTTATATAATTCCCAACTTACTTTCAGTCAATTTTTGGTTTGAATTTTTTGTTTTTCGATCCGCACCCAATTTTCTGGTTTTAACACATATATTGTGCGAGTGTCCTCTTTCCCGCCCTTCAAGATCCAGTCTCCGCCAAAACGTCCTTATTAAGAATTGTTCTGAAGCTAATATAATGACCTACTTTTTGTTTGTTTTATTTTGTAAAGTCCTGTTTTAATAGAAGACGTTTCGTTTTAGAATACTAACCCCTACTGCACTTGTCATTTTTGTCTACTAATATTTCCTTATTATTTTTTATTATTTCTACTTGCGACATACTAAGTGTCAACGTGCGTCATTTCAGTTTTATAGTGTTATTGTATATGTTTTTGTAGTCTCCGGCGGTCCTCTTTGTATAATTTAGTGTCTGCGCTTTAATTGTGTACTCTTAAGAATTTTATGTAATTCAAATATGGGTCAATAATTTATTATTATTATTAATACCAGATTTCAATTGCATTAATTCAATAATAATTTAAGTCTTGCATTTTACACTGCGTAATAATCGATCCCATTAACATTGATTCCCTTGGATTGAATCAATGAGTTAACCTATGCAATGCTTCAACGCCTGCCTTCTCGCTTTTATTATAAACTAATCTTGTCTGCCGCTGTTACTTTTTTTATGCAACAAATTTCTTGGCAGATTTGTACTTCAGAAAATGAATTTAGAAAACTAAAAGGAATAACGCATCTGGAGTTTTTATTTAGGATGGTGATCAATATATAATTTTTGTATTCTTTTTGTGGACTCGGAATACACATGATAAATAGTATCAAATTTTCTTTAAAAATGCTTTGCCCATCGGTACATGCTGAAAAGGTTACCAGTTTTGGTGCTGGAAACTTATTACGTAGGTAGTGTAACCAACTATTTGTTTGTTAATGTTCTATATGTAACGTAATGCCAACTACATTTTAGTTGAATTAACTAAATGTTGTTGAATCAGTGTCATGGTGTAGTTCGAAGCACTAATTTGTAGTTGCATTTGCTAAATATTTAGGTACTAATCGGCAACTACATATTTAGTCAAAATTACTAATTTGTTTTCAGTGTATGGGGAGAACAATATAATCTATATATATATATATATATATCATTTAATATACAATTTTAATATACAACACGTAAAATAATTAACACTTTTTGAATATCTTCTAATTATAACTAGCAAAATATTTTGAAGTGAAAAAGGTAGATTGAAATATTCTGCGATATCAGTATGCAAAACAAGTAGAATGTAACTTACCCACGATTACTACGGATATTGATTCCATCTGAAATTCGAAATGGAAGGAAATAATGGGTTCATAAAAATACGTGAGTTTTCAGGTCTGTATAGCAGGAAAAATCATATCCTGCGTAAGTTCTCTTGTACAAAACTTGCTTTCTTATATGTAATAATCATTTAACTTTTATGAACATACATACTTTTTATACAAATTTGAATATTGTTATCTATATGTGGTTGTTAACTAAATATAACATGTAATAAAATTGTTATATTCATTACAGATTCATAGTGATTATTCATATCATCTTATTATTTAACTTATAATTGAAAATATCATTTTCGCTTGCTCAAATGCAACTCCGGAATATTTCAAGAGAATATTTAAAAATTGCGGTAGATTTGAGGCCATGTAATGCACTGTATAATTAAAATTCGAGAAATAGTAAGCGCATGAATATTAATCTCTACAGAAATAGTTAATTTTTAACTAAACTATTCAATTAATAAACAATTTTTTTATAATACCTGGTTTTACTTCTAGAAAATTGTTCCATTTCCGATTTGTTTTCTCTTCGTGCAACTATTGCATACCTGTTACAATTGTAAATTTTTGTTATTAAAAAATGTGTTTTTCTGTAAAATAATTCTTGGTTTTAAAAACAATTGACAAAATAAATCTTTTAAATAAAAAGATTTTAAGAACAGATTTTACTCAATTGTAAGACTATTATAGTAATTAATTGTCGGTGTAAAAATATCTTAAAAACTTTAGATAGCTATGATGTTTTTACCTGACTGAAAGTAAATTCTGCTTACGTCACTCTGAAACCAATGTTTTTCTCTGAATGCAACTTGGAAGTGGTTCATTAAATACTTCATTGCATAATAAAATGTTCTCAAAATTTATTGACAATTGACATAATGATTTTTTTACAAAGTCGATCGGTGCATTTATTAAAATTAGTTAATATCTAGAGTATAATGAATATATTTTTTTATAATATCACGACGAAGATACCATAATTCTTTAATATTACTGACTATTCTACGAAATTATGCTATATACATACACAGAAATTAAACTTATTAAAGTTTAAAAAGAACATCAACGAATGCCGCATTTAACATACAGAATATTGGTTATGAATAATTTATTATAAATTTTCTATACTTCACTTATTAATTTCTAATATACCAATTTTCATTCTTTGTCCTCCGTATTATCGTTGGAAATTTTAGGAAACGTGTAACAAAAGTACATTTTCCTTTCATAAAAGACATTGCTACATGCATGAATAATTTCCAATAATTCCTTTTCATAAGGGCTTTGTATATTATCTCTTACAAATTTTAATTCTTGATTGAAATCGGAAATGCATTTTGTTAATATATGAATATTATAAAAGGTTTTTTAAAACTTAATATACATTATCTTTTCTTCATCTTCTTGAAAAAGAAAAGAGACGGCAATTTAAGTTTCAATTTTTGTCACATTTAACGTTTTAAAGTAGACGATATTTACAGTTATTAATTGCAAAATATGTAAAAATATAGAATTTGATAAATTTCAGTAAATATTTTTATGTGAATCTTCTAAAATTTTTACTAAACAAGAAATTACATTACATATTGCAACAGACTATAGATATGTGGAAACAATATTTCAAATCTTTTTATAAGTATGACAATACAGAATTTTACAGACAAATAATTCGTAAATTACAGCAGTATCTATTAATACCGAAATATCGGTAAATTAATAAATGCCGATTGCCTTTCATTTTGTAAACCCTATACGGATAATTTTTCAACATCTGCAGTTTTTCCGTCCAGAAAATTAGAGGACAATAATAAAATATACAACATAATTGACAATTTTGGTTTTAAAAGACAACGTTAGGTAATATGGTATATGTTCTTTACTAACAGATTACTAACAGATCAATAATTCTTCTGTAAATAAACAGAAAGGGAATTGTTATTTTTATATATATATTAAATAGAACAGAAGTTTTAAGAATCTTATTAACAATTTTTTCCAGCATACCATTAGGAAAAAACAATGTTAGTAACGAAATGTACTATTAATCTTTGATGATCTACACCGATTATTGAATATATACAACATGAAACTAAACTATAAGATTATCTTATTAAAGAACAAATCTGAATTGTGACATTAATTAAATTTATGCCAAAATATACTAGTGATTACTTGTTTCAAAAAATTATATAATTTAATAAAGCGATACTACGTTTACTATTAATAATAAAGAATTTTTTACAATCTTTAACATAATTTCCTTAAAATTATAAATCAATCTTTATAATATAACAGAAAAATATAAAACACAACTTGTAGAATAGTAAAAAATAAATCTCATACGTGTTATGAAATAACAAATATAAAAATATAAACAATTATATGCAATGCAATGAAACCCAGTAAACTGACAAATAGTAGAAATGTGACTCAATCGTAAAACGAATTGAAAATAATAAGTTTTTAGATAAAATTCGTAACAAAATGACAGCTATACTGAAAAAAGTCTACCTGTTGAATTCAAATACCATTGGTAAGCTGAATGAAAAATAGTAAAAAATTACTACTTTTTTAATTAGAATAGCTCTGTTGAAGTTACTAATTTTATTGTTTTTATTTCAGTTAATTTTTAGCATTATAATTAACGTAAATCTCTATTATAAATATCTAATGTTCTGAATTGTAGAAGATCAAGACATGCGATACTTTAAAATAAATTCAAAGAGACATATACTTATTTGATAAATAGGAACTGCAATATAGATGCACTAAAAATAATTCCATTAAAAAAATTTTCCGAAAAACTGCCTACTTTTTAACTACACGTCGAGTTTTAATAGGTCCTCGAAGATAAATCCACGACAAATAGTTGTGCTGAAAATCAACGTAAAATATATCTTGTTTATGTTTCGTTTATGGTAGTTAAACTCACTCAAATGAAATTCAAAATTTTAATTCCTCTAACGATATTTTTAGGTTATTTAATCCTTATGTGATTTTCGAAAATTCGTTGATGTCGTACAGACACAAGTTGAGTAGGTATATTTCTTCTAAAGAACATTAGGTGTATCGCTTGCAAGACCCGTAACATTTCTTGTCTCTAAAAAATTCAATAAATTTTTCTGCTCGTTTCAGCGTTAATAAATAACCCATTCAAATTTTTCTATTTAATTGTAATGAAGTTGGGCTTATTCCTTGTAAAGTCTTGTCCAGACTGTATTTGTATGATTTTCGACTTTTTATGGGGTTACATGAGTTGTCCAACTTCAAAAAAATCGATTTTTTTGTTCTCTTTTTATTTCCCTTTATCGATTATTCATAATATTGTCTGACAATTTTAAGTCGGTTCGAGGTATACTTCCAGATATGTGAGCAAATCTCAGAAACTTTTAAATTTTAGGTCATGCCTTGCTTAGCACAGTCTTGAACTTTGTATGATTTATTATATAGGTTAGTCTTATATTGAAGATTAAGTAAAAAAAAAATAATTTTCTCTAAGTTATTTGTTAGAGCATGATATTATGAACATTCGATTGGCTCTACCAACCCTGAAAAACATGATTCTTTAGTTAGCGAACTGCCATTATCTCTATTTTTTTTTTGAAACCATCACACAAGTGATAAATAATGTTGTTGTTCAATTTTGGATATACAATTGAAAAATGTAAGTTTTTTTAACTTGAATTACGCATGTGCATACTAACTTCAAGCACATATTTTACGAACTTCTTTCGTGAGCAGATTCTTGCATGAAGTTTAGATATAATTCTTTCAGCAAAAAAAATAGCAAAATATAATTTCTAGAGATTAAAAATACACTGCATTTACAATTTGTGAAGAATCAAGAAAAATTATTATTTTTGGAAAAATGTTTTCTAGTAACTTTTTCTTTGTCTTTTGTTAAGAGTATACATTGCAGGTAGATTAAAGAAATACTAAAAATACTACAGTAGAAGGGGCACTGCATTTTTTCGCTTTTTTTCATGTTTTTTGCTATAGAACGTACGAATTTCATATTTACATGTACTAAATCACTAAATGATGTATGGTGAATATTCATAGATGTATTTAGGTTTAGAATTTAAAAGTATACAAATAACGTACAAATTGACAAAATTCACAGTGACATAAAATTTAAAGGTTTCCTGAGATTTGAAAGTATCGGCATTTAAAATTCGTTGTTACGCTCGGGCCTGTACTCGACTCTAATAAACTTTAAACGCGTTTTTCTCGAAAACTACTTTTTTAAATCGGTAGTCAAAATATCTCGAAAACTAATGAACAGATCGCGTTGAAATGTTGCATAAATCCATTGGATATGTTTGACTACTGCTTGAACGAATGATTTTTCATCGTAAATTACAATTCAGTTTATGCGTCAATAAGTCACAAAATTCAGTGCAAAAATGCACATGATTTGCGAAAAACGTTTTTTAAAATCCGATATTCAGAAAGTAGTAATACTCACGAACTAAAAAAAAATTATTTTTTGACCGGCTATCGCGAGAACCCTTGTAACACCTTCAGGTCTGAACCAAGAATTTCATGCTCAAGAGAAACGTTATCAAAAAATATTTTTTTTGAGAATAGTTTTCTACAAATTTATTGGAATTATATAATAAATATTATCTTATCATAAATTTTATATTTTAGTCGTTTCTGAATTATAAACCATATCTTAAAAATTCTGAAACATCTATTATCGCGATAGATTGATAAGAACTCCGTCACAAGTTCTCAAAGTATTTTAAAATACTCACCACTCCCAAGTGAAGGTGCAAATTAGGAATAAGAACGAGGGTTAAGAGTCACGAATAGAAATCGACACGCAACAAAGTATGCCAAAACAAAAGAGAGGTTAAACACCTTCAAGCATTGTTTCTCGACAAGGCAAAGGGGTATGACTTGTTTCTCTGATAACGGCGAGCATTGGCCAAAAATGCCTTTATTAAGCCCCTTCCTTGCCCCCAGCATCACCTTTCTTATGACTCCACTGCTTTTTTTCTTCGTGTTCGCCTTTCTTTCCGAACTTTTCTTGGTGGTGGTGATGGCGATCGTGACCCTCACCGACGTCGTGACCCTTCTTCTCGTGATGGTGGTGGCCCTTTTCGTATTTTCCCGCCTTGCCATGTTTCTCTTCGTCGGCTTCTTCGTGATGGTGACCAGATTTATGGTGCCCGCCTTTCTTCTGCTCGTGCTCCTCATGATAGGCTCCATCTTTCTCCATTTCCCCGTCGTCGTGGAACTCGTCAAAGAACTCCGTCTTCTTCTCGTACTCGTCCTGGTTATGGATCGAAAAATGACGTCATTGAGTACTAATTGCGTTACGGTAGACTACGGTGTTTGGGAGTTTATTGATTAAATTTGAGAAGGTCGGTTGATATATGATTCAGTGCGGACCCAAGTGTTTTTCAAATGACGTGAATTTATGATTTACTCGATTTCAAAAGTTAAATGAGCTTGCAGGGGATGTTAACCCTGGTCAGTAACGGCTGTATCGTATATTTTATTTATCACGATCCACGACATCTCAAAGTGTCGTTAATCAACAAGTGATGGATAATCTTTAAAATAACAAAGTCGAACAATTTAGTTACAGGAGGAAAAGCAAAATTTTATTTTAATGATGTGAAAATTGATTCAGTCACATTGGTTAGACGTCACTCACTTAATTTAAGAAAAGTAAAAGGTCAATGCTTGAATCTGTTGATGAATATTAACTGCTAATAGCTTCTATAGAGTGCATTCCGAATAGTTAAATGTTCACTTGTTGAATGACTAATTAAATTCTCATTTATAATCGGTTACATCCGTTCAATGGCGACATTGCAATAAATATTAAACCTATGAATATTTGAATAAAAGCTCTTTGATAACATTATCTATCATCCTTACTTGCGTTTCACGTAAGTTAAATATTCAAACCAAAACTAAGAAACAATATTAACAAAATTTGTACTGAAAAATGACTACCTTGTTTAGTAAATAATTGATGAGATGAGTATTGAAAGTAATCATCTACCGTCAGAGGTTCTAGCAGCAATTTAATTAAAATTTCTAAATGATGGAGTCACATTTAAACATTATTTTACTGATACTGTCAATATTAATTTATGTTAGTTCGATATCATTTAATTTTGATAATATTTAATTTATACCTTTTTATGGATGACATGTTCTCCTTTCGTGCTATGTCCTTTCTCGTGTTTTCCTTTTTCTCCGAAATCAGCTTTCTTTTCCCCATGTTCACCAAAAGCGTGATGTTCATGGTAACCACCTTCATCTTCGTGTTCCTTTTCCTGTCCCTCCTTCTCGTCATAATGTTTGCTGTGTTCTTCTTTATCGTGATGACCTTTTTCGTGTTTGTCATGTTCATGCCAGCTTTTATATCCCTACGTGAAACATTTCATTATATATATTCCATTAACAAATTAAATGTTTATTAATACTTAAAGTTACCTCATCTAACTTTTCTCCGTGTTCATCGTGTTTTCCTTCTTCTTCTTCTTCGCCAGCACCTTCTTCATGTTTTTTATCAACTGCTTTTTTCTCGTGGTCTTCGTCGTGTTTTTGTTCATGTTGCTCATCCCCTTCTGGTGCTAAATCATCAGAATCTTTTTCGACGTAATCGGTATCGTCATCTTGTACAACTATTATTCTTCTTTGAACAGGATGCTGACCGTAATCATACTCATAATCAGCTCTGGGTACAGGATTATCATTATTTGACACACTTTTAGGCGGAATTGGATCCGAAGACTCCTTGTCCTCTTTGATATCTTCAATATTGTTGTATTTCCGAGGTCTTTTAATTTCGTGGTATTTTCGTGGATACTGTTTTCCTGTAAACTCCACTATATTCTCTGCAGTTTTCAAGATCATTTTGTCTTCGTTATCAGGTTTTTCGTGATCTTCAGCATTTTGTATACGACTCGAAATCTGTATCTTATTTTGTTCGAGGGGCAAAGGAGTCTGCGTATGAATTGGATATGCAACCCTTGCCGAAGTTGCATCCTGATCAAATTTTGTTCGTCCGCGCAATTTCCTAACCGAAGGAATAGATATTTTTCCGGTATCCACATTACTTAAAACTGATCCAAAAGGATTTTGTTCGTCGTTAAGAATTATTTGTTCCTTTGGATGATATGCCATGGGTTGGCTTTTAAAATCGACCTTACTTTCCGCTGTATTTGGCCGTTGTTTTCTTTTTTGCAATGAATCTGTTGGCATCACAGAACTCAAGGTTGAAGTTGAAATACTTTTGGGCATTTTTAGCAAATATTTTCGTATTGGCTCAGTCGAAAATGATGGAACTGGTGTCAAAAGTAAATCATTTTCAAACGATTTTATTGAATTTCGTGAAGAGAATGGACGAGGCATTACATCATACTTTTTAAGTAATCCTAAATGATAGCCAGAGATTTGTGATAACTCGGTTGAAACGTGTCGTTTATCATCATCGGTAGGCTTTTTTCTCTTACTTGCAATAGTTACCAAGTCGTTAATATAATTCGTGTTTAATGATTTCGTACTGGTAATATCTGGTTCGAAAGCTCTTCGAATAGGTGTGGGAAAGCCAGTATGATTTTGAGTGTTCGCCAAATTATTGGTCTTTTCTGTTTGTTTTTCCTGAAAATAGAGTTGATTGTACTTTGTTTTTATAGGTATATTTGTCAGTTGATTTTCAGATGATTTTTTGCTGCTGTATCTACTTGAATCGATTCGACTACCAGGAATATCCCGATTATCTTTCACCGAATCCATATTTTCTTGTTTTCGAATAATGGTTCGCAACTTCGCTGAATGCTTACGAGGAACTTCATAGTATATTTTTTCAATGGGAACTGATGTTTTGGAAGAATCTATGGGTGGTGATTTCCTATCTGATTAGACAAATAATTAATCAGGAGAAATTCATGTTGAGAGCAATATTTTTAATTTCATTCATTCTTTACCTTGATCAGGGCGAATAGAACTAATTTTCCGCGATTCATAAGTGGCAGCTGTCATCACATTTTGCAAGTTTTCCATATCATCCAAGCCATCTAATTCACGTGAAAATAAATTCAGATCTGCCGATCGCGTGCGACGGAAATGCGATATTCCGAGCTCGTGTTTCATTTCTCTGGGAGTTAATAATGAAATCACTTGTAGCGTTGAACTGTTTCCCTCTATGATTAAAGGATCTTGCTTTTCACGGATGATATTCGAGACGCTACTTTTCGTGGGCGTGATTTTCGTTGCATTATTGGCCGTTGAAAGTTGACAGGAGATGAGTAAATTCTGAAAATAATTATGAATCTTTTTTTAAACTTTTTATTTATATTGTATAACATGTTAATTACATCTGTTTTGAAAATCGAGGTATATGTTTCATGATATCCGAAATTATTCACTCAGTAAACACGAATATATCAGTAACGTTAATTATTTTATTTAATTTATTTTATTTACGTTCAAAGTGTTGTGATATAATATTTAAATGTAATGATTCGAAAGTGAACGTTTATACCTAATAATTTAGGATATTAAACATTGAGCTAATTGCGATAAGTTTTCTTAGGAATGAATCGGTTTTGTGTGAAGTTAGGGTAATCTGCATTAAGAACCCATAATTAAAAATTTTGCTATGATTTGTTTTTAAAATTTTGGTTCTGATAAAGAAATTCTAACCACAATATACGACACTTACAAAAATGCCATTGCAATGGTTTAACCTAAACTACAGCCTTATTAACTCAGAATACTAGAACCTCTTCGGTTCGGTCATTTTTTATTTATGCTTTTAGTACAAATTGACTATATTTAGTACTACCTTAAAGTTCGAGTACTTTAGAACCCCTTTAAGAAGGTCGCTTATACCAAAATCGATGAAATTGAAATATTACAAAATTTCGCACCTATAATTCAATTGCATAATACGAAGCATTGATAATTTGTATTTGTATGTTGGGTATTCTCGAGAAAACTACTTACGAAGAATCTTTGAGATTGGAAAAATGGTTGTTACCTTTATCAAATTTGCTTTGCTATAATTTAACAAAAATTGCTTGCAACCCCCTAATATATCTGTCATTTTATAATAAAATATTTTTTCTTGATGAAAAAATAAGTGAAAAATTCAATTGATACCATAGAATTACTTCACACACTAGAGTCCAAAATAAAATGAAAAATATGTACCAAATCAAGGAATAAGACAGCGGCGAAAAATGTCCACCCCGCAGCCATGATCTTCCGAACTTCGCCGTGGACTGAATAATCGCAGAGTTTTGCACTTAATTATATCGGCCCAACAGATTCGGAAACGCGCGAATGACTGGTTAATTTCCCATTGTACCAGATCTCGCCTGAGATAGATCGAATTGACGTCCTCCTTTCTCTTCTGAATACGGAGCCAATACAAACTGAGAAATCGAATCCTACTCGAGAGTACGGTTGTCGCCCCTCTACGTCAATAACATTTAGAGGGAAACAAGGAGGAATGTATTTAGGATGGCCGAATAGTAAAACAGGAAAACCAATTAATACGCGATTGTCCCAGGGGTGACTATTGTCCAGGTATTAAATGACAGTGCTTCAATTTCTTTCCAATATTTCACTGAAAGTTCTGTCAAAATAAATTTAGTTTTAATTGGATTAAGCGAGATTAAATACTGCCCAAATTTTGTGCACCTTCATTTAACAACATTTTGCTGATGGAGGAATGTCTATAGTACAGTTCGAACTGTAGATATATGCGCGTTGCAATAAAAACTGTCATTTATTTTTGGGAAGAATAGTTGCAAATGTTAGCGCTCATTTTGGATACTTTTGGTTATATTGAAATTCATGTATTATTTTATACTCAATGATTGTTCATGGCTTGCTGGAATCTGTTATAAATTATTTTTAGGAATTGTAAAATGTAATCTACAAAAAGACTTTGGGACCAATCTTTGATACTGGCTGCTGTTAAAGCTTTGGGTAAACAAGGAAAACGTGAAAGTGTCCCTAAATGTCTTCAATAGACCACAAATACGCAAATTAATATGAAATAGTGACTTTATTTCTACAATGATTGAACGCGAAAAAGCAGCCTGGATGAATTTCAGAGTTGTAGAGAATTTTCTTGACAATCATAAAAGTGGAAATTACAAAGAATTTGCGGCTCAAATATTAGCGAATTATAAAAAACTGAGGTGTTTGATGAACCTTAAGTTGCACTACTTATACTCGCATATAGATTACTTCCCAATGAATCTCGGTGATTTTAGTTAGAAGCAAGAGGAGAGATTTCAGCAAGATCTAACAATGAAAATGAGATAACAAGGTCGATGGGATGTAAATATGATGCTGATTATTGCTGGATATTGAAAACAGCTAATTGGATCTTTTTTAAGGGTTGCTTTAAACAGGTTAGAAACCATTAAAAAAGTGAATACCTTTGTTAAATTTAAATTTATCTGTAAATTCTTTAAACCCCAATCCTCGTCCGAAAAGGTGAAAATGATATCAGGTTCTGATTCGGCACCCATATACCCGTTTAGCGCAGTGGTTTTCAGTGATTCAATGTTTTTCTCTATTTTTATTCTTTTCCTTTACCTTTACCCTGACTTATGACCTTGAATTTGGAATCAACGACCCTAAAAACATTTTAGAGTAGTAATTCACGTCGTTTCTACGTTTTTTTCTAAGTATGGCCTTGACCTTGATCCCGACTTTATGGGGACTGTCCAAGGATTCGGTTTCAGAGGCCCCAAAAACATCTCAATGAAGTGTTTCATTTCAGGACGATTCTATGATTTTTTTTCTGTTTACGACCTTCATTTTAATATTTCTATTGACCTAATGGGGACAAACTTACTTTGAATTCGAATTCAGCGATCATGAAAACATATGGATATGGTGGTTTCGCATGGGTTTCATTTTTATTGTTGTTGTAGCTGTGGTATATACAATAATATTCACAACATTAGATAATTTTTGGTTGTGCTATAAAAAAGTTGGAATTTTAAAAATTATACACATTTAAAAACACACTCTGATTCCACCAAAATCCAAGTTTTCATAAAATATAAGATTGTAGTTTTTCATTACTACATTATACCAATGGCTGGTACGAAGAACCCGACATATTAAACGTGAGACGAAGAACCGGGCATTTCCGAATTTGCAGCAAAAAATCGGACATTTCAGAATTTTTGACGACCAGATTTTTTATAGCGATTTTGTGCATTTCAAGATTTTGTATAGCGATTTATAATACCGTTGTATCTTTTGATATGCCTGGCTCTTCGTCTCATGATTGTGAAGTGTCCAGTTCTTCGTCGCACACCACGAAAATGTCCGGTTCTTCGTCCCGAAACTGAGTTGTTCGGATTTGTCGCCACTCTTTTATTAAGAGTAAAAATTTCACTCAAATTGAATGACATTTTACTCCAACAAGAGTGAACGAAAAAAGCACTCTCCGGAAAAGTGAAAAATGACTCTCAATAGAGTGAAAAATGACTCTCCGTGAAGGAGTGGCTCAATTTTCCCTCCAAGGAATTTATAGCGTATAATATAATTACTTATATTTTCAAAAAATTGCAATAAGATTGCGATATGTCAGATTATAAGCGTGATATTAAGTAGAGTTGGAATTATCCGCACTCTTGCAATTATCCCATTCTTCCATATTTAATAACTGAAAATTGAATTTGAAAATTTCACAGTCGAGCTTATTTCGAGTCCGAATTTCTAAAAAGTTATTATTGGAAAAAGTACAGACTAAAATTACAATCCATTTGAGAATTTGTTATGCACACAAACAGCTATGAAAATAACAGTTTTTTACATCAAAGAATAGCAATAAAAAATAGAACTTGGACAAATCTCAATTTTATTATTTCCGAATTTCCGATTACTGACGTGATAGCATTTTAAATTGCTCTGCTCATTGTTAAAAAATGCAGACGAAATGATGTGTGCCGGTCGTGACATTTTTCAAGATAGATCACTTTCGCTATTTTTATTAGCTTTCTCGACATTTTGTTTTTTTAATTGACAGGAGAATAAACGGTCTGATAAAAACATACGTTTATAACATTACATTTAATGGACAAGATTATTCATATATAGCTGATATCGACTACTGAATTCGAAAGTAGAGATCCAGAACCATCGATCTCGACTTATTTAAATTTTTTTTAACGGCGTTTGCTATTCTGCAAAATATAAACAAAGATTTCAAACGTGAATTAAAATAAGTTATTTGTAGAAATGGCTGCACAGTGCACATGTGCCTGTTTTTTCAGAAATAGATATCATCACCAATAGTTTGAGAGGTCGTATACTCATTGTTGTTGAACATGACCCGACATGATATTCTTAAAGATGAATTTCAATGAAAATGAAGTGAAAAAATTCATATATATTTCAGTTTGCAGTCGTTATAAGGGACTAAGAGTAAGAAATTAATTTTTAAATAAGCAGAAACAGCAACCTCCAATGAACTTTAAAAAATCTGAAAAAACTTGACTTTTATGCTAGTTCAAACTTATATCACTGTGCACGGTTCAAAAACGAAAAAAAAACTTTTTTCGCGAGCCACTCTAATGTATAGTCCAATTGGAGGTGTTAATTTATGGGAATGAAATGTTTCATACTGTTTCTATAAAACAAAAATAACATCCTAAACACAATATGCAAATAAAATTTTTAAACAAAACAATTATTACTATATCATGGATGAAGTCAGAATTATAATGTACCGACTGCATTCATCCGTTTCAGTGACTACAAAAAAACAACTATATAAATATATAAACAAATATTTATTTAGAGTAAAATTACTATCTTCAATCATTCCCCATAGGTTTTTGTAGCCAAGTTGTAAATAGGTATTATTTCCTGTTACTCAATATTTTTGTACAAATATTACATATATGATATAAAGAATCATTCGTTAAAATCCATTCGTATTTATAAATTTGTTACAAGGTAAACACTTTATTTAAACGCAATAAAAATAAAATTTGAGTCAGTAAAAAGAGTTTTTTTAAACAAATTATATTTGGACGTTTCAATTTATGTCAGAATAATGCTTTCTGCTTTTTAAATAATTTCATTAATAATAAAAGCCAAATTCTTGGAAATATTATAAAATTTTGTTTCCCCAATATATCCGCAATATATTATATCCTGGCGAACAATTACCTGAAAATGAAAGCGAAAAATGTATTTACCCATTAAGTAGATAAAGATAAAAACATTTCAAAAACTGAAAAGCATCTTTTTAAAATGCAATAATAAAACAGAATAAAAAAATAGCTTGCATGAAGTAAATTGACAACATTGAGGTAAAAAACACGGAAAGAAAAATAATTTTCAAAAATGTTCAATAATGGATCCTGATTAACTAGACTTGAAAATTAATTGAAAAAAGGTTGTGGACAAAATTAAATATACTCATGAATAACAACTACATTATTTTACAAACATAAGTAATTCATAACAGTTCCATAACTTATTCATAAAAAATCTAAATAGAAACTAGAATAATTTGCAAGCAATACATAAATATTAGTTTTGGAAAGTCGAAAAGATAATAGAGAATAATATCTTCTATTTCTTATGCTTTTATTTCCATAACACATTTATCTCGTTTTATAACTTTCATGTATTTTTTTCTACTTGTGATTTTCAATTTTTATATGCACACATAACTATGCATAGATAACGTTAATAGACTTCTTGAATGCAAAATTCAATTTGATCAGAATGCCATCTCATTATTCAACTTGATGAACTTTCATTTGCAATGTCATTGTGTACATGTTTAAAAGCAATGTTTTAGTTGCTGCAGTAAACTAGTGCATTCGAGTATGACCAATTTCACGGTATAGGCATAAACTTTTCAATCGCATCGGAGGAATTCACAATGGAATCATTGGCCGTCTTCGTAGGCTTTAATGAATCGGGACTTACATAAACATCCAGCTCACACCCGCGTCGAATCGAATTTGTCATTCTAACTGAAAAATAGAAGAATTCAGAAATTTTGCAATCCTGACTGATTAGGTTGTGAAATATTTTAGAAACGTATTCGGATCGTTGCTATTATGACTTTCTTTTAACCCATTAAGTCTCGATCAAGACATCAAATGTCGTCAATTTTCGATTAACTTTCGAAAATTTCTGCAAATTTATAAGATGATAGTTTACGAGAAAAAAATTTAAACTGTATCACATTTCTACCTCGAGAACTGTCAACTTAATAAAATTGAAAAGGATAAAGAATGTTTAGAATTCATCAGATAATATACTAGGATTTTTTCAAAATTTTCAATAAATTAAAATTAAGAATTTTTCAAAAATATAAAAATCACGAACAATTCCAGCAATTAACTATGACAACATTTTACTCTTATTATTTTTTGAAGAATCTCGAAGTTTTTCAATTAGTGTTTAGTCAATAATTTTAATTTCGGACGTCATTTTGAAAATTGCCATATTAAATTTTGTATTCCGGACCTTATATGTCGTACAATTTAGAGAAAAATGAAAATACTTTTCTATGTGGAAAAGGATGTATATTTTGCCGGCTTCTAATACAAATTTTAGATCTAAAATGAGTTTCAATCGAAAAAATTGCATTTTTCGGCAACGAATTATGTACTTTTTAAGGATCCGTTTCAGTTAAATTGTAGAACAATATTCTGGAAGAACATAAAATTTTACGCGAGTTTATCCGACATTTTGATTGACTATACACGATAAGAAATGAAACTGTTTGAAAATTCATCAAAAGTTGACAGTTTACACTTAATGGGTTAAATTTGATGAAATTATTCTTTAGCAGCACCGAAACAAATATGCATTAGATGAAACAGTTTTAATGAATTTTAAATATGTATTAATGAGCATTTATGATATGAGTAATAAAGAAAGAAACATTTTAAGTCTGAAATTTACAAAATGAAGTTATAAAAAAACCTCAAACGTATTAAAACGTTTCCGACGTTATTTCCGTGCTTGTGGGCGAGATTTTCAATATAAAGCTGCAACGGAGCTTTATTCCAAGCAGTGGGCTATCACTTGCGATAAGGAGTAATGTACACAGACATATATGATCTCATATTTCCTCGAGCCCTTTAGACTGTTCCCTAATCAATGCTCTATTTAAAGAACTGTGAATACTGCATATAAAGTACCTTATATATTTACTGGATGACGAATGCTCATAATTCATGTCATTAAGTACTACTCATCACAAATAATTAAATTTATGATTCAAACCTTTTTTTTTAAGCATCTAAGTCCATTTTCAGCAATCGATTAAAAATAAAAGAAATTATTATAACGTCACTAAACAAGTATAAAATTACTTTAATTCGATAATTTCATTCGTTTCTTTATTTACATCAAATTCCAATTTATCCATTAGACGTTAAAAAATGTTTCAAAAGCAAATTAAAAAAAAAATCATTTTAAAAAATTCATAACAATATTGGTGTGATTCTTAAATAAGTGGAATATTTTGCTAATAATTCCAGCATATTGTAAGAGTGATTGAATCCCATAACTTTTAGTACAATTATGTTACATTTAACTTAAGTATTAATGAATTCTGACCTGAAAATTTTGAACGCTCTTGATAAATACAATTTTACTATTAGTTATTTCTCTTTTAAAACAAATCAATACGTATACTATTGGTTAAAAACACGATATTTATTAATATGAATTATCAGAGCTTAAAAAGATATTTATTTAGAATTTATTTAACCAAGCTTTCACTTAAAAAATATAATCGGGAAGAACATATTGTTCTATTAATTAGTAGGTACTCGAAATCCAATTCCATTTTGTATTCGCAAAAATCATGTATAACGCAGTGTTATTGAACATAAAAATCGAATTTTTAAAAATACATCCGGTTTAGAAACTAGTGTTTTTACGTTTATTAAATTATTTTTCATTTTTTCTTAATTAAATTATTCAATTTTTATCAATCAATCTGTGTGCATCACTAACAACATTGATACGTGCTCGCCTGTACATGAACATTCATCGTTATTAAAAACTTGCTACTATCCTCAAGAAAAAAGTTAGTTAATCGTCTGAAATTATTCTCCAATTGAATGTTTATATTGAAATATGTAATACGCATTTTCTAATACCGTGACTAAAAAAAAGAAATGATCCATGGAAAATTGAAATTAGATCCTGCATGGTAAAATTGAAACAATTTTTGCATTTTGACAGATTTTGATTTATGTTATTGATATCACAAAAAGTAGGTACAGTTCTTCGAAACCAAATAAAAAATCGATGAAACCATGGGATTATACCTGTTGTGAGTGGACTTTCGGTTCCTCAAAATGAGTTATAATCACACATTTCCTTAAAACATGCACCAATTGAAAACAAATTTTGTTTTTATTTGCAAAATTTTACCGACGATGGAAATATTGTTATGATATATTTTGAACGAATTACACATAGTTCAGTTTGGGATTCAACCATGACCTTATGCATTAGCCCTTTGAATCGCGGTATCTTTTTTATAGGACACCTTTTTGTAATTCATTTCCTTTATTTTTCGGTTGATTCAAATTGAATGTTAATGTAAAGTTTTCTTGAATTCTTATTATAATATTCAGTTTAACCTTGATTAAGCACTTTTTGCAAATTTGATCCTCCATATTGGATCCATAATCTTGAAATTTAAAAATCTGTATTTACATTCGTCATAAGCGACACTGAAAATCACCGAGTAACAAATTTCAGCTATTTTTCGCGTAAAGAAATAAAATAAAAGTATGCGTCCAATTTAAGGAGATATCAAGAGTCAGTATGAATCTCAAAATATTTGTATCATCTAGAAAACTAAAGGGCCAATAGGCATTTTGCGAGTACTTGGTGTGTTCATTACATCACGACTCCAACATAATAAATATAACGTATATGAACATTTAGCATATGTATACATGTGTTTAATAAAGTAAATATTTTTATTGTTTATTCTTTGTTAAAATTTGAGTTTATGTACCCATCCAGAGTCGTATCCTTCTAACCTACAAAATAATCATTCAACAGAGTAAAATTCATCTCTTAATTACAAAAAGTCCCTGTGGTCATTGACCATGAATAATGTTTCCTGCTTCTGTAATGTCATTAATTTTAAAAATTAACTTTGTACCTAATGAACTTGGCTTCAATATTGGCGTTTGATACAATCGTTTTGTACTCAATAAGATTCGTGATTTTCGCTACCATTTCCGATTTAACTTTCATTTTCTTCGTTTATATTTATGACCTTATTTTTAAAAGTAAAAGTAAAGATCACGAAAAAGAACATTATACTAAATGATTCAATTTATTATTCGTTTATATCATTATTTTACATTAAATATTTTATTTCTGGTAACAAATAATAATAGTATATAAATAATCCACAGAAGTATCATAAAATTATTGATCACTTATAGATTGATGAAAATACTATAGAAAGTTATTATAAATTAACCTGATATTTATAATAATTCGATTCATTTTTAAAACTTATTTTAGCCAGTTACTTTATGTAATCATTGCAAAGGTAAACTTAAATGTTAGATAGAATAGGAAAACTGTCCTTTATTGGGATTTAGAAATTTAGGGGGGCTAATAACATAATCACTCATGATTAAATCTCTACTGTGAATAATATACTCGTTTTATTAATATTTTATATTAAAGAATAATTATCACATTACGGTTTGTAACAAATTTTACTATTTTTATTTACACGGTGTTTTTATGTAGAAGTTATATATAATAAAAATATTAATAAGGGTTCGGCTTTGTCCTACAAAGTTGGTTGCTGTTGATTTTCCTCGACGTTTCGAACGACTTGCGTTCATTTTCAAGAGGTTACTGTGGAGCGTCCTATTGTGTTGCCGCTTTTTATATGTTTCCTGTTTTCCTATGGTGGGGAGGTTCCTGACCGTTTCATTTGTGTAATGATGCGTTCATATGCGGTGTGTAAACTTTGGGTATCTTCAATTTTGTTGAGTGGAGCTTTTTGTAATTTGATGTTAATCATTTCCGATATACGTCTATTGTGAAATTTATTTTCGATATCCAGTATTTTTGTGTTATCCCAGTCAAAATTATGTAGTGTTTGGATTCTATGTTCTGTGATTACTGTGTTTGTTTGAGAAGGTCTATTGATATTGAGTTGATGTTCGTTTATTCTAGTTTTTAATGTTCGTTTACTTTCTCCCACATATGATGCATCGCAATCCATACATTTTATGCAATACACGGTGTTGTGTGTATCCATCTTTTGTAATTTGTCTTTACCTTTTTGTATTATTGCGGATAGGTTGTTTCTTAGAGATGGTACGATCTTGATGTTAGTGTTGCGAAAAGAGTTTTCAATTGATTCATATATATGTTTTGTATATGGTATTTGTAAATATTTGAGTTGATTTCTTCTATTTTCTGTGTTAGCCTCTTGTGTTTGTGCATTGTGCATGTGGATTCGTCTTGTAATATATTTGTCAATCATTGACTTCGGGTAATCGTTATCTCGTAAATATTGTTTGATTTTGTGAATATTGTTATTATGGAATTTCTTATCACTTAATTTTAGAGCTCTATCTGTGAGGTTGTATATACTGGATATTTTTTGTGAGTACGGATGATGTGAATTGTAATTCAAGATACGGCCTGAGTACGTTGGTTTACAATACCAATCAAATGAGAGATTATTATTGTTATTTCTGATGATCAGAAGTTCTAAAAAAGGTATTTTGTTAAGTTGTTCTATTTCGTGTGTAAACTGTAATCTATGATGGTAACTGTTGAATGTGGAGAGTATTTCGTTAACTTTGTGTTTTGGTATACACGTAAAGATGTCATCAACGTAACGATAAAAAAAGGCAGGTTTAAATGTTAATTTTTGAAGGCATTCAGTTTCCAAATCATCCATAACAATATTCGCTAGTACTGGTGACACCGGTGACCCCATGGGTGTTCCGAGTGTTTGTTTGTAAATACGTTTGTTGAATTTAAAATATGTGTTACCGAATAGAAATTCTATTATGTTAATTATATCTTCCAATGGTATTGTAATAGTCCTTCTCATATATGAATATCTTTTGGTGATACTGTTTATTACCAATTCTACCGGAATGTTTGTAAACAATGATGTAGCGTCTAATGAAAGTAAAACATAGTCGGTTGGTATATTGATATCCCTGATTAACGAGTGTAGGTGTATACTATCTTGAACGTGAGAAAGTGGTTTTCTTGTATTGTTTTTAATTATTTCTGTTATAAATTTTGCTATTGCATATGTGGGAGTTCCTATTGAAGATATAATTGGTCTTAATGGTACATCTTCTTTATGTATCTTTGGTAAACCATATCCGCGAGCTAGTGTCTTATCTGTTTGTGTGAGGTTATTTTTGTGAATCCGGTAGTTTAAGTACTCGTTATCGTTTAGGTGTTTTAAGATTTTATAACACGCTGATTGTAATATTTTTGTGGGATCCTTGTGAACTATTGTGTAGTAATCAGTATCCGAAAATAATAATTCCATTTTTTGTATATAAGTGTTTCTATCTAACGCTACAGTTACATTGCCTTTATCTGCTGGTGTAAACATTATATCTTTGTTTGTTCGTAAAAAGTTTTTCGTTTCTATTGTATAGGATTTTATAATTTTATCAATTCTTGATTCGTGTGCATTATAATTTGAAAACCTTAACATTGTATCTATAATTTTGTTCCGTATATCAGTTTTTGGTATCTCAGTATTCCTGGTTATAAATGATTCTGTATATTTTATAGTATCTATTGTAGTTCTGTTATTTAATTTGTGTGGGGCATTATATGTTGGTCCCAGTTTTGCAATGAATTTTACATTGTCTGGAATATGTTTGTCTGTTAAATTGATGAACCATTTTTCCGTATCTTGTACTGTATTTGCATGTAAACTTGTTCGGATTAGTTTTTTTATTTTGTTGTTTAATGTTTCTGTTATATTGGCTTTGTACTTGTCTAACTGATTCCTTTGTATTGTCCTGATACTCTCTAAATCTTGTATATTTTTAATATATTTCTGTTTCTCTGTTACTAAATATTGAAGGTGCGTGTGTATGTCTCTAATTTCTATATTCAATAGCTTCTTTTGAAAATTCTGTATGCATCTGGATAAGTTCTTCTCTGCTGTTCTACTATGGATCGTTATGTGTTTTACGTGTTTTGTACTATTTTTTATATGGTTTGGGATAATATCCAGGTATCTCATTTTAATTAAAAATTGTTTGGTAAGCATGGTTCGAATAATACTCTTTTCTATTTTCCTAAGTTCGAAGAAATGGTTTCTGTATCTCCTATTTTCCATAGCCAGGTAGTGATTGGCCCATTCTCGCCCAGGGCTCATTATAATTACACGGTGTTTTTATGTAGAAGTTATATATAATAAAATATATAATGAGCCCTGGGCGAGAATGGGCCAATCACTACCTGGCTATGGAAAATAGGAGATACAGAAACCATTTCTTCGAACTTAGGAAAATAGAAAAGAGTATTATTCGAACCATGCTTACCAAACAATTTTTAATTAAAATGAGATACCTGGATATTATCCCAAACCATATAAAAAATAGTACAAAACACGTAAAACACATAACGATCCATAGTAGAACAGCAGAGAAGAACTTATCCAGATGCATACAGAATTTTCAAAAGAAGCTATTGAATATAGAAATTAGAGACATACACACGCACCTTCAATATTTAGTAACAGAGAAACAGAAATATATTAAAAATATACAAGATTTAGAGAGTATCAGGACAATACAAAGGAATCAGTTAGACAAGTACAAAGCCAATATAACAGAAACATTAAACAACAAAATAAAAAAACTAATCCGAACAAGTTTACATGCAAATACAGTACAAGATACGGAAAAATGGTTCATCAATTTAACAGACAAACATATTCCAGACAATGTAAAATTCATTGCAAAACTGGGACCAACATATAATGCCCCACACAAATTAAATAACAGAACTACAATAGATACTATAAAATATACAGAATCATTTATAACCAGGAATACTGAGATACCAAAAACTGATATACGGAACAAAATTATAGATACAATGTTAAGGTTTTCAAATTATAATGCACACGAATCAAGAATTGATAAAATTATAAAATCCTATACAATAGAAACGAAAAACTTTTTACGAACAAACAAAGATATAATGTTTACACCAGCAGATAAAGGCAATGTAACTGTAGCGTTAGATAGAAACACTTATATACAAAAAATGGAATTATTATTTTCGGATACTGATTACTACACAATAGTTCACAAGGATCCCACAAAAATATTACAATCAGCGTGTTATAAAATCTTAAAACACCTAAACGATAACGAGTACTTAAACTACCGGATTCACAAAAATAACCTCACACAAACAGATAAGACACTAGCTCGCGGATATGGTTTACCAAAGATACATAAAGAAGATGTACCATTAAGACCAATTATATCTTCAATAGGAACTCCCACATATGCAATAGCAAAATTTATAACAGAAATAATTAAAAACAATACAAGAAAACCACTTTCTCACGTTCAAGATAGTATACACCTACACTCGTTAATCAGGGATATCAATATACCAACCGACTATGTTTTACTTTCATTAGACGCTACATCATTGTTTACAAACATTCCGGTAGAATTGGTAATAAACAGTATCACCAAAAGATATTCATATATGAGAAGGACTATTACAATACCATTGGAAGATATAATTAACATAATAGAATTTCTATTCGGTAACACATATTTTAAATTCAACAAACGTATTTACAAACAAACACTCGGAACACCCATGGGGTCACCGGTGTCACCAGTACTAGCGAATATTGTTATGGATGATTTGGAAACTGAATGCCTTCAAAAATTAACATTTAAACCTGCCTTTTTTTATCGTTACGTTGATGACATCTTTACGTGTATACCAAAACACAAAGTTAACGAAATACTCTCCACATTCAACAGTTACCATCATAGATTACAGTTTACACACGAAATAGAACAACTTAACAAAATACCTTTTTTAGAACTTCTGATCATCAGAAATAACAATAATAATCTCTCATTTGATTGGTATTGTAAACCAACGTACTCAGGCCGTATCTTGAATTACAATTCACATCATCCGTACTCACAAAAAATATCCAGTATATACAACCTCACAGATAGAGCTCTAAAATTAAGTGATAAGAAATTCCATAATAACAATATTCACAAAATCAAACAATATTTACGAGATAACGATTACCCGAAGTCAATGATTGACAAATATATTACAAGACGAATCCACATGCACAATGCACAAACACAAGAGGCTAACACAGAAAATAGAAGAAATCAACTCAAATATTTACAAATACCATATACAAAACATATATATGAATCAATTGAAAACTCTTTTCGCAACACTAACATCAAGATCGTACCATCTCTAAGAAACAACCTATCCGCAATAATACAAAAAGGTAAAGACAAATTACAAAAGATGGATACACACAACACCGTGTATTGCATAAAATGTATGGATTGCGATGCATCATATGTGGGAGAAAGTAAACGAACATTAAAAACTAGAATAAACGAACATCAACTCAATATCAATAGACCTTCTCAAACAAACACAGTAATCACAGAACATAGAATCCAAACACTACATAATTTTGACTGGGATAACACAAAAATACTGGATATCGAAAATAAATTTCACAATAGACGTATATCGGAAATGATTAACATCAAATTACAAAAAGCTCCACTCAACAAAATTGAAGATACCCAAAGTTTACACACCGCATATGAACGCATCATTACACAAATGAAACGGTCAGGAACCTCCCCACCATAGGAAAACAGGAAACATATAAAAAGCGGCAACACAATAGGACGCTCCACAGTAACCTCTTGAAAATGAACGCAAGTCGTTCGAAACGTCGAGGAAAATCAACAGCAACCAACTTTGTAGGACAAAGCCGAACCCTTATTAATATTTTTATTTACTATTTTTAATTTTCAAGGCAAATCTTAATGTAACATTGTAGATTCTTCGAGTGATTATAACAAACAAATATATTCTAAATTGATTAGTCTTGACAATATATGTTATACTCCATTCCAGCGTTTATTATACACGTGTAAGGCCCTTCATGAGATAATAAGGATTTAATTAACAGAGCTCAGTAAGTTAAACGAATGGTTTTAATAACTAAAAACTTATTGTTTCGTTTTTACTAAAATAATAAATAAAGCTCATATACACAGGGTTTCAGAAACGGACGCTAATTAAGGCAATATCTTACTTTCAATATTATAAAGAATAATGACTTCCGATTCTCTTAAAAAATCTAAGAGATTTCGCTCTCTGAAGGTTAATAGTAGGACAACCGTATATTGTAGTGCGCTGATGAGCAAGTAATAGAGTTGCATGGCAAAACATTTCCACTATATTTGATTCAATTAAAATAATTTAAGTTATCTCTTCTTAAGTAATAGTAAATTAATCATTAATTATATTCATTATAAAAATTATTTTTATGCAAAACATCACAAAAATCGAAAAATTAGAAAATATTACACGAATTTTCACTTTTGCTACGTAATATGATGTTTTAAAATCCATTTTTCAGAATTTAATTTTGTATTTTAGTACTTGCCAGTCTACTTCTTCTAGTTCCAATTTTATTGTAATACTCATCTAATAATTCACCAGGCGAGAATTTTTTTAATTACGGATACGTGTTAACGAAAAATAATAGATGTTACCGGATAACAGTATGACATCCTGTAACATCAGTATGTTATCGGATACAACATTTTTCTCTCTGTGAATCAAAAATAAGATGAGATTAATATAGTAAGAAGAAAAATTATCAACATATTTTACTCCATTTCACTAATAACTGTCATATTGATTTATACATTAAAAAAAAAATTGTTTAGAAAGAGTTATACTTAATAAAAACGAAAAATCAGTTTTTTATTAAAACAAAATTTGATGGGTAAATAATATAATAATATTCACAATCTCCAAAAATGTTACTTACAATTTTATACTTTTTTATTATAAAAACAATATTTATTTAATTTAAAAAATTTGTTAAACCTTCAAAATGAGAATAAAAGAACAAATTGTTCCTTTTTTCTGAGACAATTTATATATAAAAAAATAATTTTTCAGATTTCTATCACTTCTCCATCCGTTTATTTTTTCATTATTTCAAACTTCTGTACCATTTTACATTTCCTCATACAACTTATACCATTTTGTTATTTATTATTGATTATTATATATAATTTTTAGACTAAAATACATTCTGAAGAGGACCAAAATTAAAGGTCGAAACGTAAATACATAAACTTTATGGGTTTTTATTTAATTACCTAGTAAAAAAAAAATATACCAATGAAAAAATCTTTCATTTAAGAAACTGCTTAAAACGGTAAAGAAGAGTTAATACAATGAGATTAATGTGTTCTAACTTTGAGAAAGGTTATAGCAGCAATAATTTTTTACTGCAGATTCATATTCGGTGGGCCAAAATATAAAGAAATAATGAGGTGTTTATTCGAAAAGTTATATCTCACCTTTTTTAACTCTATATCGCTATAAAATCTAATTTTTGAGGCTACGTCCGAAATCTGGCCAGAGACCACCATTTGTTACTAGAGATTCATGTTTAACAGTTAAAAATTCAACGGGTTAGTGTGGTCTGCACCTCAGTACTGAAAGAAAATTTGTTTTTGTAGGTCTTTGTTATTATAACACCATATTTCATTCGTTATTTCTATTAGTTAGACTCAGTATCGACATTATCTATTAATTTCGGAGTGTCTGACATTTCTAAATTGTGCAGCAAGTTCTGCATTCTTTTTAGTATCATTGGATGTAATTTTATTATACTTAGGGAATAAAAAAAAGTTATGGTTTTACTTTCCTCCGCGCTCATAAGAATAACAAATTGAAAAATCTTGATCGTAATTCAGAAATACTACATGTACATTTTCTCACATAATGGTTAGAGAGAGTAAAATATTGTCTAAATTTGACAAAATCAGTTCAGTCATATTTACTTCACAGTTACTCAGCGGATGGTCATTTATTTTTATAATAAAACCATAACTTTTAACATTATTCCTCGGTTTCGTAAACCGAAATTTTTTTATAATGTGATTTGTCGTAGATTTTCAAATGAGCTGCAATTTTTCGTTAAGCAAATGAGAATTATTTTTTGAGTTATACATATTTGCTTTTCAGAAGTACATCACTTTGAAACTGCTACTATGTCTTTAATAGCTCTCTTATTACCGACATTTGAATAACTATGTTTTGTTTAATAATATCTATGTATTTCCCTGGTAGAAATGAAAACATTTTTTGTACAATTCTTGTTTACCATGTTAAAAGTATAGGGGAAATGGCCACCCGCGTAGAAAAAATAAGAATGGGAGAGACTATCTAATATATTTTGGGAGAGAGTATGGGCGAAACTATTGGCCAGTGTGTTGCAGAGTCAATCCCATTGTCTCGCCCAAAGACACCCCACAGTTTTGTACAAAGTATTGGAGAGGCTTGATATGAAAAAATTAGAAATACGGATACTGTGAGGAAATAGTTTGGGACCCAGTATGGGAGAAACTATTCGGCTGGGTATAAAATAGTATCACCCAAGGTTTTGCTCAGTGAGAGCCCATACTGTCGCACATAACTTGGAAATCCTTCACTAAATATTTATAATTAATTTTTAAAAAACTTCCCAGAGAAGTCTCGGACGTATCTCGATTAAAGAGGCAGAAGAAGATCTCCCTAAAAAATTGAGGTAAAATAAAGTACAAACAACCCGAAAGATACATCCGAGAAATTTCAAGTCCACTGAACAGTTCATCAAATGATAAATGAAAAGCCAACATCATCATCGACATCAACGCAGAAGATGGCGTACATGAAGCTGCTGTCCTTCCACAATTCTATACAGGACAAAAATCATTTGAAAGAAATGAAAATACATTTTGCAAGAAACTGAACACTGGAAACATGGAAAATACAATTTTTCTTGAAATAAATTATTTATGTTCGTTACATTTACACATTATGGAGGTTCGGCGGTTCGACTGCTAATGTCAAAATATCAATTTTGTTTTTGTTTCAAGTCGATCGTTAGTAACGCGGTTGCTAAGGACTGTTGATTTAAAAAACAAGCAGAGTTTTTTATGACAGTTTCGATCGAACTTCTTTAATGAATGTGTCAATGGAATAAAAACGAACGTAAATTTAGTTAAAATAAAACATGCATCATCTGTAGTTTCTTCTAAAATATAATGTCATTGCAACCGAATGATTCTTGTCTTGTATAGCTATAGGATTCAAACGAAATCGAACGGATTCGAACGGCTTAGGAACTATGGAAAGTCAGCAGCTTCAAGTTCGCCATCTTCTGCGTTGATGTCGACGATGGTGTTTGATTTTTATTTATCATTTTGATGGACTTTTCAATGGACTTGAAATTTGTAGGATGTTTCTATTGGGTTGTTTGTTCTTTATTTTATCTCAATTTTTTTAGGGTGATCGCCTTCTGCCTCTTTAATCGAGATACGACCTAGATTTCTCCGGAAAGTTTTGAAAAAATTAATTGCAAAAGTTGACTGCAGGATTCCCAAGTTATGTGCGATATTATGGGCTATCACTGAGCAAAACATTGGGTGATACTATTTTATAGACTGCCCAATAGTTTCTCCCATACTGTGTTCGAAACTATTTCCTCGTAGTACTCGTATTTCTAATTTTTTCATAGGCTTTCATAACAAGCCTCTCCAATGCTTTGTCCAAAACTATGGGTTGTCATTGGGCGAGACACTGGGATTGACTATGCAACACACTGGCCAGTAGTTTTGCCCATACTCTCTCCCAAAATATATCAGATAGTCCCATTCTTATTGCAGTCTAAGAAAAAATGGACAAATTTCTACCAGGGTTATTACGACCGTAATAACTTTACCCAGAACTATAAATAACAGCTTTAATGAATTCATCGTCAAATAGTTCAGTGCTTATTTTTTAGGTAACGAAAAAAAAAATTGTTACAGCAGGTGCAGTAGACTGGATTTCCAAGAAATATCTTCGATTTTTATTTTTTGATTATTAAGATACATAGAAATATTTCCTTTCTATTAATCGAAATCTTCAGTTTCCTAAATGGTGTACATTTCGCAAGAAGATTAAAGAACGTTTTAAGGAGCTGAAAGTGTAGTTAAAGGCTGAGTTACCGAAATATTCTTCAAAGAAGTCATTCACCATTAATAGGTGGACCTACAGCTAGCCAAACGTTCTACGGCTTAACAGTTTATTATATTAATAATGAATGGAATTATAAATCAAAGGTTCTGGATTTTATTTCATCTAATGGTCCGCCTACAGGCAAAGACATAGCTAAGAGATTTTACAATTGTATGTTGGATTTTAAACTTGACAATCAAGTCCAAGGTCTTATAACTATAGACAACGTGTCAACCAATACGACGATCATGAAAAAATTCCTAAAACAGCTACCAGATTTTGGCTTACAAGTAACAGGAGGGAAGTGATAATCACCGATTTTTTTGTTTTTTTGTATTTCCCCAAAAACCATTTTTGAGGTAGAAATGACCCTCGAATGTCTGTAGGGTTGAATAATAGTACGTTAAAAATTATTTGTAGCATGTCTGTCAATAATGGTATCTTGACGTTTTTGAGGTTGCTGATGAAGAATTTGAAGCCAGATTTTGAAAAGTCAAAATGGTGGATCCAATATGGCGGACGAATTTTTATTAATTTTTAGGAATGTAATGAAAATTGGTATCTTTATTTTTTTGCGGCCGCTGATGACGATTGTGAAGTCAGATTTCGAAAATTCAAAATGGCGGAATCAATATGGCCGACGAATTTTTACTGTTTTTCAGGAATTTTATGGAACGTGGCTGGCTATGGATTTCTGGCATTGCTGATTATCAATATGATGTCTATTAATTCTTGAATATGGCAATATTTAGGAGTTTGAAAGTAGTGAAATTGCAGATTAAGAATAGACCTTGTTATTAATATACCTTGGCTATAACTTACGTCTTATACACTCAAACGTCTTACAATAAGACACTTGATTTTACAGTGTACTCCTCAAGGATAGTTGTGCTCATCTCTACTTAGGTCTGACGAAGAAGACAAGTTTAAGAATTCATAAATATAACAATGAGACTTCATCATTTTGAATTGACATATTCTATAATTTTGAAAGAAATTTTCATTCTTGATAATTTAAAATATATCCTTGGAAGTGAAACTACGATTGAGGTAGTTTCCCAGTAGTGAAAAATTCAGACACGAGGTAATTTTCTAATCAACGGTCGGCGGTCTAACGGATTACATTCAATTTGTAATCGAGACGCGTTTTCTAGCCCTCTCATTTCGCTTTCGTACTCGATCTTGCTCTGAAAGGGAAGCACGCACGAGTCGTGGTAAGGAGGAAGAGGAGGATGTCGATTGTTTGCTATTGGACATTGAGCATGCGACTATAGATGCACCCCGACAAGGAGGAAGAGGAACGAAAGTCACCCACAGGCATCGTTCTCCGACTAGGAAACCCAACCCGTTCCTTTCCTTCCGTCTTTCAACCCCCTGTCCCACTTGGGTCCAACGCTTCTGACATCTAGTGCTGGATTTAAAGTTAAATCTCCTTGAACTACCGATGACTTCTCATTAAACCGTTGAATCAGATCTCAGGATCTTATGATTTACTTTGGCGTTGGAAAAGTAGTAAACGTTAAATGCGGAGTTGGGGACGAGAATCTTATTAAATTAACCTAAAATTACAAAAACCCACGCAAAATTAGAACTTATGCCGTCATCTGATCTACATTATATTAGTTGCTTCGACCCAAATCAACGGCCTGGACGAAGTATTGAATCTGGTCCACTTAGAAAAAAAATATAGTCTTTTTACCAAATGTCAATGTTTCAGACCATAAAGTTTCAAAAATGACATTAAAAAATGTTTATCTGTGATCTGGTATGAATGTTCGTACCATTTTTTCTGTCTCGTGATATCTCACGAATGGTAAGACCGGTTTCAAAGTTCAACCTCCTTTTGAGTACGTCCTCGCCTAACTTTCTTATAAGTTATTGAACGCGATTCATACTAGATTATAGGGAGGACCAACAAAAAAGACGAATAAATACGTTTTTTATGTTTGTTATAAAGAATGAAGGGAACGAAGACTCTCTTCCCTCCCCCTTGTCTTGCACTGGGCACCTGTCAGCAATTCCTTCCTTTTCACCCTAGATATACAATATACTACAGTAGCCCCCCTTAAGTTTTATACCCCCCCCCCCAAGCATACACTTCCCGTCCTCGAAGTCATATTTTGCCCCTTAGGGATTCTCAAACCGTTCGCGAAAGGCTTGCGATGTACCCATTATATGTGTGTGTGCATGCGCTAGTGACAAGTAGAAATTCAAGTGGTGGAAGGTGAGGGGAAATATGACTTTAGGGAAGGCGCCTCCATCTTGTTTGCCTCAAGCATATGACTTACGAGGGGGAATACCGTACTGTGATATTATATTTAGGTACACGCAGATTTATAATCTTACCTCGAATCCATTACTTTATACTTGCAGAGATTCGTATGGTTCCTTTGTTGTTTACATTATTTTTGGATACACAAAGTCGGACATTGAATCCATTATTTTAGATTTGCAGCAATTTTGCATTTATTTACTTTTGGTGTTATTTTATTTTTGCAAATTCTGATTCCATAATCAGAATTTGAGAACCACAATCTTATGTGTAAACTCCATTGAATAGACAGCGTGTATTCCCAGGAATTTTGAAAATTGAAATCCTTAATTAATAACTGTTAAAATATTAGAATCCATTTGAATCCATCCTCAATAAATTTACGTTTGTTTTTCTTGAAAATCGCCAAAATAATGATTGAAAACAAGAGTGTCTTATCCCGAATAAGAAAAATATATCTTCAGGATGTCCACATGGTAACCAAAAAAAAATACGAATATCCTTGAGATCACCAGAGGATGTTTTAAATATCAATAGGACATCCAAGGGATATAAAAAATTCCCCCTTTCTCAATATCTTCGAAGATGTCCACAGGATATCCATAGCTTATCCCTCCCGTATAAGAAAAATACATCCCCATGATGTCCACAGGATGTCTAGAAAAATTACGGTTATCCTAGAGATTAAAGGGAGATGTATTAAATAACTCTAAGATATCTAAGGGATATAAAAAATTCCCTCTTTCTCAATATCTCTTAGATATCCACAAGGCATCCATGAGACATCTCAAAACGAGATCTTTTTTTGGGTTCAAACGTAATCGATACCTAGAAAGTTCTTTATTTAATTCAGATTTGAATCTATTCTAAAAATAAAATTCGCAATTACATTAAAAAATTTCAAGGCGACAATTTCTTTGATTTCTTTGACAGTTTCCAACCTATGCGAAAAATAAATAGAGTCCAAACAATAATATAATTGACATTGATATAAAACGTCTGTACACTTTTCTCGTGTTACATATGGGCTGTAAACTGGGAACTTGTTAAGGAAGCTACATAATTTCGGGTTGCAGTGCACAAATTTTCGAATTTGTAAATCCTCACCATCGATTTTAGGAATGTCATGTGTTTTATATCGTAAGGTTCTATTCATTTTGTGGACGTTTGCGAGAGTCAAATATTGCCTTTTTTTTCTAACTTTTCGAGTTTTGTTGCATTTCTGCCATGTAATTTTTAAATTTAAATACTTATTTTTAATGTACAAATTTCTGATAATTGCGAATTTTCTATTTCATCAAAAAATTATCAATCAATACTGGTTATATCTGGTACCGAATAGGAATCCGTTTTAATTTTAAAATGTATAGAATTCCTTCTGTAAAAATCGGAGCCTAAAAATATTATTCAAAATATTATAAAATTTTCAAAAACAACGTATTTAATTTGTAAAATTGTCAAATATATCCCGTATTTGCTGAGATATCCATAAATATCCCTGAGATATTCTTTAGGTTATCTGCCAGAGATTCTAGGGATGTCCAAGAAACATCATCTGATATTACCTAGATATCCTAGAGATATATAAAATTCCACTTTCTTGGATATATAATTAGATATTCGTTGGTTACTCTAGGGATATCCGGGATGTTCTGGACGTCAAGAATACTCAAAAGAAAGTTCTCGATCTTTTCTACAAGTTGTATGAAAACTGATAATGGCGAGATACCTTTGGCTGAAAAAGAAAAATCGGTCATTTTTATGAAAAAAATATGATTCCTTTTTTACATAGTGGAACTGTTCAATAATAAGCGTTATTTTCAGTCTAGAGATCATACGTTCCTTCAAGAGTGCACAAAACATGTAAATTTTTCTTATATAAATTAAAAGCATACTTAGATAATATTTATCGTATATTTAAAATTTTGTATCTATTGTACATGAAAAACCCTAACACTTGGAATTGAGTAAATTGTATATTGGTATACAAAAATTTCTAACTTCTAACTTTTCATGAGATGCGACCAATTCTCCGTCTACTGATTTGTTTCTTATATAAGATATTTGAAAGTATCATGTATGAACAAATAGCAATAAGCTTATTCATGTCCATCAATAGTTCTCCGGGTTCGCACAGTTGCGAAACTGAATTGTTAGACGAATCGGAAGGAATTCCTGCTGACTGGAATAAGCAATTACTGAATACAATATGCTGTTTCTTGTGCGTTTGACATCATTAACCATGAGCTACTTTTAGTTCAGCTTTTTTGATGAGTTTTCATACTGCATGTAAACTTATTAAGAATTATTTTCCAGAAAAGTCACAATCAATAACGATTGTTTAATATTAGTTAAAACCATAAAAGCTTGTCGAAGTCCTCATGGTTCGAAATTGGATATTTATTTTTAGTAGGTAATATCTGTGATTTTTGTAATTTTTCTAATATTTATAAGTGAGGCGTCTCACAACAGAAATGGCTAAGTCCATTTTTTTCGAAAATTGAGTTATTCAGATATTCATATTTTTTGGTCTATTTTTTGTTATACTTCATTATAAAATGGACAAAAAAAGTGCTTTTTCGTTTGTTTCTCGCATGTTAGAAAACTGATGCAAATCAAAAAAACCGCTAAGTCCATTGAACGTGTTTATTAAAACTGGCTAAGTACAATGTTACTTTTAAGAATAAAATATACATGTACATTTATGAAAAAAAAAACACACATTTCATAATTATATGCACATCCACACAAATACATACTCGTCCGTACGCAATAATATGTATACACGTACATAATAATATCCTATATTATTATCTATATACGTGTATACAATAAACGCGTATAATATATTGTACGTATAAAATTTATAAATTTAATTTACTACATTTATATATTTTATAAATTTTATTTACTTCGATATATACGTATTATGTTTATTGACAATGGATGTGCGAACTTCCGAGAATACAAACCGATACAAACTTTACTTTCGTCGTCTACATTCTTTGCGAATTTTTGACATTGCAAGGCCCTCAGTCGTTCGTTTACTTTTCACCTACTCGGATGTTCGATTGAAATAAAATCAAAATGGAAAGTGAATTAGTACAAGAAGTAAATTCGGGATCTGGTCGAAAAAAAATTGGTAAACGTTCTAATTGGCTACAAGAAAGGAAGAAAAGAGAAAGGTAATTGAATATTTAATTATACACGGGAAAAAATGATAGTTGAAACGACTAGAAACATGGCTATCCCAACTATAGTTAAATCGATAGACTCATTGAATAGTTGGATCAACTTTTTTTTCGTGCATATAAAAATAATCTAAAAACATATTAAATGAGAAAAAATATTAACAATTAAAATTCAATATCGGTGTTCACAGGTACAGTGCTACTTGTCTTCCCACACTACCAACCTGCAAACATCCGACAAAAGCATCTACTTATAAATGTGAAAAATTGACTCTGTCATATATAAGAAAATTTCATTCGGGATTTTATCAAAGACCAAATAAAAAAGATCAAGATGCTTACATTTTGAAATACTGCTCTGTTCGAACACCTGATCGTCACCGTTCACGTACAAATGAAAGAAATGTCAAAGGTATGACAATCAGCTATTTCGTGAAACAAAATAAAAAGTGTGTACAGGTGTGCCAAAAGTGTTTTTGCCATATATTGGACGTTAAAAAAGGTTTTTTCGCTCAATAACTCAATTTTCGAACAATTTTTTTTCCCTTAATAGTAATCATGAAAATACGCATTGTTATTACATTATTTTACAACTTTATAAATTGCAAATCTAAAATCGCTAAGTCCATTAAAATTTTTGAAACAAAAATAGCTAAGTCATAATTTCAGATCAAAATGAGTTAAGTCCTTAAATTTTTTTTCAAAAATAGCCAAGTCCAAAAGTCACACCAAAATTGGCTAAGTCCATATTAAAAAATGACTTTTCTCTATAAAAAATCGATTTTTATTTTTGGAAATGCGTTCAAAAATCTTAATTTTCATGAGTGAATTGAACAGTTTATTGGTTAACAAGCAATTTAGATACATTAAAGACATAGAGGTTTTTGTGTTTTTTTTTTCAAAACGTATTTATTGTGACTTAGCCATTTCTGTTGTGAGACGCCTCAAGTGTTGTAAAAAATCGAATGCTAACGATAAATAAAAAAATGTTATTAATCTATACTTCAAGACAGCGTAAAATAAATGATGTCACTAATTATGTGATCAAAGTCAGTGAAAACATTACACCAACTGCGTAAAAGTAGTTGACAGAAAAGTAGCAAATGCAACCAAAAAATTAGTATGTCTAGTTCTTACAACATTTTGTAATGGTTTACTTTTTAATGAAATGAAACTTCTAAACGTTTCAGCACGCCTAGCCTAAATTAATAGAATGATTGACGAGTGATTTCTTTTATTTTTTTTTAAATTTATTTACGTCCAAATCTGACAAGAAATTTGTTGGTTAAAAATATAGAGCACTAGTAGATTAATTTATATAAAAGTTTTTTAATTAACGTTTTTTAATTTATATAACGTTTACAGGCTCTCTTAAAATAGTCCTCTTGTCGAAACCGAAATCCACTTGCGGCAAGTATGAATAGTCCTCTTGATCATCCAACAAGAGGATTTACACTTGCGGCAAGAGGATTTCTAGAGGGATATTTTCCTCTTAATATGAAACCCGATAGTCAATTCGAAATTTTACACAGAAGAAAATAATAATAAACGCGATCGACGTAAATTGAAATCTCAGTTACGACTATTTATTTATTTGCTTTTATATTCAATTGTTTATTTATGTATTATAACAACAGTGACCACCAAATATCAAGAACTATCAATCCTTATTATATGAATTTAAAACGGACGTGAAATTAAGATATAATGAAAATACTTATTACTTGACGAGGAATTCAATAAGTGTCATCTTCTTTTTCTTATTACTAAACTTACATGCACTTTGTAAAGTTTATTTTTCAGGAAGCATTTTCGATCTTGTATTTAGACTTGTGAAGTAAGAAGTGAGCTTAAAATCTCATTTCTTTCTGCAAATTTTAATAAATAGGATATTTCGTATGTAGCCTTCTATAATTGAAACAAAACATGAAATATGTTGGACCCCTTCCCCTTTCTGATTGCAAAGAGAGCTGGTTTTTTTATTTCGGAATTGAAAGCATGTTGCGTAATCGACTTCCCAATTTGAAAATTCTACATTATATAGTGTTTAATCAACAGGACAAGTGTAAACAAGAAAATGCGTGCGGCGGAAGTTTAGCGGATCCTCCTAACAAGATATTGGTAATCATGTTAGAATTATATATCAGATCCACAAGGACGTACAACTTCTATTGAAGACCGAAGTACTGCGAGGCAGAAACGTCCGCCTGAATAAACAATAGGGTCTCGGTTAAGTCTCTCAATTCGATTAACGGACACGCCATATAAAAGAAAACCTCAAGTCGTCTAGCGTTTGGCCAGATTTTGTTCATACCTTGTCGTTGGTCGTGCCTCCTATATACTTGATTAAAAAAGTCTTAAATCAGGATGAGTCGAATCCACATTGGCAACGGTTGATGAGCGGAAAATGAGTTAAAGAATCCTACTTTTAAGTGAAACGTGATAATTATTATGTGCGAAAATATTGTTTTCCTATAGAGGATTGTTTTGACATGTTATCGGTAAAAATTGCAATGTGGCAGTAAACATTTTGTTAGCGTTTGTGAGATAGAAAAGAGTTTGGAGTAATTCACAAAATGGGGCACGGAAATTTGAGCATAGATTCGTCTGACAACAAAAGTACCAACTACTTGCTTCATCTCCCGAGGTCATTGACCTTGCAGGAAAAAGAATATCTGTTGGCGGTCGAAAAGAATGATTTGTACGGTGTTAAACGAATTTTACATACTGCTTTGAAGTCAAAGGTAATTTTCGAACGTTAAGTTTGAAATACTATGTCTATGAAGGTTACTAGTTTTCTAAATATTAAATAATAATGTTAAAGATGCCATTATTCACCATAATTATTTCATTTTAGGCTCATCGCATGCGCGAGAACCAATTTTTTAAATTAAATTTTCTAATGACTTTTTAAGACCCAGCTAAGTCGCGGATCGATTTTTTACACATGCGTTCCAAATCCCAAAAATCAATATTTCTTTGTAATATTGGGTACTTTATAATTTAAATGAAATGAGTCGAATCCACGTTGCAAACGGTTGATATATAGTTTTATAGGTCTTTGAACATGATCGTGAAGTTAAAATGTAATTCTGAATCTAGAATTCAATATGGCGATTAAAAAATTGAAATTCACTTTTTCAAAAATCCCTTTTGACTAATCGACTTACCAATTGCTTAATACCAATGACATTGGGTTTTTTAATCCTTAATCCCGACTCCAGGTCGACCCAGAGAAAATTCAAATTGTACTTTATAAATTGCACAACTGTAAGCATTTTCAAGCTTTAGGACATATTTGACCCAGGTAGTGGGAGGCAAAGGCTTTAAAATAGCCGTCGGAACTAAGGGTTAAGTCAACAAAAATAATTTTCAAATCATATATTATCATAAAGTAACTTTTACGTAACAAGCAGAAATACGAAAAATTAGCCCGTATAAGTATATTATATCATTTTGGATAATCTCTGGTGAGGATTTCTTAATACGTCATATTGAACATTCTGAACGAACAAAAATATTTTATATATTTTTTTTTCTAAGTAACAGCATTTTAAAGAGATAATGTGTTCTAATTACAGTACTTATGTACTTGTAATATCTAAAAGTAGAGAGGCTAATTTCTGGCTTATCCTTCCCCGTAATTCGTTATGATCCACCATATTCGGGCCCGCCATTTTAAATTTTTAAATTTTAATTTCGAAAAAATAATTTCGACGAAAATTCGATCGACACAATAAAAGTTGCCTCATAATCGCCGATCAGGGTCCATCCATTTTGGATTTTGCAATTCTGACTTTGAATCTGCCCGCAGTGATACTAAAAATATATAAATACCCAGTGTAATTAAGAAATTGAAAAAATCAGTTTGTTGAAGTGGATTTTTGAAAAAGCGACTTCTTACTTTTGACCCCTAAGATTGAATTCCAGGTCTAGAATTTTGAAATTTTTTATTCAAAACAGAATAATGACTCGAAACGATAAATAAAACAAAGTAGAAATAATTACTAAAAATCTCAAAATATTTCAGAACGTCGCAGACAAGCAGGTCGACATAAATTGCGTAGATAGCCTTGGCAGGAGTGCGTTGACATTAGCTATCGAGTCGGAAAATTTGGAAATGATCGAACTATTAGTCGTGATGGGTGTTGAGACTAAAGACGCCCTTCTACATGCTATTAATGAAGAATTTGTCGCAGCTGTCGAGTTTTTGCTAGAGCACGAGGAGTTACTCAGGTGCAACGAAATCAACAGCCTGGAAACCCGTAAGAATCGATAGACAAGTTATTACAAAATCGCTCTATTGTTGTGTCCACTTCATTTCTATATAACGATTGAATTTGTGCAATAGCGAAATGATAAGAAAGCCATTTTCTTATGAGAGATTCTTTCCCAGATGGTATCGCGACATTGCAAAAATACTGCAAAAACATTTCTAATCCAGGTCCGATCAATTTTCACTTAAAGCGGTATTGCTCGGTATCTACTGTCTAAAGACGAGTTATGAAATAACGTTGTCTTTTTGCTAAATATCCGATAATCTGGAATTAGAAGAAATGATTCATATAAAAAGTATGTGTTGTGGAAAAGAATCATTTGTTATATCTAATGTAGTAATGTATTGTTTATTGAAATCACTTTTAAAATTTTATTTAACTTTTAAAGTATATGGTTATGGGAGTAATCTCTTCTTTTCGAAAATTTTGTGTTTATCTTCGTGTTTTATTCTCATATCAAGTCATCAATTATTAACGAAATATTGCAAGTAAAGTATACATTATGTACATTATAAATAAAAATTAGTTAAAACAACTATAAAAATTATTAAATACATAAAAAATAATACAAAATAAAAAATACTTGATATCATAAAATTCTAATGCGAAAAGCGTAACAAAAGTGCAATCTACATTGTCAATTTTTGGAGAATTTGCTCGTAGGTTTATTGCATTTCTCAGTATATAACTTGTATATTATAGATAGAAGCCCATGTCTTATTTTAACAATCACTGGCAATCCTTCTACACAAATAAAAAAATGTTAAAAAAAACAATAAGCACGTATTATATTTTAAGATTAAAAATACTTCAAAGATTTTTTATTTTTTAAAATTATTATTGACCATATGAACGTTCATATTTTTTATATATAGATGATACATAATCAGAAATATAGACAGGGAAAAATTAATAAGTTTGACAGTCTAAAAAAATCTTTATTAATCTTACAATGGAAAATAATTTTTATTTAATTATGAAATATTATTAATACTTCGAGAACTGAAAGTACATTAACGATTAGAAAGACATTTATATTCAGAAGTTAAAACACAACGAAATATAAAAATTATTAAATAAACTACAACGTAAGTAAAATAATGTTGGCAGGTGCTGAAGACATGAAGCACAGCTGGCAAAAAGTTAATCCAGTAATATCCCGATATTCTCCTGACATGACACCTTTGGTACTGGCAGCTCAAAAAAATAATTTTGAAATTTTGAAACTTCTTCTTGAACGAGGTGCTACTCTGCCAATGCCGCACGATTTTACATGCGCTTGCGACGACTGCGTTCATGCTATTGCAGGTAAAATATATTTTTATTTGTGGTATTTTCTACTCATGCAAAAATGAAAAATTCTTTGAATACGATTTCGATATACGTATATAATAATTATTTTGTTATAAAATTATTTCGTTATTTGCTTGTGATGCTTGGTCTACAACATGTAGAAGTGAAGTAGTTTAATTACAACCATATGTTGTCAAGTAGCTACTAAATTTACTACTCGCATTACTGAGTAGTATTTACTAATACTATTTTCAAACAAGAATGTAACAACTGATCATAATATTATTTTAAAAATGAATA